>BSBN01000669.1:625000-1250000 GCA_027924645.1 Cunninghamia lanceolata
CAAGTTTGTGCTTTTACCCAACAGCATAATAGATACAAAGATATGGGTCCCGACTACTAGGCCATGTTAGGTACCCATGTACAAAGTTTCTCATAAAAGTGGAGTAAAGGAGAAAACCTAGTGGGAACAAAACTTATCTCCAAAAGGAGAAACAAAATGCATGAAAAAGAAAACATGTGAAGAAGGAATTATATCATGATCCCCCTAGGACAACTTCTTTCACATGTGTACAATAAATTTCTCCAAAAGAGGAGATAGAATAATAGACTTGGAAGCTCCCCATAAGATATGCTGCAGTGCTCATAGATGCTCGATGAAGTATGTTGAAGTTGCTCCGTGAATGTCAAACAATGCTTCTTCCCTTAGGAAGAAAGAGAACTACAAATATGTGCAATGAATCTTCCCATGGAAGAAGAAGATGATAAGTCTTTAGATGTTGCACAAAATCCAAAGATAAGTATGAAGCCTTCACAAAGTGATGATGGGCCTTGATGATAGTACTAAAATCCTCTGAAACCTGCTCCATAAGAATTGATGCCAAGGATGAAGATGGATGCACAATAGCATCGAGATGGCTATCATCAAAAGTGTCTACCAAATATGCATAGTGAGAATCATCAAACAAACATGCAATGTCTATCAAGTACTCATCCCAAAAAATTGGTGCTAGAAGACTGATGGAAGTAGCTTGCTGATGGAAGTCTGTGGGAACCAAAGATGTAGGTTAATAAGGAGATATGATCTTAGGAAGAACCAATGTGGAGGAAACATCTCCAAGGTTCAAATATCCATATTGAATCTCTTTATCCAAGTGTAATGCATGGAGATCATCATGTAAGTCTGCAATAGGCAAAGAACCAAAGCAATAGAAAGAATATAAGCGAGACTCATGATCTACTTGTCACATTGCAACAATGTCTCTACTCTACAAATCCCTTATGATCACTGAATTAGGCGTGAATTCAGCTATTTTTCCTGTCCCACTATGAGTGATTTGATAAATGGAAAGGATATTATTGGATAAAGAAGGGACATACAAAACATCATTGGTTGTCCCTTCACCAATTTCTATAGTGCCTTTTCCAAATGTTGTCATGTAGGCATTATTTCCCATGAGAATAGGTGGATATGAACCTGGTTCATAGGTGGAAAACATATCTTTTGAATTTTCCATGTGAGACGAAGCCCCTGAATCTAGAAGCCACTTAGATGATACATTATTAGTAGAGGCAACCAATGCCATTCCTTTGTTCTTATTCACATTTGAAGAGGATGGAGAAGAAGATCCACCTGAGGAGTTGATTTTATTCTTCTTAGTAAGAAGTTCTAACTAAGCTATTTGGTGGTTGAGATTATCTCTTTCCTTTTCAAAACAACAGTGCTCTTCATACCCAAGTTTGTTACAATAACTACAAGTGGGCCTTTCCTTAGACTTTTTCCCTTTGGATGGAGTAGTTTCTTCAATTTGAGGTTTTGGTTTTGATCCATTAGCTAGGTCCTTGTTTGCTTTCTTCACCTTAGGAGTTGAATTCTTTTCACCACTAGCAACTAGAGAATGATTTGATGAAGACTTGAGTGTGCCCATTTGAATTAATTTATCTTGCTCTTGTGTTAGAGAAACAACAAACTCAACTAGAGAAGGCATAGTGAAATGACTTCCTAATGAGCGTTGTGTGGCATAAAAAGTTGAAATTGTAAACACTGAATAATCTAGACCTAGCTTTGATAAGACACTTAGGACCAATTGATCATCATCTTTTTCAATCTTACATACTTTTAATTTTGAGCTTAATGAGTTTAACTTGGTGAAGAAATCTTGAATTGTTGCAAAATCTCGAGGATTGAAACTTATTAATTCATTCTCCAAATGATGACCCCATATTATATCTTGCTTGCTAAACAATGTTTCTAATGTTGTTAAGACGTCATTAGGTGTTTCAGCATCATTGACATGAAATAATAGGTCTAGAGAAATGGCCATACAAATAGTGCCATAGGCTTCATCAAGGCGATTATCCCACTTACTCTTTTCAGAAGTTGCGATAGGTTCAGGTTCCAATCTTGTAGCTGCTCTATGTAAACCCTTTTGCTTAAGTTTTAGATCCATTGCATGTTTTCATGAATGGCAATTAAAAGGAGTTAATAGGTTAGCCATTACAACAAAGAAGACAAAGAAGACCCCCCTGAAACTATGAAATTTGTCCACCTGAGTAGGCGACCCCCCAAATTTTGACACTTTATAAATTAGTGTGTTTTACAAAGTGAATAGGTCCAATGCGTGGGAAATGGGAAAATATTAACTTTTTCAAAAAACGACGCTCAATTTCGAGCTACCAGCAAAAGTTATGACAAAAACAATTTCCTGTAAATGGCCTATTTTAATACACTTCCACTAAAACAGAAAAATGCATATGGTGAGAGAAAACTTAGCCTTCCAACTACTTGTTGGTATTGGCAAGAAATGAAGATTACAATGGTTTGATATGTGAGGGGGAATTGGCCTCCTGCCAACCCAGGCCTCACTCTTCGTCTTTGACAAGGAAAAATACAAAGGAATATTACAAAAGCTGACTATAACAATTATATTTAATATTACAAACAACATAAAATGCTAATGTAACAACAAATGTAACTGGTAACTACTATGGTGGTGATCTACACTTTTAAGATAAAATGTTAAGTTACAATAAACATTCGCAGATTCAAATCTGCATACATCAAATGTGGACAACCTAACAATGAAAAAGTAACTTCAAACCATAATATTTAATGACCACTAACGGTCATATAACTGCCAGCACCCACTACTTAGAAAGAGACCGAGTCCAAAAAGGACTATAAGTGTGAGTCAAACCCATGGTCTCCACAATATGCCAAGTGTTGGCTGCAACATGAAAGTTGACCTAGCAATGTGAGAGACCGTTGTAACTTGCTATTGAAGAGTCCAAAAAGGACTATAAGTGTGGATGGAGTGCTGTGAACTGGAGGTCGACAATCAACATAAAGCGCAACCAAGAAATAGCCAAGGAAAGTGTTGTGAACTGGAGTGCTGTGAACTTGGAGACTTCGGCCTTTTGTGAAACGCCAAACTGCTGCAAAAAAAACCTCCTCTTAAAAGAAACAAACCACAAGCAATGAGTCCACTACACCACGACCATGAAAAATCAACCAAGCTTCACAAAAAATTACGAGTAGATGTATATTGATAAGTCGATCCAATAGAGATAATCAAAGAAGGTCTGCACTAAGGAACGGGCCTTGTGGATGGCCAGCGTGCCAAACAGAAGCTGCAGACTTGTGAAGGACCGGCGTGCCAAACAGAAGACCGTGAGCCTGAAAATTTTAACTTGGCGGTGAGGGTATGACCTTGCAAACGCCACCACTCCACTCCAGAAAACCTTCGGCCTGGTGAAAAGATTAGACGCCTGTGTGCAGAAATGAGTGGATGATGGTGACTTGAACAATGAAGTCAACCTGCAGATATTAAATGGCAACCATAAGATTCTTCAAATGGTAATCTAGAGGAAACTGATAGAAGAAAACGTTGAATGAAGACTATACACTGAGCTGGTTACAAGCGGGTTACAGAGCCAAAGATCAAACACTAGCTCAAGTGAACCAATGAAACCTGCAAAAAATATTATTTTGCCAAAAAAATTGCATTTACTGCAAATAATTCCGTACAAAACCTTCCACAGAGGGTCGAAAGGCTAAAATGCTTGTAAACTTCACCAAAAGTCACCCAATCACAGAGACAAACACCTGCAAATCTTTAATTTGCAAAAAAAAATTGCATTTTGAAACAAGATTTCACAAAATTACACAGCAAAATCAAATTTTCTAAAAACATGTGTTTTTATAATTTTGCTCGTGAGATAGATTTCTCTCTAGGACGCACCGACTTTTGCCTCACCTCTAGATTCCTTCAAATCGACGAGCGTATCTGCAGCATGGCTCTGATACCGTGTTTGAATTAGCCAAGGATGCTCTGCAACTTGATCAACACTCTCACAATATGGAAATCAAACAAATAGAGATGAGAAGTCAATGATATTGATGAACCTATTAAAAGCATAAACTTATATTGATCTCACTTACAAATTTACATGAGAATGCCTTATTATATAGCCATGGAAGAGACAATCCACTTGCACATGGATTGACAAGTGCTCCTTGATGTGGCACATGCAAGTAGACAAGTGTCCTATAGGTGTCAACCTTTGGATCACTTGGAATGTGCATACCAACAACCTTGTGTGACAAGTGTTGGATGACTACAAAGTGCCTTTTGAGGTGAGATGGAAAGTCTTCCAACCTCAAAAGGTATGCACATGAGGTTTACCAAACAACTTGGTAACCTCTAACATCTAAAAGGTTGCACATTCAATTAGACAAGATGTTGTCTAACCTCATCAACCTAAGTACACTAAAGCTATAGTGAATAGATAAATTATTCACTCTAACAAAAACTATTCCTACTATGAAGAACAACTTTCATCAAATTCTAATGTCCAAAGTGTTGGGAAAGGTGTGTTGTACACCTTGCATAATGCTTATAATGTAAAATATAATATTTAATTGTGGTGCATCTTAGAGATGTGAACATCACAACGGGTTAGGCATTCTTGAGGCCACCTGCAAGTTATATGCTACATTGGAATTATAAATATTTAATATGGGTTGCACATTGAAAAAATATTTAATATTAGGAAAGTTTAGTACCAAGAGGAAAAAATTAACGCCAACAAGTAAATGAGAGGGACATGGTTTCATGAGCTCATGGTTTTGAGGAACATGGTTATGTAATACCACTTAGTGGTTTTGTGCAAGCTTGTTTCTATAAAAGCAAACGCATGAGTAGTTTTTGAGGTTGGCTTGTATAACCATTGGCTTGTTGGCTAAGGTTGGATTGAGCATCTCTTGTAGGTTGTATATGTGAGGAAAGGAAGCATGGATTGAGACGTGTGGTTACATGATTCTCATTTGCTTGTTCACATGGAGTGCAAGTAAAGAGCTTGATGTTTCAGAAGTATTCATGGAGGCTTTGTAAGTGTATTGTAGTATTTGTTCATGAGATAATACATTGAGTGTGTATGCTTTTGGAGGCTGGGTTTTTCCCTATTGAGGGTTTTCCAAAGGTACAACTTGTGTCATCTTGATGGTATGTTTGTCTATTCTTTAGCATTGTGGATTCTTAATACTTGTTTGCATATTTTTCTCTCATGGGGTTATGTGGAAATATTTTATTATTGTTGCAAATTTCCTTTCACAAAGATCAAATAAATATTCAGATAAGTGACTTCAAGAACCTCATTTTCTAAGTCAGTAGCTAACATGTAAGTCCCTCGTCCTATTTCTTCATATAGGATCTCTGATCTAAGATCTCTTGATTTTTGAATAATAAATTTAGCCTTGGGTTGAAGATTAAGATGAACTTTCTTTCCATTCAAAGGAATGAAATCATGAGACCAATCTAATTGGATTTTGCCTCCAAGGTCTTTACAAAAAAATTGACTGAGCCACATGCCATATCTAGCAGGAATATCCACCACAAGAATGGTTAGTTTAACCTCTTTTGAGGATAGGCAGCAAGGGCAACTTGTGCATCTTTTAATTATCCTATTAAGGGAACTTTTTTGGATTCCATCGAGTAGAATTTACCAAAGGTTTTGGTAAGAGATAGTCCAAGAGCATTAGCAACTTTGGCTAGCATGACATTATCTGATATTCTAGAGTCTATATTGCAGTTGCTTAATTTAAAACCAATAATGAATAAGGAAATGTAAAAAGGATTCAAGGCTTTTCATTTGCTTTATCGTAAGTGTATTTTTGTTACTTGAGGATAAACTAGAAGGAATTTCTTCACCGAATTCAGATTCCATAAGTGTTTTGGAAAAGTTTTCAAAATTGGATGAAGAAGGGAAAGAATCACTTTTTATAAAATTTATAAGTTTGTATAACTCTTTAGGGTTCATCTTAAGGTACTAAGCTTTGGTGATTTATATTTTGGCTTTTTTGCAGTGTTGTACAATATCGAATGAATCAAATAAGCTATTTATATTTCTATAATAAGGAGTATTTAATTATGTACCTTTTAATTTCGGTACATCTATTGAAGGTGTAGTGGTAGGGCCTTAAGAAGGAGAGGTGTTTTTCCTTAATAAGATGTATTGAGGAGCATTCTTTGCATCATGGAATTGATTTTTCTTAGTTCTATACTCTTTATCATCCTGTTGTTGTTCACTTCTTGCTAAAGCAACACAAGACTAACCACTTATGTCTATAAAAATATCTTCACATTCTAAATTAGATTCATATTCAATAAAATTGATAATAGAGTCACCATGATAATTAGTGTTAGCATCCACATTTGGTTCTTCTTCAATAGCTTCTTTCAATGTGTTCATTTGCATGAGTCTGTTCATCTCTGGGCATGAAGCTCCATCATGATCAGTAGTTAAATGAAAGTTACACATGACATTGCAATTACACCCACTTTGATTTGGTTCTTCAAATGCTAATATATATGTTGTAAGTGGTATTGTTGTTGTTAGGCTGAGCATAGCCTCTATTACAGATATCTTGAAATAGAGGTTGTGGTTGCATGCATGGAATTTGTTTTTTTTAAGTAATTAGATCATTAGCCAACTTTTGGACTATATGATCTATGGAAGATGTGGATGGACTCTTAACCATTTGTAGTTCCTTTTTCCATTTTCTTATTGTAAGAAAATCATCTTATATTTCAACTGCCATTGTTTGAACATCATTTAGATTAGCCACCCTTACCCTTCTTAAATTGAAACTCATGTCAGGAGGTTGATGCCATTGTATGAATTTTTTATGTGCATTTCAAATCATTAAACCAGTTAACTCAATGAGATATCTTAATGAAAGGAGTAAACCAAAGATATCTTGAAAGCTTTATAGCAGCAGCCAACAGTCTCGAGCATATTGGTTGTATTTCTACTCCAGACTATTATAGGGATAATTATGGTCAATTCACTATTTTAAAAATCAATACAGGTCATACATATTTACAACTCATCAACCTAGTAAGACAACCCTTCTTCAACTGGGTCATAACCTGTGTTGCTCATCCCTCTTCACAAATCAAGGAATTCTTCCATTATGCAAGACCTAAACACATCAATCCTGATTATTTGTTCTCTCAAGATATGGTGACTGTTGTTGTCATAAACAGAAGATTTAAGTGGGAATATTTCTTTTCACCACGGTTAGTATACGACAATGATCAATGGGATTGGAACATCCATCACAAATTCCAGATATGTGCCATGTGGAAACCACTCAATTGGAAAGATGTGTATGAAGATATTGATTTTACCCCAAGGGTCCCTTCTCCTGACACTAGTTCAAGTAGGAGTTTTGATGGTAATAATACTTATCATTCAACATAGAATATTGTACAAGGACTGTCACTGTCAGCCATTTGGAGTTATCGGCTTACCCAGTATTGTTGGAATGATTCCTTATTACCTATCAGACCAATCATTTCTTTGTTATAACTAAGCACTTCCAAAGCATGGTAGGCATCAATTGAGTCTTCTATCTTTAGAGTTGGTTTGCAAGTCTCAAGTATGCTCTGTTCTTATGCTTAGAGCGATCTTGAACATCAGAAAGAAATTTGCATATGAAGTTATAATCTATAATTAGTATTTATGTTTATATATAGAAGCCGTAGCCATTCAGCCATCAGCCTCCGTTGTTGTTTCTGTTACTTAGAAAGGGGGGACACGGCTCAATTTTAGAACTTAAATTTGAAAGTGTGCAAGTCAAATTTGCACCTATGGAAATGAACTTGGTTCATTTTTGTGTTGTAGAAATGACCTAGGGAAATGAATGATTCAGAATGTAGATCGGGTTTGGAACCCTAGGATTAGATCAATGGAATCAAGTTAGAATTAGATCAATAGCTAACTTCTACATAAAAATGTGTCATTTTGTATCCTAGCCATTACACTATGTTAGAGACAAATGTGTCAAATTGAGCAAAATGAAAAGGAAAAGTGTAGGCTCCACATTTTTCACAATTATAGGACAAGATAAAAAGTACATGAATGCATAGTATAACTACAAATTACTATAATTTAGATACCTATAATGTGGTGTTTGAACCCCTATAGAAATAGGAATAGGGTCTCTCCTTTATAACATCATTGAACCAATTAATCCAAACATTTTTAATGTGAGAGAACTTATGACAAAGACACCAATTACCCCATACAACAAAACACTCGTCTGTAACTTTGAAATTCCAAATGCTAATGATCAGTAAGGCCAACCCACAAATTAATTTAGGCAAAAGCTAAAACAAGCGACTTTATTTAAAGATGCCAAAATAATTTTTTGTTGTATTTTACGTTTCAAAATAATTGTAGTTAAATACTTCAGGAATTAGCGGTGTGCAAGTTTATACCTCAACGTTTCAGATCAAACCCCATGATCCATCATTAGGAGTTGTATTTCTCTCTTCTCTTAATGATGGATCATAGATTTTGATCAGAAATGTTGAGGTATAAACTTGCACACAACTAATTCCTGAAGTATTTAACTACATAACTATGGAACTCTGATGTCTCTTATTCAAAATAATTGATGCGGTCTTATGGTTCTCCAATGTAATTTGTCCTACCTAGGGCAAAGCTTATGGGCTCAGACACGTTTTCACGTGGGTTTTCTTTACGGTGGTGTAGGGACCCGCTTGATCCAAACTCGAATTTTCAAAAAAAAAAATTCTCTATTAACAAGTCCATTCCAATTTACGCATAAATTCACAGCTTTCTCTGTCCTCTATGCACTCTTTACAGATCTCTAGTTGTGTTCTTAGAGTATCAAAGAGGTCTCGGAAGACATCGACATATGGTAGCTCAATTAACTTGAGAGTTTTTGGATGCACAACTGTGTATCAATTGAAGATGATGGTGTGGGAGTCCCTTGGTGTAGTGAAGGAAAATCAGAAGCTTCATAAAGGCACAATGGAACAGGTCAATGAATTGGCCACTTTAAATAGTCCTTATGATAGATATCAAAACTTCCATTGAGTACTCAGGAAAATTTTCAGCCAAAACAGCCATATGTTCACACGGAACATTAATTTCGGCCAAAACGGGCCATATGTTCAAAATAGAACATTCTTAAGCCAACCCGAGCTCTTCTATCCTTTGGGCAAATAGGTTCATGCAGAACCAGGTCCAACGGACCTTATCGCTACCTGATTTGGGTAGAACAACCAGTGGCTAAAAGGCCTAGTGATAAAACAGACCAATTCTCTATCCAATACGGGATAAGTAAACACAACAGCCAACCGGGCTAAATAGGATAGGAATCATTATACTCTGGCCAGAGACTTCTGACTCCCTCAGAACCAATATAGATTCAAGAGTCACTTCCTAGTGACCACAGTCTACCCAGACACTGTGCTGAGGACGTCGACCAGGGAACACATAACATCAACTTGTACTCACCTCAGTTTACGGCAACGCCGGGTACAAGTAATCCACCCTGGGGATTCTTCTGAGTACTAGGAGAGTTCTTAAGTTACCTAGATAACCTTTTAACTAGAGATCGAGATTATGAAGTTGATTATTAAAGAGTACCCTATATCCGAGGGACCTAAGTATTGGAGGCATCCTTCACCGTCCAGACTGCCTACATACCCTGTATCCACAGGATCAAGGCCCTCTACGGATGCGATCTACACGACAAAAGCGAACATGTAGTTCTGTCTTGCACTATGTTTATGTAACTGTGGTTGGTACACAGTTCTTCGCCGACTACTCATTCACTCAAGTGATACAGAGATGGAATTCCTAAGAAACTAATATTGCAAACACACCTCCCGGGAGTGTTTGGCGTTTAAGTTTTTAAGTGTGAATGCTTTACCTATCGCGCTATTTCCCTGATGAGGTCTTCCCGTTTATCGTCCTACAACAATTTTTGATAGTCTCACCTTTTTCTTTTTCTTAATCTTTTTAGTTAGGTATCCGAGGAGATTTTCCCTTCCTGCAGATTTAACTTAGACATGTTTCTTATTACTCCCCGACGATTTAGAGGGACGGTGCCCAGACGTCGTTATTGCACTATGTTAGGCACGAGGTACTTGGTTCAATGCGACGGCATTACCCGTAAACGTGACCCAAAGGTACCGTAAATACCGAATACTGCGAATGTTTGAGTTTGGACATTAAATTACAAGGTTTACCTATCTAGATGAAAAGAGAAAAAACTTGCATAATCACTAACTAAGAAAATTGATAAAGGAACATAAAGATGCATGATAATTTTGCTTAAGACACTTTTAACAAAGTCACTTCACATAAATTGAGGAGCAAAATATAAGATATCCAGATGTACACAACATAATTGTCCAAATATCTTAACTAGACTACAGAACCTAATGGTTTATCCCTCGTGTGAATTCCTGATCCATATGATTTTGAAGAGAAGGAAACCTAGATCATTTTAAAACAATGGCTCAAGAAAGAAGAGTTATGTCAGAAGGTTATACACCATTTTATAGGGACATACAACTCATGTCCTTTGTGGGGTTAAAAACAGGGATATTCAAACTCCTTCTGTACACCCAAATTTGCAAGGTCTTTTGCATTAGACTGCCGAAGTTAATAAGCTACATGGTAATATATTTTAAAGATTTCACCAACGGGAAAATTTATGCTGTAATTTAACTGTGATGGAAGAGATGGGCCTAGAATGGGAAAAGGATGATACAAATCTGAAATAATTATTATTAAACACAAAATTTGCAATCATTCTATAGGAAACCACTCAATCCACTTTAGAATCTTTTGAAAGCTTTAAATGCTAACTAAAATATCAAACCATGTAACTTAAAAAAAAAACACGTATCTTGAAAATATTCACATCCAAACTAATTCATTCCAAATGATATGGCATTTAAAAAGCTTTACCAAATGATATAACATTTAAAAAGTTTTACCAAAGCTTCAGTGAAAGTCGGCCTTTAATAATAGCCCCAAAATATTTTTATAAGAGAAAAATTGTGAATTTTAAGTGTCTCATATACTAAAAAGATGTATATAGAGGCCGATTACAAGTAATCAAATGACTCAGTAAACTGGATCAAATCCTCTAATTGGATAAAAGAAAATTATTTCAAATTACATATTATATATGAGCATGCATATTTTAAATTTTTTTTCTTTTTATTTAGTGTAGCTTAGGTTATTGAAATTCTTCGAATTTTTTTAATATCTTCACCATCACCCGTAAAAGCTTTTTTTTAAGTTGAATAAGAAGCAGCAGTCAGACAGACCACAAACAAAACAATTGTTCCAACACAGAACAAAACCAAAGCACCAGTAAAAGTTGAAAAGTCACCAGGCAAGTAAACAAACCCCCTAATCCTTTGTCATTAGAGCAAACAAGATTATGAATCGCTAAAGCACAGGAAATTATTTAAACAAACAAATCAATATTGAGGCTTCCGTATAGAGTTTATGGTACAGTAAGAGCCAAAGGTTCCGAATCATTTGCTACAGTAGATGATAATGATAGTATATTCAGGAAGCTTTCTTGCTTTATATACCTAATTAAATTAAACAGTCCCAGGAAAATGCAGAGTGGTTAACATAAGCAGGATAATCTGAACACAATGCCATTGGAAACCATCACCACAAAGCCTGCACTCAAGGAGAATTTCCAACGGCACTCAAAAATGGCATTAAAGCCTGCACTAAGGAGATTTAGCCACTGTACACAGCCAAATAGCAAACCTAAATGAATAGAAGATGGTGCAACATAATAAGCATTGAAAAAGTATAAATAACACTGAGCAGTCATGAGAAAATAATTGCAAATAAAGATACCTGATCTAGTTAATCTAGTAATTTATTAGTTACAGAACAAATCTTTTCTTATAACTCTTCCTGTTTACGATAAAAATTATAGCAAATGGTAAATCATCTCTCTCCTTGTTTCAGGATTAAATGGCGAGAACCCGAAAAATGTGAGATTTGCATAGAAAGGAACCAGTCAACCCAGAAATAGTTGTAAACCAAGAAACAGTTGTAAACCAAAGACTAGTTGAAACCCACCGGAGAACCCAAATGCTGGTATTGAAGCAATTATTCAGTTGTTGACAGAACACAACCAGAGATCTGTAAAGAGTGCATAGAGGACAGAGAAAGCTGTGAATTTATGCGTAAATTAGAATGGACTTGTTAATAGAGAATTTTTTTTTTTGAAAATTCACGGAAGACATCGACATATGGTAGCTCAATTAACGTGAGAGTTTTTGGATGATATTTTAATATATTCCAAGGATGAAGAGGAACACTTAACCCATCTCCAGGCAGTCTTACAAAAGTTACGGAAGCATAAGTTGTTTGGGAAGTTATCCAAATGCTCCTTCTTTGAAAGGAGGGTTCACTATTTAGGGCATATCATTTCAGTCGAGGGCATAGCAGTAGATCCTGATAAAGTAAAAGCCATCACTGAATGGCCTATCCCTACAAATGTGACCGAAGTAAGAAGTTTTATGGGATTGGCAGGGTACTACAGAAGGTTTGTGAAAGACTTTTCAAGAATAGCCAATCCAATCACATCCTTACAAAAAAAGAATAAAAAGTTCATTTGGACTGAGCAGTGTGATAAGGCTTTTCAAGTACTGAAGGAAAGGCTAACATCACCTCCAATTCTAAAAGTGCCTGACCCTAATGGTAACTTCACAGTAGTAATAGATGCATCCATAGAAGGACTCGGAAAAGTTCTTTTCCAAGAGGAAGGAGTAGTGGCTTATGAATCACGAAAACTGAAAATTCATGAAGTCAATTATGCCCCCCATGACCTCGAACTTGCAGCCATAGTTCATGCCTTGCAAAAATGGAGACATTTCTTGTTGGGAAAACCATTTGAGCTTAAAACAGACCATCAAGGACTAAAATATATCTTCACTCAACCTCATTTGAATGCAAGACAGAGAAGGTGGTTAGAGTTTCTAAGTGAGTATGATTTTGATATTCAATATATCAAGGGGAAAGAAAATAGGGTGGTCGATGCTCTCAGCAGGAGGAGGCATATAATGGCCATATCCAACTTACACATAGACCTAAAGCAACAAATACTCTTTGAGCAAAAACATAACCCATGGTACGCTCAAGTTAAGACATCTCTAGCTAACACCTTTGTGGAACCTAAGTATTTGGACTATGCTTTTGATTATGATGGACTAATGAGGTACCAGGGAAGAATATGCGTTTGATAATGCAGAACTAAGGGGTATGATCTTAATAGAGGCACATAAGGCTCCATATTCAGGACATCCAGGAGTGAATAAGATGTATGCAGACCTCAAAAGAATATATTTTTGGCCAGGAATGAAGAAGGATGTGGTAGACATAGTTGCTAGATGCCTAGAATGTCAAAGGGTTAAGGCTGAACATGTGCACCCACCAGGACTTCTTTATCCACATGATGTACCTTTCTATAAATGGCAAGTCATAAGTATGGATTTTGTCCAAGGGATACCAATGACATCTCATAGGCACAATTGCATTTTGGTGGTAGTGGATAAACTCGCTAAGGTTGCCCACTTCATACCAGGAAACCTAACAGATGATGCACCTGCAGTAGCAAAAAGGTTCATAAAAGAAATTTTTAGGTTGCATGGAATTCCTGAGAAAATTATCTCTGATAGAGACGCGAAGTTCACTTCTACATTTTGGACCACATTGTAGGCTGCCTTAGGAACACAGTTAAATTTTAGCACAGCTTATCATCCATAGACAGATGGACAAACAGAAAGAACCAACCAAATTTTGGAAGACCTCCTTCGTATGTATTGTATGGATCAGCAGATGAAATGGGAGGAATATTTGCCATTAGTTGAGTTCGCCTATAACAATTCATTCCAAGCAGCAATAGGTATGGCACCCTTTGAAGCTCTTTATGGGAGACCTTGTCGAACACCATTAAGTTGGGATAAATTGGAAGATAGGATACTGGTAGGCCCTGAAATGTTGAAAGATATGGACAACCAAGTGCAACTTATTCGACAGAGGTTGAATGAAGCCTCAGACTGCCAGAAAAGTTATGCAGATAAGAATAGGACACCCAAAAGATTTCAAGTTGGTGAAAAGGTGTTCCTAAGAGTCCGACCTCATAAAAGTTCCATCTCTTTTGGAAGGAAGTCAAAGCTAGCCCCTCGCTATGTCAGACCTTTTGAAGTACTTGAGGAAATCAATCCTATATCTTACCGCTTGGCCTTACCTTCGACACTGAGCCGCATTCATGACGTGTTCCATGTATCCTTGTTAAAAAAGTATATACTTGACTCTAAGCATATTCTTAATTGGAATGCCCTGCAGGTAGAAGAACCAGGTACAATAACAATAGAGCCATGCAGAATCATTGAGAGGCGCTAGTTCCAGCTCCGCAACAGGACAGTGGACCAATCTACAGTCCAGTGGGACCAGTACTCACCTGAGAATGCTACATGGGAAGACATAGTGGAAATGCAACAACTCTATCCGTATTTATTTTGACTAAACTCTAGTTATTTATTAACTCGACAAACTTCAAATCTTGCTTATCTATGTTAAACTATTTTTGAAATATGGACTTTAAAAGTAGATATATTGATATGGATTTATATGTTTGATTTTATTTCTAACATGCATCAGGATGATGCATAAATTTAGGGGAGAAGGATGTCACAACTCATTTTAAAAAAAAAAACTAATATAAAACAATAAATGCTTTTAAAATACAAAATGGTTTACACATAAGGAATAGATGATAAGTTTACAAATCCACTAGTGAGTGGAAGATGCATTTTCCTTAAAATAAGATAGTGGAGAAAGCATTATCCTTAAAATAAGACAGTGGGGATGCAAGGAATTTGCTTTAAAATGCCTCAATTGTAAAGTAAGAAACACACATGGATATTTGGTTGGAAAAGGCTAGAGAAATCTGGTGAGACCGAACGCTAGGAAGGGAAGTTGCCAGAGGAGCATTGCTATTATTGTTGTGAGGTAATCGTATATTGTTGTTATTGTTGTTAGTGCTGTTATTGCTGCAACTATGATTGAAGTATGTATAGATCACATCCACTCAATCTACGTGGCTGTATGCACTGCAAATAAAGCTTACAATATTAGGATATGTTTCTGAGTGTTTCATTAATTCAAACCACCACATTCTGTAAGATGTCATCTCTTGCTGTTATTGTTGTGAGAATGGATCAGGTGCCTTATCTGTGCTTCCACAATTTGTTGTTCGCTGGCTTATGTCAAACAGTTCGCTTGTCTTACCTGTGCTTCCACAGTTTACTATATTGAGTAAGCTAGAAAAAACTAGGAAAACCCGTAAGACCAGAGCAATAGGCATTTCTACGATCTCTAATTATAGGAAGTTATAAAAACATTTTTCTTTAAGAAGCAAATGCCAGGACTGAATAGACCTTGCAAATATCCTGATCAGTTTTCAATTCATAAAACTGATTATTTTTGTCATAGTCATTGTCTGTGGTGGATTCAACACTACGAAGATAAACTTAGAAATCTTGATCAGTCAGTCAATACTTATCAAGCTAGTAAATTATTTTGGGAAAACTGAATTCGATGGTGGAACACGAAATATCATGGATCCTCCCAGTCCCTCAGAGGTTCCTCTTCCTAACTTCTTACCACGTCCAACAGTAGGAGTTAAAAGGTTAGAAGTTTATTTAACAAAGTCACTTCACATAAATCGAGGAGCAAAATATAGGATATCCAGATGTACACAACATAATTGTCCAAATATCTTAACTAGACTACAGAACCTAATGGTTTATCCCTCATGCGAATTCCTGATCCATATGATTTTGAAGAGAAGGAAACCTAGATCGTTTTAAAACAATGGCTCAAGAAAGAAGAGTTATGTCAGAAGGTTATACACCATTTTATAGGGACATACAACTCATGTCCTTTGTGGGGTTAAAAACAGGGATATTCAAACTCCTTCTGTACACCCAAATTTGCAAGGTCTTTTGCATTAGACTGCCGAAGTTAATAAGCTACATGGTAATATATTTTAAAGATTTCACCAAGAACGGGAAAATTTATGTTGTAATTTAACTGTGATGGAAGAGATGGGCCTAGAATGGGAAAAGGATGATACAAATCTGAAATAATTATTATTAAACACAACATTTGCAATCATTCTATAGGAAACCACTCAATCCACTTTAGAATCTTTTGAAAGCTTTAAATGCTAACTAAAATATCAAACCATGTAACTTTAAAAAAAAAACACGTATCTTGAAAATATTCACATCCAAACTAATTCATTCCAAATGATATGGCATTTAAAAAGCTTTACCAAATGATGTAACGTTTAAAAGTTTTACCAAAGCTTCAATGAAAGTTGGCCTTTAATAATAGCCCCAAAATATTTATATAAGAGAAAAATTGTGAATTTTAAATGTCTCATATATTAAAAAGATGTATATAGAGGCCGATTACAAGTAATCAAATGACTCAATAAACTGGATCAAATCCTCTAATTGGATAAAAGAAAATTATTTCAAATTACATATTATATATGAGCATGTATATTTTAATTTTTTTTTCTTTTTATTTAGTATAGCTTAGGTTACTGAAATTCTTTGAATTTTTTTAATATCTTCACCATCACCCATAAAAGCTTTTTTTTAAGTTGAATAAGAAGCAACAGTTAGACAGACCACAAACAAAACAAATGTTCCAACACAGAACAAAACCAAAGCACCAGTAAAAGTTGAAAAGTCACCAGGCAAGTAAACAAACCCCCTAATCCTTTGTCATCAGAGCAAACAAGATTATGAATCGCTAAAGCACAGGAAATTATTTAAACAAACAAATCAATATTGAGGCTTCCGTATAGAGTTTATGGTACAGTAAGAGCCAAAGGTTCCGAATCATTTGCTACAGTAGATGATAATGATAGTATATTCAGGAAGCTTTCTTGCTTTATATACCTAATTAAATTAAACAATCCCAGGAAAATGCAGAGTGGTTAACATAAGCAGGATAATTTGAACACAATGCCGTTGGAAACCATCACCACAAAGCCTGCACTCAAGGAGAATTTCCAACAGCACTCAAAAATGGCATTAAAGCCTGCACTAAGGAGATTTAGCCACTGTACACAGCCAAATAGCAAGCCTAAATGAATAGAAGATGGTGCAACATAATAAGCATTGAAAAAGTATAAATAACACTGAGCAGTCATGAGAAAATAATCGCAAATAAAGATACCTGATCTGGTTAATCTGGTAATTTATCAGTTACAGAACAAATCTTTTCTTATAACTCTTCCTGTTTGCGATATAAAACAGAATAAACTTCTAACCTTCTAACTCCTACTGTTGGACGTGGTAAGAAGTTAGGAAGAAGAACCTCTGAGGGACTGGGAGGATCCATGATATTTCGTGTTCCACCATCGAATTCGGTTTTCACAAAATAATTTACTAGCTTGATAAGTATTGACTGACTAATCAAGATTTCTAAGTTTATCTTCGTAGTGTTGAATCCACCACAGACAATGACTATGACAAAAACAATCAGTTTTATGAATTGAAAACTGATCAGGATATTTGCAAGGTCTATTCAGTCCTGGCATTTGCTTCTTAAAGAAAAATGTTTTTATAACTTCCTATAATTACTGATCGTAGAAATCCCTATTGCTCTGGTCTTACGGGTTTTCCTGGGGTTTTCTAGCTTACTCAATATAGTAAACTATGGAAGCACAGGTAAGACAAGCGAACTGTTTAATAGAAGCCAGCGAACAGCAAATTGTGGAAGCACAGATAAGGCACCTAATCCATTCTCACAACAATAACAGCAAGAGATGACATCTTACAGAATGTGATGGTTTGAATTAATGAAACACTCAGAAACATATCCTAATATTGTAAGCTTTATTTGCAATGCATATAGCCACGTAGATTGAGTGGATGTGATCTATACATACTTCAATCATAGTTGCAGCAATAACAGCACTAACAGCAATAACAGCAATATACGATTACCTCACAACAATAATAGCAATGCTCCTCTGGCAACTTCCCTTCATAGCATTCGGTCTCACCAGATTTCTCCAGCCTTTTCCAACCAAAGATCCATGTGTGTTTTTTACTTTACAATTGAGGCATTTTAAAGCAAATTCCTTGCATCTCCACTGTCTTATTTTAAGGATAATGCTTTCTCCACTGTCTTATTTTAAGGAAAATGCATCTTCCACTCACTAGTGGATTTGCAAACTTATCATCTATTCCTTATATGTAAACCATTTTGTATTTTAAAAGCATTTATTGTTTTATATTAGTTTTTTTTTTAAAATTGAGTTGTGACAGTTGGGGGCAATTTCCCTACGGGTTTATTGAAAGGGACAAAACGGATGAAATGACGCCGTACACCTAGCCGTCCACAGATCTTCGCGCATGCTGTGCTTGTTCAGTTCTTCGCCTTGAGATGCCGTTCTCCTGCCAACTCACATTTTTTATTGATTTTTCTTTTCCAGATCTACAGTTATCTGCGCTGTAAACAGCGGCTTCGTGACGCGTAAATAGAATTAAAACGGGTGAAAACGTGTATGACGGAAACGTAAATGAATGGTTATTGTGTGGTACTTTTTTATTGTTTGATCATTAAATTGGATGATGTTTAAAAAGAGTGTTTGGATGATGTTGATGTTTAAAAAGTGCTTTAAAAACATTGGTCTTCTATCCTAACTTTACTCTTATTAGAATTGGATGATGTTTAAAAAGAGTGTTTAATTAGGATGATGTTGATGTTCAAAGAGTGCTAAAAACATACGTCTTCTATCCTAACTTTACTCTTATTAAAGATTGAACTTGTACAAGTGATTTATCTCAAGCGATTTCTTCAACTTGTAGAAGTGATTTACTTATGTCAAGCGATTTCTTGATTTGGTCGCTCTTGATGGCAGCAGCTGCAAGTGAAGAACAACATCTAATTTCTGAAGAATGGACTGTGCAGGTGAAAGATTTTCTGGAGAGCGAGGGAGGTGGAACAGTTGGTGGAGCGAGTATGCGGGTGCCCATGGCTCTGACTAATACCAAACCAGAGGCATACATTCCTCAAATGGTGTCTCTGGGTCCGTATCACCATCGATCTCTGCAAGAGGAAGCCGTGGGGCCATACCACCAACGTCTCAACCATCTTTCTCAGATGGATTGTTACAAGCTCAACTCTACAAGAGATGCAACGCAAAACAAGCCCATCGAGGACTTCTTCAGACAAATAAAAGAGATGGCTCCGCAATTTGCAGTGTTCTACAACTGGAGGATTGACGACAACGAAAAGTTCGGGTATATGATGATGGTGGACGCCTTCTTCCTCTACCAGTTTCTCAAAAATGGGCTACATCTTCTTCAATGGAAAGCAAGTGAAAGGTACAGTGAAATTCTCACGCCTACACTGACAAGTATCAGATGTGATATTGTGAAGCTGGAAAATCAGATCCCTCTTTTCCTTCTCACAGAAATAGACAATGAGACACTTAAAGATTGTCTCAACTCTCATATTCCTCATCTCTCTTGCTTTCAAGTATCTCATGATTTGGATATTGAATACGAAGGAGAACATCATCTACTGGGTTGCATGCACAAATATGTGTCCTCCTTGTTGGAGATTCAAAATCCGCAGTCCAGGAATCTCACCTGTTGTGAGAATTTCATGACAGTTATTGACGACATGGTTGCGGCCGTATTTGCTCTCTTCTTTCGTCACCCAACCAAACAAGGCCGCGCCGATTTCGTGGGCAGATACAACGCAAAAGAGCTTGTCAAGGCTGGAATTAAATTCAAATCTGGCTCGGATAAAATCACATTTGACAGTTATTCGGACACTCTTTTTCTTCCCAAGATTGTAATCTTGGACACCTACACAGAAGTAATGATGAGGAATTTGCTCGCGCTGGAGTTCAACGACGCCACTCGCCCCAAACATGTGACACAGTATGTGGAACTCGTGGACAGCCTCATCGACACACCAGAAGACGTTACTCTGCTGCAAAAATGTCACGTCATTGAGAGCCACAGCATAATGATAACGGATGAGTACATAGCCAAGATGTGGGACGGCATGGCCAAGGCTCTGTTTTTTTCAGGGTTTCTGGAAGATCAGAAAGAAATGACAGTTAGAATCAGAGAAAAGCTGATAAAGAGATATTACAGAACAAAGATTGATTACAAAAACAGGATCAGAACGTGGTGGGTGGACTTCTATCAGGAGTATCTCTCCACACCGTGGAAGACGGTCGCCTGGTTAGTTGCAATGTATGTTGTCGTCTTGACCACAATACAAACCTACTGTTCTGTTAATCATTGCTAAAACAGAAACACTCTACCTCTATGTTTTAAGTGGACTCTGTCGTGTCCTTAAATCTCAGTCGTGGTAGAAGACGTTTTAACTCTACTGGAGTTTATCTCTTTAAATGTTTTAGCCCTAACTTATAGGGGAGAGGGGCTTATAGTGGTGCTGGGTTCGGAGGGTCCTATTATTACGGGGCTTAAATTTGACAGTTGTATATTGTAAAATACAAACAAAATTTTAAAAAGACTATCATATGAAAGGAAAGATTTTGGACAAACTGTCAAAATTTACATTGGATTATACTATATATATATATGGTTTTTATATAATCTACTTATACTAAGATATGTCATAGTATTTTAAAGGCAACATTGAATAAATAACTGCATAAAAAAATTGCTTGAAAGGGAAGGTCGACTGTCAAATTTAAGCCCTAGTCCTATACTTGGTATAGGAGTTGACCTATTATTCTTAAATATCATCTACTTCAAGAGTTAATGATCAATTTTGGCCAATAAAAATAGGACAAATATTTACCACTTTTTATTGTGGATGAGGTGTAAAATTGCTATTGATTGTTTGATCATTGAACTAGATGATATTTAAATAGTTGACCAAGATATACCTAGTTGTAATATAATATTCAATTAAAAAATGTTTTAAATATTACTAACACTTACTTTTTATTCCACCCAAAAAGGATAAGTGAGGATCCTATTTTGTATTTCGCCGATACAATCAATGTTCAAATTTAAACTGTTTATTAATTAGTTAATGCTTTGTCAAAATAGGTGGCAAGAGATGAGATAAGTTAGGATCCTATTTTGTATTTAGTGGATACAATCAATGTTCAAATTTAAATTGTTTATTAATTAGTTAATGTTTTGTCAAAATAGGTGGCAGAGAGATGAGATAAGTTAGGATCCTATTTTGTATTTAGTGGATACAATCAATGTTCAAATTTAAATTGTTTATTAATTAGTTAATGTTTTGTCAAAATAGGTGGCAGAGAGATGAGATAAGTTAGGATCCTATTTTGTATTTAGTGGATACAATCAATGTTCAAATTTAAATTGTTTATTAATTAGTTAATGTTTTGTCAAAATAGGTGGCAGAGAGATGAGATAAGTTAGGATCCTATTTTGTATTTAGTGGATACAATCAATGTTCAAATTTAAATTGTTTATTAATTAGTTAATGTTTTGTCAAAACATACATATTAATTGTCCCAAATACATATGAAAGCTTAAATAGTTGCATATTAAATATCCCAGCTATGTATGAACTTACTAACCATAATAAAAAATTGTATTACAAATATAAAGTCCTTTAATAACAAAATGCATTAACAAGTGTCCCATTAAACAAACTTCAACATCCCATATCTCCTCATCAACTTAATATCTTCAAGTGATATTTGCAGGCAACTACTGTGATTTCCACCATGAATGTCTGCAAGCAACACACTCAAAGTTGTAAGGTTCACCAATCAAGTCATCAAAATAAGAGGACATAAATTTAAAACTTCAAACCAAACAAGCAATCAACAAATCAAAGTTATGATGGTGGTTAAAACTCCCATGCTATGATTATGGTAGACAGATATAATGTTATGGATACATTGACATATGTTGTAAGTTGGGATCTTGATGATCATTTTTGCGACATTGATGACTTATATGCTCTGATATTGTCTTGCATTCTAGGCGATTATGATATTGATCTTACCGTGATTGTTGTATGTTAGAATTGATTATCAAGATGATTATGATTTAGTTGATTATGAGAACTAATTAGCATTATGTGACATGATGATTATGTGATTTATCTTATCTTGATTGCGATACAGCTGATTGTTGTTCCTACTAATGTGCTAGGTGAAAAGGGACAGTGTCGCATCACTCACTTGTGAGTACCCTATGACACTGTGATTCCCTTTCACCGTGTATCTGTTATATGGGTATATATATGTTCGATTGTTGTGTGTGTGCTGCATGTCGCAGGTACTAGGCATCGACTCCACCTGAATTGTCATTTCTGAGCGTGCCTTAAAACCCAATGGATAAGTTGTTCCAGAGATAGCACAAGATTCCACACCCTAAGTCATCATCCTCAATGAGGATGCGTGTCATGTCGAGTTTAACCTGTCAGTTTTGTCAAGTTTGCTTGAGGTTATGTTTTTGACCCTAGTTTGTGGTCAGATGATTATGTTGGCTTCTGATTTTATTTTGCTTTGATAAATAATTATATAAATAAATTATTATCAATGTGTAGTGCAGTATTATTTTAATAATAATAATTATAATAATTATAATAAGTTTAATAAATCTAATGTATTTAGGTAAATAAATTAATCTTTTGGTTTGCGGTAAATGAATTACCGTTTGTATAAATTAAATTACCAATTGAGTAAATTTTAAATTATTTTAATGTTAGTGTGTTAAGTTTTTAACATAGGGATAATTTATTTTCCCGTAGGGTGGTTTTTCCCGTATCGGGTAGTTTTCCCACCCGTCAAATATTTCATGCCTTTAAAAGGTTTGTACACTATGTATTTTATCATCTCATTTTGATATATTTTCATCTCTGGTGAAATAGCCTCTTCTGTGTTGCTTCTCTCTTTTGTGAAGGTTTCTTTTGGTTTGTAGATGTCTTGGGTGCTTTGCTGCAACAGGGTATCAGAGCCGTCTTCTGCAGCCTCCTTCTGCTGAGAGTTTTTATCGGCTTTGAGATCTTTCTTTTAGGGCAATTGTTTAGCAATTATTTTACTATTTCTCTTTGGCAAATATCGTTTATGCTCTAAGAGTTTATTACTCCATTTGGGATCAACTTTCTCATATCAACTTTCTGAGTGAATCGATGCCTGCACTCTATTATTTCTGATTTGAGGAACAAAATCCCTCTCATTGGAAGTAGCGCCTGCTTTGCTAAGCAAATATGTGTGAGGGTGTAGCCCCAAAACATATCAGCACCATTCGCTGTCCCAGCAGACTACAAAGTCTGATCCAAGTGAAAGGTGTAGATTCAAACCAAAGGCAGCCATTTTTTTTACTTGGCTGATTGCCATCATCACTATTTCCATAGCCTCATGCTCAGTATCCTTTTTTGCCAGGTCGAGTGAAGTTTCTGGCATGATCAAACTCTATGCAGAGTCGTGGACTAGTTCGGGCCTTATTTCCTTGGGAGTCATAAGAGTTCCCGAGCCATATATTTCCTTGGCCGACACATTTGATCAAACTTTATCCATTTTTAAAGTTTTGACATCACATATTTATTAGGGTTTTGAGCGCAGCTGCCCGTGGTGGACCCGTCAGTGTTTCTTCTGAGCATTCTATATGGGACTTTAGTCCCACATTGCTAGAGCACTGCGTTTTTTTGCCATTTATATAGCCCGGTGGCCATAGTCAAAGTGTGAGCAAAGGCTCACGTGGCTTGTTTTATCCATGAGGAAAAGTTGTGAAGTGCCAAGTGGTGACTTGTGTGGATGAAACTTTTGTGATTGGCTGCTTGTGGTGACGTGGCAAACAATTTTTAGCCCCTGTGCTGATTTTGTCATATGGAGTGACTGGGTGCTGGTGCTTCCAAAGAGCCTAAAATAGGCCTTTTTTCAAACTTGCATAACTTTTGCAAATGGAGTCCGTTTTTGACAAACAAGACATCGTCGAAAAGCTACTTCGACGAACTTCATTGTGATCTAGGTATTTTCTAAAAAATTTGCTATTTTTTGATAGTTTAAATAACTTGAAGTTGCAATCTTGTTTCAGTTACTTCTGTTAGTATTATTTGGCAAATTTGGTGTTGGGAATTACAAATTCAATTTTCTCATACATTCTATGGGGTGTATAGAGCACTTTAGACCTTTGTGTGTGTCCTTATAAACCATGTTAGGCTCAAGGATTGAGTTGCTCACCCCGCACAATTCTCACACCTAGAAGCTCAAAATGTCACAGTTGTTGCAATCTAGGGGGCTTTGGCAAATGTTAGATGCCGAACAACCTGAGTTCACAAAAGCATTTGAGAAATTTGTTCATAGAAACAAAATGGATGAGGCTAGAGGACTCATATGTCTCCATGTGTCTGATAATTTGTTGTTTCACATTCTGAAGTGTAAGACACCTAAAGAAGTGTGGGATAAGCTTGCCGAGTTGTATGGTAAAGTCAATCAGTTCAAAATCTTGCAACTTGAAGCCGATCTCACCTCTCTCTCTCCAGATGCCTTCCCCACTATTCAAGATTTCCTTGCCAAATTCAAGTTGATTTTGTCACAATTGAAAGGATGTGGTCATGCCAAAGATGAAAAGGAGTGTATTTTCTTGATCTTGTCTAAGCTAAGAGGTCCCTTTCAAGTGTTTTCCTCTACCTTCTATTCTACTATGGATGCTATGGGAGAAGACCATAAGATGCATTCATTTGAGGAATTTTGTGATCGATTAACTAGGGAGCAAGCCAAGTTGATTCAGATGGATGTTCTTCCTAAAAGTCATGGTTTGATGGCTCAATCTTCCAAGGGCAAGGGTAAGAATAAGAAGAAGCCCAAGACAGATTCGTCTGTAGGTGGTAAGCCTCCCTCCAAACCTAAGGCGAAGAATGATCAGAAGACTAATCCTCCTCTTCCTCCTAACTCTGAGGAGTCATCCTCTAAGTCTAATAAGAAGGAAAATTGTTCCTTTTGTGGAAAGACAGGGCATAATGATGCACATTGTTTTGAGAGGTTAGCAGCTTTGGAGGAAGCTATGAGGAAGCACAATATTGCCATGCCTAAGTCTTCTTCCTTTGGAAAGGGGCAAGCTCTCATAGCAAGGGCTTCATCCTCTACTAGTGACAGTTGGATTCTTGATTCTGGTGCTTCACATCGTATGACTCATGCTGAGGATCTTCTTGATTCTATTTCCTCTTCTAGTACTTCTCATATATTACAGTTGGGAACTCTTCACAGATTCTGGTTGTAGGAACAGGCTTAGTTAAGATGCAGGATGGTTGCATTGATGATGTTCTTTTTGTTCCTGATATTTCACAGAATCTGCTTTCTATCTATCAGATACGTCATCATGGTGATGGAAAGGTAGTTGAGTTTTCTCCCATTGATGTGACTATTCGAGAGTTACAGGATCCTGAGAAGGTTGTTGCTACAGGGATAGTTGATGATGTGGCCCATTTGTATAGGTTTGATGGATTTGAGTCTTCATTAGGATCATCCCTTATTGCTCATGCAGATTCTGTGAGCAAGCTTTAGCACAAACGGTTTGGGCACCTAAATTACAGATATCTTCAACATATGAGCACACATAATTTGGTGATTGACCTACCTAAGCTCTCTTGTTCTGATGGAGTTTGTCAAGGTTGTGTGCTTGGCAAACATCATAGGGATCCCTTTCCGAAGGGTATGGCCACACGTGCTTTGGCACTCCTTGAGTTGGTGCATAGTGATCTTATGTCATTCCCAACTCCTTCTTTTTTAGGGGCTAAGTATGTGCTCACCTTTATTGATGACTTCTCTCGGCACACATGGGTGTACTCTCTGAAGTACAAGGATGAGGTTCTTCAATTTTTCATGACCTTCCTTGCATTTGTGGAGAACTGCCTTCAAAAGATTCAAACAGATAATGGGAGAGAATAGGTCAATCAGGCATTTCAAGATTTTTGTCGTGCTCGAGGTATTCTTCATCAGCACATAATGCCATACACTCCTCAGCCGAATGGTGTGGCCAAGCGGAAGAATAGAACCTTACGAGAGATGGTCAATTGTATGCTTCAGTCTTGATCCATGGCTCTAGCATTTTGGGCAGAGGCTGTCAATTGTGCCAACTACATTTAGACCGTATGCCTCACAAGGCAGTGCAGAATATGACTACCGAGGAGGCTTGGTCTCATGTCAAGCCCAAGGGGTCCTTTTTTAGAGTATTTGGTAGTGATGCATGGACATTCATTCCAGATGGGAGGCATAAAGCAATGGAGAAGAAAAGTCAGCAGTTCATTTTTGTTGGCTATGGTGAGGATGTGAAGGATTATCAGTTGTTTGATCCTGTCACTCGAGAGGTATATTTTCATCGTGATGTTCATTTTGATGAGTCTTTCACTCCGAAGGATTCACCATCACAGGCATCTTCCTCTCTCTTTCCCACTTCTTCTTTAGATGATGTTTTGTTTCCTATAAATGATGATGATGATGTCCCTCACAATGTTCTTGATGATGGTATTGATCTTGTTGTTGACATTTCTCCATCTCCTCCTCCTCCACCTGCTCCCACAAGACTGTTATGGGCCCATACACTTCTTAAGGATGCTGGTTCTCTTGTAGGTGATCCCATAGCTACACGTTGCACTCATTCCTGAACTTTAGCTATCAGTCTTTTGAGTCATGTAGTTTCTACTAATCCTCAGAAGTTTTCAGATGCTTCAGGTGTTCCAGAATGGGAAAGTGCTATGATTGAGGAGTATTCTTCTTTAATGAAGAATCATACATGGGATTTGGTTCCTCTTCCTAAGGGAAGAAAGTTGGTTTGATGCAAGTGGGTGTATCATACCAAGTATGTAGTTGATGGTTCTATTGAAGTATAAGGCTCGTCTAGTGGCTAAGGGCTTCTCTCAGGTTGAAGGTATTGACTATGCTGAGACTTTTACTCCTATAGCTAAGATGGATTATGTTTGTCTTGTACTTTCAATTGCTGCATCTTAGGGTTGGCCAGTGTATCAAATGGATGTGAAGAGTGCTTTCCTGCATGGTGATCTTCAGGAGGAGATCTATATCAAGCAGCCACCAGGCTTTGTACAGGACCCTTCACTTGTTTGTAGGTTGAGGCGTTCATTGTATGGTCTCAAACAAGCTCCTTGGGCTTGGTATGAGAAGATGGATAGTTTTCTACTTGCTTCTAGATTCACTAGATGTCAATCTGATCCTACAGTTTATATTCAGAGGCATGGGGGATCTTATCATACTTGTTCTCTATGTGGATGACTTGATCCTCACAGGGAGTTCCTCTGCCATGATTAAGGATATTCAGGGAGCTTTGATGGAGCGTTTTGATATGACTGGCCTTGGGTTGTTGCATTACTTCCTTGGTCTTCAGGTTCATCAGTCTTCTGCCGGTATTTCTATCTTTTAGTAGAAGTATGCTCTTGATTTGCTTCAGAGATTTGGGATGGCTAACTGCAAGCTAGCCCCTACTCCTTTTCAGTTAGGTGTTGTGTTGTCTACCACTTGCACTACTCCATCAGTTGATGCTACCTTGTATTAGCAGTTGGTTGGCAACCTTCTGTACTTGACACATAGTCGTCTTGATAATTCCTTTGCAGTTCGTCTTGTCTCCCGTTTCTCTCAAGATCCTCATGAGAGTCAGTGGAAGGCAGCCAAATGTATCTTGAGATGCATTCATGGCACTACACAGTTTGGCATTCACTATACATCAGGAGCTATTGAGATTGTGGGCTTCACTGACTCCGATTGGGTTGGTGATGTTAATGATCGGAAGTCCACTTCTGGGTTTATCTTTTGTCTTGGTTCTGGTCCGGTTGCTTGGTCTTGCAAGAAGCAAACTGCTATTGCATTATCATCAACTAAGGCTGAGTATCGAGGAGCAGTCTTGGCTAGTCAGGAGATTCTTTGGCTTCGATAGTTGATGGTTGAGTTTGGATTTCCCGTTGATCATCCCACTACTCTTTGGTGTGACAATCAGAGTGCCATTCATATTTCACGCAACCCAGTGGAGCATTAACGTACTAAGCATATTGAGATCCACATGCACTTCATTAGGCAGCTCATTCAGGAGGGATTTCTCAGTTTGGAGTCTTTGCCTATGGAGCAGCAGGTTGCAGACATCTTCACTAAACCTTTGGCATCTCCTCGCTATCTCTTGTTGCAATTGATGTTAAGGGTGAAGGAAGTTGTCATTGGGGGGTCTTGAGGAGTCCTCCTTCCTTTCACTTTTTGCTTTTCAACATTTTCATTTTTTCTCTCTTTTGGAGAGGAGTTTTCTCCCACAGGGTTTTTCTCATTTTCTCTGTTTATCAGAGATTTCTTTTTGTAAATGGGTACCTAACATGGTTGTGTAGCCGAGACCCATATTTGCATCTTGATTTTGCATAATAATTCTCCCTAAGTTTGCACTTAAGGGGGGGTGTTAGTGTGTTAAGTTTTTAACATGGGGATAATTTATTTTCCCGTAGGGTGGTTTTTCCCGTATCGGGTAGTTTTCCCACCCGTCAAATATTTCATGCCTTTAAAAGGCTTTTACACTATGTATTTTATCATCTCATTTTGATATACTTTCATCTCTGGTGAAATAGCCTCTTTTGTGTTGCTTCTCTCTTTTCTAAAGGTTTCTTTTGGTTTGCAGATGTCTTGGGTGCTTTGCTGCAATATTTAACAATAGTATTAAAATATTTAATTAGTGGGGAGTTGGTTAATTTTCCCATATGGAAGTTGCTCGGGAAATATTATGTTGTGGGTCTGAGGATGGCTGGAGGCATTCTAGATTTTGGGGGCTGGAGATTTGGGGGAGAGATCGTGAAGTTGAAGAATTACCAAAGGCCAAGGATTGGTAAGTATTTAAATCTCTCTCTCTCTCTCTCTCTATCTCTCTCTCCATATATATATATATATATCCTACAATTATTGCATTCCATGAGATGATGTTTCTATGGAAAAAAATATCTAGTATTGCATATCATAGTGGCATGGAAATCTTTATAATGGTTTTAGGGCCATCCACAGTATCTAGTACCTATATTAAGTCGCCTATACATACTTGGCCTGCACATTCATTCATTATTTCTAGATTTGATGATAGAAGAGTATGATTTGTTATCTTGCCATCAACTTGTATTTTCCAGATCAAAACATTGGTATTGAGCTACCTCTCTCTAGGATTTTGCAGCCTATTTATCTCTTTGCCATAGCCATACTCTATGCGTATTGCATAATAAATAATGATGAAACTCTTGGTAGATGTTGAGCGGCCTCCTCTATGTCTTTTCTAATGTGTATATTACCTAGCTACAACAACAATCTTTGTGACATGTATAGGAGTTAATGGCAAATATATTATGCTAGATTTAGGTGCCTCAGTCAACCTCCATTATGCAGCAAATCCTCTTATCAAATTATGACTTTTCCTATTCTTTATTGCAACTTCCTTTAGATTGTTTAATTCCAATAGCTAGGGTGACCTACATTGCTTCGTAGCAATTACTATCTTGGTGCCTTGTATAAAATAGAAGAGGTGATTTAAATATGCAGTTTGGCACCTTAGTTAGCCTTCACCAGGCAGCATGAAGTGCATTTAATATCTTGGAAATATTAAGATAAGGCAAAAATCTCACGCGCCTTGTGCAGGCTTCTACATTTTGCATAAATGTCTGGCAGGGCTGTTACAACTACAACACCTAACAAACTTCCTCTATCCTTTATGCTTAGATGGATGTCCATAACCGTTCCAAAGCCCACCCCCCCCATTTTACCTCAGGCAGCGAGAATGATGGCAAAGGTTGAGGCGTCAAGTTTACATATGCCAATTGCATTTGCTTGAAAGATCTAGCATTTAGCCTTTAGCAAATCCATTTTGTGCCTATCCTACAACTGTGGCACAGCCTGAGACCATTTTTCCTTGAGGCACTGTCAGCAGTTCACGTGCTTTGTCTACACTTCTACATTTTGCGTACATGTCTACCAGAGCATTTCCACTATATTATCTGACAAAACTCCTCTATCCTTAATGTTTTGATGGATGTCCATACTCATTCCAAAGCTCCCATTTTATCATAGGCTACGTAATGCAGGTGCAGGTTGCAGTGGTTGGATATATGCCTGCCAATTGCATTCGCTTGAAGGTTTTTAAAGCATGTTCAACAAATCCATTTTCGTGCATATCCTGCAAATCATTGCATTCCATGAGGTGACATTTATTGAAGCATTTTGTTAACCAGTGAAATGCAGAATTAAGTTGCATGTACATTGTGTTAAATCTGTAAATTGGTGGATATATCTAGAGAGCAATCTCAATGTAGAACACATTGGTATTTATTTCATCTTTCATTTTAATTAGGAGTCCATAAATATCACCCGTCCTCGTCTTCTCAAATGTTTGAAAGAAGAATATAAATCTGCTACACATTTAGGACCCAAATTTTATGGAATAATGCTTCTATACCCTAACCTTGTATTCATGGGAAATATACAAACATCATAGGTTAAATTCACCATCTCAATGATAAAGTTTAGGGTGTGTTGGGACAGGAAAATTTCAAAAATTTCCTATACTCTTATCCATCCCCTGCCCAACCAAATTAGAACATTATACCCCCAAAATCATAATAGCAGTTGATAAATTCCACGAACATAACATGATTTGTATGATAAGATCCCTACCATAACTATTTGTCTCACCTCCCAAACCATAATCTGAAAAAAAAACCTTCAGTTCTCTGATTTCGGCAAGACCTCAGGTTTTTTATACCAACCAATGTTCCATTTGAAGCAAATTAGATGTGTATCAGCGTTAGGAGTAAAGTTGAAATAAGAATTTCAAGAAGCCCCGATAAAGGAAGTTATGCCGATGACCCCTTATCGGAAAGAGAATCCCCAGCCACACCGAATTGATCAAATACAAGGACCATCGGGATGAGAAAGCATTGTCAGAAAATACTTCGAACATTCCCCCGACAGCATAGATCACACCAATGGGGAAATTCAACAAGAGTCCTACCGAACAACTCAGGGAATAGATTGAACTATCGACTCATCAGGAAGAAATGCACATCGGAACAAAAAATTAATGTTTCTCTGACCTTATGATGTCTTAGCGACTATAAGGCAGTTTCGGCCAAAGTCATACCGATATATGTGAAGGATATAACTCATCGGTAAAAGGAAACGAATCGGAGTAGGATTTATAGGTCCTACCAAGTCTATAGTCACAACGACAAAGGATATCGGTGACATATGACTGTGATCATTCCGATGAAGAAAGAATAGAAAGGACGGCATCGGGGAAACAACAACGATCAGATAAATCAAATAAGGTCATTTTGATAGCATATGTTGTTTCAATGAAGACAATAACCACACACATTGATGAGACTCTTCCCGACAGGTCACATGTCTCAGAAAGACAAGTGATATTGGTATCAATTTCTTGGGTCTTACCGATTTCACTAATCCACCCTGTGAAGAGAAATTGATAAACATTTCAAAAAAACTCATACCGATATAAATAATTAATATCAGAGAGATTTGAAATATCAGAGTAGGATGTTGTTTTCATAACGATAGTGTAAGTCAGGCCGACAACAGCTTCTATGCTCATTCTTATATCGGATAAGCATTGAAACGTCTTGCCGATATAAATATATATATGCTTTCATGAAAAGTGACATCAAGGAAATAAAATACAGGGTCACAGCAATTGAGTCATCTACAAATATTCGCGCCATAAGAAGCATTTAGATCGCATTGACATTACAAAAGTCTTGCTGATGAAGGACATTATGATGATGTGACATTTCAAAATGATTATGGACATTAATGCACTGGAAGTATTAATTACAGGCTAAGAAGAAATCCCCTGAGAGGTCGTTCTAAATCATTGCAATTGCATTTGAAAGGATTGTCTGAGAAAGAGCACACAAGCGAGAATTTGGAGGAGAAAACAAAGGAATTTGGTGATTGTCTCAGGCAATAGGGATACACATAAAACCTCTATGTGGTGACCTACAATTTGTATTTGCTATTCAGAATTATAACTAATGGAGACACCAGTAAAGGGCAAGGGTAGAAAACAACAGGGTGAAACCAGTAAACCTAAGAAATAAAAAACTGATAAAGGTCCTGATGAAAAGGTGAAAGAGAGAAAACTAAATCATGATTTGATAGATCAATTGCCTGGGTCTACCCCTAAAGCCTGAAGGTCTACACAATTCAGGGTGGAGGTGGAGAAGTTAGAAGACAAATACAAATACATGGTAAATGTATGGACACCAATCAGAGGCTATGAATTGTTTAAATTCCATTATGATAGAAGATTTAGAAATGTCCTAGTGTCTAATCCGTGGCATTTGAATTTGGGCAAATTGGTTGTCCCGGATGTGTTTGTGAATGTGGAACTCCTAAAACTTTTGGCTAAATATTACAATCCCAGCCTCAAAGCCATATGCAATCCACAAGGAGAGCCTATTATACACTTATCCAAAAATGTCATTTGTGAAGTATTCGATTTGGATGACTTATGTACACATCCCATAGTATATGAGGATTTAGACAAAGAATACTGGAGGATGGACACCACATACAATGGATGGAGATTGCTTCTCCACAAGCCTAGGGCAGAGGGAAAAATAGTACCTTTTGATGACAATGATGGACTTCCATTCCATGTGTCCTTGTTTGAACCTTATATGAAATACACATATTATTCCATTGGCCAAGTCCTAGGATCAGAAGTTCTTGATTTCATGACAATTCCATTAATGGTGTTAGCAACAGATATCTAATGTCATAATGCTAGGCAATTTGACTATGCTGCTTATATTTTTAGGAAGATTGATTCTAGCTTCATTACAATTAAGAACAACGCCCCAACAGTTTCTTTTGAGCAATATTCACTCCTCATGCACATGGTATTATACTATGGCTAGGAAATGGGAATATGGCCAAATGAACTCAGAATTGCTCAAATAGACAAAAGGGGACAAAAGTTGCCTATGCAGATGTGGACAAGGGTATGGGATAGTAGGTTTGCCCACTCCAGTTACATTTATTTTGAAGAATGTTTTGTAAAAGTGTTGTATAGATACTTTAATCATCCCTATGAATATTCATTGTCAGATGAAATAAAAATTTTTCTCAGACCAAAAGACTTTGGTGACCCCCCAACTGTCACACATAATTGGGGAGATTGGTATTGCTTTGAGGACTCAACTATGGTCAGAATTTATGGTTTTGAAGATACCCCATTTATACTGCCCAAGACAGTTCCTAATAGGATTGCTTACTTGGCGATAGTCAAGCAGATGGATTGTTCCAATGTGATGAACTTAAGTGCCTATGACAAACAATCCTTCATGCCTAGTACTTTGTGCTTTGGGGAATTTACTATGGTGTCTAAGGAAGGTTATGGTCTCATCAGAGATAAATTAATGCATTACAACATGAGGTGTGCTGAGACAAGAAAAGGATTTGATCCTGAGGGCTTCATTAATTTTGCTAGAAGAAAACAAATTTTGAGTGGATATACACACATTCCATATCCACATGATGATATTATTAGGAACATGGAAGAAGTCGAAGTTGAATTGGTAATTGAAAAATATAATAGAGAATTAGATGAGAAAAGAAAACAACTTCTAGAAATAGAGTTATTATCTTCTAGTGATGAGGAATCCGCAGGTGAAGAGGAGCTCCATGAACAAACAAGTAGAATCTCTAGATGAAAAATGGAAGGTTATCAACTTCCTAGTAGAGAGAAGGATGAAGAGGGGCCTGGTGATGAGGATCCCAGATAGTTGGCATATGATTCTTTCATTGCAGATGATCAATTCATTCATTCTCAGGAATTTAAATCATTTTTGTATAAATGTAAAGGAAAGGAAGTCAGAGAATCAGTTGAAGATGTCATAGCTGATAATGAAAGATAATTTATGGATGTGTTAAAGACAATAGTAGATAATGAGTTGAGGGCTATGACTCCTAACAGAGGCAAACAATTGCATAGAGAAGTGGGTGTCCTGATATTTCTTGGACTTGACATAAATTTTGCCTTGGTATTTGATAGTTTTTTGCACAATACTGATGATAAATACAAACTCACTCCTGAAGATGTAACAGAGATATACATTGGTACCAAGTATAAAAATGATGAGAACTGACTCACGATATGGTCCCTATACCCTCCTCATAAGAAGACTACCATTATAGATACTGAAAAGACCTTTGGGCATGTTATGACTTTGAAAGCAAGAGAAACTGATCCTTTGATTACTACAGATATTGGTATAAATGTTGCAAGACTAAATAAAGCATAGGCTCAAATGTTGATCAAGGAGCGAGATGCATATAACCTGCGTTGTGAGAGATTGACAAAGGAAAATGATTTCCTAAAAGATACTGTCAAGAATGCCTTTGGAGGATCAATTAAAAGATTAGCCCAAGGAGAAAGTTCACAAAGTGCCTAGTCACCATCTATTGATCAAATAGCCCAGGTTTAAATTGACACACTTGCAGCAGTACTACAGAATAGGCATATCAATATGATGCATTGGATGAATAAATTCTTTGATGTCTACTCTGAGAATCATAAGGTTATCCAAGAACATGAGAGGTTAAATAATAGGCTCCAAGAGAAACTCCATGAAATACAGAGTAGGGATACCCCTGACAGTACAGGTATCTCTAGTGCCCAAGATTTGATTGAACAACATAAGAAATATCATGACCAGCTTCAAAATGATGCCAAGAAATGTGTTGAGGCTTCAAAGACAGGTGTACCTATGTTGTTCAGAAATGATAAGGAGTTGAAGAGCAAAGATGAATGGATTAAAGAAGGTCAGGTGATATTACAGGAGGCTCTAGAAGCTCTCAAAGATAAAGACTCAGCATCTGGGGAGGCCTGTAAGCATTTGGAAAATATGGTGATGATAGATGTGATTACATAGAATGCTATAGAATTTGCTGATCAAATCAGAGCCAAGAGTACTTGGATCATGCTTCTTAGATATATGTGTGGCTTAGTAGAGCTTAGTGTCATTATCTTTGTTTATTGTTATGTTAATCCCATTAATTCTCAAAAGACATTTTGAAGAGTTATGTCTCTTCACAAATATTTCTATATAAGTTAGACATATGATGATCAATCATCATGAGTAGTAGGAGATAATAGAAGAAGTCCATAATATTTTAAAAGACCATGTTGCAAGTATTATATTGAAGAAGTTAATAGGAGATCTTTGATTCTGTGGCTTTATACCAACATCAATTGTTTGTTGAAATTATTCAGTTATTTGGTTGTCTCCAGTTCAATATTTCTTTATTATTCAAATTGATATATCAAGTATATATTAAGTTTGTCAATGCGCATTTGTTGTACTTGTGTGATTTGATTAATTGGTTTCCTTAAAGAGGAATTAAAATCCTTCTGGTCAGTCACAGTAATCTAGAAGTATTGATTTGGATCACTAAGAAGAACCACTTAATTAGGATTGGCATTTTGTCTCCAAGTTGATATTATCTGTTGTTCTTGCATAGTTCATTCAATTGGTTCCTTCAAGAAAGGATTAAAATTCCTTCTAGTGAATAACAAGAAACCTGATTGTGTCAGTTGGATTATTAAGAAGAGTCTATCAATCATTTTCCTGCACATTTATACAGGTTATAAACCAAAGTATTGTGCCAAACAGTTAGAGTTATTGCCCAATATAAGCCACTGGTCTTAGATTTTCATTTGACTCTATTTACCCAACAAGGCACTAGTCTCATCTCGATTCATCATTTAGTTTTATCCAAAACCCATCTATTAGTTGAGAATAGTTATAAAATTTACCTTGATATTGCTTATACAATTTATACCAATCATCTTTCAGATATTAGAAATAGAACTAATTAGAAAGCTCTCATCTATTCCATACCCTTTTCCACTATGGAGAGATACATCAAATCAAACATATCCATTTAATCTACTTTAGCTATTAAGGTTCACCCATCTTGGTCTAGCAGAACCTGAAGTGCAGGGAGTCATCAACCCTACAGATTAACTCCATTTAGTTAGTTCAAAAACGTTGCAAATCTAAGCATAGTGCCTACCATCTTCTTAGGATTTGCAACCTACATTTTTGAGACCTAACAAATTGGTGGCTCTACTGGGGACCAAATACAAAGAACCTTGGTAAGAGACCATTCTTTTATAGTTTCAAAAATTTCAAGAATACAAATTGGTAACTCTGCTGGCAAGAAGAACCCGGAAAGATAACTTATAACCTCTTCATATTTACAAAAAATAGGTGGCGACTCTAAAACCTGTTATAATGGAAAGTTAGTACCAAATGGATGGTAGAAGATCTAAGACAGAAGGGAAGAAGTTACAATCATCCCCACCACTTAGAGCCCTTTCCAAGAAAAATGGAGCATCAAGTTATTTTCATTAGAGTAATAATCAGGAGGCCCAAGAGGATAATATAGAACAAACTATCATAACTCACAATAGTTTTACCCCTCTACATGAATCAAATGAGAATTTGTCTCAAATCAATGGAGTAATTGATGATATATTGGCAAAATATAGACCTGATCCTCAAGAACAGCTTGAGTTCGAAGCACATGCCATGAAGGAAATTGATCAAAGATAGGCTGAGTATGATTATAAAATATCACTATAGTAGGGAGAAGGGGTAAAATATGGATTCACGAATCAAGAGGTGAATGAAAGTCCAAAGGATACAAGGAACATGAATGAAATGCAGCAGAATGTGCTTAAGCTCCAGGAAGAACTTGAAATGATCAAGATAGAGGAAACAAAGATGCTATTAAAACAGGAGATTCAACAGATAAAAAATAGGACTAAAATAGCTGCCCCAAAATATATACCTCCTCATAGCGGAAATGCTTTGAGGAACACACAACAAAACGTGCACCAAAATATTGGTGGTGCTTCCAATCCGCTAGCATCCAGAAATCATATTCATCAAAATACCCTCCCGAATAATCCTAGACCACCCCTCATACATAACTCCTCTCAGCATATGGCTAATCCACACCCACCCCCTGGCCAACAGTATTGCAGACCACAATATCATCATATGAACCCACAACAACAACATGCTTATCATCAGCCTCCATGCGGGTATCATTACTACCCTAACCCACCACCCATGAATGTTCCTCTACAAAACCTCACGAACATATGCGGGCAATTTGATCTGACTGGATATCAATTGTATCCATACCCCATTAATAGTAGTTGGAGGAATATAGTTCCCAAGTTTACTGGAAACAATGCAGTATCAGCTGAGGATCATATCAGAAGCTTCAATGCCTTTGTACAAGATATTAGTATGGAATATGAAGATGTTAAAATGAGATTATTTATGATGTCTCTGATTGAGGATGCAATAGACTGGTTCAACATCTTACCAAATGCCTCAATCAGTTCCCTAACCGATTTCCATATTCAATTTAAGGAGCAGTATGGCAATCAGTATGCCCCTGTGTTTACCTTGCACGAATTGATAAGTATCCAAAAATACCAATACGAGTCAATATATGAATTTAATCTAAGAGTCTCCAAATTGCACAACAAAATACCACATGTATCTAAATTGACTGACCTAGCAGCATTAAGTATTTATCTGAAAGCATTTGATCCTAAGACAGGGTATGAACTTAGAAACTAGTGCCCTAAGAGCTTAGCTGAAGCACAGAAAGTAGCGTTGACTTTTGAAAACAATAGAAAAGCTATAGACATGGTTAGCAAAAGAGATAATCTCAGAATTCCTCAAAGTCCAATTATTCAACAGAATAAACAAGAAAGTCAGCATAGAAATGAAAGACCTAGGTTGCATGATATGCCATATAATACAAATTGGAAAGATGGGAGACCTATTGAAAGCAGCAGAAAGCAACATTATGACAAAGACACTCCTAATCCTCTAAAGAGAAATGGGGCATATATGGTAGAAGATAATCCTTGGTGTTTGGTGTGTAATTTACCACACTCACCTGAATATTGTGTAGTGGCTAAAACAGTACAGCAGGAAGAAGCATTGTATGACTATAATAGAGATAACCACACAATAAACATGATGCAAAATACACCATACTTGCTAAATGAAGACTATTCTTCTACAGAAGAAGAAGGATATGAGTATGATGTGGGGAATCAGAAACATCATATCAGCATGGGAAAACAAGAAGTATTCTCAGATCAGGAGGACAGCTACAAGGGACCTACTTATTATCATAACAAATCACCATATGATCAATGGAGAAAGCCCATTGAAAAGGAAAGAGAAGTTCTTACAATAGCTGCAGTAGCCCAAGCTAAAAATGCCTATAATCTAAGGAACAAGACAGTAAGTTCAGTACAAGCAACACCTGGGAGTGTCTTTATAAAAGACCAAAATTATGAAAGGAATAACACAAAGTCCTCACTTAAAGAACCAGAAAAAATTGAGCAAAATAAAACAAAAGACAAATCACCAATTCAAGAAAAAGAGCATATAAGAAAAGAAAGGAATGATCAGACTATAGCCCATTCATTTGACATTGCTCATGCGATATCCTAGGTGAAGATATCAGTACCACTTTTGGAAATGATGAAGATAGATAAATACAAAAGTATAGCGGTTAAACTGATTTCAGATATACCAAATCAAAAATATAAGGAATCAAAGAATAGAACAAACAATGTTTAGCAAGAAACAGTCCAAGTTTCTAAAGTGTATATGGGTGATACCCTAACAAAGAATCCCTCACAAGTGGACCCTTTCTACACCACCTTATTAATCATAAACAGGCTAGTGAGGAACTGCATGATTGATTCAGGTGCAACCATGAATATCATGCCAATAGTAGTCATGAAAGAACTGGGAATGTGGGTTGACATTACATTTGGTAAGTGTTATGCGATGGATAATAGGTCTATCCCAGTTGTGGGCATCATGAAGGATGTGGAAATAAAACTAGCTTCCTACCCTGAAGCAACCTATAATATTGATATCATTGTGGTTGATATTCCACCCTATTATAGAATGCTCTTATCAAGACAATGGGTTGCAATGGCAGGAGGGAATGTCCAATTAGATTTATCATATGCCACAATACCAATGGGAGGCAAAGAGATCAAGCTGTGTAGGGAGCCAAGATATGAGAACATCATAGAACGCCTAGATCAAAATCAAATAAATCTATTATGTGATACAGATTTGGGAACCTTCAAAATTGAAACAAATCAGCCAGAGTTGCAAAATACTGATCCAATGTATCTAGAATCTAAGAAAGAGGAAAATGATGTGTGGAAAATGTATTTTGATGGTGCATGTAGCAAAATGGGAAATGGGGCAGGAGTACTATTTATTTCACCAACAGGTAAAACTTTCAAATACTTGTTCTTATTGACATTTGAATGCACAAACAATGTAGCAGAATATGAGGCTTTGCTCATTGGGTTAAATATTTCCATTAAGCATAGGATAAGAAATCCGGCTGTATACAAGGATTCAAAATTAGTTACCTCTCAAGTAAAAGGGAAATATTTATCCAAAAACAAGAGGTTGAAGCAATATAGAAATGTTGTCTGGGATGATGTTGAGTTGTTTGATGCCTTCTAATCAACTGGATTGATAGATCAAAAAATATTATGGTAGATTTTCTAGCAAACATTGCATTAAAAAGGGATGAGATCACATTGGTGGGTATTACAGAAATTGAATTCAAAACCAAACCCACTATTCCAGATAATATCCATAACTGGAAAGTGTTTAATAATGACACCGATATAATAAAATTCTTACATTGTATCGATCACTATGAAGACCAAGAGATTGATTTCAATGCGTTTGTGGAGGAACATGATGGAAAAGAAACTCTCTTTGGTCAAGAGATAGTTCAGCGAAAAATAAACAAAATACTAAGGGATTCATAGCATTGGAGAAAGTGTTTGATGGATGTGACAAATTTAAAATGAAAGACACACCCACAGTACAGAATGATCTTGAAGAAATTAATCTGGGAACGCAGGCGGCCCCAAAGAATGTATACACTAGAAAGAAGTTGAATCCCAAAATCAGGAGTATGCTCATCAACTTACTCAGAAAGTATAGACATGTGTTTGCATGGCCATATGATGACTTGAAAGCATATAGGGAGGATCTTTTTCAGCATGAAATACCATTAAAACCGGATGCTAAACCATTCAGGCAAAAGTAGAGGCCTATTAATCCCACACTGGCCCCTAAAATGTTTGAAGAACTCACAAAGCTAAGGGATGGAGCTATTATCAAACCCATTAGACACTCTTCTTGGGTTTCTAATTTGGTGCCTGTCAGAAATAAAAATGGTGATATTAGATTATGTGTTGACTTTAGGAATCTAAATAAATCCTCTCTTAAGGATAACTATCCCCTTCCTAACATGGAAGCAGTACTGTAAAAAGTCACAGGGTGTGAACTATTGTCCATGATGGATGGTTTCTCAGGATATAATCAGGTGAAAGTCAAAGAATCAGAACAATATAAGACTACATTCACCACACCATGGGGAATGTATTTGTATTTAAGAATTTCATTTGGACTCACAAACACTGGAGCAACATTCCAAAGGGCGATGGATGTGGCCTTTGCAGAACTAATTAATGAAATCATGGTAGTATATCAGAATGACATGACAGCATATTCCAAAAGGGTTGAAGATCATTGTACACACTTAGAGCAAATTTTTATTAAAGCCTTAGAATATGGAATTTAGTTGAATCCTGAGAAGTGCCATTTCACAGTAATAGAGGGCAAGCTGCTTGGTCACATAGTCTCAAAAGATGGAGTAAGAATAGATCTTGAAAGAGTAAAAGCCATTGACCAAGTTCCCATTCCCAAGAATGTGAAAGCTATACAATCATTCTTTGGCCAAATCAACTTTGTTAGGAGATTCATATCAAATTTTGTAGAGATTGTTAATCCCATATCAAGAATGTTAAAGAAGAATACAGAAGTGAACTGGACAGCGGAAACATTAGAGGCATTTGCTACCATTAAGAAGGCAATCAAGGAAGCCCCAGTTCTTATATCTCATGACTTCAGTAAACCATTTCAGTTGTTCTCATTTGCCTCATACCATACAGTTGCAGCAGTAATGTTGCAAAAAAATAATAAGGGATATGAACAACCCATTTCATTTTTTAGCAAGTCTCTTCGAAATGTAGAGTTAAAATATGACATAGTTGAGAAACAGGCGTATGCATTGGTGAAAGCAATCAAAGCTTTTAGGCCATACTTGGTGGGAGCTGAAATAATAGCATATGTGCCTAATGCTGCAGTGAAAGATGTATTAATTCAAACTGAGGTCATGGGTAGAAGATGCAGATGGATTAATAAAATTCAGGAGTTTAATATTGAAATTCAAATCACCAAACTAGTAAGAGGACAGGGTCTTGCTAGACTAATGGCCGAAAACAATCTTGAGGCTTCTCAGATATGTAATACTGATGATGTTAATAATATGATTTCTAGCATCGAGCATACTCCATGGTATACTGATATCATATATTATCTAAAACATATGAAATGTCCTGAAGGATATGATGATAACAAGAAAAGGACACTTAAATTACAGGCTTCAAAGTATGTGTTTATCAATGGGGATCTTTAATGGAAGAATAAGGATGGTATTCTGCTACTATGCCTAGATGAACATCAGTCAAAACATGTCCTGAAAGAGTTACATGAAGGAGTGTGTGGAGGACACTTCTCAGCAAAAATTACAGCTCATAATATCCTGAGGGCTGGATATTATTGGCCTACAGTTTTCAATGACTCATATCATTATACAAGAAAATGTGAGGCATGCAAGAAATTTTCAAGAAAATTAAAATATTAGGAGTATTACCCTTAAAACGTATGCAGGTGGAAGCTCCATTCCATCAATGGGGAATTGACTTCATAGGAGAGATTGCAGAAAAGTCAAGCGGAGGACACAAATGGATTTTAGTGGCAAGGAATTACTTCACAAAATGGGTGGAAGCAATCCCAACTAAACAAGCAACAAGTAAAGTGGTGATCAATTTTTTAATGGAAAACATTATATTTAGATTTGGCACACCAGTGAGGTTGATTACAGGCAATAGAATGTGCTTTAGGTCTGATTAGTTCAAAAATTTATGTAATATATATGGCATCACTGTGTCTTACGCTGCCCCTTATCACCCGCAAGCAAATGGCTAGGCAGAATCTAGTAATAAAAATCTTTTGAAAATTATAAAAAGAATGTTGGAAGGAAACAAAAAAGCATGGGATTCAAAGTTGAGAATGGTTGTGTGAGCTGATAGGATTACTGTAAAGAGAGCAATTGGAAGATCCCCTTTTGAATTGGTGTATGGAATACAAGCAAGGATGCCATTAGAAAATCTGCTGCCAGTTTACAAATTTGTTCTTCGATAGGATTTAGAAATTCCTGGACCAATGGAGGAAAGAATAGAGCACCTTGTAGAACATGATGAAACAAGGAGAATGGCTCAAAAGCAAAATATCAAATTGCAATCACAAGTAAAATACCTTTTTGACAAGAAAGCCAAGGATAGAAAATTTGAGATAAATGACTTGGTATTGATGTGAAATGCTAGATGCCAAGAGAAAGGAAAGCATGGAAAGTTTGAAGCTTTGTGGTTGGGTCCTTTCATTGTCATTGGCAAAGGAGGAGAAGATTCCTACTATCTGCAAAATATGTCTAGAAAAGAGCAAGAACTACCAGTGCATGGATAGTTTCTGAAACCTTTCTTTTCATGAAAGCATCAAAATCATGCACAAAGAGAGATAAGTGTTGCCAATGCATGGACAACTCTTAAATAATTCTCAAAGTACTCCTATTCCATGCATAGTAGTTTAGGGAAATCAAGAGAGATTAGGATCTGCCGGTACATGGACAGTCCTAGGAATCCCTCAACAATAACAAAAATCTTTTCCATGTACAGTAGTATAGGATCATCCCCATTTTACAACATTGTCATTTCTAGCGCCCATTCTCATTTCATCCATATATATTCCTAAAATCTTATAAAATTGCCATCCCCAACAAATAAAGTACTTGGTCTAATCTCCCAGAGATCTGAATTCTTGTTATACTCGCAAGGGGTATACATCCCAGATAGAGCCACTGTTGGGACAGGAAAAATTTGAAATTTTCCTATACTCTTATCCATCCCCTGCCCAACCAAATCAGAACATTATACCCCCAAAATCATAATAACAGCTGATAAATTCCACGAACATAACATGATTTGTATGATATGATCCCTACCATAACTATTTGTCTCACCTCCCAAACCATAATCTGAAGAAAAAAAACCTTTAGTTCTCTGATTTCGGCAAGACCTCAATTTTTTTATACCGACCCATGTTCCATTTGAAGCAGATTAGATGTGTATCGGCATTAGGAGTAAAGTGGGAATAAGAATTTCAAGAAGCCCCGATAAAGGAAGTTATGTTGATGACCCCTTATCGGAAAGAGAATCCCCAGCCACATTGAATTGATCAAATACAAGGACCATCGGGATGAGAAAGCATTATCAGAAAATACTCTGAGCATTCCCCTGACAACGTAGATCACACCGATGGGGAAATTCAACAAGAGTCTTGTCGAACAACTCAGGGAACAAATTGAACTATCGACTCATCGGGAAGAAATGCACATCAGAACAAAAAATTAATGTTTCTCTGACCTTATGATGTCTCAGCGACCATAAGGCAGTTTTAGCCAAAGTCATACCGATATATGTGAAGGATATAACTCATCAGCAAAACGAAGCAGATCAGAGTAGGATTTATAGGTCCTGCTGAGTCTATAGTCACAATGATAGAGGATATCGGTGACATATGATTGTGATCATTCTGATGAAGAAAGAATAGAAAGGATGGCAATGAGGAAACAACAGGGATCGGATAAATCAAATAAGGTCATCCCAATAGCATATGTTGTTCTGATGAAGACAATAACCACACACATCGATGAGACTCTTCCCAACATGTTACATGTGTCAGAAAGACAAGTGATATTAGTATCAATTTCTTGGGTCTTACCGATTTCACAAATCTGCCCTGTAAAGAGAAATCGATAAACATTTCAGAAAAACTCATACCGATATAAATAATTAATATCGGAGAGATTTGAAATATCGGAGTAGGATGCTATTTTCATAACGATAGTGTAAGTCAGGCCGATAACAGCTTCTATGCTCATTCTTATATCGGATAAGCATTGAAACATCTCACCGATATAAATATATATATGCTTTCATGAAAAGTGACATCGAGGAAATAAAATAAAGGGTCACAACGATTGAGTCATCTGTAAATATTCACGCCATAAGAAGCATTTAGATCGCATTGACATTACAAAAGTCCTACCGATGAAGGACATTATGATGATGTGACATTTCAAAATGATTATGGACATTAATGCACTGGAAGTATTAATTACAGGACGAGAAGAAATCCCCTGAGAGGTCATTCTAAATCATTGCAATTGCGTTCGAAAGGATTGTCTGAGAAAGAGCATGCAAGTGAGAATTTGGAGGAGAAAACAAAGGAATTCAGTGATCATCTCAGGCAACAGGTAGACACATAAAACCTCTGTGTGGTGACTTACAATTTGTATTTGATATTCAGAATTATAACTAATGGAGACACCAGTAAAGGGCAAGGGTAGAAAACAACAGGGTGAAACCAGTAAACCTAAGAAATAAAAAATTGATAAAGGTCATGATGAAAAGGTGAAAGAGAGAAAACTAAATCATGATTTGATAGATCAATTGCCTGGGTCTACCCCTAAAGCCCGAAGGTCTGCACAACTCTGGGTGGAGTTGGAGAAGTTAGAAGACAAATACAAATACATGGGAAATGTATGGACACCAATCAGAGGCTATGAATTGTTTAAATTCCATTATGATAGAAGATTTAGAAATGTCCTAGTGTCTAATCCGTGGCATTTGAATTTGGGCAAATTGGTTGTCCCAGATGTGTTTGTGAATGTGGAACTCCTAAAACTTTTGGCTAAATATTACAATCCCAGCCTCAAAGCCATATGTGATCCACAAGGAGAGCCTATTATACACTTATCCAAAAATGTCATTTGTGAAGTATTCAATTTGCATGACTTATGTACACATCCCATAGTATATGAGGATTTAGACAAAGAATACTGGAGGATGGACACCACATACAATGGATGGAGATTGCTTCTCCATAGGCCTAGGGAAGAGAGAAAAACAATACCTTTTGATGATAATGATGGACATCCATTCCATGTGTCCTTGTTTGAACCTTATATGAAATACACATATTATTCCATTGGCCAAGTCCTAAGGTCAGAAGTTCCTAATTTCATGACAATTCCATTAATGGTGATAGCAACAAATATCCAATCTCATAATGCTAGGCAATTTGACTATGCTGCTTATATTTTCAGGAAGATTGATTCTAGCTTAATTGAAATTAAGAACAATGCCCCAATAGTTTCTTTTGAGCATTATTCACTCCTCATGCACATGGTGTTATACTATGGCCAGGAAATGGGAATATGGCCAAATGAACTCATAATTGCTCAAATAGACAAAAGGGGGCAAAAGTTGCCTATGCAGATGTGGACAAGGGTATGGGATAGTAGGTTTGCCCACTCCAGTTACATTTATTTTGAAAAATATTTTGTAAAAGTGTTGTATAGATACTTTAATCATCCCTGTGAATATTCATTGTCAGATGAAATAAAAAGGTTTCTCAGACCAAAAGCCTTCGGTGGCCCCCCAACTGTCACACATAATTGGGGAGATTGGTATTGCTTTGAAGACTCAACTATGGTCAGAATTTATGATTTTGAAGATACCCCATTTATACTGCCCAAGATAGTTCCTAATAGGATTGCTTACTTGGAGATAGTCAGGCAGATGAACTGTTCCAATGTGATGAACTTAAGTGCCTATGACAAACAATCCTTCATGCCTAGTACTTTGTGCTTTGGGGATTTTACTATGGTGTCTAAGGAAGGTTATGGTCTCATCAGAGATAAATTAATGCATTACAAGATGAGGTGTGCCAAGACAAGAAAAGGATTTGATCCCGAGGGCTTCATTGATTTTGCTAGAAGAAAACAAAATCTGAGTGGATATACACACATTCCATATCCACATGATGATATTATTAGGAACATGGAAGAAGCCGAAGTCGAATTGGTAATTGAAAAATATAATAGAGAATTAGATGAGAAAAGAAAACAACTTCCAGAAATAGAGTTATTGTCTTCTGGTGATGAGGAATCCGTAGGTGAAGAGGAGCTCCATGAACAAACAAGTAGAATCTCTAGACAAAAAATGGAAGGTTGTCAACTTCCTAGTAGAGAGCAGGATGAAGAGGGGCCTGGTGATGAGGATCCCAGATAGTTGGCATATGATTCTTTCATTGCAGATGATCAATTCATTCATTCTTAGGAATTTAAATCATTTTTGTATAAATGTAAAGGAAAGGAAGTCAAAGAATCAGTTGAAGATGTCACCGCTGATAATGAAAGACAATTGATTGATGTGTTAAAGACAATAGTAGATAATGAGTTGAGGGCTATGACTCATAACAGAGGCAAACAGTTGCTTAGAGAAGTGGGTGTCATGATATTTCCTGGACTTGACATAAATTCTGCCTTGGTATTTGATAGTTTTTTGCACAATACTGATGATAAATACAAACTCACTCCTGAAGGTGTAACAAAGATATACATGGGTACTAAGTATAACAATGATGAGAACTCACTCATGATATGGGCCCTATACCCTCCTCATAAGAAGACTGCCATTATAGATACTGAAAAGACCTTTGGGCATGTTATGACTTTGAAAGCAGGAGAAACTGATCCTTTGATTACTGTAGATATTGGTATAAATGTTGCAAGACTAAATAAAGCACAGGCTCAAATGTTGATCAAGGAGTGAGATGCATATAAACTGAGTTGTGAAAGATTGAAAAGGAAAATGATTTCCTAAAAGATACTCTCAAGAATGCCTTTGGAGGATCAATTAAAAGATTAACCCAAGGAGAAAGTTCACAAAGTGCCCAGTCACCATCTATTGATCAAATAGCCCAGGTTCAAATTGACACACTTGTAGCAGTACTACAGAATAGGCATATCAATATGATGCATTAGATGAATAAATTCTTTGATGTCTACTCTGAGAATCATAAGTTTATCCAAGAACATGAGAGGTTAAATAATAGGCTCCAAGAGAAACTCCACAAAATCCAAAACAGGGATACCCCTGATAGTACAGGTATCTCCAATGCCCAAGATTTGATCGAACAACATAAGAAATATCATGACCAGCTTCAAAATGATGCCAAGGAATGTGTTGAGGCTTCAAAGACAGGTGTACCTATGTTGTTCAGAAATGATAAGGAGTTGAAGAGCAAAGATGAATGGATTAAAGAATGCCAGGTGATATTACAGGAGCCTTTAGAAGCTCTCAAAGATAAAGACTCGGCATCTGGGGAGGCCTGTAAGCATTTAGAAAATATGGTGACGATAGATGTGATTACAAGGAATGCTATAGAATTTGCCGATACACATCAAAGCCAAGAGTACCTGGATCATGTTGCTCAGACATACTTTTGGCTTAGCAAAACTTAGTGTCCTTATCTTTGTTTATTGTTATGTTAATCCTGTTAATTCTCAAAATACATTTTGAAGAGTTATGTCTCTTCACAAATATTTCTATATAAGTTGGACATATGATGATCAATCATCCTGAGTAGTAGGAGATAATAGAAGTCCATAATATTTTAAAAGACCATGTTGCAAGTATTATATTAAAGAAGTTAATAGGAGATCTTTGATTCTGTGGCTATATACTGACATCAATTATTTGTTGAAATTATTCAGTTATTTGGTTGTCTCCAGTTCAATATTTATTTATTAAATTGATATATCAAGTATATATTAAGTTTGTCAATGCACATTTGTTATACTTGTGTGATTTGATTAATTGATTTCCTTAAAGAGGAATTAAAATCCTTCTGGTCAGTCAATAATCTGGAAGTATTGATTTGGATCACTAAGAAGGACCACATAATTAGGATTGGCATTCTGTCTCCAAGTTGATATTATTTGTTGTTCTTGCGTAGTTCATTCAATTGGTTCCTTCAAGAAAGGATTAAAATTCCTTCTGGTGAATAACAAGAAACCTGATTGTGTCAGTTGGATTATTAAGAAGAGTCTATCAATCATTTTCCTACACATTTATATAAGTTATAAACCAAAATATTGTGCCAAACAGTTAGAGTTATTGCCCAATATAAGCCACTGGTCTTAGATTTTCATTTGACTCTATTTACCCAACAAGGCACTGGTCTCATCTTGATTCATCATTTAGTTTTATCCAAAACCCATCTATTAGTTGAGCATAGTTATAAAATTTACCTTGATATTGCTTATACAATTTATATCAATCATTTTTTAGATATTAGAAATAGAACTAATTAGCAAGCTCTCATCTATTCCATACCCTTTGCCACTATGGATAGATACATCAAATCAAACATATCCATTTAATCTACTTTAGCTATTATGGTTTACCAGCCTTGGTCTAGCAGAACCTGAAGTGCAGGGAGTCATCAACCCTACAAGTTAGCTCTGTTTCGTTAGTTCAAAAATGTTGCAAATATAAGAATAGAACCTGGCATCCTCTTAGGATTTGCAACCTGCATTTTTGAGACCTAACAGGGTGTCCCCAAAATAAACTAACACTATCGAGAATGTCAATCATCCAATCATAATAATTAACTATAGTTGCAATGAAGTAATGGTTACTCATGTATGGTTGCAATATGTATCTATCTCAACATCTAACCTATGCGGGTGCTATTTGTACACATCCAACAATCATTATCCTCCGTGAGAAGACATCTCTTTGAGGCCTTCTATCAAACATTTTTCATGCTTGACCTTGTATCCAAATTGTGCATGCTTATCTGTGGTCCAATATCATTTCTCCTTCATCAAATCCATCTTGTGCAATCTTGTAATCATTGTAATAAGAGAGAAAACATATTTTGGGATGTTTTGTCAATAGTTCACATGACTTATCCATTCTTTTTTTATTGTGGTATGTGTCTCCAGCTTAAGCCTAAATGGTTGTTTCTATTATCTTTGGATTGGATTTTACCATTAAGGAGTAGTACCTATAGTTGACCCAATCAAGATTTATTGGTAGGTTCATATCTTAAGAGGAATGAATTTTGAACTAAACCATGAATTTAAATTCAACTTAGCAATATTTGATATCTTCTAACTTTAAGTATATCGAAATGAAATGTTGAGTTAAATTGGTGTCTAAATAATGCATTTTAGGGGTCCTATAATTTGAGCTAGGTTTTAATGTTGAATAAATGAATATCTTAGTAGTGAATTTTTCTATGGAAGTTGCCTTAGCTTTTATATCTATTGCTAACTTAGAAAATAATGCTTCTAGAATGTAGCCATTGTAAGTAAATCTTGTGGACTAAGCTATGAGGATAGTTTTACAATTATAATTTTTAAATTAGTAAATAAGTGTTCTATCTTAGATTTAATGATTTCCACAATTCCATGATAAATACTCTTAGAATTTATGAATTTATGTATTAATTGGGTGCTTTAATTTTGTAAGTATACAAGTTTAGAGTGAATAAAACAAATTTATATGTTACTTCCTAACAAGTTGTATGCAATGTCCTTTCCTGGTATGGTTCTCATGATGGCACTAAGGACTATCGTTTTCTTTATAATATATTATTGATATCATATGGAACAGGTATATGATAGAAACTTGTTAGTATGATCTTGTCTTACATTTCATTGACATATAATTTCATAATGAGGATGGCCACACACGTACTTTTCAATCTAAGTTAGTATTTGCATCATTGGGAAGTTTGTTTCCAGAGGCCTAGGAGGGTGCAATTGTGTGTATGGCCCTAATGATTATGTAACCCTAAAGGTGGTTAGCTATATTGTGGGTCATGTGTGTTGAGTGAAATGTAACTCTAGAATGTTGTCTCCCATACTGGTATGAATTCATGTAACTATGAATAATGTGCAAGATGGGTAATGCCTTGCTCTATATATTATGAGGTTATGATAATTGGGCAAGATGATCAATGCCTTGCTAAGTATAGGGTTTACTAGTCGCAAGTAGGGGGAGTAGCTCTCAATGGGGGCTGAAACCCAAAGTGGTGTCCAAGACAACCTATTGGAGGGTTTTTTAATCCAGTGATAACCTTAATAATTAACTAGGGGGATGGGTAGAAATTCACATTTATCAAGATAATGTTTGCCTCACTCATGGCTCAAGTGCTTGTTTAGGATTGAGATGAGATGAGAAGGCCTAGAATGGCAAGACCAACTGCCTTGTCCTCATGAAAGGTATGTTGGTTCTGCATGAGTTTGTATGGGGGTTGGGGGTCGAGAGAGGCTACCAGGACAAGCCATGATGGGGGCCGAGGCCCAGGAAGACCTACCAGGACAACCCATGACAAGCTATGTGATGACACTCCTCCCTATTGCAGTCTAGCACTCCCTAGTTATGTTTCCTCCCTCAGTGGTGTGAGTGCCTCTGGAAGTGTCGTAAGTGTGTTCATTGTCGACAGTATGGTGATCGTGTCATGTATAACCTTATTGCATATATTAGCCTGATGTTAAACCTAACTGTCTGTTGGATGTGGGATCTTGTGTTATCTCCTAGCACGGGGGGTGGACCTCAGGGTTCCACATGGTCAAGAGGTCAGTGCTTTTTCTCCATTGGGTATTCTTGCTTAATGTTTGTGAGCTTGGAGACTGTTCTTTGTGCTGTGGACTCCAGTTCCTATTCCAGTTTGCGAAAGCAATCCTTTCATGTAATGTATACTGGTTGTATACTAGATTGTATTTCTTAATGTATCTTGTTGTAATCTCTCTCATGTGCTGAGGAAAGCAACGTGGTGATTATTGTAATGATGTAATTATTATTGATAACTTCATCTTGTAATGAGTACTGTAGAGAAATGTATCAATTGTGGTAGTAGTTAGAAGATGATCTTTAATATTGATTTTCAGTTGTCACATGTGGAAATGAATGATATCAATTAATGTGATGATCTTCTTTTGTTGTTAATGAAATGTTATAGTAACCTTGTTTTGTGAGTAGTGAAGTTGGGGAGCCTTAGAGGACCTAGGATTAGTTATATCCTGTCATGTTATGTAATCTATAGTTTTAAAAAAAAAATTGTTCCATTGTTTCATCCTAGTGAGTGTTGTCCTCTAGGGTTCCTTGGCAGGGGCATTACAACCACAATTCAATTTTTTTAAATCTATCCCTTCATTCCTCAATCTCACATGAATTGATCCTATCAAATCAATTGCGACCAATCAAATGAAAGTTTTCCTATCAGTCGATGCTACAAATACATCCTTTTTCTAATTGAAATTTTCTATAGCCCATACACAAATTTCCTACAAAGTTCATTTTTGCACATTGCTATCTACACCATTACTGTAAGTTTAGATTACTAGAAGTTCTTATTTCCTTTGGCCTAAATTTCTTCCATTGCCTATATTCCACTTTTAATATTAAATTATTGTAATCAGTGTACATAGTGTAAGTTCAGATTATATTATAATGCTATAAAGATTGTAAGTTGAGATTATATTTATTTATATATTATAAATGTTGTAAATGCTTATATATTGATTTAACTTAATACACGCCAAATGCCTATATGATGTAAATAGTGTAAATATTGTTAATAGTAAAAATGATGTAAATATGTCTTGAGATTATATGTCTTTATTCCAATTCTATCAAGTTATCTACAAATATTATAAATACAAAGCCCTAGAACAATTATCTACAAATGTTGTAACTGTTATAAGTTTAGGTTACCTTTTCATTTTTTTAGTAAACATGAAACTATCAAACTCAATTTACAAACTAATCTTTTGTTCAATCATCACTATGAACTATCAAACTCAAGTTACAAACTAGTACTTCAATGGTAATCAAAATAGTCTAATAAAAGTTTTATTGTTTGTGAAAGATACTATAATGCAGTTTTCATTGCACTAATTATATTAAAACTATTTAAACTAAATATTAGTCTTCTATATTCACTTGCAATAAAAATTTTAAACTATCAACCTCACTGCACATGTGGCTAAATAAAAAAATTTGTCTCCCTATCATGTAGAAGCCCACGTGAACCCTGAAATTTAGGTTGCACCACTCTCCAACACTCTCCTAATCAACATAGGTGATTATCTAGAACTTGCCACAGTAATTAATGGTTGATAGAATGTCTAGTTGAATGCTTAAGGCTCTTTGTTTCATTAACTTTCAACTAAAAAGATTCTAAAATTCAAAATTGATGTTGAAGGGTGTTTGTTCCAACAATCAATGATTTTTAGAATTATGCTCAATATGAGCCAATTTTTTTCTAACAATCAATGATGGTGATGATTTTGTGGCTTCTATATCTCTATAGATGAAGAACAAAGCCCATATGTGGACTTTAAATGGCACAAAGAGACTAAGGACAACACTCCCTCCACACAAAAAAGGCATATGATTCCCACTAGATGAATAAATTGAAGATGATAATGAGACCACTGTGTAAGCAGTCAAGATAGTTGTTCAAGATAATGCAGATGTTATAACCAAGAAGATTTCAGCACAAGAGTGGACCAAAGAGGACATGGATTTAGCTCTATTAAATATGTCGAGGATAATGGGATATTAAAGCAAGGGGTGTAGCAAAGAAATGGGGAATCCCTACTAGCACACTAAACAACCAGCTAGGTGGTATAACTTTGACTTCAAAGAAAGGTCCTCCTACAGTATTGAATGTAGAGGAAGAGGTATTACTTGTGGAATGATGTAAAGAGAAGGTGTTAGGAATCCATTTTTAGCCCTTCTTTTTACTTTGTTAGTATATTAGTTGCTTTGGACACATTTGCTTTGTAAGTCATCCCGTGAGCATATTGTTTTATCCCACATTCATGGGAAGTAGTAGTTGTTTAAACTAGACTTAGTATATAAGTAAGTGTAGAGGACAATGAAGGCATCCACGAATTTATTGTATTGATCTTGCTCAAAGGAGGTTGCCTCCTTGAAGTGGCCTGTGATCAATAAAATTCATTTTGTGTTTCTGCTATATAAATAAATCTGTTCTTCGTACATTTTCATTAAATTGTTGCAGGAGGTTCCTCTCATCTGGTATCAAAGCACTTTCTTAGGTAGATTTTTGGCTGAATTTTTTTTTCCGCAGTGGTCCTCCAGACGTTGTGATTGTTGCAGTAGTATTATTAATTTTGCATCTGTATTGTCATCTAGATTGTAGGTTCAGATCAGGGAACATCCCTATCCGCTTAACTGTGGGAAGTACTTGGGCATATAGCCCTAAAACTCATTGTGAGTACCACAAGAACCCCAAAGTAGCTAGCCCATTGAGAGGACCTGCCAGTGAAAAGGGCAACAACCCCCACTCGATTGACTAGTTCCCACATGTGAGGTAAACCAAGAGCTGTCGTTTGTGGCAAAGCGGTTATCAGTTTTACCTGAGCCGTGGAGTAAGGGGTACTACCCCAATATGCAAGTTGTTACACATCATTGGTGGCTTGAGTGACTCCTTTTAACCTTTAGGAAGGTGAACAAACTTGGGGCCCATATCTATTGACAACAGACAAACCACAGATTGAATCCATCCAGAATAGTTATTGACAAACCATTTCCAAAAAAAAAACTCAAAAGCTTGTTTGAGATGAAAGTTTCCAAAGAAAAACTCAAAAAGCTAGTTCCAACCGAAGATTTCCAACAAAAAACGTAAAAAGCTAGTTCCATCTGCAATTTTCCAAAAAAGTAAAGTAAAAAAAATTATTTTTTTGCCATATCTTTTGTGTTTTGGTTCTTTTTCCTCTCAAAATTCCCTGGAACATCTAAAATTTCATTCCACACATTTCCATCCTTGAGGACCCTTTTCCAATTCCACTTCTATTCACCCGAAATCTCACATTTGGCTATTTTTAGGGTTTGCCATAATTTCTTCAAATCTTACCCAATAGCTTTGAGATTTTACCATAGCATTCCTTTCATATTTTTGCCCCTTTGTCCCTCTTGGACAAATTTTCCCATTCTTTCACCCTGCTTCTGAAATCACCATTTCCTTCGCCCATATCCCACAAAAAGTGTCCAAAAGCTAGTCAAAGCCCAATTACCCATTGGAGTTTTCCCCAAATTAAAATCTCCCTTTACTAAACGTGTTTTAGCACATGTTTTTCTACCCATTTCAAAAAAAATCTTATTCTGGTCATGGTAGTAACCCAAACAAGAGCAAAAACATGGAGGATGAAATTGTCGCCCTCAAGACCCAAATCAAGGATCTTGATGAAAACATTCTTAGACTCAATCTTCAACATTCAACCATGAACAACAAAGTCTTCTTCAAAACCTGAGTTTTCTTCTAGAAGCAATTTTCGTGGTTCGAAGCTTAATTTTCCTAGATTCAATGGTGCAGATTCGAATGGATGGATATATAGGGCAGAACAATATTTTAGTCTACATAATACTTTTGATGTCAACAAAGTCCCGCTTGCATCCTTTCACTTGGAACATGAAGCCTTCAATGGTTTCGTTGGTATATCAAGGCTCATGACGAGCCAATATGGACCGATTTTTGCAAACTCATTATGTAATGGTTTGGCCCTAGTGCTTTTGATGACTTCATTGGAGCACTCACTAAATTTTGCCAAATAGGTACTGTGAGAGAATATCAGATAGAATTTGAAAAAATGGCCAACACACAAAGGGATTATTCGATGAATTCCTTAGGAGTTGCTTTGTCAGTGGTCTGAAGGATGCAATTCGATCTGAGGTTAAAATGTTATGTCCCAACACAATGATGTAAGCCCTAGGGTTGGCTAGGTTGAAAGAGGACAAGATCACAACTCAATAGCGATCCAAATCCAATTTTGTTCCATTCAAAAATACAGCTCTATAAAGATCTCAAACAATGCCAACCCCCAAAATAACTCCTATCAAGCATTTGACTGAAGTAGATATGTGAGCATGTAGAGAAAAAGGACTATGTTATAATTCTGATGACAAATTCACTTGGGGACATCAATGTGTTGAGAAAAAGCTCTACCTACTAGATGTGGACTCTCTGCCAGAAACTAAAGTTTGGGAAGATGCTTAGGATACATTAGATAATCAGGAAGAAGCTCAGCAACCGATTGTGGAACCTACTTCTTAGGAACCAACCAAAGATCTATGTCCATACCTTACCAGGAGTCACCACCCCGCAAACCATGTAGGTTAGGGGTTACTTCAAGAAGATCCCTCTTACAATACTCATTGATTATGGTAGCACTCATAACTTCATTGACACTTGGATTGCCAAACAAGCTGATTGTTTTGTCCATCTTTGCTCCAACTTTGAAGTCACGATTTCCAATGAGGGCACATTACCTTGCAAAGGGAAGTTTCACAATGTGCATATCTCTATTGGAGATTATAACCTACGGTTTGACATGTTTTCCTTGCCCTTAGGTGGATGTGATGTGGTTTTGGAAGCCCAATGGTTACGCACACTTGACCCATCTTATGGGATTTTGGTGAACTTTGGATGCAGTTTTCAGACAATGGGCAAAAACACACATTGAAAGGCTTACAACTGGGGTCTCTCAGCATCATAAGTTCACATCGCATGGAAAATATTCTTAATAAGAATTCACATGACATCATTGCCTAGCTCCATTCCATTATGATGCAACCATCAATGGTCTCCACTACTCCTTCTGATCTACAAAGAGTTTTGGATAGGTATGCATGTGTCTTTGCCAAACTAGTGGGATTGCTACCTTCACGGCTAAAGGACCACCATATTCAGCTCCTTCCAGGAAGTGTTCCTTCCAACATCAGGCCCTACTTCTACCCATTTCAACATAAGACAGAGATTTAGATGCTCGTTCGAGACTTACTAAAGCAAGGCATTATTCGCCCTAGTACCAGCCCATATTCTTCATCAGTTCTTCTTATCTAAAAAAAAAGATGGGTCATGGCACCTCTGCATTGACTTTCGAGCACTTAATCACATCACAATCAAGGATAGGTTTCTGATCCCTATTATTAATGAGCTTCATGGTGCTCATTTTTTCTCCAAGTTGGATCTTTGCTCTGGGTATCACCAGATCTGACTTCATGCGGATGATATCCCTAAGATGACTTTTTGCATGCATGATGGCCACTATGAGTTTTTGGTCATTCCCTTTGGCCTCACTAATGCTGGACTTCAACATTCCAGGCATTGATGAATAAAAAATTTCGGCCATACCTGCGGAAATTCATTTTGGTCTTCTTCAATAATATCCTCATCTATAGTAAAACATGGGTTGAGCATCTCCAACACCTACAGTAAAGAATTTTGTTTCTTGCATTTTAGTATCGTTTTGTCCATCTTGCATTTCAATGAATGACCCACTCTTATATTATTTTCATTTTAGTAAGGAGCCTAAGGTTGCCTAGGTATAGGTAATCCTTCTAGGTATTGAGATTCCCTATTTTCACAATCGATATTCTTCCCCTTTATCCCAGTGATTCTAATCAAAGCCTAGATCTTAGCTTTACGTTGATCCCAGTCTTAATGAGCCATGATGTTAGGTCCAAACAAAGTCAGTATTCAAACCTACAATGTTCAAAGGAAGCTTGCAAGTTGACCTTCCCATTTCTTCCCTAGTAGAAAACTCGTCCAACTGGACTATGAAAACTTTTGGTGGCACTCAGCCCCTTATCTTTCCTAGCCAAAAATGTTAGGAGGATAAAAACTATGGAGGAAGGAATCTAAAATACGAATGAATGAAAAAATTAGTGATCAAAATAGTGATGAGAAATGTGAGAATTAAGAAATCAAATTATTGCATATCCAAAGACCAAAAGCATTCATTTTCATAAAAGTCAAAAATCCAAAAAATGAGAAAATCAAGTGATGCATTCTAGAAAATACAAAAAAAGAGTTACAAAAAAAAAGTGATAGAGAGAAGATTGTTGAGTGTTTGTACCCTTGGATGGAGATCAATCTAATCTTGAAGCTTCAAGGGTGACATTCTATCATAGAAAGTAAAGAGAAAGGTACAAAGCACACACATGCACTAGCTGAGCAAAGCCAAGAGTTTAGTAGTCTTAAGGACCATTTTCTATCCATGGACCCTTGATCTTTCCCATTTATCCTTTACCCCGAGTCTATCTTTCTTTCCATCTATGATCTAAGTCTAGCGAACATCAATAAAATTTGTTACTTGTCTAAGTTGAAATCTTGTCAAATTGTTTTATCTAGATAAGGATTAGTGTTTAGCCTTTTTCAAAGCCCAAAATTTAGAAGCATTCCACCTCCTCCCCACTCCCCACTTGAGTTCTAAATCCTTATCTCACAAACTTGAATAGGTCTCTTATACCAAGATAACCTGCAATCCCCTAGATTGAAAATCATACTAAAGAGCAGTCATATTGTTTGTTCCATAATGCATTCATACCAAAATTAGAAAAAGAGTTCCAAAGCAATAAAGTTAGTATCTTAACTCATGGCATTCCATCGAAGTAGAAGTTTTATTTCAGCATCGCTTGTGTTCTTTCATCTGCATATCATCCCCTACATTCATGTATATATTCTAAAAAATGAGTTAAAAACAAGTCATCATTATCATACTTGCATTCTTAGAGTTGAAGGTCTAAAACATAATCAAAAAGTTCTAAAACTTCCAAAGTGCAAAATGTTGGGAATGCAGGTGTCTCAACCTTGGTAATTCCTTGCATTTATTTATTGTAATATATTTATTTATTGTCTATTGTGTAATTAGGATGCAAATCTTGTGGGAGTTGGCACAGTGATGTGTCATCCTACGTGGAAGGTGACCACAAGTAATTTTATCCTTACAAGAAGAGATATGTGTCCCACTTAGTGGTAGAGGTATTTTGCTATGTGTCAGCACTTTGACTAGTGTGTAAGTGAATCTTGACCGAAACGGTTATGACAGATTCCTATGACAGAATCTATGACGCGTAAGAGTTAAAAATAGAATATACTATGACATGTGTCACAAGGCATCTTAGAAGAAGGCATCTTTGGGTGCCCCAAGGAGGGTTATGACATGTTGTAAGAGAATATGCTATTTTTAGCTAGTGTATGATAGATTCTCTTACATCTATAAGTATTGTCAGTATGACGGATTCTATGACGGTCGTAAGATGCGTAAGAGCATTTGTCATTGCCCAACTTGGGAATAGGAAACCATATTGGATGGGGGGATATGACAAGTGTCATGACCATGTTGTAGTGTTGAACAAGTGTCCCTAGGCATGGGTTTTGGGCCATGAGGCCAAGTTGGACGCCCATCTCAAGGAAAGTTCATTTTTGCCTTGTAAACTTCTATTTAAGTAGGTGCTTTGAGAGAAGATGTATTATGTGATTGATAGGTACTGTTATGCTACCGAATTATCTCCAAATACGAGTGTCGAAGGCTCTTGTAAAGACTTGCATTGCAAGTGTGTTGTAAACCTTGTTGTTTAGATAATACATTGTGTAGGTTTTGGAGTGTGGGGTTTTTTACCCATAAGGGTTTTCCCCACGTTATATCTTGTCTCTCTCTTCTTCTGTCTTACATTCTTGTGTTGTGTATTGTTACAATATCTCTGTTGTTGGGTTAATAACACTGTAATTGTAAAGGTTAAAAAGAATTTGCACTTAGCTCTCCTCATTAGATTAGTGTAGGAAGCAATTTCTGGACACGTAGCTTCCTTTCAGTTGGTATCAGAGCCTGATCACCTTTGGTCCTAGTTGTTGGGTAGGGGTTTTTTGAGCTGATCTTAGATTGAGTGGGAGTCTGTGCAGAGTATTATGTAATCTTGTTGTAGGAAAGAGATGGCAGGCACATCTGGAAGATTAGAGGTGAAGTTTAACGACACAAATTTTAAGTTATGGAAAATTAAGATGGAAGACATGCTTGTTGATCGAGACCTATCGAAAACTATTTCTGGTGTAAAACCAACTGCAATGGCACAAGTTGATTGGGATCTCAAAGATCAGAAGGCTAAGGGTCTCATAAGACTCAGTCTAGCCGATTCTGTCCTATTAAATATCCATGAGGAGAAGACCACAAAAGATCTTTGGAAGAAGCTGGGAGATGTTTATCAGGCCATATCCCTGGTGAACAAGCTTTTTCTGAGATAGAAGTTGTATTCTCTGAGGATGGAGGATGGAGGATCTGTTGTAGATCATCTGAATGCTTTCAACATGTTAGTTGCACAATAGACTTCCATTGGTGTGAAGATGGAGAAGGAGGATCATTGTATGACCTTGCTTTGTCCTTTGCCACACTCGTGGGATCATCTTGTTATGGCTATTAGGAGCACCACATCCACTTTCAAAATGGATGACGTGGTATCTTCATTGTTATCTGAAGAAATGTGGAGAAAGTCTTCTGAAGTAGCCAAAGAGGCTCTTGCATTTTGTGGAAGACCCAAAGAGAAAGGGAAAAAGGATAAGAAAGCTGAGAAGGGTAGATCAAAATCTCCTGGAAAGTCCAAGGCTCTCTATTGGAACTATGGAAAAACTGGGCATTTCTGAAAGGAATGCAAAGAGGAAAAGAAAAAGAAGAAGAAGAATGTCCCAGACTCTGATTCTAACAAGTCACAAGATGGTGATACCTTCATTGCAACCCTAGCCACTCATGCATCTGATGATGTGTGGTCGATTGATTCTGGTGCATCATTCCACATGACCTCACATCGAAGCTAGTTCACGAAGTATAAAGAGTTTGATGGTGGAAGAGTGTACCTGAGTGATGATTCTCATTTGAAGATTATTGGTTGTGGAAGAGTCTCAATCTAATTCCCTGATAGACGAGTGAAGGGGATCATTGGGGTCATGCACATCCCAAGCTTGGCACGGAACCTGCTTTCGGTAAGTAAGTTGAATGATGCAGGTGTGCAGGTTATCTTTTTGAAGGATGAATGCAAGATGACTAGAGGATCTATGGTGCTTGCGAAGGATACTTAGAGAGGTACTATGTTTTAGCTGGAGGCATGCACTTCACAGTGCAATAATTCTTCTGACCTGAAGAAAAAAGTTGCAGTCACTTCATCCCCACCATCTGAACCAGCAATGAAGAAATCTGTTGTAACAAAATCTGATGGTAGTTCATTTTGGGTACCCAAGGGAGCTCATGCTTTGGAAGTTAAGCTTCCTGCTGAAAAGACAATGTTATGGCATATGAGATTTGGCCACATTGGTGAGAATGGTCTTAAAACCCTAAAAAATAAAAACATCATTAAGGGGTTAAATGATTGTAATCTCGAGTTTGACTTTTCTGAACATTGTATATATGGAAAGTTAACCATGTTCAGTTTTACTCTAGTTCTCACAAGTCTTCTGGTTTGTTGTATCCTATTCATTCTGATGTGTTTGGTCCTGTTAGTGTTCCTTTGATTTCCAAATCTGTATATTTTGTATCTTTCATAGATGATTACAGTAGAAGGACATGGATTTATTTTCTCAGAAGCAAGACTGAAGTCTTTAGTTAGTTCAAAGAGTTTAAATCTTTTGTTGAGAATCAGACTAGTAAAAAGATTAAGTGTTTAAGAACTGATAACGGTGGTGAGTTTTGTTCAGCAGAGTTTGATAAGTTCTGTAAAGAGCAAGGGATTGAAAGACATAAGAGAACTCCATATACCCCGCAACAAAATGGAGTTGCAAAGAGGATGAACATGACACTGATGGAGAGGGCTAGAAGTATGCTTAGTGGAGCAAGCCTCGAACAAAATTTTTGGGCTAAAGCTGGAGCCACTGCTTGCTACCTAGTAAACAGGTCTCCTACATTAGCTCTTGTTGGTAAGACACCTATGGAGGTGTGGTCTGGTAAGAAGCCTTCAGTTAGACATCTTCATGTTTTTGGTTGTGACGCATATGCACACGTGCCTAGGAAGAAACTGTCTAAATTGGAGAACAAGGTTGTTAAGTGTATTTTCATTGGCTATGGTGTCAGTGTGAAAGTATACAAGCTTTGGGATCCTGTGGCTGAAAAAAGTGTTGTAAACTTGAAGTGTTATTTTCAGAGAGCTAACACCTTCTCCCGTTGTTTTACAGCCAGAGGAAACAAAAAAGAAAGAGGATGTGGTTCAGTTTCCTTCTAGCCCTAAGCAAACTGAACCAACAAAACTTGTGAGACCTGATGATGAGGAGAGCTCTAGTAGCTCTGAAAGCTCAGAAGAAGAAGCAGAACCTCAACCTCAGCCTTTGAGGAGGTCTACACGAACAAGGAAGCAACCTGATAGGTTTGGTTATTCATTGCTTGATTCTAGTTGTGCTTTTGCCTTGCTTACTAACACTGATGGACCTAGAGATGTGACAGAGGCTATGGGCATGAAAGATGTAGGTTCTTGGAAGGAGGCCATGGAAGATGAGATGGTTTCTTTGGAGAAGAATAAAACACGGGACTTGGTGCCTTTTCCTAAAGGACAGAAACTTGTTGGATGCAAATGGGTATTCAAGAAGAAAATTGGTGCAAATGGTAGTGTTGAAAAGCACAAGGCCAGACTGGTTGCGAAGGGGTATTCACAAGTGGAGGGAATTGATTATGGTGAAATTTTCTCTCCCGTTGCAAAGCTGACATCTATTCGGTTCCTGTTATCTCTTGCAACAGCTTATCACTTAGAGGTGGAGCAGATGGATGTGAAGACAACATTCCTTCATGGTGATTTGGAGGAAGAGATTTACATGTCACAACTAGAGCATTACATAGAGAAAGGTAAAGAAAATTTGGTTTGCAAGTTGAAAAAGTCTTTGTATGGTTTGAAGCAGTCTCCTAGGATCTGGTACTTGAAGTTTGATGCCTTTGTGTTGTCGGTTGGATTTCTGAGATCTAAATCAGATCATTGTGTGTATTATAAATTTGACAATGATCGCATTCTCATTATTGCATTATATGTTGACGATATGATGTTAATTGGGAATGGTAAGAATATGATTTCTAATTTGAAGTCTCAGTTGTCAGCATAGTTTGAGATGAAAAATCTAGGGGCAACCAAATACATTCTGGGAATGGAAATCAGAAGAGACAGAGCTAACATAAAACTTTGGTTAAGCCAGAGTAAGTATGTGAAGACCGTGTTGGATAGGTTCAGCATGGCAGATTGTAGACCATTGTGTGTTCCTGTTTCTTTGGAGACAAAGTTATCTATTAATGATTGTCCAAAATCTCCTTCTAAGGTGGACATGAGCAGAGTACCTTATGCTAGTGCTATTGGCAGTTTGATGTATGCCATGGTATGCACAAGACCAGACATTGCCCAAGCAGTGGGAGTCCTTAGTCGATTTATGGCTAATCCTGGATGGGCACATTGGGATGCAGTAAAGTGAGTGTTCAGATATTTGAGGGGTACTTTTGAGCATTCCATATGCTATCATGGTAATCCTACAAGACCTTTGTATTCTATTTGTATTCGTGGATTTGTGGATTCAGATTGGGTGGGTGACATTGATAGCAGGAGATCCACCGGTGCTTACATGTTTACTATGTTCAGTGGTGCAATTAATTGGATGAGTAAGCGACAACCTGTGGTTGCTTTGTCCACAACATAAGATGAGTATATGGTAGCAACTCATGCTTGCAAGGAAGCCATTTGTCTTAAAAGATTGTGTTTAGATATTGGTGTTGATGTAGGACAGATTATGATTTGTTGTGACAGTCAGAGTGCAATTTGCCTAGCAAAGAATCCTACTTTCCATACTAGAACAAAACATATTGATGTATAGTTTTACTTCATGCGAGACATGGTAGAGGATGGGAAGGTGAATTTGGAGAAGGTAGACACTTTGAAGAATGATGAAACCAGCGGGCACAGAGAAGGTCAGATGGTGTTCGGAGTCTATGGGCCTCTCAACCTATAGCAGTTAAATCCTGTTATTTCTATTGGCTCTTATAAGGTGTTCGACAAGTGGGAGAATGTTGGGAATTAAGGTGTCTCAACCTTGGTAATTCCTTGCATTTATTTATTATAATATATTTATTTATTGCCTATTGTGTAATTAGGATGCAAATCCTATTTTGTCATCTTGTGGGAGTTGGCACGGTGATGTGTCATCCTACGTGGAAGGTGACCACATGTAATTTTGTCCTCACATGAGGAGATAGGTGTCCCACTTAGTGGTAGATGTATTTTTCCATGTGTCAACACTTTGACTAGTGTGTAAGTGAATCTTGAGTAAAACGATTATGACAGATTCCTATGAAAGAATCTATGATGTGTAAGAGTCAAAAATAGAAGATACTATGACATGTGAAGACATGTGTCACAAGGCATCTTGGAAGAAGGCATCTTTGGGCACCCCAAGGAGGGTTATGACATGTTGTAAGAGAATATGCTATTTTTAGTTAGTGTATGATAGATTCTCTTACAGCTGTAAGTACTGTCAGTATGACAGATTCTATGATGGTTGTAAGATGCGTAAGAGCATCTGTCAGAATAAGAAACCATATTGGGATGGGGTGATATGACAAGTGTCATGACCATGCTTCAGTGTTAGACAAGTGTCCCTAAGCGTGGGTTTTGGGCCATGAGGCCAAGTTGGACGCCCATGTCAAGGAAAATTCATTTTTGCCTTGTAAACTTCTATTTAAGCAGGTGCTTTGAGAGGAGATGTATTATGTGATTGATAGGTACTGTTATGCTGCCGGATTGTCTCCAGATATGAGTGTGAAAGAATCATGTAAAGACTTGCATTGCAAGTGTGTTGTAAACCTTGTTGTTTAGATAATACATTGTGCAGGTTTTGGAGTGTGGGGTTTTTCACTCGTAAGGGTTTTCCCCACGTTATATCTTGTCTCTCTCTCTTCTTATGTCCCACATTCTTGTGTTGTGTATTGCTGCAATATCTCTGTTGTTGGGTTAATAACACTGTAATTGTAAAGGTTAAAAAGAATTTGCACTTATCTCTCCTCATTAGATTAGTGTAGGAAGTGATTTCTGCACACCTAGCTTCCTTTCACAAAAGAGATGAGCACTCATACATGATAAATAAAAAACCATAAAGAGAAAATTTTTCATAGATAAATCAAAAAGTTTGAGTTTTACAAGAGTACAAGATCTAGGACAAAATGCTCTCAAAGGAAAGTAAGGCTCCCCATGCAAGGGGGCACGATTTCAAAGCAAATAGACAATAGCCTCAGGGATAATTCCCTCCAATAGAACCATCAGGACTTCTACTCCTCTGCGTCTAAATGACACTAGTGTCTCCATGGGACCTATTGTTGGATTTGATAATTAATTCAAGCCACAAAGATCACCTGCAAAACCTAAGATTTACCTTCCACAAGAGAAAAAAGCAAAGAGGAATAATTTGCACAATAAAGATGAATTAATGAAATGGATTAAAGAATTACATGTGAGAACTTGCTTTTATATTTGCAAGTTAGAGAAAAACCCTAATATGACTTAAGAATAACCTAAGACTAAAATTAGCCCTAAGTAAACTTAATAAAGTGTAATTAAATATTTAATTACACCAACACCCCCCCATAAGTGCAACTTAGGGAGAAATGAAAAGCATGCAACTAATGCAAGAATGGGTCCTGGCTACAAGGCCATTTTAGGTACCCATGAACAACAAAAATCTCTCATAAAGTGGAGAGAAAGGAGAAAAACCCAGTGGGAGAAAACTCCTCTCCAAAAGAGAGAAAAATACAAGTACATAAACATGTGATGGAAGAAGGACTAAAACTAAGACCCCCCAAGAAGTGAATCCATCGCAAAAGTACAATCAAGAATGCCGCCCCCCATAAGAGAGGAAGAAGAGAGAAGGTCTGATGACCCCCCCAGAAGTGAGAAGGATGAAACCCCATGCGAGGAAATGCTCCCTCCCAAAATAGAGATGAGAAGAGAGACCATGCAGCCGCTCCTCAAGATGACTCCTGCAGTGCTGGAAGATGCTCGACACAGAATAAAGATGAAGACCCATGAACGTCGAACAACATTCCTCCCCTTAGGAAGAAATAGAACTGCAGATGTGTGCATAATGTCTTCCCATTCCGGATAGGAATATACAGGAAGAAAGACAAATGTCTCTGAACTCTGCACATGATCCAAAGACAATAATGATGCTCCTGAAAACTGCTCAAATGTCTCCAATCCACTGTCAAACTATGACTGAAGAAGAGGAGGGATGAAGAACAATCTTTGAAGCATATGATGGTGATGCAACTCCATCGAAGCTGTCATCAAAAAGAAGACAAATGTCCTCAATGTGGTCCTCCAAATCTATAAGATGGGACTCTACAAACAAAGATGATGTCTGCAAGATAGGAATCCCAATGAGGTGGATCAGGAAGACTAATATTGATCTGCTGCACAGAATCACTAGAAGCCAATGATGATGCAACACTGAACTCTGAAGTAGCAGTAGGTGATGGTGGAACAATGATCTCATTAGGAGGAGAAGCGATTGAAAGAAGCATTTCAAAGAGATGATGTGAGAAATGAGGACAAATCTCTTTCTCATGTTGATTACTTCCACAATATCTGCAAGTAAATTTATGTTGATGGTATAATCCCATCTCCTTAGATGATTATAGATCAAAATATGTAAATAGATTTATGCTGATAATAGAAGTCTTTCAAAGCAAACAGAAACTTTCCAGGAGGCAGCATGTCCAGGATTTCCAACAAAAGCCATAAAATCGACAAACTAATTTAAAATATACCTGGGACTGAATCTAAAAATATTATATAGTTGGCTGTGTAGAGCTCTCTGATACCTTTCCAATGCCTATTCGTTTTTGAAAAACGGAGATTCTAGGCGCAAGAACGGAGCTTGAAGGCCAAAAAATATGCCTTAACTTCAAACAGCAATAAATTATACCAATCAGAAAAACCTAGAAAAAATACCTACACCACTGGATTGTGCTTGAAACCAGCTTTCCAACACCTATTTTTTTTCAAAAATCCGACTCCGTATGCTCAAGATATGCTCGATTTACCAAAACTGCTCCTTTAGTGCAAAGAGGCCAAAAAAAACACTATTGAAGCCCCTAGGCGCCCATGTGACCAGGCGCCGAGTCTTTGGGGGCTAGCGGCTAGGGCAGTGGTCCCTCATATGACCAAGAGCTGAGTCTCTGGGGGCTGCTGCTTGGAAGCTAGGGGCTGGTCCCCCATGCGACCAAGGGTTAAACCCAAGGGGCTAGCCCTCCAAAATAAAAAATTATTTTTTATTAAAAAATTAATAAAAAATCCCGCTGTACCTGTGCACGGAAATCGAGGCAGCATGAAAATCGAGATGGCACGCAAATCGAGGCAGCTTAAAAATTAAGATGGCACGCAAACCGAGGCAGCTCAAAAATCAAAATTAGCTCAAATGAGAATAGCACGAAAATCAAGGTTGGCACGGAAATCGAGGCACCGTACAATCGTACGGATTTCATAGAACCAAATTTTTGAAACCCTAAAAAAAACCCAGAAACTTTTTTTCAGCAAAATATAGAGTGCCTTATATGAAAATAGGGGTTTTTGGGCCTTCTGAGCGCAATGGTGAGGTCGGTTTTGGCCAAAAATGCTCTGAAACCTCTATTTTTCTTCATATAAAAAAACTCTTGAAACCTTCATAGATCTGGCTTCCCCAAACCAAATTCAGCCAAACAAAAGATAGATCTACCTTTTCCAGCTGCTCTGAATCCAATGGAATATTCTGTTTTACACAAAAAAACACTCAGCAAATGGCTCTTGCTAAAAAATTTCTCCAAATTTGAGAAAGGGCTTGCAGATCCGCTCTGATACCATGTTGGATTTGATAATTAATTCAAGCCACAAAGATCACCTGCAAAACCTAAGATTTACCTTCCATAAGAGAAAAAAACAAAGAGGAATAATTTGTACAATAAAGATGAATTAATGAAATGGATTAAAGAATTACATGTGAGAACTTGCTTTTATATTTGCAAGTTAGAGAAAAACCCTAATATGACTTAAGAATAACCTAAGACTAAAATTAGCCCTAAGTAAACTTAATAAAGTGTAATTAAATATTTAATTACACCAACACCTATGAGAATGAGGAACCCTACTCTAAGTTTGAGAATGGGAAGGAGATGCAGTGTTAGACTCTGGACGTTGAATCCCAAGGCGGGCCATCTCGCAAAGAATGACATTCTCACCCTTAAGGATGAGAACCTCTGACCTCAACAAAGCATTATCCTAACACCCATGGTAGACAGGAGCAAAAATGTTATTATGTCATCCACCTCTAGGAGGCACACCAAGATCAAGTAGAAGCCTCTCTCATGTTAGACCAGTGAAGGGTCTCATGAAATTGACATTAACCTTGCTAACGAAACCCCTGTACTCCTCGATGCTATCTGAAAAATAAAGATAAAAGAAGTGATGATTCATGACTTTAAGTAAAGAAGGACAATGTGAAATTACAAAACAAAACACTTACGAGGATTGCCAGGCTTCCAGGAAGGATCAAAGCACTGCATCATCTCATCAAAATGAGGAGGTCTAGGCCCTGAAGAAGAACCCTCTGATATCTCCCCCTCATCAGAATCAATCTCCTATGCATCTCTTGCTACCCCCTCGTCTGACAAGTCATCTCCATCTGGGATATAGTCCTCATCCATAGAATCTAAATCATCCACAAAAATAAGTCCTCAGGAAGGAGCTCCTCTCCCTCCCCTCTGTCCACCTCTCAGGGTCCTAAAGGTTTTGGTAATCAAAACCCTAAGAGTCAAAGGAGTCCAAACGATAGGCCTCTGTCCAACCTCGCCCATCTCATGGACAGATCGGTAGCATGTAGGAACTGGGGGCAAGTCCTCAAGGAAGTCATCACCTAACAGCTAAAGAACTCACTCAATGCGATGAGCCTCAATGAGACCATTACGGTATGAAACCTCTGATATGTTGCGGCAGTAATCTGTAGTCTGCCTATCATGAGACCATACACCCTCCATATCTACATAAGGGTTAGCAATCATATCCACATCAATAAGGGTGGCCACAACACGTAAGGAAGTATCAAAGTGGCCCACACGAGCCCATTTGGCGGCTCTCAGAAGCCTTTGATTAGGAAGAGGAATATCCTTCTGGTATGGCTTGATTGCTCAAAGATCTAGGTCATAATCAGAGAGGAGTGGCTAAATGCAAGAGCCCCACACCGAGCATTACGATAGAAATCTTTGTAGACCATCGCAAGAATGTCAATGCCCCATGTAAAAACTATACCTTACTCAATACCCTGAATAATGAGTGCCCAACACCATCGCAGATGAGCCGAGGCCTTGTCCCTAGACAAGCTCGAAGCAATCAAACCAATCAAGAACTTCCTCAAGAGAGGAATACAGAGTCGTGGTATTGTAGTAAGCTAAACGACAATCTGGACCTCAAGACGGCTCACCCCTATGATGTGAGCCCAAGATGCCTTGTCCTCAAAGGACTCACTGGAAGGTAAAACAAGAGGATGCCCTCTCACAAGAACCCTGAGAATGAGATACACACATAGAGAGTAATAGTCCACTCCCCTGAAACTTGGGGAAAGCTTAAAGTGTTCCTATCAGCATCCCAATAGGTCAAAATGTCACATCAAATACATGAAATAGGATGAACAACTAGTACATGGAAAATCCTAGCCAATCCTACCCTCTTTAGGACAACAAGATCATCGGAAGACAATGAATTGTACATCTCAGAGAGCCACAACTGCTTGTGATTGGCATTCCAACGAATGTGCATATCCTGCCAATTAGAAAAGAACTTTCGATTAGATCCCATCAACTCAAAAAATCCCTAAAAATCATATAACTTGCAAAAATTTCACAAAAAAAATATAAACCTTCAAAATTGCAATAAATTGACAAATTCAGTGTTTATATTAGGGGTGTGTGCAAGAAGTTGAGACCACTTTTTGGCCAAAAAGTGGAAGTGTTTTCCTTGATTTTCAGAATTTATCACATTTGTCCTAAAAATTTGAAGCACTTAAAGATTGAATCTTGAAAAAAGTCAATAATATGAAATGTAGTGCTCGTAGTCTAGTTTCCAAATATGTAATTTTTTAATACCCAGATAACTGATTTTCAATAGGCATGTCTAAAAACCACTGTTTAAAAGTCACTTTTTTAACCATACCATGCACGTGTATTTCAACCATATTTTGACCTAAATAATTGTATTTTCTGAATCCTTTTGGGAAAAGATCTGTAACACACTGAAGATTGATGAGGATATTTTTTTGTAATTTTTTTAATAAATTTTTTATTGGCCGTAATTGTTGTTTTGAAAATCCCTTGTGTACGTTATGCATAAGATGACCTAAACTTATCATTTTTTGATTTTTTTTTCAAATTGAAAAGAATTATCTAAAGATTGATGAGGTATAATTTTTTTTTAAAAAAATTATTTTAATAAAAAGTTATTAAAATAATAAGAAAACATGAGATTTCAAGTTTATGGACCAATTTCATCAAAAAATATTTAAAAAATAGAAAAAATAATCAAATTGTAAAAACAATTACATATTTGAAATATACATAATCTCATCTATAATGGGTTTTAATTTCATCAAAAAATTCTATGAAAAACATCTTCAGATATATGTCCAAAGTCACTCTTTTCTAGTGACACTGACATGACCTTCAAGTTGCAGGTCAAAACATGTCCAAAGCCAAAGGTTAGGTTCCCATGCCTTTTCCCAATCCAAAACCCATAGTAGATACCACACCTACATTTGAAATTTCACAAAACAGGATCTCATTTGCTTTTTTTATTAATTCCCAAGGATGCAAAGCAAAATAGGGTCCCGTTTCATTTTTGACCATTTTTTTTAATTTACTGATGAAAAGGTACTATCAACTCTGCAACTTAAGGTATACAATAATTATCTTTGTACAATTTAACCTATTACTATATATTTTAAAATAATAGATGATACCAAACAGTTGTACCTTAATTGGTTGAGCACAATTGGTGAGGGTGATGGTATGTTCTTTGCTTAAACCATCCACCAAGGTTCAAAATCCCCAAAGATATGAAATGTAAGGGATGAGATTGGAATTATACCTTATTTGATGGTACAAAAAATATATAATATTATTTAAAAATTAAACTATTTGATAGCCTTAACATTTATTACTCCTACAGAAGCATACGTTTGACTGCAGATGATCTAATATGTTAACAATATAGGGAAATTTTGACCTTAAAAACTGCGAGAGAATTCTCGCTTGTTTTGTTTCACACACATTAGCATTCATCATTACATGAAATTGATGGTCAGACTTGCCAACCACGGTAACCCTGTCAACTTTTATTAAAACAGTCACAACAGCCTCTGTTATAGCCTACGGGTTACCACATTCGTCATTTACCATATTGTACGTATGAATGACATCATCTAGAATGTCTAGGTGGGTAGACCAAGGGTCCTTCGACAAATTGTATTTTTTACATTATTTTTATTTTAAAATAATTAATAAATAAAAATTAATATAAAAATACCCTCGTTAATGGGGTTGGTGATGTTGACATCCAAAGAAGGAGAAGGGAGACAAGGTGGACACAGCCTACAAAAGGTTGGGTAAAGCTGAATTGATGGTGCTTCGAAAGGAAATCTAGGCGTCTCGAGTGCAGGTTGTCTGGTCAGAGATTGAAGGGTTAATATTATTGGGAAGGCATCGAAGAAGATAGTGTAAGGTTCCAACAATGAAGCGAAGTTTCAAGCACTTATCCTTGGTCTTAATTTATGTTGTCACCTTGGAGTTTTGAAGGTGGAGGTGGAAGGGGATTCAATGATAGTTATAAATACCCTCCTATCAAGGTCTATGTTTAGTGGAAGGATTGAAAGAGTGGTTTTCAATCACGTTTTGGGGGAAGGAAATAATGAGGTAGATGAGCTAGCGAATCTTGCCATCATAGCCGCGAATGATCTATTGTAGGAGGTAAAGAACAATGATGGCGCCAATTCACGCTACTGTTAGGCCATCTAATCTGTTCAGTGAGAGGAGGCTAGTGAAGAGTGTGGGGAGAGTTAAAGCTTATGGAGAAACTTGAAGGAAGGCATTCCATTTGTTATGGTGGCTCTTTGCATGGTTGGTGGTGGCAGCGATGGATACTCCCATCCGGCTAGTCTATAGGAAGAGACAAATGCCATTCTTAGGAAATATTACTGATAAGAGGATGGGAATGGTGTTTAGGCTGAAAAGTGGAATAGTCCTCTTTACCATTGAATGGGTCCTTGGAGAAGATTTCATGGTGAACTGCAACAGATATAGGGTAAATACCGATTTGTCTTCAATGTTCTTAGCGGTAATGTTAGATTTAAATGAGGAGAAACCCACTATCTAGAAGCTGATGGAGGAATTTGTTGAGTCAGAGTTTAGAGGTGGCTGGAAGGAGGTGGTGGGTATAGCGCGCTATGGTTTAGGGTGCCGTTGCCTGGTGATTTCGATAGAGTGAACTTCGAGGGTGATGCAGTGAATTGGTGGCCGTAATTTTTGGTCATCAACGTAGAGTCGCATGAGGGCTAGCCGTTTTGAAGAAGCTTGTTGGGCTAGAGGTGGAGTTCGACTAGATGAATGAAATTTTGGAGCAATACTATGCAGTTGATGAGAATGCCTAAGGTGGAGTCGCTAGTGTTTAATCATCTTTTTGTAAATGCTATAATGTTATGTAGTGAATATAAGGCTTAGAAGATAGTAGTATGTAATAGTTGGTAGTGGTTGGATGGACTACAGGGATTTTGGAAGAACCCTGTTTTAGTCTGTTTACTATTCTCATGCTAAACTTTCTCTGTTAAATTTGGTTAAAGTTTAATATAAAGGGAGCTGACCCCAAGTCAGTAGTTTACCAAGCAAAAAAAAATATAAAAATATAATATTTATATATGAAAATAAAAATTAATATAATTATTTTATTTTAGTTTGGAATTATTTTTAAGAATTATAATTATTTTTTTACATTGTTTAATTTTGTTTGCTTGAAGAGTTATTTTTACTTGCTTAAGAATTATTTTATTTTACTTTACTTTAAAATTATTTTCTTTAATTAGTAGGAGTACTATTGCAATGAGTTTTTTTATCTAGTGATTAATTTATTTAGAGTAAACCAATCAAAATAGAGTATTATTTTTCATGTTGAACAAGATGAGAAAATTTTAAGAAAAAATATTTAGAAAGTAATTTATCTGTGTTGCGATTGGCTCAAAATTTGAGCTCTTAAGGATGAATTTTGTGGAAATACTATTTTAAGTAAAACAAACACAGGAGGTGACAATACTAATAGATTAACTTGTTTAATTACATTTTGAGTGGTTAAATTCTTGTAGAGAATTTAGTTATTAAAAAAAATTATTGTTAAATAAATAATATTTTTTCTTTAAATCTATACAAATATTGTAACAAAAATTGTAATATTTATATTAACATAATATTCATATTAATGTGATTATTTAATTTTGATTCATTGTATATATATTATTTATAAATTTGATATTTTAAATATTAATGAAATAATATAATTAATTATATATTAATAATAGAATGTATATTAAATTATTGATTTTACAAATTAGCAGAATTATAATTATAATGTATTTATATTTATATTATATTATATTATAGTAAAATGAAATATTAATATACATTTGTGTTATAAATATTAAATATTGAATTTTTTTTGGTTTAGTGAGTGGGGGAATTTTTAGCTTGGCTCGATCCAGGTGAAGTCACAAACATGAGACCTCATAGCCTGGCCCGATCCAAGTGAAGCCACAAACGAGGGACCTCATAGCTTGGCCCAATCCTGTGGGCACCACTACAACTAAGCAACTTGACCATCGAACCATGCCATGATAATATTTCAATATGCTGATCATGGCATGGTTTGATGGTCAAGCTGCTTGGTTGTATTGGCGGCCACCAGGATCGGCCAGGCTATGAGGTCCTTCATTTGTGGCTTCACCTGGGCCAGGCTAAAAATTCCCCCACTCACTGAAACAAAAAAAAATCAATATTTAATATTTATAACAATATATATATATATATATATATATATATATATTTCATTTTACTATAATATAATATAATTATATTGTGTAATATTCATATTAATATTTAATTTTATTTATATTAATTATAAAAAAAATATTTTAAATATCATAGAATAATATATTAATAATAATATTTATATTAAATTATTGATTGTACAAATAAATTATAGAATTATTATTATAATGTATTTATATTTATGTTATATTATAGTAAAATGATATGTGTGTGTGTGTGTTAAATATTAATATATTTCTTTTTTTAATAAAAAGAGGGTAAAAACTTTATTGATCCAAGAAAACAATCCAAAGCCAAAAATTACAAACCACCCGCCAGGGGTCACAAACAAACAACAAAACCATCAAGCAACACCTAGAACACATGTCATGTCTTCCATAACCAAGTCCTCAAGCTCCCCAGAAAGGCCCTCAGGGAGACAACTCCAATCATCCACTTTCTAATTTCCCATCCGTTCAGAACCCCATTTAGCCAAACTATCAGCCACCTTATTCCACTCCCTAGGGATATGGCAAAAGGTGATAGAATCTAGGACCTCACCTAGAGAGATTATTTGTCTAACCACCCCAACCAACTGCCAATTAACATCCTCCAACTACTATTTATCTAGCAAATCTACCACAATCTGAGAATTTGACTCATAAATTATCCTTCTCCAACCAAGGGCACAAGCCCTTTTCAAAGCCAAGAGAATAGCCAAGGCCTCCATGAAATTATTAGAGTGCTGGCCACAATACTCTGAGAAGAAGAACACAACCACTCCTGAGCAGTCCCTACCAATGCCCCCGACACCAACATGACCTGGATTGCCTCTAGAGGAACCATAAGTATTAATCTTCAATACCTCCAAGGGTGGAGGTAACCAATGACCATCTCTCTGAACCTTTCCTCTATCACCTCGACCCAAACCAGGCCTCGTCCCACCCCTGGCGCTAATAGAAAGCCCCAAACTCTAAACAATTCCCATATCTCCAGGGTCCACAGGGACCAAGAGATCACACCTAGCCGCTAAAGTCTCTTGAAGAACTCCCAAGATCCTCATCCAAACCTGTCACACCTACAACTTCTTATCCAAAAAAATCTTGCGGTTACGCTCTAACCAGATATGCCAAATGATGATGTTGGGACCAATTGTCCAAGCAATGTGGAGGAAGGAAGTCTTAGCTGGAGAACTCCCCAGCTTGCTCTAGAAATCCTCTAAAGATGAGGCATGCCTACATAGCTACCTCTAGAATTCCCACCAGAAATGCTAGATCACCTTAACAAAAGAACACTGAAAGAAGTGATGAGAAATAGCCTCATCATTATTAGAGCACATTACACACAAAGGGCCCTGAAAGACCCACTTCCAAAGATTCTCCTAGGTAAGGCATCTATTATAAATCACTAACCAAGAAAAGAAGTTGTACTTAGGCCAAGAGAATTTATTCTAGGTCTGCTTCCACCAGGGGACCCCCATGCACCCAAACATCTGCTCATCTAGAGCCTGATAACTGGAGGCAATAGTGAATTTGCCTTTCTAGTCTCCTCCCTAGGCCATAACATCCCTCTCCAAAAGAGAGTTGCAAACCCTACTAGCCAAGATGCTAGCCAACTCCTGACGATCCTCCACCATTCCCCCAAGTGGCCATTCATGTGGGTCCTTCCACTTGTACATTGTAGCCCAATCCAGAACCTGAGGGGATTTAAAATCCATCACATAAGTCCAACCAGCTTCCAAAAAATGCCTACATAGGTTCTGCAAGTGAGGGTGTGTAGACATAATAGGAGGATGCATGTCACAGGAATCAAACCAGAAGAGAGCCTCTGATCCCCTGTTGCAAATCGAGAACAATCCTTATTTAATCAACTTGGCTCCCCTCTTCAGGGTGTTTCAAACCATAGATCCCTTACCCATTAGGCTGTATTTGGGCACATCCACACAATCCACATCCCTGAGATATTTTGAGGTGAGGATCTTAGCCCAAGTTTGTTGTTGCTGAGAACACCATCTCCAATAGAGTTTAGCAACCAAAGCTTGCCCATTAAAATCAGCTCGATGCAACATAAGACCACCCTCCTGCTTCGACCGACAAACAACATCCCACTTGAGTAAACTCCACTTCCTCGAAAGAAGATTACCAGACGAGATAAACTACCAATAAGGACTCTCATAGTTGTTCATAAAGCTGGTAGGGGTAGATAACATAAAACACCTATACAATGGGAGAGCCTGAACCACAGACTTCAAAAGGGTCACTCCTCCTACAGTAGAAAGCCACCTTCAAGTCTAATGACTAATCTTTTTATGAAACTTCTCAATAACATCCTACCAGAATACTCGAGGTAGCATACGAACAGCTAGAAGAATGCTAAGGTAAACAAAGGGCAGCGAGCCAATCTAGAACCTGAGGATACCCACAACTCTCTGTTGAATAAGGTTAGGAGTATTAAAGAAATAAATAAAAGACTTGCCTTCATTGATGCTTTTCCCCAAAGTAGCCAAATAACAGTCTAGGGCCTTCCTAAGATTAACTGCTTCATCCACTTTGGCGAGACCCATTAACGCCATATCATCCACAAACTAAAGATGGGATTGGGGATAATGTTATTGCCCCATCACCAACCCTGAACAAGGCCAAGCTCCCCACGAGATTTCAAAAATCTCCCAATCCCTTCAGCCATCAAAATAAATAAATATGGGGATAAAGGATCCCCTTGACGAAGGCCCCTAGAAGCCCCAAAAAGTTTAGAAGGCTCACCATTGACAAGCATAGAAAAGGAGGTAGACATGACACAACTCATCACCTAATCAATCAAGGCATGGTCGAAGCCAAAAGCTCTCAAAATCTTGGTTAGAAAATCCCATTTGACACGGTCATAAGCCTTGGCCATATCTAGCTTAATGAACATAACCTTCTCCTTGGAGGAGGCCATAGAGTGCACAATCTTAGCTACTATAACCACACCATCCAGAATCTACCTGTCGACCACAAATCCACCATGTTCCTTAGAAACCAATCTATCTAACCATGACTTCAGGTGATCAACAATCAGCTTGGTGATTATTTTGTACACCACCTAAAGAGGTCCAAAGAATTAACCCCCTCCCACTTAGGGATGAGAGCCAAGAAGGTGGAATTCAAGGCTATTAACATTTGCTTATTCTTTTGCAATTCTTGAACAACCTCAAGAAGGTCACTCTTTATAACCTCCCAAAACTCCTGAAAGAACTCAATCGAGAACAGATCAGGACTAGGGGCTTGACCTTTCCTCATCTGAAACACAATATTCTCTAGCTCCAACAAAGAGATTGGCTTGAGAAGAGACTCATTCATTTCACCAATCACTAAGGGAGGAATGCAAGCCAAGATTGTATCTTCTTCCTCACTTGCAGGAGGGGAATCATCAAAGAAAACTGTAGAGAAGAACTGGATAGACTCTTTCAAAATCTTAGCAGAGGAAAGAAGGTCACCATCCAGGGACTTGAGAGATGATATGATATTTCCCTTCCTTCTATCCTTAAACGAATTGTGGGAAAATGAAGTATTCTTGTCCCCTTCCTGAAGCTAATCAATACAGGATTTTTGCTTCTAGAAGATTTCCTCGCAAAGCTCCCATTCCTCCACATCCTTCACAGTCATAACCTCCATCATACTTAGCTCTTTAGATAGCCCGTGATCCCGGATCTGCCAAGTAATCGTGTCCAAATGCTCTTGTGCAACCCTTTTAGCCTAGAAGACATTGCCAAAATGGTGTCTGTTCCAACATTTCAACATATATTTGACATACTAAATCCTTTAGCAATGGAGTACATAGCAGTGCCAAAAGCAAGCTTCCCAGCCCTCCACCACCCTAGGATTAGATCATGAAGAGACTCATCTTGAAGCCACATAAGCTAGAATTTAAAAGACTATTTTTTAGAGAATCTAGATCGAAGAGCAGAGAATTTGATTGGTCAGTGATCCGAGCCCCACCAATCCAAAATATTAGAGCTAGCCATCCAATTGACACCAACCCAAAAACTAGAAACTAAGAACATATCTAACCTTTCAGAGATAGCAGCATCACCAGTCCTCCTATTGTTCTAGGTGAATAACCCATTCAAGGGTTTGATATCCACCAAATTCATACTGTAGACACCTAAAATTGGCTCAGGTTGAATTAAGTAAATATTCTAATATTTACCTTAATTCATATTTCCTTATGTCAAATAAATATTATAAGTTTATTTGATTGGTTCATTATCCTACAATTAAATAAAATTATTTTTTATTTAACTAAAATCCCTAAATTCTTCTAATATCTCAAATCCTAAATCCACCTCACAAAATCCACTTCATCAATCCACCTCATCTCTTCCACCTCACCATGTTGCACATGTAATTAAATATTCTTAATATTTAATTAGCTAATATCCTCTATTATCCAAAATAAATCTTTAATTCAATTATCCTCCACCAAATTGAATATTTAATTCAATGTTCCCCACTAGCCTTCACCAATTGAATATTTAATTCAATGTTCCCCACTATCCTCCACCAATTGAATACTTAATTCAATGTTTCCCACTATCCTCCACCAATTGAATTCTTAATTCAATTGTTCCCCACTATCCTCCACTCTTCCCAAAAAATAAATTTTTAACTCATCCCATATCCTCCTTCATTGTCCCTGTGTTTGAAGTTCATCTTCAACACAACAAAATATCACAGCCATTCCGTTCTTGTCACCGTCAACAAGCAAGGAAGCAAGCTCACTGAGGGCCAATCTTCTTCATCAAGGTCGAGGACAGATAGGCAAACAATGGAAGCTGCAGGGTAACAAGTTTGTAAGTTTTGTGCTTTCATTTGTTTATTCTTGTTACTCGCATATTTCATTGATGTTTGGGTTTATTTATCATTATTGATCAATCTTATATTCCCATTCACATTTTGGCGCCCACCGTGATCTAACCCCCATCTCGTTTGTGAGTGTTTGGCTTTGAAAGTTCTTGTTGCAGATTCAGGTGTGTTTCAGAGAGCATTTGGGAATCGACTTCCACAAATGGGCTCCTACGCACAAACCGAGCTCACCATTGAGTCCGAAAGGCCTTAGAGGTAAGAAATCACATATCCTTCTCGAGTTTTGTTACATGAAATTTTTTGAAATTTTTTTCACTTTTCCATGTATTTTTGCAAATAAATTAATTAATTAAAAAAAAAATTTGAAAAAAAAAAGGGTTGTATTTATTTATTTTTTATTTAGTTTAACATTTTTATTGTATTAAATTTTTTTTTTTAAAAAAAATCGCATTGAGATCTATTTGTTTTCCTCGTTTAACATTTTCATTTTATTGAAAAAATAAAAAATAACAAAAAATAAATAAATTATAAAAAATAAAAAATAATAATTAAAAATAAACAAACAAACAAACAAACCCACCCCCGATCACCCCTTACCCCCCGCGCCACCCGAGTGTCACCCGCACGCCACCCACGCGCCCACCCCCCAACCCCTACCCCCACCCCCCATTCCCCTCTCCCGTCCCTCCTGCGTCCACACTACCCAATCCCCCGCAACACCACCTCCCGTCTCCTGTGCCTCCCCCAACCCCCGCGCCTAGCTCCCTGCTCCACTGATCCCCCTCCACCCTGTCTCCGCCCGCACCTGACCTCCACCCTGCCTCCACCTCCGCCACTCCCCTCCGCCCACCGCCGATCCCCCTCCACCCTGTCTTCGACCCTGCGACCTCCCCTTCTCCCGTAGCACCCCGCCGCCGACACCCGCCCACTGCTCCGCCGCTCCCCTCTGCTGACAAACCCTTCTCCTCCACCCACTGACCCCCACACCACTGCCCCTCCGCGCCGCCCGACTCCCCTCCACCTCCCCTGTGCTCCTCCGCTCGGCCACCGCCGCTCCCTTCTCCCGCCGTCCCTGCCACTGCGGCCCTTCCCCCATCCCACGCGCCATCACTCCCGCGCACCACCCCGCAAACCCCTGTGAATCCTTCGCTCGACCGCCACCACCGCCTCTTCCGCCCAACCACCACCTCCACCATCCCTCCGCCCACCAACCACCACCTCCCTAACTCTGCCCTCCATCTGCACACACTCACAAATAATTATATAAAATAAAGCAAACACAAAAAAGTTAACTAACTTTTAAAAAAAAAACAAAAAAAAACAAACAAACAAACAAAGGAGGGAGTTATTTCTTTCTTTTTCACTTAGCAAAATAGGCTATTTTTTTCAAACTCACACAACTTTTGCATACAAAGTTGAAAACTCGCAAACGAATACTCATCGGAAAGAGGACTCAGCAAACTTTGCAATTGTGATAAAATTTTCAGGCGACTGTACCGTTTCACAACATATGTTCCATCTGTGCATACATTCTTTCTTACGGTGCTTTTAATCACTGTTACGGCGCATCTGTGTTACTGCGCTTCTGTTGACTATTTCTACGCATTTAGTCACTGAAGCGGCGCTTATGTGGCAGGCAGTGATCTTAAGGTTTTTAGAAGATTTTGCTAACGTCGACATCTTTACAAGGGTACTCTTGATCTGTTTTGCTCATACAAATTCCACATAGCCTTTAACTAGGAAGAGAGTAATTGAACCATTGCTATATCTGCATATTCCTATCTTCTGTAGTTAGATCATTGCTATCTTACAAACGAGAATGAACATTGCTATCTTTTAAACACTTCAAAGTTAACAACTCGGGCTATCGAGGATTATAATTAAACTCATCATTGCTATCTGGGTTAAAACTGAACCACTACTATCTTGATTGACCAACACTTCAAAGTTAACAACTCATGCTATTGTGGATAAAATTGAACTCACCATTGCTATCTTGGTTAAAATTGGACCACTGCTATCTTGCTACTCACGTCAAAGTTCTGTGCTTGCCCAAGTAGATAGATCATCTATTTTTTTCATTTTAACTAGAGGAAAGGAACCACTGTATACTGTGTTTTTGGGAATGATACCAGGACTATGCTCTCCCCTATCTTGGGTGACCAAAACGCCAGAAGTATCATTTTCTCATGTGTTTTTCCTTTAGAGGGGCCTGCTCTTGGATATCGCTTATCCAAGTAGGCACGACCCTAAGTGGTAACAGGCTCGACGCCAAGCCCTTCCAAGCCACTATAAATAAATTGTGTTTGGAGTGAGAGTTTCAAACAACGAGTGAAGTTGTGTTACACTGACAGCCAACCTCCCCCAAAACCCTCCAAGGCGCAACCCTTGCAGGCTGAGAGACTCCATAACAGAGAGTAGTGTTGTCGCATGTGTAACCACTCGAACGGTTGCCCTCATTAAACACCTTTGTTCTACTGGCCAAAAACCCTTCTTATCCATTTTGAGCCTAGGATTTTGTACTTGTTCTTTCTTTTTAGTCTAAAAAGCGTTAAAACAAAAAAAATGAAAAAAATGAAAAAATGAAAAACTATAAAATATTCTTTGTGCTTGCTGTGTTTTCTTGCTGTTAATTCATAAAAATCAGATCAAGAAGACCTTTTTCCAGCCAAAAATACCAAAAACATCAGAAAAATTTTCAAAAATTGCAAAAACATTGAAAAAAGCCAGAACGGTGCATACGTCCTCTGTTCCTGCGCATCTGTGCTGACCTGCGACGCATTTGTTAAGACTTTCTGTGCATTTATTGACTGTTGCTACGCATTCATATTTTACCAGTACAGGGCATATACATCGACTTCCCGTGCATCTGTAGATTTCTATTGCGCATCTATTTCGGTGCATCCACGACAGTGAATACTTGCACTATTTTCAAGGGAAAAATTTTACCTCTTCTGAGTACCCATTTCAGTCTTGTGTCAGTTTCTGTGGAGATGACAACCGAATTAGAAGAGCTTGCTCAAGAACTCAAATACCTGAAATTGTAATTAACCTTAGACACCTCACCCCAAGGTCGTATAGCAATTGCTCAAGAACACCAAGTCATACAATAAGAAATGGCAATCTTACAAGCTGAACGTGTCAGTACTAGCTACACCTCGCCCCAAACTCATACATCTATTTTCCATCTTAATGATGCTCATGACAAGGGAAGCACCACCTCAAGTTGGAAATCATATACCACTCTGTCTACTAGTCCTCCTTCACCGTCTTCTAAGACACATATTCCAAAACATTCCAGTCCTATGCCAACATCACCATCGAGTTCCCCAAGCTCTAAACTGACAACCAAGGAATCCTCGGATGATTTGTGGAAAAGAGTTTTTCCAAATTTATACAACCAGAGAAAAGCTAGGGAGAAAGCAAAATCCCCTCATTCACCTATCCATACACCTACCAATGATGTGATCCTAGGGCTACTAGCAGAGAGTCAACCATGTCCTCAAAATCTGGTCGTTGACCTTACCAAAGATTCTTCCAATACCATGTCAAATCCTACAACCCCTTCATGTCATCCGCAACCCCTTGAGCTTCTCAAAGAGCCTTCTACCATGCACTAGAGTCAAGGTCCATCACACCCTCATGTTGTTGACCACGAGCCCATCCAAGCACCTTCCACTTCCATTCAAGTAACCCAGGAGGTATGTCAAAGGTTTAATCCTAAGCATGTGGAAACATTAAGCCCTTGTCCAACTCAAGATCAAATCACTTTTATGCAACCCATCCATAATATGTATCTTTTCCATGATCAAGATGATAGCCATAATGATGAATCTATCCATGAGCCACTTGATCCTATCCATCTCCCAACAACCATTCACGAGTAAGCTATCCAAATTCAACCCATCCATAACATTTACCTTCTTTATGATCAAGATAACATCTATGATGAAGAGCCTATCTATGACCAAGCAGACCATGATGATCCTCTTAGCCCACTTTATGTGTTCCATGGTCCTGAGCCTATCACCCCATCTAGTCCTACCCAAAATCCAACAACTTCCACTTCCCTTGATGAGACACTTGCCTCCCAAGCAAGTGTAGAAGATCAAACCAATAATACTCCTCTGCCATCCATTATTGACCAAGCTGCAAATCCTCCACCATATATCCTTGGTCTTACTACCTTCATGCATGAATGTTCTTTCTTAGAACACCAACAACCATTATCCGCTATCTCGCCTTCCTCATCCAATAAAGAACTTGTGTCTACTGTTCCACCTACACATAATCCTATTGTCCGCCACATACTCCAACATATGAACTATCAAGGTAAAGGCTTAGGCCTTCATGAACAAGGTATTTTGGAGCCCGTCCATGTTAATGTTCCTCCTCCTTCATACGGCCTTGGATACATACCCCAAGGTGAGCAAACTCAAGATGTTGGTACTTCCTCCACTCCTCCTAAGTCTACCACTTTCCATCACAAACACTATCATATCCCCAAAACATATGTCGCCATTCCACCTCCATTATCCTACAATTGTCAAAAGCATGTGACCATACACCTTCCACCATCCAATCTCCCTCCGCTATTTCCAACTCCTAATATCCCACCATCCAATCTACCTCCGCTACTTCCAACTCCTAACACCCCTCCATGCTTTTTACCACCACTTCTTCCAACACCTTATCCATCCATCTATAAATCCTCTAAATATCCCAAACATGGCCGACAAATGCACATATTGTCTAAACAAGGAGCTTTCACCAACCCCACTTCTACCATCCCACGAGGATTCAATGACAAATATGTGGATGCCTCTACCTATAAAGTAAAAAATCCTAAGAGTCCTCATGACCTAGGATATAAAATCCAAGAATCAAAGAATTATCCATATCAAAAGCTGCATACACCCATACACCTCAATGCCAAATTGAAAAAGGTGTGGGTCCCCAAGCAACAAATGATTACTCCAAAAGCTACACAAAAGTTGCATACAACCAAACCCCTACCTTCACAGGTACTATCTAAAAGCAAAATGGTTTGGGTACCCAAGCAAAAAGCCCTAAAGTTACATGAGGCATCCACCTCTCAAGAATTCCAACCATCTACTTTCTCCCATTCCATCCCAAAGTCTCAAATCCTTCCATCCCATATGGCAAGCAAAAATAAAAAAAATACTAAGTCTATGTGGGTCCATAAATTCCTAAATCATTCGTCCACCAAGCAAAAATCTCCATTTCTTCCTACACCACCCTCCTATCATCAACTTCAATGTTTATCATGATACATGCAACCGTTGGTCATGGTTCCCTTCCATTCCACAACACTTCCGTATAACTCCATCTCCCCTCCCTTCCACTACTATCCTACATATCTTCCTCATCCTATTCCTATGGTCCATGCTTTTGCATAAGCCTTCCCTCCATATTCTGCATCAGAATCCACTATCTACCTATGCCATATCACTTTCATACAATCCCATACCAACATCTGTGAGAACACTTGACATTGTCCATTTGACAGTATCTATCTAGCGGGACTATCACCTTTCCAAGAACTCTATACTTGAGTCTTTCCATATCCACCTTCTCCTATCTAAATATTCAAAAACAAAAACAAAAACAACAACAAAAAAAAAATTAAAAAAGTAAAGAGAAATCCCTTCGTCTAATGGTGAAAACTTGGCAAACAGGCACCTTGGATAAGTACCATGATGAAAACCTGGCAAACAGGCGTCATGTGTAAAGTTGATCTTCTATGTCACCTACACTTGGGGGCACCTTGTTCATCGGCATATCACTTTTCTCCTACTAGTTTTCTTTCATTCCATTTCTTATCCTGTCCCGTCCATCCATCCAATCTTCCTTTCCTCTATTATTTGGTCTTGATAAAGATTGGAGGCACAATGTTGACAAATGTTCTAGATGTCTCTTGACATACCTTATCCCTCCAAACTAGGCAAATCCTTCATTATCCTCTCATCCTCCTATCGTCCTTAGCATTGTCACGAAAAAATCGTACTCTACCTACAATGGGGCATGTTACACTTATGCGACATAGCCCTTGGAGATCACATCCTTGTTTCCTTCTATCCACTATTGCCCATCCTCATCACCATCTATATCTACTATCACCCATCCATCTACATATCCATGGTGGTTCCTTGTCATCAGTATTATTTGTTCCATATCTGATCCATATCGTGTCTTATCTGATCCATATTGTGTCTTATTTGATCTATATCTGATCAATGTATGTTCCATATCATGTCTCATCTGATCCATATCTTAGGTCCATTAGGGTTCTTGTCGAACTACATTGCCTCTGAGTTGTCACGTAGGCAAGGCCATTATCAATGCACCCCCGAGGCTCTGCTTCCTTGTCCATCTCATATCTTGTCATCTATCCTCTAGTCCATCCATGGTCCAAGCCCCGAACTACGTTGCCTCTGCGTCGTCACGTAGGCAAGGCCATTATTCTCATGCGCCCCCGAGGCTCCACTTTCCCCTCCGTTCCATGTCTAGTCCTTCTATCCATCTGAGTCCACTCCACTTCCCATCCGTCCCACCAATAAGGATTGTGATACCTTCTGCTAGACAAACAAGAGCAACAAAGCCCGCTTCCAAACAAAAATCTTGACGAAAAACATCAACCTATCCAAGGCAAAACAGAGCACCATACTGAAACACTTAATCTAAATCTCATATCAATTATGGCAAAAAGAGACATCTAAATGCAAGAATGTTTTGTGTTGGTTAGATTAAGAGTCTTGATTTATGCTATCATGCCTTTCTATGCTACTCGAGGATACCAAAAGCTAGAGATGCTATGATGGGGGCATGATTATTTTCTTTGTCTGCTGCTTGTGGATCAAACTTTTGTAATGTGACAACTTTTGTCTAATGACATGATCGGCAAAAGATCATCGAGGACTCCGAGGTCTAAACATGAAAAGGGGCAATCCTTGTCTGTTGAAAAATGCAAGAAGTACTTAGGTCATCTAGATTCAATTTTGACTAGATGCTTGTATTAACTTGCTATTTCAAAATCCATGTAAGTAATACTTAGGTCATATCGGTTTAATTATATCTAGATGCTTGTATTTTCTTACAACATAATAAAGCCCAATGATGAAAGCGCTTCAAAATACTTGCTATATCAAGGTGACAAATATCCATATCTATATCCATACCGTATCAAATTGTGTCTCATATCCGTATCCATATCCATATCCATACCGTATCCAATTGCAAGTCTATCCTTAATCCATGCCAATCAAGTCCAATCAATCTTGTCAAATGATCCAATCACAATCAGTGGTCTTGAACCTTGTCCGGTCGTAAACCATATCAATCAGTCATAACTATCCTTCGTGTTGCTCTAGGGATCCATCATTCCCCGCCATGACAACACGCCTGTCATGTTGGTCTAGGGATATATTGTTCCCCGCTATGACAACACTGTCATATATCATTATCATATCAAATGTCTTAGACAGGATGTTACATTGTCAAAACCAGACCCGGAGTCTTATACGACATATTTCATTCCTGAAACCAGACATCATCGATCCATATCATTGGTTTACCGCTTGACAGGGGCAATACCTTGTTTGTGCTTGTATCATTTGTGCATACTTGCTTACTTGTTTGTGTGTGTTATCATTTTTATCTTGCATTCCATATCATTCATCCCTTTCTTCTGCATTCGACCATTTCATCTCCTATCAACATATCTTATCGTGAGATTGTCCGTCTCACGCCTGCCGCCTTCTCCTCGTCCAATCTCCCGAGGGGGCATCCTATCATCATAACCTGTACCAAGGGCAAACTGGGGCATGTATCATTATCAGACTATTTATTCTTTGAAACAACATGATAAAACACATTGCTTCAAAGAGGGGCAAAATGTAGACACCTAAAATTGGCTCAGGTTGAATTAAGTAAATATTCTAATATTTACCTTAATTCATATTTCCTTCTGTCAATTAAATAAATATTATAAGTTTATTTGATTGGTTCATTATCCTACAATTAAATAAAATTATTTTTATTTAATTAAAATCCATAAATTCTTCTAATATCTCAAATCCTAAATCCACCTCACAAAATCCACTTCATCAATCCACCTCATCAATCCACCTCATCTTTCCACCTCATCTCTTCCACCTCACCATATTGCACATATAATTAAATATTCTTAATATTTAATTAGCTAATATCCTCCAAAATTCAAAAATAAATCTTAATTCAATTATTCTCCACCAAATTGAATATTTAATTCAATTGTCCCCCACTAGCCTTCACCAATTGAATATTTAATTCTATTATCCCCCACTAGCCTTCACCAATTGAATATTTAATTCAATTGTTCCCCACTATACTCCACCAATTGAATTTTTAATTCAATTGTTCCCCACTATCCTCCACCAATTGAATTCTTAATTCAATTGTTCCCCACTATCCTCCACTATTGAATTCTTAATTCAATTGTCATAACCCACTATCCTCCACTATTGAATTCTTAATTCAATTGTCATAACCCACTCTTCTCAAAAAAAAATTTAATTCATCCATTATGAATTAAAGATTCACAAAAAATGAGAGTCATTGATCTCATCTTTTGATCCTCGCCCTCCATTGTCTTTTCAGAAAATCTATAAATGAGACACTTCTCTAAGCAATTGGGGGGGACTTCATTCTTACATCCTTACTATGCCCAACTTCTTCTAGAAATCTTCTTTTGGCATCCTCATAATGCCCAACTTCTTCTCCTCATTCTAGTCATCCCATATCCTCTTTCATTGTCCCTGTGTTTGAAGTTCATCTTCAACACAACAAAATATCACAGCCATTCCGTTCTTGTCACCGTCAACAAGCAAGGAAGCAAACTCACTTAGGGCCAATCTTCTTCATCAAGGTCGAGGACAGATAGGCGAACAATGGAAGCTGCAGGGTAACAAGTTTGTAAGTTTTGTGCTTTCATTTGTTCATTCTTGTTACTCGCATATTTCATTGATGTTTGGGTTTATTTATCCTTATTGATCAATCCTATATTCCCATTCACACATACATGCCACATTGTCCCTCAAGAGAGCCGAGGAAGGATCCAGACAGGTAGTCCCACCCCTTTTCTCTTCCAGAGATGAGACAACATTAAAATCCCCTGCAAGGATCCAAGGAAGAAAGGGCTCCAAAGAACACAAGTATCTAATGTGAGACCACAAATGAGCCTTTCCAGGGAGATCCGTAGGAGCATAAATGTTAGAAAGAAGAATTCTCTCACCTGACTCTAGACTAGAAGCAACAAGAGATATAAAGCACTTGCCAGAAAGCCACCAGAGATGAATAACTATGCATGGATCCCATAAGCAAGCAAGTCCCCCTAAGCTACCCTATGCCCCCACACATTGATAGAGTCCTATACCCCAGATCTTAGGAGCCAAATTCAACATATTTTCAACAAACAACTTAGTTTCCTAGAGGAAAACCAAATTAGGAGAGTGAACACGAATCAACTCATGAATAGCCTTTTGTCTAGGGATTCTATTCATACCCCTAACATTCCAAGAAATCATAATCACTGTTGGGACTGGGAGAAGTGAGAGTCAATAGTCCTCACTGAGCCAAATTCCACCAACATCTCACCAATCTGCTTTACCTTTTCCTGATCCTTCTTTCTACCTACTTTAAGAGGCTTCTCAGGAGGCCCCTTTTTGGGGGGTTTTTGTTGTAGACCCAAAATAGGAGAAGGAGACTTGCTTTTAATAGATTCCCCAACAATCATCCAAATGACGATCCCAGAACCAGGGGGATTAGGAATCAAAATAGTGTCCGTCGTCAAGCCAATTTCCCCAATCCTAGGCACTAAGGAAGTGAGATATGTGTCCATCTGAGCTAATTTCCCCCCTGTTTGGGCCTGGCTAGAAATAGCATTTGACTGATCCACCGAGCACTCCTCACCAATAGTACTATCTACAACCTGCATTTCAAAGGGAACACCTTCTTCCTGAACCAAGTCCTCTAATGTGTCAAACTTGTTGAGAGTTTCTTCCTCCTGCCTATCTTTGAGAGTGCTCTTTTGTCCTCTATTCCTATTATGAGGCTAAATAGACACAAAACCATCCTTATCGCCTCCACCCCCTACATGGGGGCCTTACTTTTGTCCACCTTCGAGGTAGACTGATGAGAAGAGTTAGTCATACCAGCAACAGAAGCAGCTTTGGGATACTTTCGCTGTAGGTGACCATATTTATGACATAAACGACATCAAAAAGGTAATGCCTCATAATCCAATTTTTGGGTCCAATAAGTTGCCCCAACGCTTATTTCCACCGAATCTGACAATGGGTTGTTTAGGTCAATTTTTACACACTCTAGCAAAGGAAAGAACCCTTTTATTCAAGGTTTGTTGAGAGGGCCCAATACGCTCACCTAGCAAGAGAGCAATCATCTGTAATATATCACTTCACCAACATTCTAGGGGCAAATGAGGGAGGCGCACACAAACCAGAATCTGAGAAGGGAGGTCCTCAATAGAGTTGAAACCCACAAGTCAAGGCTTAATAAATAGGCCCACCTGGTTGTAGTAGTACAACCCGCCTTTGAAAGCTTGATTTCTGTCAACAATACAGGAAAAGTCCACCATGAAGAAATTATTGGCTGCCAACAAAATATCAAAATCCCCCTCAGGGTTCCAGGTCTTGTGAACCCAAGAATCCAGAAAGGGAAGCAAAGCCCGCATCCCCATGAATTTGCAAATCAACACATGGTTGTTGTAGTACTCCACATCTTCTACAAGAGTTTTTGGTTGTATCACCAGCATCGACTGTTCTTGTGATCTCTCCAAACACCCATTTACTTTGTGCAACTGAACACCATCGTTCCTCATCAAACCTTGACTAAGGTTACCCAAATTTGAAAAGCTCTGACTTCCTCCAGTAAAAGAAGAACCTAGATCAGACTTGCGTACCAATGCATGCAACTCCATGAGAAAGAAAGGAAGCCCCAGACTCAAAAACCCAACTGCCAGGGGCAGCAAAAACTTAACACCAAAGCAGCTCCAAGGAAAACCAAACATTGAAGAAAAATGAAGAACCCTCCCCCCCCCCCTGCAAGCAAGAAAACCCCCCACCAGAAAATGGAAGAAAATGCCACCCTTGGCTGCTACCCACGAAGACAAGAGACACCCCTCATGCGCAAACCATATTTGCAGACTCCGTAGAAAGGTTAAGCAAGGCTGAGAAGCACTAGTGTGCCCTCGTCACCCATAGCCGAACGCCCTCATTCTCTCGATACTATCAAATATTAATATATTTTAGTGATCTAAATGTTAATATATTATATTATGTAATATTCATAATAATATGATTATTTAGTGAAAGGGGTTGTGCTTAAATGGCAAGGCCATAAGGTTCTCACAATGGAGATCCAAGTTCAAATCCCCAATAGTAATTTAAATTGCCAACTTAACATAAAAATTGAAAAGAAACAATCCAACAATGAAGGAGTGGGTTGGATAAACAAGATGAAGGAGTCCGATATTTTTTAAGCTATGTTTAAGACCTCTTTGACATTGACCAAACTTCTATTTGACAAATGCCTTTGATGCTTTAAAAACATGGAAGGACAAGACAAGTTTAATTTGAAAAGGCTAATCCTACTTGTTAATTTCTAACTATTTAAAAAATAATATTATTATAATTATATATTATGTCATTATATTAACATTATGTTATATTATACTATTATACTATTATACTATTATAACTATAATAATAATATAATTATTGTCAATAGCACCTTGACCACAAATATTTTGTTTCTCTCCTTCTATCAGAGAAATCCGATCAAAGAAAGCCTAAATAGAAGGAGAAAAGGCTTAAATCCTTCAATTACCCATGCTTGCCTTGCCAAAGATCCCAAAATCTCACTTGGAGATTCCTTGCAGAAAACCCAGAAATCTTTTGTCTTCAAGTGCCTTCCATCACAGAGATTTCTCAGTTTTGCACTTAGCCATTTTCATGTATTGATGGCGTCATCCATGTTTTGGGGTTTTTCTGTCATTTGGTTGAATTGTATCTCAGATGCATTATTTCCTTGTATCTTGGTCATGTACAAGAGAGTGTACATCAGGTTCATTATGCATATTTGTATGTACCTCCGTTTGTATATTGCATATACAAATGCATGTGCAAAGTCAATATACAAGGGGGAGATACTAAAGTTGGGGCCCACCAATTGTATGTATATGCGTTTGTATCTTTGCATATACAAATCCTATATACATTAACATATACAATCCTGAGATACAATCCCGGACCCAAAAAAATATGCAATTTGGTTTGTAAAGACAAAGTTACGGTTGTATGCATCTTTGTATGTATGTTCACATTGTATGTTTGTAGATACAAAGGGTAGATACAAGGTCACATACAAAGGTCTGATGCAATGTTTGTAGGTCCAAGTAATTGTATGCAATTTTGTTTGTATATTTCTCATTGTATATACGATATACAAAGGTTAGATACAATAGCAATATACAAGGTGGACCCGACTGAAAAATCAAATTTGGCAAACTCAGCGGCGGGTTCTGCAGTTGTATGTTGAAGTGCATGTATATGCCGATATGCGAAAAGAGAAGATACAAGGCCAGACCTGTTTCAAAGTTTCATTCTGGTTGATAATCCTTTGAGTTCCGCATTGTATGTATATGCGATTGTATCTCATATACAAATCGCATATACAAGGCACACATGCAAAAGATTTCAGCGAGACAATATGTATCGGTGGCTCAATTTATAGTCTTTCCGATGACTGATAAGGAAGACGCAATTGTTCAGCGATGGGTCTTAGGTTCAACTCAACAGCCAATTGGATAAGTGCCACGTGTCAAGGCTGATTCAAAAGCTGATTCAAAGGGCGGAAGATGCAAAAGGTGATACAAAAGTAAAGACCCATGATTGTATGTTGACAATTGTATGGCATGTACATTTGCATATACTAAAACAGATACAAAGGCACATACAATCGCATATACAAGCGATTTGAATATGCAAAAGGTGAAAGGAAGGAAGTTACATAAATGCATAAAGTGAACCTAGCAGTGTAAAATGCATGTGCAATTGTATATACAATTGCAAGATACAACAGTATACAAGTGCAGATGCAAGGCGATATACAGATGTAAGATGCAATTGACCATAACTTTGACCGCCCATATCTCCTTCATCCTGGCGAATTTCAACATGCTTCAAAAGGTAAATGTGCTTGTTTTTGCCTCCTCTTTCATCTGGCAGGCTTTGAGGAGGATATTTTCACTTTCAAAATTTGATACAAATCTATGGGCTCGATCGACTGGACATTTCAGCGACTAATTTAGCATATGCATATGCAAATATTTGTGGCATTTATGGGTGCAGGTCGATGATTCAGCAGCTCACATTGAAGATTCAAAATATCTTCCATCTGCCCCTGTTCCAGATATTTTATGCCATGAATTCTTGCAGGTGGACGTCCCTTCTGGCGATGATATTTTCTTACGGGCCTATGCGACAACAGTTTCTAGAATTCATTGTAACCGACTTAGGTCAAAATGCAAAATGCTATATATGTATAAACATGAGATGTAAAAAAGGGTTGGAAGATTTAGTAATTTTTGCTTCTGATTCCAAACAGAGCATTCCTCTACTGTAACCATGCCTTCTTATTGAATACATGCAAATTATTTTACCTCTTTTACTAATTTTTAGTTTACTGTGAATCTGCATATGATTGCCTGTGAACATTTTTTTTGTTCCTCTCAACCATTTCATTTTTACCTCTGCTAGAATCATCTAAATCTATGTATATCTACTTGTTTTGTGTTGTGCATCTTCTCAGTTCTGTGAGGGTTCTTTTATTCAACCTAGTGAATCACCCTTATTTTCAAGTTTTCTTGTTTTATCTTTAATTTTTTAAAAGCATTCCTTCTCCCTTTTCCTCTGCAAATCTAGTAGAATTTAGGTGATAACCAGCTAAGGAAGCCGGCCTTCTCTGGAGGTTTGATCTCAATTCGCAAGGTCCCACACTTCGAGATCATTCCCATGTTTCTCCAGATTGCCAAGTTTTATAACTCAGCAAGGGCACAAATCTGAGAGACAACAATTTTTGGCACACCCGGTGGGACCAATCTGTTTGAGTCTGAACAGTGTTACTTTATAATCATATTGCTGGTTTTGATATGCTACCAGCATTATCAGGCATTTAAGGGGTAGTTGAGCATATCTGGTGACTCATACTAAGAAAGGACAAGTAGATCAGTGTTATTACACATTTTATGAGAAAAATACAAACTCAAAGTTTGAGTTCATTTGATTATTTGTAGCTGTCTCTGCCTAGAAGACAGAGTAGAGTTGTGGTAAGGACGCCAGTTTCCAAAAGAATACAATCAACCCCACCAAGTTTTAGGCCAGTAGTACATGTAGTTCCTATATTGGTTCAAGCAAACCTACCTCCAGCTGTTCCAATGGCAAGGAATCAGCCATTTGTGGCTTTTGATGGGGGCAGCCCACTAAACTTGATAGTGCATGATAATATACCCATGGCAGCTTTGAAGAGCCTACCTTATTTCATTAGGGAGGATCAGACTACCCCAATCAAACACATTAGAGACGTAGCTTCTCTATGTGGTGTTCATCATGTAACTCAAGAAAATGTAGCCATCAGGCTGCTGGCTGCCTCGTTTAAAGCAAAAGCATTACAGTGGTTCAGGAGTTTACCAGTGCAAACCATTGCAACTTGGGATGATCTGGGTGATAAGTTGAACAAACAATTTTAAGATAAGTCGGATAACTTATTGCTAGTTGAACAATTAACTACAATAAAGAGAGCTCCCCAGGAACAAATGATGGATTTCAATTTCTAGTTTTAGAAGACATGGAACAGAATTCCTGCCACGGTAAGACCTTCATCAGAATATGCATTTCTGTATTTTTTGAAAGCTCTTAATAGTGACATTTCAGTAATGATACAATCAATGGGAGGTACAAATTTACCTGATGCATATGAAATAGCTATTAGAGTGAAAAATAGCCTAATTCAAGCTGGGAAAATAGCACCTAGACCACCAATGCCCATTTTTCCTGAGATTCAAGCTTCAATGCCTTTGCCGATCCCATTTTTTGCCCCTTTAGCTGCTGCAGTAGCATTGCCAATCTTGAGATTGCTATGTCTAGCTCATCACAGGAGTTAAGAGAGATTAAAAGCAGCCAACAGAAAATAGAGAACATCCTATAAACTTTTGGGAATGAGTTGGTGAATATCAAAAAATAGTAGTCCCAGAACAGACAGCGTTATTAGCCACACAGTCAAGGGAAAAATTAGCCTTATCAAGGGCAAAATTAGCCTTATCAAGGGCAAAACCAGCCATACCAAGCCAATAGGCCACCTTATCAAATCAATTACCAGGGTGCTAGGCAGAATGTGAACCAGAGGCCTTTCCAGCCTTACAATCCTGCACCCATTGATGCAGTTAGCAACCTTGTCCCTGTTCAGAACAACCTTGCAGTTGAGTATGAATGGTGTCTCCCATGTAATCAGCCACACAGTCAGGCAACCTGTTCAAATGGAGTGATAAATCAGGCTCTAATGGTGCAGAATGTTGCAGTTTCACAGCCAAACACACCTAATGATGGGACTATGCAGTAGCAAGAATAGCCTCATAATGATACTGCCTTTAAGAAGATGAGTTCTGTGGCATAAACAGAGATGATACTTCAGTTGCAGCAAATACGAGAGCTAAAAAGAGGGGTTATGAGATAGATCAAGCAGCAAACAAAGGAAAAGGACCTGCTGACCCTTCTACATCCCAGATTCCCCATATTTTGCAAAGGAATACTCAAGCAACTGCCAGGGAATAGCCTTATTTGCAAGTTGATATTGCTGCTCCAAAATCACATCAGAAGGTAAACGTCACTACACCTTTTAATATCATTGAAAATATGAAGAAAATGAATGTGACAATATCTATGTGGGATTCCTTAGCAATCCCAGGCCAAAAAGACATGTTACAATCTGCCTTGTCTCATTTAAAAGTGTCAAATGATGCAACTATTGACCCAACTAGGTTTGTCCTTACCAATTCATCCCAGGACAACAGCAAATAGCCAAACAAGAGTGCTAAACCACTTCCATTTTATGTGTCATTAATAATAGGAGACAAGTTAGTACATAACTGCATGGTGGATAGTGGTGCAAGTAGTTCTGTAATGCCAAAATAGATTGCAAACCAATTAGGATTGAAATACCAGCCCCTTATGAAGGGTGTACTCCAGCTAGATGGCACAATTGTTAACACTGTAGGTGTGATAAAAGATCTAGGTCTCACTTTGCATACCTGTCCAAATGTTTCCATTTCTCAAGAGGTGTTCATCATAGATTTACCTCCTTATTTTGCCATGTGTTTGTCAAGAGAGTTCACAGCCAAGATAGGAGGATATTTATCCTCAGATTGGTCCCACATATTTTTTAGGACCCGATATGGCACAAAAGTGACCCTAAAATTTAAATTGCTTGCCAAATATCACATAGAGCCTTATGTCCCAAGTGTTGTTAACGCAAATTGCGTTATTTCTGATGATCCTGAGCTTGTTGTTGCTCAAGAACTGCAAGCTGAGAATATACCAGAAGTGTTGTTAAAGGAGTGGGCCTTAGAAAATATTGTTGATGATCCTGAAGGACACATTCAAGAAACTGGTATGGGGGTTCACATGTTGCACGAACTTGAAACAATAATTCCAAACCTTGTAAAAAGTGCAGAACAACAAATAGAACACCAAAATGAGGTATGGAAAATGTACTTTGATGGCTCTAGGAATAGGAATGGATCTGGTGGTGGTGCAATGCTTGTGTCTCCACAAGGCGACAGATATTTTTTTGCTTTCTATTTTGCTTTTTCATGTACAAATAACACTGCTGAGTATGAAGGGTTGATTCAAGGTTTACAGTGGGCAAGGAAGAGGAAAATTGGTTGTTTGCAGGTGTATGGGGACAACGAACTAATTGTAAATCAAGTGAGGGGACTGCATGTTACAAAGAATGATGTTTTGAAATGCTATAAACATAGGGTATGGGATATGATTAAGGAGTTTGATGCTTTCAATCTAATCTCTATTCCAAGAAATCAGAACTATCATGCAGATAGGTTAGCTGCGATTGGGGCTTAGTTCGATATCCCCAGTGATATTCAAAGAGAAAAGGTACAGCCTCACGTGAAAATAGTTGATAGGCCCTCTATCCTTGACAATAACATTCATTGGCAGGGTTTTGAGAGTGATGAGCAGGATCTGTGTTTCCTATTAGAAGAGGACGAGTTCTCTGTCATGAATCAGAACAAGCTTGAACAATAATATGGTGATCATCAAGTTGTTCAGTTAAGGACTAATAAGGGTCCCAGAGGGTTGGTAACCTTGGAATCCATTTGTGGTACTGACGATCAGCTAAGAAAGAACACAACCAACATGCAGGTCAAAGAGGAATATTACGAGGAGCTAAAAAAATTTAAAGGTAAGCTTCTCAAAATTGGTAAAATATGTTCACCTGAGGATAGGAAAGCTTTTATTGCTCTTTGTCAAGAATTTGAGGTTGTGTTTGCTTGGGAATACTCAGACTTAAAGGGGTTTGACCCTCATATTGCCCAGCATACTATAGAGTTAGAGCCAAGTGCGAAACCTGTGAGGCAGAAACAAAGACCTTTAAATCAAAAACTTGAGCCCCTGATGATTAAGGAATTAACCAAGCTAATCGAGGGAAATATCATTTTTCTGATCAAGCACACTTCTTGGGTCTCGAATCTTGTTCCTGTGAGGAAAAAGAATGGAGAGATCAGGTTGTGCGTTGACTTTAGAGACCTTAATAGAGCCTCCCTAAAAGACCACTACCTGCTGCCCTCAATGGAGCAAATTTTGCAAGTAGTGGCTAGTTCAGAAAGATTCTCCTTGCTTGATGGATATTCTGGTTATAATCAAATATTATTCAAGGAGGAAGATCAGTTTAAAACTGCTTTTACCACCAAATGGGGCACCATGGCCTACAAAAGGATGTCTTTTGGTCTGTCAAATGTTGGCTTTACTTTTCAGAGAGCTATGGATATGGCTTTTAAAGGTTTGCTTTATAAATTGGTACTTATGTACCTTGATGACATCACAGTTTTCTCTAAGGATGCATCTAAACATTTATCCCACCTGAAACAAGTATTTGAGAGATGTAAGGAGTTTGGGATATCTCTCAATCCCAAGAAATGCATTTTTGTTGTGCATGAAGGCAAGCTTTTAGGACACATTGTGTCAAAAGAGGGAGTTACCATTGATACAAAAAGAGTAAGAGCTATTTTGGAGCTAACTTTACCCAATCACAAGAAAGGACTACAAAGTTTTATTGGCAGAATTAATTTTCTGCAAAGATTTATACCTGACATTGCAAATTTATTGAGGTCATTAACCTCTATGTTAAAGAAAAATACAGTTTTCAGTTGGACAAAAGAGGGCAAACTCAGCTTTGAGTCCATAAAAGAAATGTTATCGACTGCACCAACTTTGGTAAATCTTGATTTCTCAATAGATTTTATTTTGTATGCTTATGGTAGTTTAGATACAATTTCTACAATTCTGGTACAGCAGCAAAGTGAAGGCTTTGAGCAGCCAATTGATTTCTTTAGTCAAGGACTGGAGGAGTATGAATAGAGATATAGTTTCATTGAAAAATATGTCCTTGCAGTGGTAAAGAGTCTCAAGAAGTTTAGACATTTTATTTCTAACAATAAGGTACATCTGAGGGTTGCTCACCCTGGTGTGAAAGAGTTTCTGTTAGGTAAGGATGTTAATGAGAAAAGGGCTGGTTGGATTACCAAAGTCATGGAATATGACATAGATATCAAGATAACTAAGCTCATCAGAGGTAGAGGACTCAAAGAACAACTTGCTACTAGGTCTGAAAATGAAACAGAGAAGGAAGAAGAGGTGCTTCTGACCATTGAAGATGAACATCAGGATGATACAACAACAGTTGGAACACGTTGGGTTAATGACATGACTCATTTTTTGCAAATTGGTGAATGTCCAGCAGGTTTAGATAGAACCAAGAGAAGATATTTTAGATTGCAGTCTATTCCATATGTTTTAATAAATGATATCCTTTTCAGAAAAGACTTTAATGGTGTGTTGTTAAGATGCATTGATAATGATCAAGCTGACAAGTGCTGCATGAGTTTCATGATGGAACAACAGGGGGTCATTTTGCCCCAAAAACTACTGCTTGGAAAATAATGAGAGCTGGGTATTACTGGCCCAACATATTCAAGGATACCCATGCATGGGACAGAAAGTGTGTAAAATGTGCCATTTTTGTAGGCAAAGAAAGGCTGCTAGCTTTACTTCTGCAGCTGATTCAAGTAGAACAACCTTTCATGAGATAGGGCATTGATTTTATAGGTCCCATTAACCCACCATCAAGTGCAGGCCACAGGTGGATACTTACAGCAACAAACTATTTTACAAGGTGGACTGAAGCAGTGGCTTTGAAGGAAGCCAATGAGAATGTTGTTTTGAACTTTTATTGTGATTTGATATTTAGATTTGGAGTGCCTGAGTCAATTATCTCAGACAATGCTTTAGCCTTTGTTGGATTAAGGATAACTGACTGGGTTGTGAAGAATGGAATCTATTTGAACACCTCATCAAATTATTACCTGCAGGGTAATGGTTTGGCTGAATCCACAAATAAGAATCTCATAAGGATTATCAAAAGATCAATGGAGGACAACCAGAGAAGCTAGCACACCAATCTGAAATCTGCTTTATGGACAGATAGAATAACTCTCAAGAGGTCTATTGGAAACTCCCCGTATATGTTAGTTTATGGAAAAGAGGTAAGATTGCCTGTGTCTGTGGAGCTACCAGCACTTGATATCATGAATCAATTGGAGATGTTTGAAGAAGAAGACCCCATGGCTGTTAGATATGCTCAACTTATGGAGCTTGAGGAAATGAGAGATAAAGCTATGAAAGCTATGGATTATCATCAGCTTCAGACAAAAAGAATTTTTGATAAGAAGGCCACTCCCAAAAATTTTAGGGAGGGTGATATGGTACTTAAATGGGATGAGTTGAAAAGCAGGCTAGGGAAACACTCCAAATTTGACAGCATGTGGGGTGGCCCATTTATCATTACTAAATGCAGGAAGCACAATGCATTTCAGTTATCAAACATGGATGGAGAAAATTTGCCTATCCCAGTCAATGGGATACACCTGAAGAGGTGTTTTGAGGTATGACTTGCCAACAGTAGATTAAGTTTCTTGCTTTCAATAAAGTGCTGCTGCACAATAGCTTAGATACCTTTTGTTTTCCCTAAGTGCTATTTGGCATAGTTAGATGGGTTGCTTTCAACATATTGTTTCAATTTTGGTCTTCCAAGTGTTCTTCATTACTGATACGCTGAGTTGTTGAGGTCAGGATTGATTGTCATAGGTATTTTTAAGTCTTTATCTGACCCTGTACCCAATGGATAAGGTCTAGGCATCTGATCTGATGTTTAGCAGGCAAACATCCCTAAGAGGTCGCCAAAGTTGTTGTCAATAGCACCTTGACCACAAAATATTCTATTTCTCTCCTTCTATTAGAGAAATCTGATCAAAGAAAGCCTAAATAAAAGGAGAAAAGGCTTAAAACCTTCAATTACCCATGCTCTGCCTTGCTAAAGATCCCAAAATCTTGTCTGGAGAATCCTTACAGAAAACTCAGAAAAACCCAGAAATCTTTTGTCTTCAAGTGCCTTCCATCGCAGAGATTTCTCAGTTTTGCACTTAGCCATTTTCATGTATATGATGATGACGTCATCCTTGTTTTGGGGGTTTTCTATCATTTGGTCGAATTGTATCTCAAATGCATTGTTTCCTTGTATCTTGGTCATGTATAAGAGAGTGTACATTGAGTTCATTATGCATATTTGTATGTATCTCTGTTTGTATATTGCATATACAAATGCATGTGCAAAGTCAATATACAAGGGGGAGATACTAAAGTTGGGGCCCACCAATTGTATGTATATGCGATTGTATCTTTGCATATACAAATCCTATATACATTAATATATACAATCCCGGAACCGAAAAAATATGCAATTTGGTTTGTAAAGGCAAAGTTACGGTTGTATGCATCTTCGTATGTATGTTCGCATTGTATGTTTGCAGATATAAAGGGCAGATACAAGGTCACATACAAAGGTCTGATGCAATGTTTGTAGATACAAGTAATTGTATGCAGTTTTGTTTATATATTTCGCATTATATATATGATATACAAAGGTTAGATACAACAGCAATATACAAGGTGGACCCGACTGAAAAATCAAATTTGGCAAACTCAGCGGCAAGTTTTGCAGTTGTATGTTGAAGTGCATGTATATGCCGATGTATGAAAAGAGAAGATACGAGGCCGGACTTGTTTCAAAGTTTCATTCTGGTTGTAATCCTTTGAGTTCCGCATTGTATGTATATGCGATTGTATCTCATATACAAATCGCATATACAAGGCACACATGCAAAGGATTTCGACGAGACAATATGTATCAGTGGCTTAGTTTATAGTCTTTCCGATGGCCGATAAGGAAGATGCAATTGTTTAGCGATGGGTCTCAAGTTCAGCTCAGCGGCCAATCGGATAAGTGCCACGTGTCAAGGCTGATTCAAAGGGCGGAAGATGCAAAAGGTGATACAAAAGTAAAGACCCGCAATTGTATGTGTTGGAAGTATGGGCCTAACCAGTGTTGTCATTGATGTCAACATACTCCTGTTGCATTAATGATGAGGATTGGATGAACTGTTTGCTGAGGATATTGAGGAAATTGGTCATATCAAGAACAAAGAAGAACAGTGAAGACAGTAAGGTAAAAGTCCAAGATAAGATGAGGATCAAAGGATGTGGTTTAAAGGGTTTGTAAATATGTGTCTTAAAGTGATCCAGTAGAGATTTTAGAGGTCCACATGAAGATCTAAGGAAGTTGTGGCCACTCAAGTAAAACCAGTTTCGACAGGTGTTCAGAGGTGACAGAGTGATACAGATAGGTCCGGTGAGATCCGGAAATGAAAGATCCTATTCTGCAGATTTGGTGGAGTGTTCAGGAAGTCTTTGAGAAGTGTCAACTCGATTGGTTCGTGGTCTGGAGGTCCACAAGCATGTATTCCTTTGTGATAGTGATGACAGACTATGTTCTTGAGATTTCAGATGAAGGAGAGAAGGATTTCAGTAAGCAGATGAAGTGTGGATGTTCTTGGTGATTTAGGCAAGCTTGTGGAGGTCTTTGGATCGTGTCCAGTTTGTGTTGGTGGTCCGCATTAGAGTTTGATCTCGCAATTGAAGAATTACTTCCGGATGATGGTGTTCTTCCTGAAACTGGTCGACTGGATGAGTTACACATCATGCGGATGTTCTTGTTAATGTTTGCCGACTTAGATGATTATTCCTAAGTTAATGTCTTGTATAAATAAGGGATTGTAAAGTCATTTCAAATTGTGTCTTGCGGAGATGAGTGTGTGGTAGCGAGGAGGAGAGTGAAAGGCAGAGCAGAAGTATTCGGCTTAAATGGAACTGATTCAAGCATAGTGAAGATGCTATTCTCTAGGTCATGTATGTGATACCATTTTGTAGACAGTTTGTCTCTTATAGGTAGTGAGCCTCTTGTGAGCAGTGTGCTCGGGTAGTGAGCCCTAATTGGCATGTGCCATTTTGTTCTTTCTATTCTTCTAACAGAGAATACAATCTTGGGTTAATCACCCCGTGGTTTTTCCCTTAACCACGTTTTTCACATCAAAATCTTGGTGTTCTGTGTGTTAATGTGTTTCTGTTCTTGATTTATTGCACTATGTTTCCATGATTAATTTATCATTATGTTGCTGAATTACAAAGTGGATCTAAGTGTTTAATTGGAAGAAAGTTTTGTACAACTGATTCACCCCCCCTCTCAGTTGTCTACCCTAAATCTAACAATTGGTATCAGAGCCGAGTGCCTCTAAAAGAACTTAACTGCTTGAGGAGATCTAGGATGTCGTCCTACAAGAAGGATAGTCTGAAGTTTGATGGAACCAATTTTAATCTTTGGAAAAGTCGCATGAAATGTCACTTGCAATGTATGGGAATGCCGTACTGGACCATGGTTACAACAAAGTATACACCTCCACAGAGTGGTCTGAAAGCCCCAAATGAAATCACAGATGCTGAAAATAATCTACGAACTATAGAAGCTCTTCTAAGTGCATTATCTAATTAAGAGATTTCAAATGTTGTTGACCTACCAACTGCTTTTGAGATTTGAGAAAAACTGGAACTTCTGCATGAAGGAGACAAGTATGTTAAATGTGCAAGGCTACAGAGTCTGAAAGGAAAATTTAAAAATCTAAAGATGAGAGAAGATGAAAATATCACTTCTTTTATGCCAAGAGTAAATGAGCTTATTTGTGGCATTAGATGTGTTGGTGGAGTCTTGGATGAAGATGAGATTGTTGGCAAAAATTTTATATCCCTTCCTGCTTCTTATAAAATCAAGGTTGCTACTATTGAAGAATTCAGAGCCCATACAACTGTCACAAGAGATCAATTGGCTGGCAAATTAGCTGCATTTGAAATGACCGAGTTTGGAGATGCCCCCTCCAAGACTGAATCAACATTCAAAGCCAGTGCCTCTGTAAAAGGTAAACAAAGATTTGATCCGGGAGAGAACTCTTCAAGGAAATTATCATGGTATGAAAAAGCAAGAAAAGACCTGGAAAAGGAAGAAGCTGAAACTGCTCGATTTGAAGCCCTTATTGCAAAAAGAATGCCAAGAGGATCCGGTAAGTTTGAAGGAAAATTGCCGTTTAAGTGTTTTAACTGCAATAAGATTGGTCATTTTGCCTCAAAGTGTCCGGAAAGATTTTCAAGGCCAAATCCCAACAGATCAAGGTTCCAAAAGAATCGTTACTATGTTCATGAGGAAGATGATAATGAAGGAGTAACAAATGATGAATCAAAGACATGAAACAAATCCAGAAGTGATTGGGTGGTTATTGCCATCAAGGAAGAAGAACCAATGTCCTCTGAATCTGTCAATCATAAAGTTGTAGAAAGAGCTCTGGCTGCCCAAGTTGAAGAAAATGATGATTGGGTCATTGACAGTGGTTGCTCTCACCATATGATAGGTGACAAAAATAAGTTCATAGATTTGGAAAGGTATGAAGGAGGAGTGGTAAAGTTTGGTGATAATTCTACTAGTAGAATCAGAGGAAGAGGAACTATTTCTTTTGATGGAAGGAACAAAACTGGTAATGTACTGTATGTTGAAGGATTGAAGCACAATCTTCTCAGTGTTGGATAGTTGGTGGACAAAGGCTATGATCTCTAATTCAAGAATGGAAAATGAAGATCTTTGAAAGTTCTAGAACAGAGATTGCATCCGGTACCCAAACTAAAGGTAATATCTTCCACTTAGTTGGTATTGGATAAAGTTGCTTATCTGTTCAAGTAGATCAGAGTTGGTTGTGGCATAGGAGAATGTGTCATGTGAATTTTGATAATATCATCAAAATAAGCAATACTCATGCTGTAAGAGATCTTCCAAAACTGGTGAAACCTACAAATAGTTTGTGCAAATAATGTCAGTTGGGTAAGCTGAGCAGAGTCACATTCAAAAGTAAGGAACAGTCTTCTACCGGATTACTGGACTTAGTTCATACTGAATTATGTGGTCCGGCAAGAATCAGAAGTGTTCAAGGTGATAGATACTTCATGTTACTAATTGATGACTATTCTCGGATGATGTGGGTAACTTTTTTGAAGGAGAAATCAGAGGCTCTTGAGAAATTTAAAATATTCAAGGCTATGGTAGAGAATGAAACTGGATTAAAATTAAAATGTCTAAGGTCTGATAAAGGTGGAGAATTCACATCCGGTGAGTTCATAGAATTTTGTGAGAAACATGGAATAAAAAGACAGTTGTCTGCTCCTAGGACTCCACAGCAGAATGGAGTAGTAGAGAGAAAGAACCGGACCATCCAGGAAGCATCTAGGACAATGATGATGGAAGGAAATGTTCCTTATATCTATTGGAGAGAAGTTGTCAGCACTGCAGTCTATACTCTCAATCGAGTACAAATCAGAAGCAATACTGGTAAGACTCCTTATGAACTTTGGTTTGGCATCACTCCTACTGTGAGGTATTTCAGAGTCTTTGGTAGCAAGTGTTACATTAAAAGAGATGAAGATCTAGGCAAGTTTGATGCTAGAAGTGATGAAGGAATATTCTTAGGTTACTCTACTCAAAGCAAAGCATACCAGTGTTATAACAAGAGACTGAGAAAGATAATAGAAAGTACAAATGTGAAGGTTGATGAAGGAATTGAAAAACCCTCAAGGTTTTATGAATATGATGAAGATGATTAGAATGGTGTTCTAATTCAAGGAGCCCAAGCCTCTTTTGAGATTCAGATCCAGAATGATCTACTAAATTAGGAAGAGATAAGTTTGAATGAGCCTCATCAAGAATCAGAAGTGCAAGAAACTCCCAAAGTTCCTAGGTATGTAAGATTGAACCACTCTGAAGATCAAATCATAGGTGATAAAAGCAAAGGTGTACAAACAAGAAGGAGGATTGCTCAAGATTCAGAAGAGTATTGTCTGATTTCAAAGATTGAACCTAAGACAGTGTATGAAGCTTGCAATCATGAAAACTAAACTAAATCAATGGAGGAAGAGCTGATGCAAATTGAGAAAAATCACAATTGGGATCTTGTTCCCAGACCTAGAAACAAGAATGTGATTGGAACCAAATAGGTCTTCCGGAACAAACTGAGTGAAGTTGGTGAAGTAATCAAAAATAAAGTCAGATTGGTCTGCAAGGGTTACTCTCAAATAGAAGGAATTGATTTTGAAGAAACTTTTGCTCCGATAGCAAGAATTGAAGTAGTCAGATTATTTCTTGCGTTTGCTGCCTTTAAAGATTTTAAAGTATATCAGATGGATGTCAAGTCTGCCTTCCTGAATGGTGACTTGGAAGAAGAAGTATACATTGAGCAACCGGATGGATTTTAATTGTCTGATCATGGTGATATGGTCTGCAAGTTGAAGAAAGCACTATATGGACTCAAGCAAGCCCCAAGAGCCTGGTATGTGTTGGTAATCATTTATGTTTAAGGTTTTAAGCCTGAGCCGCTGGTGGTGCTTGCATAAGCAATCAGGTTTTAAGCATTTAAATATGCAGACACCTTCCCAAAAAATCCAAAATTCTAACTCTTTTTGGCCTCTGCAATGCTAAAAAATGCAAAAAATCAGTTAAGGTGCAGGTGTCTTTGTATATACAAGGGTGTTTGTATATACATACAGGTCAAAATCTGCATTGGCGGGTGCAAAAGCTCTATCGCCCTTTGAAAAATTGAGTTAGATGCATTTCTGAATGTATATCGGGCTTGAAAAGGTGCATATACAAAGGGTGAATCTTTTGTAGATTCCTGGGAATATTCTCGCTTTGTATATCAGGTCATATACAAAGCAAAATATACAAGGAGGTGCAAATATACATTTGCTATAGTGCGGAGGCAGAGATGCATGTGGTGGGGCCCGTGGATATACAAGGCAGAAAATATATGCAATATACATTCGGGCGCACATACAATGGTTAGATACATTGCAAGAATATTCTGGAGAAGATTCCTTGTTTGTATGTGCAAGGAAATGTACATTGAAAATTATACAAGGGCTTGCGACATGCAAAGCGAAATATGCAAAAGGTGAGGTACAAGCCAGATTTCAAGGCGAATGTAATGGGTTTCATAATTTTTGGGATTCGCCTTGTATGTGAGGCGATTGTATATGTAGTTATACAATGCGATATGCCAGTAGAAAAGACATACAACCCGGACGCGATGGAGGAATGAAATGCATTAAATAAAATTTGAGATCTGGCTTGTATATAAAGTGCTTGTATATGTTCATGCATATACAAAGGCAAAAAATGGCAAAATTGAAGAAGGGAAAAGCCAGCGATAGAAACATGAGGTGCCTACGTGGCATGACCTGACTGGTTGGCAACTTTTCAACGTTTTTGGGTGTCGTTGATCCTGGCAACGGGAGGTGATCAACAACCATGTTTTGAACCTGTAGCGAAGGGTTTTTCCTGTTTGTGTGCGGCTATTTTTGGGCGGGAAACTTCAGATGTGTCCGCTGTTACATTCCATAAGAGGTTGTAGGTAGCTATGGCATTTATGGCAAAATACAGAGGGATGACCGATGGAGTTGACGGGTTAACCACCCGATTGAAGATGAAAATCCCTGGGTGGAGGTACAGATCCCGATCTCACCTGCTTTGTCGTCTGTTTCCCATCTGCTGCATTAAATATTCCTAAGCACCATTCCTCGTGCATTGAATCTGGCATAATTTTGATCTTACCTTGTAATTAATTTTGCTAGGTACGCAGTCTTGGTACAAAAGCCAAACTGTGTCACTCTTTTTGTGTGGAAGATTTGGGCAATTTTGGGGAAAAAATAACAAAACACAGAGCATTTTCGGTCCGTTCTATCTCTATGGAGTTTGTGTTGCATTTGAGTTGTATCTTGCACATATGTTCAATTTCAGTGTTAATGTTATATGAAAAATGCTTCTTGCATGTATTTTGTTGTCTGTCTCTAATTGTTGTATGCTTTTCTTCTTCTAAATTTGGTTACTAAGAGTTTCTCAAATTCTAGAATACAGATTTATGTATTGCATGCCTAATCTCTAACTTCCATTCAAGGAGTGGATTAAATCATTTTAGGTTAAGGTATGGAGAAGATTGTATGTCAATTGGGATGTCTGTAAGTATGGACAGTTAAATACCTTTTCTTGGGTGGTGCCTGTAAGGCAAGCATCAATCCAACCCCTTGAAACTTGAATGCTAGTTGTAAACCATCTGTTGCATACGTCTAGTTGACTCCTTGCCTTGAGATAGGCACCGGTCTGCTCCTAAGTTAGTAATTATGACCCAAAACCCTTGTCTTGCATCCAAACCATCAATTTCAAACCATTTCATATTTCCAACCCGTTAGTTGTAGGAGTAGGATTAGGAACCCTTGCATACTCTCATACCTGACTAGACAAATATGTCCAAGAACATTGCCAACCTTGTGATTTATCACACAAATCTTGGTCCATGCATGAGAGCATTCTGTCTGTTATTACAAAGTTAAATCTTTATGTCATTGAATGAATCAAGGTCATATCTTTATCAAATAGGGACCCCCCTTGGTGCGGTAGAACTAGAAGTGAAGGGGAGGTAGCTCACACAACCTCCCGTGTTTGTTGGCCGAATCTGCCCGTGCATTGGAACTGGCAAACCCTCTACCGATTCAAAAAAAAATTACCAACAGTATGAAAGGTTGGATAAGCATCTTTTGAAGATTGGTTTCAACAAAGGTACTATTGACTGTAATTTGTATTTCAAAATTGATCATGAAAACATCTTGATTGTTGAAGTGTTTGTTGATGATATCATTTTTGGAGGAAGAGATAATATATGTAAAACTTTTGCAAATCAAATGAAAAGTGAGTTTGAGATGTCCATGCTTGGTGAAATGAATTTCTTCTTGGGTCTACAAATCACTCAAACAAAGAAAGGAATCTTCATTTCTCAGACCAAATATGTGAAAGAATTGTTGAAGAAATTTGGAATGGAAGACTCAAAACTAATGAATACTCCCATGGGAACCGGATGTAAATTGAGCAAAGATGATGACTCTCCTAAGGCTGATCAGAAAAAGTACATGTCAATGATTGGAGGATTGTTGTATCTTACTCAAACTAGACCTGACATTATGAATGTTGTTGGTCTTGTTGCTTGATTTCAAGCTGATCTTAGAGAATCTCATGTCATGGCAATCAAGAGGATTTTTAGATATCTAAAAGGGACAGTTGAGTATGGATTGTGGTATCCCAGAGATCATGATTATTCTCTTCACGCATATACAGATGCGGATTGGGCAGGAGATATGGATGACCGGAAGAGTACTAGTGGTGGAGCATTCTTTTCGGGGAAGAGATTGGTTTCTTGGCTGAGTAAGAAATAAGATGCAATATCTATGTCTATTGCATAAGCAGAATATATTGCAGCAGTAGGTAGTTGCACTCAAGTTTTGTAGATGAAGCAAATGCTAAGAGACATAAGAGTGGAGTATGAGGAGCCTATCACAATCTTCTGTGATAATTCAAGTGCAATAAATATATCTAAGAATCTGGTGTTGCAGTCAAAGACTAAACATATATCCATCAAGTTTCACTTTTTGAGAGAACAAGTGAACAAGAATGAAGTCAGATTGGAGTTTGTGCCTTCCAAGGATCAGATTGCAGATATCTTTACTAAACCTCTACCTAAGGACTCTTTTGAGTATCTCAGGGAGAAGTTAGGGGTTATTGCCCCTCCGGTGATGAACTAAGGTGCACTGATGTGCATCAGTCCGGTGTATATCACAGTCATATCTTGTGATCCAGATTGATGATGGAGAGCTGCTACTCAGGGGGAGTAGCTGGTATGATTCTGAAGTGTTAAAGGTGCAAGTATGTGCCCTTTGCCATTGATGTCAAAGGGGGAGAGAAGACATGTTAAAAACAAGTGGTTGCTGATCAAAGGGGGAGCAGGAAAGGAAGAGAAGACATGTGAATGGTTGCTGCTAATAGGGGGAGTTGTGACAGTGAGGAGAAGTTCTTGTCTTGATGGTTAAAATAGTTTTTCACATCATATGTTGCCATCAATGACAGAGGGGGAGATTGTTGCAAGTATGGGCCTAATCGGTGTTGTCATTGATGTCAACATACTCTTGTTGCATTAATGATGAGGATTGAATGAACTATTTGTTGAGGATATTGAGGAAATTGGTCATATCAGGAACAAAGAAGAACAGTGAAGACAGTAAGGTAAAAATCCAAGATAAGATGAGGATCAAAGGATGCGGTTTAAAGGGTTTGTAGATATGTGTCTTAAGGTGATCCAGTAGAGATTTCAGAGGTCCATATGAAGATCTAAAGAAGTTGTGGCCGCTAAAGTAAAACTAGTTTCGGCAGGTGTTCAGAGGTGACAGAGTGATATAGATAGGTCCGGTGAGATCCAGAAACGAAAGATCCTATTCTACAGATTTGGTGGAGTGTTCAGGAAGTCTTTGAGAAGTGTCAACTCGATTGGTTCATGGTCTAGAGGTCCGCAAGCATCCATTCCTTTGTGACAGTGATGACAGATTGTGTTCTTGAGGTTCCAGATGAATGAGAGAAGGATTTCAGTAAGTAGATGAAGTGTGGATGTTCTTGGTGATTCAGCCAAGCTTGTGGAGGTCTTTGGATTATGTCCAGTTTGTGTTGGTGGTCCGCATTAGAGTTTGAGTTTGCAATTGAAGAATTACTTCTGGATGATGGTGTTCTTCCTGAGACTGGTCGACTGGATGAGATACACATCCTGTGGATGTTCTTGTTGATGTTTGCTGACTTAGATGATTATTCCTAAGTCAATGTCTTATATAAATAAGGGATTGTAAAGTCACTTCAAAGTGTGTCTTACAGAGATGAGTGTGTGGTAGCGAGGAGGAGAGCGAAAGGTAGAGCAGAAGTATTCAGCTTAAATGGAACTGATTCAAGCATAGTGAAGATGCTATTCTCCAGTTCATGTATGTGATACTATTTGTAGACAGTTTGTCTCTTGTAGGTAGTGAGCCTCTTGTGAGCAGTGTGCTCGGGTAGTGAGCCCTAATTGGCATGTGCCATTTTGTTCTTTCTATTCTTCTAACAGAGAATACAATCTTGGGTTAATCACCCCGTGGTTTTTCCCTTAACCGAGTTTTCCACGTCAAAATCTTGGTGTTCTGTGTTAATGTGTTTCTGCTCTTGATTTATTGCACTATGTTTCCATGATTAATTTATTATTATGTTGCTAAATTACAAAGTGGATCTAAGTGTTTAATTGGAAGAAAGTTTTATACAACTGATTCACCCCCCCTCTCAGTTGTCTACCCTAAATCTAATAGTATGTTGGCAATTGTATGGCATGTACACTTACATATACAAAAACAGATACAAAGGCACATACAATCGCATATACAAGCGATTTGAATATGCAAAAGGCGAAAGGAAGGAAGTTGCATAAATGCATAAAGTGAACCTAGCAGTGTAAAATGCATGTGCAGTTATATATACAATTGCAAGATACAATAGTATACAAGTGCAGATGCAAGGCAATATATAGATGCAAGATGCAGTTGATCGTAACTTTGACTGCCCATATCTCCTTCATCCTGGCAAATTTCAACATGCTTCAAAAGGCAAATGTGCTTGTTTTTGCCTCTTTTTCCATCTGGCGGGCTTTAAGGAGGATATTTTCACTTTTAAAATTTGATGCAAATCTACGGCTTGATCGACTGGACGTTTCAGTGACCAATTTAGCATATGTAGATGCAGATATTTGTGGCATTTATGGGTGCAGGTCGATGATTCAGCAGCTCACATTGAAGATTCAAAATATCTTCTATTTGCCCCTATTCTAGATATTTTATGCCATGAATTCTTGCAAGTGGACGTCCCTTTTGGCGATGATACAACAGTTTCTAGAATTCATTGTAACTGACTTAGGTCAAAATGCAAAATGCTATATATGCAGAAACATGAGATGTAAAAAAGGGTTGGAAGATTTAGTAATCTTTGCTTCTGATTCCAAAAAGAGCATTCCTCTACTGTAACCATGCCTTCTTATTGAATACATGCAAGTTATGTTACCTCTTTTACTAATTTTAGTTTAGTGTGAATCTGCATATGATTGCCTGTGAACATTTTTTTTGTTCCTCTCAACCATTTCATTTTTTACCTCTACTAGAATCATCTAAATCTGTGTATATCTACTTGCTGTATCTGGTTGTGTTGTGCATCTTCTCAATTCTGTGAGGGTTCTTTTATTCAACTTGGTGAATCACCCTTATTTTCAAGTTTTCTTGTTTTATCTTTCAATTTTTAAAAGCATTCCTTCTCCCTTTTCCTCTGCAAATCCAGTAGAATTTAGGTGGTAACCAGCTAAGGAAGCTGGCCTTCTCCGGAGGTCTGATCTCAGTTCGCAAGGTCCCACACTTCGAGATCATTCCCATGTTTCTCCAGATTGCCAAGTTTTATAACTCAGCAAGGGTGCAAATATGAGAGACAACAATAATATTACTACTATTATTAATAATAACATATTTATATTAATAATAAATCCTTCACAACTATAATATTCACCCATTTAGTAGAATTATAGTACATTAAACTTGCAAGAATCTAGTCATCTTAAACTTCTTCCCACCTCCTCTCTAAAATGTTATGTCACACCTCATTTATTGACAACAAAATACATATTGTTATTACAACACTACAAAAAAAAGTACTCACCACTACGTGACACTTGTTTTATATACAATAAACAAATTGTTTCAAGAATGGACAATTAACTTAAAATGGCCTAGGTAATGCAAACATATTCAATCAGCCCTCTTCAATGACAAAATAATTCTAATTACAATAATTACTTTGAAATATATGCATCCTTATATATACAATAAGCACATTGTTCAAGAATGGACAATTAAGTTAAAATGGCCAATGAAGAAAAATTATTGTTATTTTTTTTTATCTCACTATAAAAGCATAAATGCGAAGATAGGAAATAGTATAAATTCTAACAAATGTATTTTTTTTTAATAACAAAATAGAGGACATGATGAGCCTTGCTCACCACATCATCCTCTTATACTTTTGATTTACAATCAATGTTAGTCCTTATTGAGGGTGGTGAACAATGCCTAAATTTGATGATCGACTCTCCCTGTCAAGCAAATTTTTTGTGATGCTCATCTATTTGAAGTTGCCTTTCAATTATTAAAGCATATATATTACCTGAAATCTTCCCTTTCAAATGATATGATCTTCCTAAAATTTTAATTGTATTTTACGGCCTAAAATGACTAAATACGACCATACAACCATCAAATTTAAGCATTTGTGGTGGATGCTTGAGGGCACCACTTAAATTACTTTTATTGTATCAACTATACTTTTTCAAAGTAATTACAACAATCAATATTTATCTCTTTAATTAATTACTGGCAAACTATATTTTCAACCAATCTATGAAATTGCACTACTAAGAAATTACTTACTTATCATTATTTAACAAATCTTTATTCTAAGGAACAAACTCAACTTCAACTATGCTACTAGGCTCCTCTATCAAACACAAAACCAACTAATCAATCTCCAAAAGCCCTCTACTAAGAAATCACTTACTCATCAATGTTTAACAAATATTTATTCGAAAGAAAAAACTCAACTTCAACTATGTTACTCAAAGTTGTGCCTAGTAAGAATCAAACTTGGAGTCAAGCTCAACCCTAACAATTATGATCTTCACCATAAAATCACCTAATAAAATCTCCATACATTTTAGCTCTAAGCTACCTTATGGCTTTGACTTCAAAGTGTTATGGAACTGACTTCATAATCACTTTGTCTTACTCATCTATCCACTACAAAACAGATACTATTATTACAATACCCTATTGGTTGTTTTAAATTCCCAACTTGATCTCAAGGAAAAAACATAGATCTATAGAATAGCCACTTTCTAATAACTGACCTACCTCGAGGGATTGGCCAACGAACAAGAAACAAGGGTTTTCAATCCCTCTTTCCTCTGCACTTTAGGCTCTATGAAACCAAGGAGGGTTTTCCTATTTTTGGAATCTTTCCCTTTTGGGGAAAATAGTGTTCTATTCAAATGGATGAGGGTCCTTGAAATACTTTCTCAATAAAATGGCTCTAATAATAGATGTGTTCCTTTAAGATTACTTAAAGAATGTTTGATAAAGTAAAGAGATGTGCTAGATCCTTAAGCTTTAATTCTATTTCTTTGTAGAGGAACACGTAAAATAAACTTAACTCCTAACTCCTATTGCTGGAAGGGAAAGTGTATTGATTTTCTTTAAAATAATGAGGATAGTTAAAGGGATGCAAACTTAGTACTGTATTCATGAAAAGATCAGTGCCTATCCAAGGGCCAAGAGTCAAGAAGCTTGCAGAAACCTTAAAGAACATATGATATAATAAAACCTAGTTTACTGTAAAGATATAGTAATGCCTTACATTAAATACTTTACTAGTTTTGGAGTTAACCATGCTTAGTTATCTCTGTAAACCAGAAATACATTCAATATTTCTTTTACAACTAATTATTTTACTACTTGAGTAAGTGCCACAAGAAAAATACACAAACACAGGAAAGACTGTGATGATGAATAAAAATGATCCTTAATCAAATATATATTCATAAGTGTAGAACTGTATACATGAAGTAGGAGACAGTACACTTCAAGACTCAACAGGATTTGTAAAGTAAATTGTTCAGCAAATTATAACACAACCTTTGTAGTTCTATCAAAATATCTTAAAACTTAGAATGGAAACTTGGAAAATAGGCAACTGAATCTATTGCATAAAACAAACTATTTACAATTCCTCCTTAACCAGATTGATCCCATATTTTAGACTAAGTCTGAAGACATGACCTCGAACCAATGATTTTTCATAAGCCCCAAATTTCCTTTTATAGCTCAATAAGGGAGCAAACAAGATTCAGGCTTCAAAACAAAAGAAGTTACAAATTTTCATAACCAAAAGATGAATTTGCGAGAGGAGGCCGGTGCAACCGCTTCACAACTGTATGTCTTGCTTCCATGGTATATGCTGAGGTACTCATAAGACTGTGTGTCCTCTCAATTTAGGTGGGGAAAACAAGCCATGATGCTAATGGGGGACTATTTGATAGATGTTGTTAAAGCTCACATACCCATCATATGCCACCTATTTGTTCAATAGGAGCATTCATTACCCAACTTACCCACCTCGATTGGGAATGACTGCAAGTGACAATATCAGAAGAAAACCCCATTAATTAGAGTTCTTTACTTTACGCCCGTTGTCGTTTGCAAGGATGTGATTCCTCTTTCATAATTGAGTGGTCACCAACCAACTCAACCAGACAGAAACCAGATGAAATCACATCAGGGTAGATATGGCAATGCCATCTATCTAGTGAGGGGGGCAACAACAACAACAAAATGGGAGCACCTTGTCTTCATATGCTACATCCGGAGAGGAAACATCCCTATTACTAGAGCTGATGCTTTGTTAGGAAAAGTAGAAGAGGGATAAAGGCAAAGAGAGAAATGATTTCCCTTTGTACTTGATTCTAATCTGCCTAATCACAAACAAAAGGAATGACTAGAATCAGGAGATTAAAATCCGAGATCCCAATCCAAATGAAACAACGGGAAGAAGAAAAGCTCACAGAGACTCATAAAATGTTGATGGTGTCCCCAAAATTTCCCTGCACCACCTATTCCAAAGGAAGAAACTCCAAGTCTCCTAATTCTGTAAGGACAAGTTAATAGCCATAAGAACAAGGAAGAGAATCAGATAGAACAGTGGAGCAAACAAAATAGATAGGAATAGGGGAGATCCATACTACCAGCACATTTTAGACAGTATAAGGGGTAACACCAGCAATTGTCTATTTATAGAAATTCCAGGATGTAGGCATACATCCACACATCTTTGGTTTAACAAATTCTAGTCATTTCAAAGCATTCCAGTCATAAATTGAAATCTTGTGAAGATTACTATAAATGAATAGAAAGATTAGATCTCATAATTCCGCATAACTGAGAACATCACTTCTTGTATTGAATATGCTAGGTCAGGTGTCTTGATTTCCTCAATTTAACATAGTCATCGTGTCAAATTTCATCAAACAGTAGATGAAATGTCATTCCTGGTAGCAGCACAAATTTCCAAAGGTCGAGCCTGCATAAGCTAAATCTTTGTTAATAAATTCCTTTGTAGTGGCGGCGATGCAGACTCTGGACACGCCTAAGCAGTTATACTTGCAATGAAGCATCATCAGATCAGCGCCAACTCATCTCTCTATCACATTTTTAAATTATGGCTGTCGATCATGATCCTAGCTGGCTTGACTTCAACAGCGTTGATTTGGCCCTTTACATAGTAGGAGGGTTATGCTCACTTTTCCCAATGATGACTTGCCACCTGGATAGCTTTCCCAACCATGATCCTGAGAAAATATCCTCTTTGCAGTATAGTTAAGACTACATTCCGCAATTTCACATGCGAAGGATATGGCCAGAGATATGGTCTTGGCTGAATGGCAGATGACCATTGGATCAGCTGCACGTGATCAGGACAACTCTCTAGCAAGTGGCCACTTCCATAGGACAATGACACATCATGTTCTTGTTATTTAATGCACTAGTCCCATCCTTTTAGAATGCCACGTGTCAAGATTTTTGCCATTCCGCAATCACCCAGAATGACCCCTTGGTGAAGTATGGTGGAATGGTGGAAATAATAAAGAAACCATTCCACAGTGTCTGGGGCCCACCATCCTTCTCTCCTCGATAGTCACCGACCAGCTGTCACTCTTTTCGCAATTTCGCAGGTGCGAACTCCGTCAATATTTTATTGCTGGCGGAATGGCGGAAATGAAACCACCATTGCCACCTCTCAAAAAAAGAGAATTAGTAGGACTGGACCTTGGCATCTATGCTTTTAAAAATATCCTTTTCTTCCTAGAAAAAGGGGGCCAATGGGTCTAAAAATAAAGCTTTTTCTAGGTGCGGGCTAGAAAAGGTAATTGTTCAACGAGGGGCCAGTGAAATAACATTCAAGGGGACATAAGGGAGCAACTTCAAACTGTGGGTAATAGGAGACAAGCAGTCATTGAAGAAATATAATGAATATGACCCTTACATTTAACTTTGGCATGGGGGTTTAGGGTTTAACGCCTTTTTTGGTATGCAAAGAACCCTAAGTCTGGAAATCTTCCAACCCAATGACATAAGCCTGAAGACAAAAATACTGGAACTATGAAATTTTTTTATATGGTTCCATTAGTGGCTCTAGTTGGGGACGCCTATTCAACCTGAATTGTGCGAGATCACAGAAAAACTCTGGAGGAGCAGACCAAACACATAACAGCCCTAGGACATTATGCAAAGAAAAAGTCAAGCCTACCTTTGTCAAACATTCTGTTCTCCAGTGACCTCACTAGGCTGCTTCTGAAAACTTTACTGAGATTTAACCTGTTTCTGTCATAGACACTTGGATAGACTTTTGGACAACTATTTTCTTCAGAGTCTCCTTGACTGCTCTGAACCATAGACATTTGAAAAATATTGTCAAAAAGATAGTCAGCATCTGGTTCAATTATATCCAACCATTTGAGATAACTATTTTCCTTTGATTTTTGCTTTTTGCATATATCTGAAAAATAAAATCAGTCATAATCTATTTCATAGTTGGCAGTGACAAAATTTTCAGATTTGACTGAGTCAGTGTCAAACCTAAAACAATCATACTTAGTTTCTTCTTTAAGATTTGACACCTTGATTTTATTTTCCAGTATTTGAGCTGGCCATTCCATTTGATGGTGAATATGGGATTTGGAATCACCCAAGTCCTGATCATTTAATGAAGTTTTTGTTTCCCCAGATACTTTTGCATGTTGAACTAATATTAGTTCATTAGCCTCCTTGGGATCCTCTTCAAAAAGTGGATTATCTATATATCCATAAGGCTCCATATCCTTTATTGATGACAAGCCCATAGGCTCCTCAAAAAGTGGGTTATCTCTTACATGCATTGTGTTTGCATACTCTCCAATATCACTATCCTGATAACCTGCATCATTATCTGACTTAGAGTTTCCACAACTCTGGTATTGGCACTCTGATAACTGCCTACCACTTTCTGCATTGTTGGGGGGAACCAATTCCTTCTGACATTCAAACTCAAAAAAAGTTGTTTCTCTAGGAGATGGAATCTTGTTATTTGATACAAGACATGCATCCTCATCAACAGTTGAAGTATCCTCACAACTTGCTACATATTCACAAGATAGAGGAACCTCCATAATTGATACTTCTTTATGCACCTGGGTATTAGTTATCTCATAAGTTGCCCTATAAGGTTCTGGAGATTTCCTTTTATTTTGGTAGTAAGGGGAAGAATGAGCAACATGATTGTATAGACTTTGAATTTTTCTGTCTTGATCACAACCTCTATCCCCTTTAGTACACTGAGCTATGTGTGCTGATTGACCCAACATGGGTTTATTTGAATTGTCTAGTTTGCCTCCCACTTGGAAAATGGGGGAACAGATGGATCCACTCTTCCTTTTATAACTATTTCTCACAATTTTACAATCTTTTTTATCATTGTATGTTTTAAATTATTTTCTATACTCATGGCTAAAGAATAGGCTTGCATCATAGTAGTAGGATTCCTCTCTCTTAGTCGATAACTATCCTTTTTATTGAATGCACCTAGATATATAATCAAACACATGGCCTCATTAGGTGTAATATTTCTAGGAATATCCCTTACTATTTTGGAAAATCTTAAATTGAAAGCTAGGATTGATTCCTTATCTTCTTTCTCAATTTGCATGAGCTTTTTAATCAATATACCGACATCTATTCTTTCCCCAAACTATTCCATAAAAGATAACTTTAAATCTTGCCATGAAAGAATAGACTGATTGGGTGAACATGCAAACCATTCTCTAACTTCTCCTTTAAAAGTTTGAACAAACAATTTTATGACGACATCCTCATGATCTATTTCACAATCTCCCATTAAGTCACAAAATTATTGTAAATGGCTGCTAGCTGTTTTGGATCTGTCATTATTGAACTTTGTTATCTGACTCCTAACTTCATTAGGCACATGGTTTGGAAACCCACAAATGTTATTAAAGTTAATAGCCTTATACCTTTCCCTAACAAATTCACCTTGATAAAAGAAGCGCGATTGCTTCAAGTATACATTTTTTAAATTTCTTGGGAAACTTTCTTGAAAGTTTGTAAAATACCTTAAAAGAACCCTTTGCCACTAGTTCAAACTTCATTTTGAAAAAATCAGTACACCAAACTGCATCACCATACTTCTTCTCTCATAGAGTCACCACCTCTGCTTATAGAGGAATAAAACTTGAAAACATAGTACATCCTAAAATCAACTTCTGAATCCTATTTCACAGCAAAGTTATGTAGAACATCCTGGGATTTGAAACTTGATGTATTAGATTTGTATCTACTTCAACTGCAAATGAAAAAACATAGTAGAGTCGCCATCCTTTTCTTGTAAGGAACATGATAATTTGACCTCTGACTCTTCAATATATAGGGGGATTTATTTAGCTAAGAGCCTAGCATAAAACATAGTTTCACCTTCGTGTTCCAATAGAGTCACAAATATGTGGGTGGCTCAACTAGACAGAAACTTCTTAATCCTTAGCTAAAAGAATGTTGGCACTTGCAAAGGAACATATACTTTTAGGATAAGAGACTGCTCTTATTTTAAAGTCCCCAGTAGAGTCGCCAATCTGTTGGTTGTTTTAAATTCCCAACCTGATCTCAAGGAAAAAACACAAATCTATAGAATAGCCATTTTCTAATAACTAACCTGCTTCAAGGGATTGGCCAATGAACATGAAATAGGGGTTTTCAATCCCTCTTTCCTCTGCACTTTAGGCTCTGTGAAACCAAGGAGGGTGTTCCTATTTTTGGAATCTTTCCCTTTTGGGGAAAAGTAGTGTTCTATTCAAATGGATGAGGGTCCTTGAAATACTTGCTCAATAACACTGCTCCAATAACATATGTGTTCCTTTAAAATTACTTAAAGAATATTTGATAAAGTAAAGAGATGGGCTAGATCCTTAAGCTTTAATTCTATTTCTTTGTAGAGGAACACATAAAATAAACTTAACTCCTAACACCTATTGCTGGAAGAGAAAGTGTGTTGATTTTCTTTAGAATAATGAGGATAGTTAAAGGGATGCAAACTTAGTACTGTATTCATGAAAAGATCAGTGCCTATCCAAGGGCCATAGAGTCAAGAAGCTTGCAGAAACCTTAAAGAACATATGATATAATAAAACCTAGTTTACTATAAAGATATAGTAATGCCTTACATTAAAATACTTTACTATTCTTGGAGTTAACCATGCTTAGTTATCCCTGTAAACCAGAACTACATTCAATATTTCTCTTGCAGCTAATTATTTTATGACTTGAGTAAATGCCACAAAAAAATACACAAACACAGGAAAGACTGTGATGATGAATAAAAATGATCCTTAATCAAATATATTCATAAGTGTAGAATTGTATGCATGAAGTAGGAGAAAGTACACTTTAAGACTCAACAGGATTTGTAAAGTAAATTGTTTAGCAAATTATAACACAGCCTTTGTAGTTCTATCAAAACATCTTAAAACTCAGAATGGAAACTTGGAAAATGGACAACTGAATCTATTGCATAAAACAAACTATTTACAAGTCCTCCTTAACCAGATTGATCTCGTATTTTAGAGTAGGTTTGAAGACATGACCTCGAACCAATAATTTTTCATAAGCCCTGAATTCCCTTTTATAGAGATAAGGGAGCAGACAAGCTTCAAGCTTCAAGACAAAAGAAGTTACAAATTTTCATAACCAAAAGATGAAGCTGCGAGAGGAGGCTGGTGCAACCGCTTCACAACTGTATGTCCTACTTCCATGGTATATGCTGAGGTTCCCGTAAGACTGTGTGTCCTCTCAATTTAGGCGGGGAAAATAGGCCATGATGCTGATGGGGGATTGTTTGATAGATGTTGTTAGAGCTCACATACCCATCATATGCCACCTATTTGTTCAATAGGAGCATTCATTGCCCAGCTTACCCACCTCAATTGGGAACGACTGCAAGCAACAATATCAGAAGAAAACCCCATTAACTGGAGTTCTTCGCTTACACCCATTGTTGTTTGCAAGGATATGATTCCTCTTTCATAATTGAGTGGTCACCAACCAACTCAACCAGGCATAAACCAGATGAAATCACATCAGGCTAGATATGGCAACACCATATATCCAACGAGGGGGGCAACAACAACAACAAAATGGGAGCACCCTGTCTTCATATGCTACATCTGGAGAGGAAACATCCGTACTACTAGAGCTGATGCTTTGTTAGGAAAAGTAGAAGAGGGATGAAGGCAAAGAGAGAAATGATTTCCCTCTGCACTTGATACTAATCTGCCTAATCACAGACATAAGGAATGACTGGAATCAGGAGATTAAAATCCAAGATCCCAATCCGGATGAAACAGTAGGAAGAAGAAAAGCTCACAGAGACTCATAAAATGTTGACGTTGTCCCCAAATTTTCCCTGCACCACCTATTCCAAAGGAATAAACTCCAAGTCTCCTAATTCTGTAAGGACAAGTTAATAGCCATAAGAACAAAGAAGAGAATCAGATAGAACAGGGGAGCAAATAGAACACACAGGAACAGGGGAGATCCATACTGCCAACACGTTTTAGATAGTATAAGGGGTAACACCAGCAATTGTCTATTTATAGAAATTTCGGGATGCAGGCATACATCAACACATCTTTGGTTTAATAAATTCCAGTCATAAATGGAAATCTTGTGAAGATTACTATAAATGAACAGAAATATTAGATCTCATAATTCTGCATAACTGAGAACATCACTTCTTGTATTGAATATGTTAGGTCAGGTGCCTTGATTTCCTCAATTTAGCATTATCATCATGTCAAATTTCATCATACAGCAGATGAAATGTCATTCCCAGTAGCAACATGAATTTCCAAAGGTCGAGCCTGCATAAGCCAAATCTTTCTATTAATAAATTCCTTCGTAGTGAAGGCGATGGAGACTCTGCACACGCCTGAGCAGTTAATGCTTGCAATGAAGCATCATTAGATCAGTGCCAATTCATCTCTCTGTCACATTTTTAAATTCTGGCCATCGATCATGATCCTAGCTGGCTTGACTTCAATGACGTTGATTTGGCCCTTTACATAGTAGGATGGTTATGCTCGCTTTTCCCAATGACGACTTGCCACCTGGATAGCTCTCCCAACCATGATCCCGAGAAAATATCCTCTTTGTAGTATAGTTAAGACCACATTCTGCAATTCCGCATGCAGAGGATATGGCTAGAGATATGGTCTCGGAGGAATGGCAGACAACCATTGGATCAGCTGCACGCGATTATGACAACTCTCCAGCAAGTGGCCACGTCCATAGGACAATGACATGTCATGTTCTTGTTATTTAATGCACCAGTCCCATCCTTTTAGAATGCCATGTGTCAAGATTTCTGTGATTCCGTAATCGCCCAGAATGACCCCTTGATGAAGTATGGCGGAATGGCGGAAATAATAAAGAAACCATGCCACAGTGTTCGGGGCCCACCATCCTTCTCTCCTCGATAGTCACCGATCAACTGTCACTCTTTCCGCAATTCTGCAGGCGCTATTTTATTGTTGGCGGAATGGCAGAAATGAAACCACCATTGCCACTTGTTAAAAATAAAGAGAATTAGTAGGATTGGACCTTGGTGTCTATGCTTTTAAAAATATCCTTTTCTTCCTAGAAAAACGGGGCCAATGGGTCTAAAAATAAAGCTTTTCTGGGTGCGGGCTAGAAAAGGTAATTGTTTAGCGAGGGGCCAGTGAAATAACGTTCAAGGGGACATAAGGGAGCAACTTAAAACTGTGGGTAACAGGGGACAAGCGGTCATTGAAGAAATATAACGAATATGACCCTTACATTTAACTTTGGCATGGGGGTTTAGGGTTTAACGCCTCTTTTGGTATGCAAAGAACCCCAAGTTTGGAAATCTTCCAACCTAATGACATAAGCCTGAAGACAAAAATACTAGAACTATGAATTTTTTTTATATGGTTCCATCATACCCCACTTGTTAAATTAGTGTCCCCTTTACAATATTATTATTATTTATATATTGCAGTCCTTATAAATTGAAAATATATAATTAAAAAGTTGATAAAGGCACATGGTTGTTGTGGCCGCTAGCAAGGTTCAGATCAATAACAACCATAAATAAAATTTATATAATTTTTAAATTGTTCAAAATATCGAGAAGACTCTTTGAACGAATTACGTTATTAACAATGTTAAAAATTCAAATATATAATTAATTGTTTAAATTTTTTTTATTTAACTTCAATAAATGTTATAGTACATCGACGTGCAGGTACTAACAATACTTTTTACTGCCACAAGAATGGTCAGACCTCTTCTCCTATGGGTAGATATACAAGATTGCCAAACCACTGAGATGGCAATATAATTTTAAACGAACTGCAACTGAACGCTGCCTCACAAGTCTTCAATAAGTCAGCCCAGATCAGTAGAGGGAGACTATGAGGCCCCAGTTTTTATTGTTTGGAGACTCAATTACAGAGGGCTCCTTTGGAGAGGGAGGATGGGGTGCATCCCTCGCTCATCTCTACTCTCGCAAGGTAATGCAAATTCCTCCATTGAATTATATTTGAATGAATGAACGAACGAAGATCATGGTATTTATAATATTTGATTCACAGGCTGATGTTATTCTGCGGGGTTATGATGGTTACAACACACGATGGGCCTTGTTTCTGTTCCCTTACATCTTCCCTCTGGTAAGAATCATGTACTATTTGCAGTTATACTCCTGCCGCATTTTGCATATCAAAATTCACTCAATTAGAAATGCCACCAAGCTCGAGGTCTTTTCTGTTAATGGGATTTGTTTCACAGACTTAGATTGATTGATTGAGTTTCTTTCTGTTTATGCAAATGGTAAAGAAATCCAGTGTTTTTCTTACTTGAAGACCGCTTTATTTTGAAAATACAGCACTAGCTAGGAAAGGGTCATTGTGGGTAGACATGTCTCCATTTCCTTTAGCTGAAATTTAGGGTTATTCTTAAACATCATTCACTTCAACAGTCAAAGGGCAATTTTGGCCAACAAAAATAGGACAAATATTTACCATTTTTTTATTTGGACGAGGTGTAAATTTACTATTGATGACCATTGAAGTGGATGATGTTTAAGAAGAATGGAAATTTAGTGGAAATGATCAAAGATTTTCGTGAAATAGATGAAACCCATACCCATGTGTCTCAGTGCCACCTAAGTTTTATTAATGATGTGAAATTTCCACAGTTAGGGGTCTCGAAATGTTGGAAAAAAATAAAAGTGTTAACACAGTTGTATCCAGGTAGATGTTCTTGAAATGTCCTAAGTTGTTGGAGCTATAGCCAGTGATCCGAGTCAGGAGGAGAATCGAAAAGACATTCTTAAATTAGAGGGTTTCAAAATGTTTAGAGGGTAAATTTCGCTTTTCCTTTGAATCTCTTTTTTTCAATTTTAAAGTTCCACTCCAAAATATGTAGAACCCTGGTATGTGAAAGCCAAGGTAGGAAGTTGCTGACAGTGGAAACATGGACGAGTCAACCACTTTTATTGACATAACACACTTTTTCCTGGTTAATACTCTAGACAAACCCAAGTACCTTCCTTTTCTAGTACAAACCAAAACTAATTTCGAGATATTTGCTTACACAATGGTATCATAGTGAGGGCCATCTGGCTTATTTCAACAATGTTGATATTCGAGCCATTGACCTGAAAATTGGCATTGTATGTTTATTGGTTCCTATTTATTTCCAGCTAAATTGCAGAGCAATTTGGTGCAAGTACTAATACCGAATAGAGGGGCTTCAACCAATGGACAAAAGTAAAACTATCGTGTCTTAAGAATCTGCTAAGTTGTGGAGCTAAAGCTAATAAAAGTTAAAACCAAGCGTCTTCCCCTAGGGGAAATGGAAAACTAATTTGTAAACAATAGTAGATCACAACCACCTTGTCACCAAAAATATGTTGACGATTTTCCTCCCATAGGATTAGGTAAAGCCATGCTGCACAAAATATCAAGCAGGTGAGAAGTGTAAAGCTTTAAATGCAATGCAAAAATCAATCTGAAAAATTTCTCACAAAGAAATATGGGGGTTTCACATCAAAAAGGGATAGGAATACACTCTGCTGGTGGGGGGGTGGTGTGTGTGAGAGAGAGAGAGCGCACAATATGGAAATGTTTGGTACAAGTGACGTGTCTGGTAACATGGTGTCAGGTATCTTATAAATTATAATCAAGAAAAAGTTAATCTGTTTGGTCAATCTACTTCAAGTTAACTTTGTCTAAATTGCATAAGAGATTGTGGCATGAAGTATGAAAACGATGAGAATGAGCAGTTAGATTTCACCTAATTTGTTGATAAGTAAAAAGTGATCCAGATTTCGTTAAAAACAACTCAAAAAAAGTTTTACATGAACTCTATTGGTTTTGATTGTTATCTTAGTTGTCTTTGTCTCTACATCTTAGGAAAATCATGAGCCAAAATTTTAGATTTTTTGGCCGATTCTATGAAGGCCAGTTTGTGAGGTCAACTAATTGAAACTAGTTTGATAAGGGGAAGTGCTAATTGTTATTTTAAAATAATTTTACAATTAAAATAATTTTACAATTAAAATAATTTTGAACTGTTTTTCCATTTTACAAATAGTTATTTTCAAATAATAGGATTTCCATTTACTATAGCTCTTGTTGCATAGTGACCTTTTGTTATGTTGTTTTGATGTGTCCACATTTTGGTCCCTTTTGGACTTCAAGTGTGACTTTTTCCACCCATCTTTTTTTTGTTTATATGTGTAATATTATTTCTTTTTAATGATATAGACACCTATTCATAAAAAAAAAACCTTGTCTACCTTGTGGTTGTTTTGGTATTTATTAATTTAGAAGTTGTTTCATATGGTAGCATATTCCTATAATGGGATTTCTTTTCTTTGATTGGTAAATTTCTCCCGTAGGGTGCCCTTTGGCTTAGATGCCATGAATGAGGGTATCTTCTCCGTCATTCATTTAGTACATTTAGGACCTTCACTTGGCCTCGTTTGTTGAGGTATGCCACTCCAAGCTTTGATGTGGTAGTTTGTCTATTTCAACATTCAACATTTGTACATATAAGCATGTAACATGTCTTTTGGGGATTTGAACATGGGTTTCCACTATGAAAACCTTGGTGATTTACCACTTGAGCTCATCCCATTTGACATCCCTATAATGGAAATTCATTCTAATAACCTCTCTCATTTTGTGTGTTGGGCATTCTCTTGTACCAAAAGTTTTTCCAATCCGCAAGCAAGATTTGGGGTTCAAGTTAGAATATTAATAATACATCATATTGTAATAGAATAAAATATAAGTATAAATTGCGCTGTAGTATAATCAACATTGTTAATATCATAGTTAGAATACTCGGCGAGTCGACGAGTACTCGCCAAAAAAAATTGTTGTGAGTACTCATGAAGTAAAATCGTCGAGTTTTTGGAGAGTTTTCAGAGAATTTATGGCGAGTCTGTGGGGAAAACTTGCCGCACAGATTTACACCTTTGTATGCAAGAAAAACGTGGAAAATACATGCCAAAAATGTGAAAAATCCGCGGTTTAGAGGCTATAGAAACTCTATTTAGGCCTGTCCATCATTGATCACACTATAACAACATTTGAGCATTTTAGAGCAAATTGGAAGAATTTTTTAGGGGGTTTTAAGAACCATTTTCTGCAATTTTAGATTTGCATTAGGTTAGTTCTTTTTTTCCCCTTTTTTCAAGCATATTAATTTATTTAAATCATTTCTAATTTTGTAAGCATGTAAAATTTAGAAATTTTGATTCATTGAATTCAATTTATGCCATTTTTTTGTTGATTTATAGCTGCACAAGTTTATGTGAATCAATTTATTTTTTATTTTTTTATTTTTTTATTTTTTCTAAATAGAGGGTTTCTGTTTTAGGTTAAAAAATGTTATTGTTGTCAAATTCATTAATTTATTTACTATTTAATTATCATATTATTGTATTACGTTTCAGTTTTTCAAATGCATTTAAATTTTATGTGACTTTGAAAAAAATGTGTTGAAATTGTTGTATTTTTGTTAAGCACTATTTTTTGTTTTTATTAATGTTGCAAGTTAGTATACAATGGCATATGGTTGTACATTAGGTTCCGACAACAATTGGCAGTCATCTCATTGGAACTAAACCCCCTGGAAGTCATGACCTCGCTTGCAAACATGGCATAATGGGACCAACAACAGGGAGTGTGATTTGTACTTGGTGCACGAAGAAGCTTAATGGAGGCATCAATCGCCTCAAATACCATCTTGTAAGCATTCCTAATCGCGACACCAAGGCATGCCCAACTGTCCTAGAAGAGGTGAAACGAGAGATGCTAGCACTTCTTGCATTACTAGATGAGGAGAAAATGGGGAAGGCTAGGGCACAAGTAGCCATAAAAGTAGTCATTGCTCCTAATTTGCTAGAAGAAATTTGTTGAAGTCACCAACCAAGATCAAATCTATAACACCAAATAACCTTCTACACACAAGAGAGAAGCAACAAAGAATACTATTCTGCGAACAATAATACAAGCATACAATGGATGCAAGATAATGATACAAGATACATAATGTACAAGAGAAGCCTTGCTTATAAAGGCAAGGTGAGACCTAGGGCTACATAGGGTTATGACAAGTGTCATAATCATATGACATGAGACACAAAGACATAAGTATCTTATGTGTATCCTAAAAGTGCCCTGAGTAATTTTAACAACTAAGTGTGAATAGGTGCTAGAAGGGAACCGGTTAGAAAATAACCCTTTCACACCAACACCCTCCCTTAAGTGCAACTTAGGGAGGAATAATGAAAAGATGCAAAGATGGGTCTCGACAACAAGGCCTGATGAGGTACCCATGTACAAACAAGCTCTCACAAGCGGAGAAAAGGAGAAAACATCGTGGGAAAAAACTCCTCCCCAAAAGACAAAAAACTTGCAAAGAAAAGCATGAAAAAGTGAAGGAAGGACTCAAGAAGACTCCCCAAAGACAACTTCCTTCACCTTGAGCATTGATTCCAAATGAAGATAATGAGGCGATGCCAAAGGCTTAGTGAAGATTCCACAATCTGCTCCTTAGTATGCAAGTACTCCAAGCTGAGAACACCATCCTAGATGAGTTGCCTGATGATGTACATGTGGATCTTGATGTGCTTAGTTCGCTGATGCTCCACTGGGTTGAATGAAATGTGAATGACACTATGATTATCACACCAAAGAGTGATCAGGAGGAAAGCCAAATTTAATCATAAACTATCGAAGCCAAAAAACCTCTTGGCTAGCCCAAATTGCACCTCGATACTTAGCCTTTGTTGATGATAATGCAATAGTTGTCTGCTTCTTGCAAGACCATGCAATTGGACTAGAACCAAGGCAGAAAACAAAAATAGAAGTAGACTTCTAATCATCAACATCACCAGCACAATTTGAGTTAGTGAAGCCCAGAATCTGAGAAGCTCTTGATGTGTAATAAATGCCAAAGTGTGATGTGCCTTGAATATATTTCAAGATACGTTTTACTGCCTTCTAATGACTCTCATGTGCCTCTTGAGAGAAACGAGAGGCAAGTCCAACCACAAAGGAAATATCAGGATGACTGTGTGTCAAGTACAAAAGATTGTCAACTAATTGTTGATACAAAGTAGCATCAATTGTAGGAGCAACGCAACTGGTAGATGGTACAACACCTGATTTAAATGGTGTGGGGCAAACTTACAACCAACCATGCCAAATCTTTGAAGCAAATCAAGAGCATACTTATGTTAAAAAATGAAGATGCCCTCGGAAGTTTGGTGAACTTGAAGACCAAGGAAGAAGTGCAGAAGTACAAGATTTGTTATATTGAACCACTCCATCAATTCTTGTTGGACACTCTGGATCATGGAGGTGGAACTCCTTGTGAGAATCAAGTCATCCACATATAGCACAAGAATCAAAAGATCCTCTCCATGTCTCTGAGTTTAAACTGTAGGATCAAAATGATAATGTGTTAAGCTGGAAGAAAGCAAGAACCTATCCATCTTCTCATACCAAGCCCTAGGGGGCTTGTTTGAGACCATACAATGAACGATGAAGCTTGCAAACAAGTAAAAAGTCTTGCACAAAACTTGGAGGCTGCTCCATGTAATCTCCTCATGAAGATCACCGTGCAAGAAAGCACTCTTCACATCTATCTAATACACTGACCATCCCTAAGAGGCAGCTAGAGAAAGCACAAGATTCAAATGGAATCCATCCTGGCGATAGGAGCAAAGGTCTCAGAATAGTCAATACCCTCAACTTGAGAAAACCCCTTAGCTACAAGATGGGCCTTATACTTGTCAATAGAACCATTAGCTGCATATTTGGTGCGGTACAACCCTAGCACTAAACCAACTTTCTTCCCTTAGGAAGAGGAACAAGATCCCAGGTATGATTCTTCATCAAAGAAGAATACTCCTCTGCCATAGCACTGTCCCACTCTAGAATACTTGCAACATCTAAAAGCTTTTGAGGATTTATTGAAATTGCATGACTCAAAAGACTAACACCTATTGTTTGTGAATGAGTGCGGCAAGTATCTGTGGGATCACCAACAAGAGGTTCAGCCTCCTCAAGAGTAGTGTGGGCCAACGGGGCAAAATCGGTGCTCTGGGAGGTGGTGGAATAGGACCATCATTTGTATCATCTCGAAGAAGCAAAATATCCTCAAGTGATGAAGGCGAAGTAGGTAGTGATAAAGAAGAATTGGAGGGGGAATCCACCTGTGTGAAGGTCTCAGCGAACTGAACATCTCTATGAAAGTAGACATCTTGAGTGACAGGATCAAACAACTTGTAAGCTTTCACATCCTCACAATAGCCAACAAAGATCAAAGGTTGACTCTTCTTCTCCATTGCCTTACTTCGACCATCCAAAATGAATACCCAAGCCTCACTACCGAATACTCTGAAGAAGGAAACATCAGGCTTGACATGGGGCCAAGCCTCCTCAGGAGTCATTCCGCACTGCTTTGTGAGGCATATGGTTCTGAATAAAGTTGGCAAAAGTGATTGCTTCAACCCAAAAGGTAGAAGCCATAGATCCAGACTGAATCATACAATTTGCCATCTCTCATAAAGTCAAACACACCATTTTGCTGAGGAGTTTAAGGAACAGTATGTTGAAGCTAAATACCATGCTCATTGCAGAAACCCTGAAAAATCTTATTCACATACTCCCCCCATTATTTGTTTGTATCCATCAAAGAGAAAGACCTGACTGCTTCTCCACAAATGCCTTGAAAGTACTGAAAGTGATGAAAACCTCACTCTTGTACTTAAGAAAGTATACCCATGTGTGTTGTGAGAAGTCATCAGTAAAAGTGAGCACATACTTGGCCCTTGAAAATGAAAGAGTTGGAAAGGACATGAGATCACTATGGGCCAACTCCAAGGGTGTCGAAGCTCATGTAGCCTTACCCTTAGGAAAGGGATCCCGATGATGTTTGACAAGAACACAACATTGACAAACTCCCTATTTGCAAGAAATCTTAGAAGGCCAACAACCAAATCCTGTGTACTCAATTGTTGAAGATACTTGTAGTTTAAATGACCAAACCGTTCATGCTAAAGCTTGCTCAATGAATCATCGTGTGTTATAAGAGATGATCTTGATGAAGACTCAAATCCATCAAATCTGTATAGGCGAGATTCATGATCCACTCTCCCTGTAGCAACAACTCCCTCAGGATCTTGTAGCTGTCGAATAACCACATCATGAGGAGTGAACTCAACTATCTTGCCATCCCCAGAATGACAATTCTGATATATGAAGAGAAGATTTGCAGAAAGTTTAGGAACAAGAACATCCTTAATGCAAGCATCTTGCAACTGAACAGTGTCTGTCCCTAAAACTGGGATTTGCGAAGAGTTACCCATTGCAATTTGGGAAGTGCTAGTATTAGAAAGAGACTCAAGTAGATCAGGTGAATTGGTCATGTGATGTGAAGCACTTGAATCAAGTATCCAGCTATATGAAGATGAATTCAAACCATGTGTAGAAAGAGTTTGTCCTTTGCCTATAGAAGAGGGCTTGGAGATAGAAATATTGTGTTGCTGCATGGCCTCCAAAGCCTCTAACCTCTTAAAGTAATGAGACTCATTATGACCAGGACTGCCACAAAAATAGCAAGTGTCACCTTTTTTCTTCATCTTGGAGGAAGACTCACTAGAGTTGGAAGGAGGAGGAGAAGGAGTGGCCTTCTAATTGTGCTTCTGTTTTGGTTTGGATCGAGACTCATTACCAAAAGGAGATTCTATCTTGGGTTTCTTCTTGTTCTTTCCTTTACCCTTGGAAGATGGAGCCATCAAGACTTGACTCTTAGAACTAGGAAGTGCATCTATCTAAATTAACTTGGCTTGTTCCCTAGTAAGACACTCATAAAACAACTCAAAGTTGGGCATCTTAAAGTCTTTCTCCAAGGCATCCATAGTAGAATAGAAAGTAGATGAAAACACTTGAAATGGAGCCTTCAATTTTGATATAATCAAGAAGATACATTCCTGTTTTATCATGTCTACATCCTTTCAATTGTGACAAAAGCAATTTGAAATATGTTGAAAATCCTAAATGGAAGGAAAATTATCTGGAGAGAGTGATGTTAGATTTGCCTCTAGTTGTAAGATTCGGAATTTATTGATTGTACTATACAATTCTTTAAGTTGATCCCATACTTGCTTAGATGTTTTACACTCCACAATATGAAACAACAAATTATCTGATACATGCAATCCTATGAGCCCCATGGCTTTGCCTAATTTGTTTCTATAATAAAATATTTCAATCTCCTTAATGAAACTAGGTGGATTATCTTCTAACATTTGCCAAAGTCCCCTAGATTGCAGTAGTTGTCTCATTTTTAACTTCCATGAGTGATAGTTATGTGGAGTGAGGTTGAATAGACCCACTTTTTGCCATGACTAGAAGAAAAAACACCAAGAGAGTAAAGATAAAAGGGCAGGTAAATCATGCCTTACACACCCCCAAAATTTATTAATAATGTAATTGCAACCCCCCAACAAATTAAAATGATCAAATTTTATAATTTGTACAATCAAAAAGCTTAAATTGATTGTTTATTGCTTGTCAAAGGAGAAAATAAAGGTTACAATCAGATTCCTTGTGATTTTATGAGCAATTTCAATAAACGTTTGCCAAATTTTGACTCCGTATGCAAAAGTTATGCTAGTTGCAAAAAAGAAAGCAAGTTGTACCTTGGCTTGACTTGGCTTACAGGCGTCGCCGATGTTGAGGCAAATAATGGGCAGTGGTGGCATAGAAGGTGGAGGGGTTGCTTCAGCATAGAGGAAAGTGGTGGCCTGTGGTAGGTGGTGCCACCCAATTTTTTTTTTAAAGTGTTGTGAACAACGCTTGGTGTTGGGTTCTAGAGTTAGCGCTAAGTGCTAAATTTGGCAGACTAACAAACAGTTGACTAGCACACGTCGACCTACCAAAAGGTACCCTTCAACAGATCTACTTGTATGGGGGTCTATAGACCCCCTTATATATATTTTTAATTTTTTTTGAATTGATTTTTGAATAAAAATAAACCCATAGAAAATTTGAAACTACAATGGATAATAATTTTTTTAACCCAGTGGTCAAATCCTATAGAAAAGGGAATACTCTGCTGATGGTACTATGGACAATCGTATGATTAGAGGGTAGGGGGCCAAAACATGCCAGATTTGATTGTAAACAAAGTATATTGAGTTTACAATTGATCCTAGTAGATTTGGCCCTTCTGGACTCAACCATGAGGTCACATTTGGGCAAGATGCTCCCATTGCAAGTTGATGGCAAAACTCTCCAAATTGAGAAGGGGCTTGCAAGATCAAGGCTTTGATACCATGTTAAAGTCATCAACCAAAATCAAATCTGCAACACCAAATAAACTTTTACACACAAGAGAAGCAACAAATAATGTTATTCTTCCAACAATAATACAAGCATACAAATAGATGCAAGATACTAATGTACAAGAGAAGCCTTGCTTATAAAGGCAAGGTGAGACCTAGGACTACATAGGATTATGACAAGTGTCAATCATATGACATGAGACACAAAGAGATAAGTATCTTATGTGTACCCTAAAAGTGCTCTAATTAAGCTTAACAACTAAGTGTGAATAAGTGCTAGAAGGGAACTGATTAGGGAATAGCTCTTTTCACACCAACTAAACCAGTGTAGATATGATAGACATTCTGGGCTCTAGTTGTGGCCCATGCATCTGTAGCACATCGACTTCCTCTAGCTTGAGTAAAGCTCAGTCATAGAGTTTTATTGTGCCTAGAAACGTACCTGAAGCACAACCTTCGCTAAAAGGTATAGGGTGGAACAAGGAGGCGCACAAAGAAGTAAATAAGGCATGCACAAATTTTTGGTATTACAAGGCTAGGAGTCCATATTGGGAGTATTTGGTGATAGCATTGATAGTTGTAGGGAAAGGGTACAAGGCATCCTCTCCAAAAGACTTAAGTGGGAAGTTGCTCTAGGATGTTGTTGCAGATACACAATTAATTTTGGAAGAACAAAAGAGGCAGTGGACGGATGGAAAGAACTACACCCTTTTTTATTTTTTGATAGCTTCAAATGGTGAGGTGGCTTTCTTGAAGTCAATTGATGCCTCTAATAAAGTACAAAATGTAGAAACTTTAAGCCTAATATTGGAGCAAGTTTTCTTAGACGTGGGCATACAGAATGTGGTGCAAATTATCACTAACAATGTGGCGGTGTATGTGGTGTTTGGGAGATTGCTTTAGGAGAGGCAGCTGTCACTCTTTTGGACCCCTTGTGCGACGCATTGCCTTGACCTTCTTTTGGAGGACATAGGAAAAATTGATTGGGTGAGATTGGATGTAGAAGATGCAAGAAACATCACAAAATATATTTATAATCAACCTTGGGTTGTTAGCATGATGAGAGATCACACAAAGGGGAAAGAGCTTGTGTGGTCGGGTGTCACAAGGTTTGCAACTAACTTCTTAATGTTGCAAAGCATTACTAGTTTGTTGACACCTTGAAGTAGATGTTTGTGAGTCAAGCATGGCTAGACTCATCATATTCAAAGAAGGCTGATGGAGAGAGGACCTCAAAGACAAATTTTGATAACGTCTTTGTGAATAGAGCTACACAGATTGCCAAGTAACCTCAAACTTCACTTTAAATTTCAAATTGAATTCTTTATTTTTAAACTTTAAAAGTATTTACTTTCATTATAAATTTGTAACTTTAATTTGTTTGTACTTGTAGGTGTTAGAGCCCTTAGTGAGAGTTATGCACTTGGTGGATGGGGATCAAAATCCAATGTGGTACATTTATGAGGCCATAAATGGGGCCAAAGAAGGCATTCAAAACTACTACAAGGGGGATAGAGACGGATTCAATCCCATTTGGGAGATAATTTATCGGAGGTGGAACAATCAACTCCACCAATCCATTCATGTAGTCAAGTACTATCTCAACCCCAACCTTTTCTTCTCCGATAGCTTCATGTTGGCGTTTCAATTCGCACCACTGGAATGCGAGTTAGAAACGGACAGCTATGCATAGATAAACTGCTCTCCTATTGGAAGGGGGAGTTCCCTTTTTGTTGATGTTCGCTGAAAAGATAAATAAGTTAAACTTCGCCTATCTTCTTTTTGATTCTCAACTGCGAGCACAAGGTTATAAAACTCTAAACGCTGCAGAAGACATTTTTTCCTTTTTTAAAACTTCTACTACAACTAGGCTTAAACTAATGATGCTTTTAATCTCCTAAGTAAATTCAGAGCAAAAGGATTAAAAGTGGACAAGGAATGATTGTTTTAACACAAACTTAAGTAAATTTCTCCCACATTCACATCACAAGACTCATAGTACTTTAATAATGAAAGCTGAAATAAAAGTTACAGAAGCCACACATCTGACGACAAAACTTGATGATCCAAAATAGAATATCAGAGCAAAAATAGGCATGAGACTTCTATTCACTATCATAAAGTTAACACAACTCCAGGATAGTAATACTGTAGCAAAAGGCAGGCATACAACAAGCGATCAAACACTGGAGGATAGATTACACAGAGTGAACAAACACTTGGAATAACAAAATCTGCAGGCTAGAATAGGCACAGCAAATTTGCTATCACAAAAGTAGCTCTCATTACAATGGGCAAGGCTGCCCTTATTTATACTAAAATCAAAGGAGTAGGGAACCCTAAAATCTCCTTGATTAACCCTAACTTGCCAACTCGCAAGCTTTATTTCTATTCTAGGACAAAGATACAACTAACAAATGTTTTAAAGCAATTTGCTTTAAAGCAAAGAAAACTCCAACTATTACAAAGTGATTTATTTCTAAATAAAGAATGGATGAGCCTAGGATGAAAGCAAATGCTTTAAAACAAAAAGCATCTGATTTAAAGCTGTTTTCTTTTGAAATGCATCCTCATCAACATTCTTGCTTTTTGGCGATGTCATCCATTGATATTCTTGAAAACAATATCTTTTAAAAAGCGAGTGACTGCATTTTTGCCAGAAACACTGATACTCTCTAGAATGATATTCTGATTCTCTAACATTTCTTCACCGTTGGCAACCATTTGAAGAAATTTATGAACTTCGCCCACAGCCTTGTCAAACTTCACTGTCATTGCGGCAAAATGACCCATCTTGCTAGCACTGATATCATCATTAAAATTGTCGCAGACGAGAGTTTGGAACTCTGCTTGCACTTCCCTGAGATCATGCAGGGTATCATCTTCTTTTTCATACAAACAGAGGATCTGAGAAACAAAAGCTCTGACGAACTTGAGAATATTTACTACCTTTTCTTTCCATTCTGTTAACTTTGAAATTATATTGTCATAAGTTTTTATTGTGAAAAGATATTGCATTTTCCAAGTACAAATTGTCTTCTTATCATTAGTTGAATCAACAGAATCATGTGCTATCTTCAAGTCAGAGATAATGATCTTAAACATCGGTTTATTTTCTGCCATAGTTTGCTATAACCTCTGAATGCCTTGGCATAAATCATGAGTGTTGTACTTTAATTGATAAAACTTTGAAAGTACAACTCTCCCTTTAGTCACAAATTCTTCCACCCAATTATTCATGTGCATACCATAGAGGACCAACTGAATGAATTGCCGCTAATTGGCTAGTGATTCCAGATTCGGTGGAAGTAGTAAATCAACTTGTGATGCATCATGGAAAAGGTTAGAAATGTACTGCTACAGCTGCCTAACTTCAGCTTTGAGAGCTGCTTTATCTTCTCCATATTTCAACACCCTTTCCTTCAAATTATCTGCTGCAACCTCGAAGAGATTTACATCTGTATGCCAGGTACTCCTACCAAGGTTAGCTTTGACAACCTTGAAGTCATCAACCTCAATATCATCAGCACTTCTATCGTCCGGTGGCATTGTAGTTTTGAGGATTATTTCTCTATCCGCATTTTTTTCAATGTGAACCTGCTTCTTCAGCTTCTTGTCTGGTGTGTCTTTGTAGACGCTTTTAAGCTCTGTTAAATCCAACTGATATGAAGGCTTTCTCCGCTTCCTTCCTAGAATGTTTTCAAGCCAGGATGAGCCATCCTCTCTTGGAAATTCGGTTTTAACCTCATAAGCTCCTGATGAACCAATATGTGTATCAGAGTTACGAACCAGTGAATCTGGCTCTGAATCTATGTGGATAGGAGAAGTGCTCGGTGAAGAAGGTGGAGAGACATGCTCTGAAGGTAATGCTTCAACATGTGATGTTGGTTCAACGGGAACTTCTGATTCAACTGTTGGTTGTTCCTGCTGGACATGAGCTGGAGACTCATCCTTTTTCCTCTTTAACTTAGCCATTTTTGTTCCTTCTGGAAGAACACTCATAGCTTTAACCCTTCGTTTTGGTTTGGAAGTGGAAGGTTCTGATGGTTGTACAACTGGCGGCTCTACTATCGGAATATCATCCTTCCGCTTATTCTTCAAGAATATCAAACTATTTTTAACAACTTGACTTATTCTTTCTTTAATGAAAGTGTTCTCTTTTATTGACCAATTAACTAGTGGCAACGGTTGTTGCTCAACTTGGTCTCTAAAATACGTGGGAAGTAGAACTTCACCATTTTTTGTCAAACCCTCTACATCTTTTGACAGGATATTAGACATCTGCTGAAGAGTAAACTTGCTGTAACTGCGTTCTCGCACTTCAAACTCATCAGCACAATTAGCCTAGAAGTCTTCAACTGCATGGGTATGCGCACAATTTTGACCAAGATGTGATGCAAAAACACCACAAGGATCATATGAAGAGCTCCCGTCGAAAAACTTAAGACTATACTTGGATGATTCATTACCAATTACCTTGGCATCTACTCCAAATCTGCATCTGTAAATACTCATCCCAATTGAAAATTGAAAGCTGCCTTGCATCTGCTACGCAAAAAATTATGAACTTCATAGGCTTGCCTCAAAAATTTCATAAATGTTATTTCATGTGAAGGATATCTCGGCAACATGGCTTGCTCTCCTAAGAAGCCATATACTCTAATGTAGGAAAAAGTGGGAAACTGGATAAACCAATCAGCCCATTCTGCCATTGCCATTCTAGCATCTGCTGAAAACCGTATATGCAACTCATTATTCATATCTCGCACTGCATGCATCAGGAATGCATCATTTACCCGCCTGTAATGTCGTTCAGCTTGAGAAATTTCTAACTACGAGAAATGGTGATACACATGTTGAATACCCAGAGTTCCAACAACATTCAAACCTCTGAATTGACCTTGAAAAGCCATCAAATACACAAGGTATGACATCATGTGGAATTCATGAGCCCTTTGAAAATCAAGTATTTGTTGGTGGAGACTATCACTGATGAGTGCCGACCAATCATAGAATTTGGTTCCATCAACAATCTGGGACATGATGTAAAACATTCAAGGCTAAAATTTGTTAGCATTTGCTTGACCCGTGATTCAGCTTAGCAGAGTGATTATTATTGCATGTTCCTCCTTGAACTCTCCACGTCCAACATTCTTTGGCATGACATTCTGCTTTTCCTTCAACCACCTCTGAGCAATCTTTTTTCGGTATTTTTTCTTATCATTGTTCCAAACCCTCTTGCATTCTTCAATTGAAACAGTTAAATTTTCTCTCCAGATAGGTATTGGAAAACACTTCTCAATGTCGTTCAGCCTCAGACTACAGAGCACACATCCATCTCTTGATTGGATTTCTCTTGTGACCGAATTGTAATGTGTCATACAAGCAATTACAAATTTGATACTTTGCACTGTGATGGGGAAGGACGCTGCTGCAAGCAAACTGGAGTGTCTTAGATTCTTGATAGCATTATTTCCTACATCCTCCAAAGAATGTAATTTGATCACTGGAAGTACTTTATGCAAGTTTGTCTCGCAAGTTCTCAGGTAATCGTGAACCAACGCCGTTTTGGGCCTGATTTGTGTTGGAGAGTACTGCATACTGAAAGATCTGAAAATTGACTGTGAACACGCCTATGTCGGAAAATCTTGGACAAATGGCTGAAAATTAATCGCTGATTTTTAGAAAAAAGTAGAGTGTGAGCAAAAAAGCTGGCACATGGGTTTTGTAGGCAATTCTATTTTGAAGCAACCCAGATCGTTGGATTTTGAAAAAGCAGAGACTTTTCTAAAAAAACAACAAAAAAGCAGATTCCTGAAAAAAGCAAAATTCCCAATCTTCAAAAGGATGAAATTCTGGATGGACCCATCTCGACAAAAACTGAAAAAGTTTCGGTCTAATTTCTGAAAAATGATCCCCTAGAAAAAAGGACCCTGAAAAAGCGTGCCTCCCTGCTTCCTCAACCCGAAATTATGACGAACACTGAAAAAACACTTCGTTTGAGCCTTCGAATCTTCATTGAAAGAAAAATAAAAATTCTTCCTCTGGATGCAACCTGCAAAAGATAATGAAATAAAGAAGCCAAATGCTTGTCTTTATAGATCTTTAGGGCGAAAAAGCAAGTTTATTTGTGAAAGAATAAAACTTGGATCTCATCCATGAAGAAAGCAACTTTTAAAGCACAAATCCAAGTGGATGTCTTCGAATAGGAAGAATCCCTATTTTGTAGTTGCTTATGGCTTCATGTGTAAGAGGACAAAAAATATCTTCTTTTGATGATGTCATCGAACACGTGAGTTGACAAAAGTGTTAGCAATTTTCTTCGTTTTTGACACTTCTGTACTCGTTTCGACTCAAGTATGGCTTGTCTCTAACTTTAATAAGATGGCAAAATGTCACTGTTGACTGAAAAAGTTGACTGATCTCGACATTTTGGAGACCTATCAACTGTGATTTCTTCCCCAGCCTCGGACAAACAATCTGACGTCGTTCAACTGCAAATCTGACCTCTGGAAACTGCCGTCGAACGAAGTTTTGGAAATGACTCTCAGAAAACACTGTCAAACACAGAAAAATTCTAACTCTGGTGGGTTTGGGCCCCCTAGCCTCCAGGGGTGCCTGGATTCTCATGCCTTAACCATTTTTCTGAATTTTGCGACTTTTTCAACTTTTCAATTTGTGTGCACGTTTCGGTGGTTGTGGACCCCTGTTTGGTTGTCGATTTCTGTCTGTTGGGACAAAACGGAGCCTGATGATCTGGCAGATGGGTAGGCTTGATGAAAAATGAGCTGACTGTACTCTTTGTCTGCCTCAGAAAATGTGCCAAACTGATCTTCTTTGAACCGAACCGGGTTGACAGAGGAAGATTTATGTTTTCCAGAAAAAAACTCAAGAAAATATTCTAACTCTAGTGGTTTTGGGTGCCCCTAGCCTCTAAGGGTGCCTGACTTTGAATGCCTTAGAAAAATTTCTAAAAATTTCAAATTTTATTGCCATTTCTCGTTTTCTGTACCAACAACGCTTGTTTGATCTTCGTTTTTGGTCGTTCGGATGATTGCTGAGGTAGGACGAGGGATGATCTGAGTAGCCTGAACACATCTGTGATGAAATCCTAGCTTTTACTGACGTCTGACCGAGTTTGACCAAGTTTGACCAACTGAGAACGAGCTGACGAAGGCACTTTTGACGTTTCTCAAAAAATGTGAAAAAATCTAACACTTGAGAAGTTGGGCACCCCTAGCCTCCAGGGGCGCCTGAAATCCAATGCCTTAACCATTTTTCTGATTTTCAACTCTCATTTGCAATTTGCTCCATTTTGCGTGCTGGCAGTTATTTCCTGATGTTGATTTCGATGATTCGTTGGTCAACTGTCACTGGATGATGAATGAACTGGATAGCCTGGGTACATCTGGCGTGATTTCTAGCTTTTTGGGACCTGACGACCAAAATGACTGCTTTTACGCTTATCAGAATTGACCCTGGATGCACTTCTCACATTTTCTTGAAAAATGCAAAAAATTTCTAACACTGGTGCAACTGGGCGGCCCTAACCTCCAGGGGCACCTGGAATCTTCAGACTTAGCCAAATTTTATGATTTGCAACTTTTCTCCTCACTCCAGATTGACCTGCTCCGTTTTGTGTGCTTTGTCGAGTCGACGACTGTTAGTCGATTCTGCGTCGTTGAAACAATGTTGAAAACATGAAAACGAGCTCTGGCAGATGAACTTCCTCCATTGACGACTTCAGAGCTCATGCTTCGCCTTCCAAAAAAGAAGAAATGACCCAGTAGAGAAAACTTTACCTTTTGTAGATTTCGTCTGGACCACGCTGATCGTGAAGCAAAATCAACTAATGAGAATCAAGCGCGACACCTGAGTCGGAGATTCTATTTTTAGAAAATTTTGCCAGCATCCGTATCTCAAGAAACCCAGAAAACTTAATTTGACGTCTATTTTTAGAAACTTTCTAAAAATAAAAATTTCTATTTTTAGAAATTTTGCTTTTTTGACGAAAATTTTTCTAGACTTGCTCAAAATGCCTTAATGAAGCAATTTTTTTTTGATTGGGTACAACACTTTATAAATCCTAATGGTGAGGTTATGGAGGGCCTCTTAACATGCATTGAGAGGATGGCACTGAGGTTGAGGTGATGGAACTCATTCTTTTAGAGTTACAGAATTACAAGAAAGCTAAGGGAAAGCTCTTTTCTTTGCCACTAGCTATTTGAGGAAGATCCACCCAAACACTAGGTAAGAAAATTGAAGTCTTATATCTTACAAGTTACAAATTACAATTATTAATAAAATTTTGCTTGCTTACAAACTCTTGAATATCTTATTTGCAAGTTCTTGGTGGGAAGATTGGGGTGGAAATACCCTAAATCTCCAAAAGTTAGCCCTTCAAATTTTGTTTCAACCTTGTAGCACTTCTAGTTGTGAGTGCAATTGGAGTTTATTTGATGCTATTCACACAAAGAAGCACAATAAGTTGACTCAACGTCTCAATGACCTAGTTTTTGTGCAATACAACCTTCGACTTTACACAAACAAGGTGGACGAACTAGAGGAGCTTATTGATTTGGATGAGATCGAACTCTATAGTGATTGGATCGGGCAAGATGAGGAGTCATTCTTGTTTATAGAGGATGACATTGGTGATTTCGAGAGGTAGGCTATGGAGGATGTGGTTGCAATAGAAGCAAGAGAGATTGTATTGGATGATATTGATGTGGTTGAAGAGGAGTCATTGCCATCTAGTAGTAGGGTGAAGCCATAGACACAACCTTCTAGCTCGAGCGAGGAGCTGTAGTTGAGTTAGAGTGCGAGGGCTAGACCCTCTCCCCAATTTTTCACTAGAGTGGGGAAGAGAAAATTGTAAAATGTTGTGATTCATAACTTGTTTAGATATGCAATTTATGATGACGATTTTAAAAACAATCATCATAAATTTATAATAGTTATTGGCTAGCTATTGTATCTGAATGATGATGCAATTTTGTACTCTATATGTATTTAAATCTATTAGAAAACACATCCCCAACATTTTATAGACTTATTGGATACATTTTGGAATTAAATTCTGCATAAAATTTGGGTTTTTTTAAAGAAATTAAGTTTTTTTTTAAGTTGTTGAGTTTTGTCAAGTTTTTACCAAGTCAGAAATTTTGGGTTTGCCGAGTCTGAGTCGAGTCTGAGTATGCAAACTATGGTAATATTATTATTGTTATTTATAGATTAGTTTGTAGGTGGTTGCTTGGTTGATTAATATTCAACCAATCACTTTTAATTTTTTGTATCTATTGTTTCCCTCCTGATAATGGAACTACTCATTGTTTGCCTTAAATTCATTACAAGTCCTTGTGTTGCTGTGTTAGCATCCTACCTCTTTTTCGTGCTAACATGGCGAATGGTTTTAGTGTCATTCCTTATGGGACTTTATAGCTTGTGGTTATTATTTGCATGATGCACAATTAGTTTACAAGCTCTTTAATGTTATGGATTAAGAATATTGAAATATGAAGTTTTGTTTCTTTTTAACCTTTTTTTCTTTCCCCTCTATCATTCTCTTTCCTGTGCTTTTACTGATCTTACTTTTATCATATCTTACTTTTGTCTTCTGTGGATTTAGAAAAACTAGGAGGCAAAGAAGACAAAATCCCCACTAGACAAGGATCCTTTTCCTAATGAGAGAAAAAAATTTCTAGCTTGAAGAATGAGGATGTATAATGAGTGATATATGTTGATGCCCAAGCCATTTTCTACCACTTTAAATACCTCTTGGAGAATCAAACCTTTCAAGGGTCAGCCACTCATGTATTTTGAGTCAATTTGTGTGATTTTGCATGTGAATTGTTTGCCACCTTTTGCTTTCATCTTGGCACCTCTACTTGTAGCTCCTATCATGTTGAGTCATTGGTGATCATTATCACTTTGTTGAGAGGGAGTCTATCTTAATATTTTTAGAAGAATTATTGTGATAGGTTTGATAAAATATGGGTGGTAAGTTTCTGTGGACCACTTCTTTTGATACTTGATTGAGCTATACTCGCTTGCAAGATGATATGCTTACTCCTTGTCCTCTTGGGCTTGGGCCTATCATTACCAAGCAATGCAGGCTATGTGGGTAGACAGAGGACTAAGGGGCATTGAAGGTGTATACGCCTAAAAATGACACGATTCATCCTAAATAAATATTTTAAATATTTATTCCATTCTTCTATCAATTAAATAAATATTCTAAATTTATTTAATCGATTCACTGTTCCATAATTAAATAAAATCTATTTATTTAATTAAAATTATTCTAAATGCCCTACATAATTAAATAATCATAAATTATTTAATTAATCCAAATTCCTCTATCCTAAGTCCTAATTCCATAAATCCACCTCACCAAAAATCCACCTCACACTTTCCACCTCACCGGGTTGCACATGTAATTAAATATATTAAATATTTAATTACCTAATTTTCCTTCACCCACATGTCCTATTTCTTCTCAAATTAGAAGTTAATTAACTAATCAATCAAAAGTGTTAACTAACCAGTCAATTGAGTTAATCCCTCAATCAATTCAGTCAATTCCATAATTCATTCTTCTAACTGACTAATCAAATCTGTTAACTATTCAATTAATGGAGTTAACTCTTCAATCAATTTTGTCACATCCCCCCTTTCATGATGGAGATGAGACACTTGTCATATTTCTACTGGTTGCACATTCCTCAACCATCCTCAGCGATTGATCTTCATATCTTCTCTCAACCGTTGATTCTCATTCTTTTGAGTTTATAAAAGAAGCTTCATCCCTCTATTCTATTCATCTAGGCTATTCATATTGTTACTCTATAGAATTCTACCCATGCGCCTTTGGCACCCCAATACTATTTGCTTGAGATCACCATTGTTGCTTCGAAGCTCATCTTCTTGGCATCTTCATTATTATAGCCATTTACTACCGACATCCTACAACACAGCTAAAAGAGTGCACTCACTGAGGGCCTACTTCATCAGCAAAGGACAGTTTTAATAGGCAAACAACAGAAGCTTTGGAATAGGGAAGGTTTGCATTGTGTTATTCATTGCTCTTTTCATTCAATCTTTCGTGTTTTCATTATTTTGTTGATGTTTGGGTTTGATATTATTCATTTGATTAAACCGCATTTTACCCTAACATTTTTGGCACCCACCGTGGGGCTTTATGTTTTTTTACAAATTTTTGTAGTAAAAATTTATGTTTCTCTAAACCCCATTGTTGAGTTTTGCAAGGATCTATCAAAAGGTGACCTCCTAGGCTGAAACTGACATCACCAACGTGTTCAGAAGGGTCGAAAACCTTAGAATCGCCTGGTAATTCACAAAAATCAGAGATTGAAAAAAATCTCTGTGATTTTTTTGAGGGTACATCCTTTTATCCAGCGGTCCAAAGGGTGCTTCCGCAAGGTGCATCGCTTTATCTAGCAGTCCGAAGGGTGCTTCCATGTCTTTTTATCCAACTATCCGAAGAGTTTTTTTTTGCAGGGTGCATCTTTTTATCCAGTAGTCTGAAGAGTGCTTCTGCAGGGTGCATCCTTTTATCTAGCAGTCCAAAGGGTGCTTCCGTAGGGTGCATCGCTTTATCCAGCGGTCCAAAGGGTGCTCTTGCATCCTTTTATCCAACTGTCCTAATAGCTTTTTCGCAGGGTGCATCCTTTTATCCAGCGGCCCGAAGGTTGCTCCCACAAGGTGCATCGTTTTATCCAGTGGTCCGAAGGGTGCTTCCGCATCCTTTTATCCAGTGGTCTAAAAGGTGCTTCCATAGGGTGCATTGTTTTATCCAACAATTCTCCATCCTACCTTCTTCTACATGCCATAAAGGTGGTATCTTTTTCTTTTTGCCATAATAGGAGCATACGAACTCGTAATCACGCAAATAAACACTCGTTGGAAAGGTAATTCCATGAACTTCACAATGGAGCAGGTTTGATCAAGTGATTTTATCAATTTGTTAGCTATTTTTACAGTCAATGTTCAGCTATCTTTCCAAGCTTAAATCTAGCGTTTTTTCTTGAAAACTAATGATTTATCTGTGCAGCTTGACTTAAACACTTGTCAAAGAAAGGAGAAAAGAAACTTCTGATATATCTTCTACAAGGTTGAGAGCTGGATAGTTTTATTTTCCTTAACACACACATCATAGATTAACTAGGGGAAAAGTAAAACAACTTGCATGCAATTCTCATCTAGTTTTAATTAGGAAGGAGTAACCCATTGTTCATGCAACTTGCATACAATTTCCATCTAGTTCTAATTAGGAAGGAGTAAACCATTGTTCATGCAACTTGCATACAATTTTCATCTAGTTCTAATTAGGAAGGAGTAACCCATTGCTCATGCAACTTGCATATAATTTTAATCTAACTCTAATTAGAAAAGTAAAAACATGCATGCCAATCTCACATAGTTTCTAACTAGGAGGGTGATAACTAAATCATTGCTATCTTGGTTTCATTGACCATTGCTATATGGCTATCTCTTTCAGTTAAGAATATTGCTATCTTGCAAAGGAAAGAATCATTGCTATCTCCTAATCACTTCAAAGTTAACAACTGTGTGTGTGCCCAAGTAGAATAACGAATATAGTTTTTCTCATTTTAATTAGGATTGGATAAACCACTGTTTACTGTGTCTTCAGAATGACAATAGGCTTATGCTCTCCCTTTAACTGGGTGACCAAAGTGCCAGACTTGTTATTCTATTTGTTTAACCTTTAGGGGGGCCTGCCCTTAGATGCACGTCTGTCTAAGTGGGAACGACCCTGAGTGGAAATAGGCTAAAGCCAAGCCCTACCAATCCACTTAAAATAAATGTGCTTGAGGTGAAAACCTCCTGCAATGAGTGCTGTTGTGTTACACTGACGGCTAACCTCCCCCAAAACCCTCTAAGGCATAACCCTTTGAGGCTGGGAGACTCCATAACAGAGAGTAGTGCTGCCGCGTGTGTAACCACTCGAACGGTTGCCTTGACTACAAACCAATTGTTTAGTATACCAAAAACCCCTGTAATCCTTTTGAAACGTAGGGTTGCACTTGCTTTCCTTTTAGTCCAAATAGAGTCAAAAAAATCTCAAAAAAAAAAAAAAAACATTAAAATATCTTTGTGTTTGTTGTGTCTTCTTGCCATAAATTCAGAAAATTAGATCAAAAAGACTTTTTTTGCAACCAAAGCACCAAAAACATCAGAAAAGCCCAAAAAATTGTAAAAAAAAAAAATTGAGAAAACACCAGAGCGGTGCATTCGTCCTCTATCCCTGCGCATCTGTGCCGACTTGCGGCGCATTTATTGTGACTTGCAACGCTTTTATCTTCTATTATGGCACTTTTATCATTTTACCAGTCCAACGCATTTATTACGACTCACGGCGCATATATCAAATCCTGCAGCGCATCTATTCCAGCGCATGCGTAACAGTGAGTACTTCCGCGTCTTTTGTGAGAAATTTTCCACCTTTTTGAGTACCCATTTCAGTCTTGTGTCAGTTTATGTAGAGATGACAACCGAATTAGAAGAGCTTGCTCAAGAACTCAAATACCTAAAATTGCAATTAACCTTAGACACCTCACCCCAAGGTTGTATAGCAATTGCTCAAGAACTCCAGTCATACAACAAGAAATGGCAATCTTACAATCTGAACGTATTAGTACTAGCTACGTCTTGCCCCAAACTCATAGATCTGTTTTCCATCTTAATGATGCTCATGACAAGGCAAGCACCACCTCAAGTTGGAAATCGTATACCACTCTATCTACTAGTCCTCCTTCACCGTCTTCTAAGACACATATTCCAAAACATACCAGTCCTATGCCAACATCGCCATCGAGTTCCCCAAGCTCTAAACTGACAACCAAGGAATCCTCAGATGATTTGTGGAAAAGAGTTTTTCCAAATTTATACAACCAGAGAAAAGCTAGGGAGAAAGCAAAATCCCCTCATTCACCTATCCATACACCTACCAGTGATGTGATCCCAGGGCTACTAGCAGAGAGTCAACCATGTCCTCAAAATCTAGTCCTTGACCTTACAAAAGATGCTTCCAATAATATGTCAAATCCTACTACCCCTTCATGTGATCCTCAATTCCTTGAGCTTATCAAAGAGCCTCCTACCATGCACCAAAGTCAAGGTCCGTCGCACCTTCATGTTGTTGACCAAGATCCTATCCAAGAGTCTTCTACCTCCACTCCAATTCAAGCACATCAAGAGTTATGTCAAGAGCACACTTTAGAGCATGTGGAAACATCAACCTCTTGTCTAAACCAAGATCAAAGCACTCCCATCCGACCCTTGCATAACATTTATCTTTTCAATGATCCTATACCTATACATGAGCAAGAGCTCCAATTTCAAACCATTCATAACCTATATCTCTTTTATGATCAAGATACTACCTTTGATGAAGAAGCTATCCATGAGCAACTTGATCCTATACATGAACAAGAGATCAAATTCCAACCTCTCCATGGCCTATATCCTTTCCATGATCAAGATATTATCGTTGATGAAGAACATATACAAGAGAACATTAATCGCATCATGCTAAATCCTATCTATGATCAAGATCCCATCTATGATGAAGAGCCTATCTATGATCAAGCAGACCATGATGATCCTCTAAGCCCACTTTATGCGTTCCATGGTCCTGAGCTTATAACCCCATCTAGTCCTATCCAAGTTCTAACAACTTCCACTTCCCTTGATGAGACACTTGCCTCCCAAGCAAGCGTAGAAGATCAAACCAAAAATACTCCTTTGCCATCCGTTATCGACCATGCTGCAAATCCCCCACCATATATCCTTGGTCTTACCACTTTCATTCATGAGTGTTCCTCCTTAGAACACCAGCAACCATTATTCTCTATCTCACCTTCTACATGCAATAAAGAACTTGTCTAGTGTTCCACCTACACATAATCCCGCTGTCCACCGCATACTTCAACATATGAACTATCAAGGTGAATGCTTAGGCCTTCACGAACAAGGTATTTTGGAGCCCGTCCATGTCAATGTTCCTCCTCCTTCATATGGCCTTGGATACATACCCCAAGGTGAACAATCTCAAGATGTTGGTACTTCCTCCACTCCTCCAAAGTCCACGACTTTCCATCGCAAACCCTTTCATATCCCCAAAACATATGTCGCCATTCCACCTCCATCATCCTACAATTGTCAAAAGCACGTGACCATACACCTTCCACCATCCAATCTACTTCCGCTACTTCCAACTCCTAATATCCTTCCATACATTTACCACTTCTTCCAACACCTTATTCATCCATCTATGAATCTTCTAACAATCCCAATCATGACCAACAAATGCACATGTTGTCTAAACCAAAAACGTCCTCCAACTCCACTTCCACCATCCCACGGGAATTCAACAATAAAAATCTGGATGCCTCTACCTATAAAGTCAAAAATCCTAAGAGTCCTCATGACCCAAGATACAAAAGCCAGGAATCAAAGAAACATCCTTCTCCAGAGCTACATGCATCCACACACCTATATGCCAAACTGAAAAAGGTGTGGGTTCACATCCAACAAATAATTACCTCTGAAGCTGCACAAAAGCTACCTACACCCAAGCCCATACCTCCACAGGTACTATCTAAAAGCAAAATAGTTTGGATACCTCAAAAAAAAGCCCTCAAGATACATGAGGCATCCACCTCTCAAGAATCTCAACCTACTACTTTCTCCCATTCCATCCATAAGTCTCAAATTCTTCCATCCCACATGACAAGTAACAATAAGAAAACTACTCAGTCTATGTGGATCCCTACGTGCCTAAGTCATTCATCCATAAGCAAAAGTCTTCGTTGCTTCCTACACTACTTTCCCATCACCAGCTTCAATGTTTATCACGGTATGTGCAACTGTTGGTCATGATTCCCTTCCATTCCACAACATTTTCATATACCTCCATCTCCCTTTCCTTCCACTCTTATCCTACATATCTTCCTCATCCTATTCCTATGGTCCATGTTTTTGCATAAACCTTCCCTCCGTATTCCACATCATCATCCACTATCGCACCTTACATAATCCGCTATCTACCTCCTCCATCTCGCTTTCATGCAGTCTCCTACTAGCATATGTGAGAACACTCGACATGGTCCATGGGACGACATCTATCTAGCGGGACTATCACCTTTCAAGGAACTAGGCACTTGGGTTCCTCTCGTCCATATCTATCTTCTCTTATCCAAATGTTCAAAAAAAATGAATGAAAAAAAAAAGTAAAGAAAAATCCCTTCGTCCAATGGTGAAAATCTGGCAAACAGGCGCCTTGGATAAGTGCCATGATGAAAACTTGGCAAACAGGCGTCGTGTGTAAGTTGATCTTCTATGTCACCCACACTTGGGGGCACCTTGTCTCATCAACCTATCACTCTTCTCCTATCAGTTTCCTTCCATACCATTTCCTATCCTATCGTACCTATACTATCCAGTCTATCCATCCTAATCTTCCTTTCCTCTATTTTCTTTGGTCTTGATAAAGATTGGGCGCACAATGTTGACAAATGTTTTGGATGTCTCTTGACATACCTTATCCCTCCAAACCATGCAAATCCTTCATTATCCTCTCATCCTCCTATCGTCATAAGCATTGTCATAAACAATCATAAATATTCTACCTACAATGGGGCACGTTATTCTTATGCGACATAGTCCTTGGAGATCACATCCTTGTTTCCTTCTTCCTACCTATCCGTTTCATTCCTTATCACCCGTACATCTGCCTATCTGTGGTGTTTCCTTGTCATCAGTATTATCTGTTCCATATCGTGTATCATCTAATCCATATCTATCCCATATCATGTCTTATCGGTTCCATATCGTGTTTTATCTGATCCATATCTGTTCCATATCAGATCCATATCGGTTCCATATCATGTCTTATCAGTTCCATATTGTGTCTCATCTGATTCATATCTTAGGTCCATGGTCCAAGTCCGTGAACTACGTTGCCTCTGCGCCGTCGCGTAGGCAAGGCCATTATTCTAATGCGCCCCCGAGGCTCCCACTTTCCCATCCAATCTATGTCTAGTCTTTCTACTCGTCTGAGTCCACCTCACTTTCTACCGCCTAGGTCTTAGGTCCGCTAGGGTTTGCCCCAAACTACGTTGCCTCTGTGTCGTCACGTAGGTAAGGCCATTTAGCAATGAGCCCCCGAGGCACTAGGTCGGTCCCTTAGGGTCCGTCTCCCCAATAAGGATTGTGCAATCTACTCACCAAGCAAGTAGGTACAAGCAGAACACACGCTCCACGCAAGAATCTCGACTCCATGCAATTTATCCTATTCAAATGCAAAACAAAATACCCAAGGCCTTCTAAATGATTTTACTCAAATTACAGCAAGAAATAGACACATCTAAAGTGCAAGAATGTTTTGTGATTTGAAATCATGGTTAGGTTACAGAGTCTTGATTTTTCTTATCATGTCTTCCTATGCTACTCAAGGATGCCAAAAGCTAGAGATGCTATGATGGGGGCATGATCATTTTCTTTGTTTGCTATCTGTGGATTCCGCTTTAGGTAATGTGACACCTTTTCTAAGGACATGATCGGCAAAAGATCATTGAGGACATCAAAGGTCTAACATGAATGGGGGAAATTCTTGTTTGTTGAAACGCAAGAAGTACATAGGTCATCTAGATTCAATTTTGACTAGATGCTTGTATTTACTTGCCAAATCAAAATCCATGTAAGTAGTACTCAGGTCATCTCAGTTCAATTATACCTAGATACTTGTATTCACTTACAACATTTCTGAAAATGTACCAAAAATAAATTGCCTAATGATGAAATAAAGCACTCCAAAAGCAAACATCATTCACATCCATTATACATCCATACCATATCCCATGCAATAAAAGCTCCACAAAGTGCAGAGTATCAATGTTTACAAAAGCTTGTGAGTCCTTCTATCGAGTCTTTCTTCTATCAATCAGATTTCTATCTATCATCATATCTTTCATCAGTCAGTCTGAGCAATGATCCAAATGCAAGGTCCATCCTTAATCCATACCAATCAAGTCAAGTCAATCTTGCACAAATGATCCAATCACAATCAGTGGTCTTGATCCTTGTATGGTCGTAAACCAACTCGATCAGTTAATCAATCAATTGTCTTATACAAGATGTTGCATTGTCCAAATCAGACCAATACACGTGTCTTACACGACATGCTTCATTTCCTGAAACCAGACACTATCCTTCATGTTGCTCTAGGAATCTATCATTCCCTGCCATGACAACATGCCTGCCGTGTTGGTATAGGGATGCATCGTTCCCCGTCATTACAACATTGTTGTATATCGTTATTAGTATATCATTGGTTTACCGCTTGACAGGGGCAATACCTTGTTTGTTCTTGTGTCATTTGTGCATACTTGCTTGCTTGCTTGTGTGTGTCATCATTCCATCTTGCATCACATATCATTCGACTCTTTCTTCAACTGATTTCTTCATTCTAACCTAGCTTCCCTTCGTCTTCGTGAGATTGTCCATCTCACGCCCCCTGCCTTCTTCCCGTTCTATCTCCCGAGGGGGCATCGTATCGTCATTAAACTTGTACTAGGGCAAACTGGGGCATGTATCACTGTTAGACTATCGATTTCTTTGAAGCAACGCTATAAACTGCATTGCATCAAAGAGGGGCAAAATGTATACGCCTAAAAATGACACGATTCATCCTAAATAAATATTCTAAATATTTATTCCATTCTTCTATCAATTAAATAAATATTCTAAATTTATTTAATCGATTCACTGTTCCATAATTAAATAAAATCTATTTATTTAATTAAAATTCTTCTAAATGCCCTACACAATTAAATAATTATAAATTATTTAATTAATCCAAATTCCTCTATCCTAAGTCCTAATTCCATAAATCCACCTCACCAAAAATCCACCTCACACTTTCCACCTCACCTTGTCCACCTCACCGGGTTGCACATGTAATTAAATATATTAAATATTTAATTACCTAATTTTCCCTCACCCACATGTCCTATTTCTTCTCAAATCAGAAGTTAGTTAACTAATCAATCAAAAGTGTTAATTAACCAGTCAATTGAGTTAATCCCTCAATCAATTCAATCAATTCTATAATTCATTCTTCCAACTGACTAATCAAGTCTATTAACTATTCAGTTAATGGAGTTAACTCTCCAATCAATTTTGTCACATCCCCCCTTTCATGATGGAGATGAGACACTTGTCATATTTCTACTGGTTGCACATTCCTCAACCATCCTCAGCCATTGATCTTCATATCTTCTCTCAACCGTTGATTTTTATTCTTCTGAGTCTATAAAAGAAGCTTCATCCCTCTATTCTATTCATCCAGGCTATTCGTATTGTTACTCTACAGAATTCTACCCACGCGCCTTTGGCACCCCAATACTATTTGCTTGAGATCACCATTGTTGCTTCGAAGCTCATCTTCTTGGCATCTTCATTATCACAGCCATTTACTACCGACATCCTACAACACAGCTAAAAGAGTGCACTCACTGAGGGCCTACTTCATCAGCAAAGGACAGTTTTAATAGGCAAACAACAGAAGCTTTGGAATAGGGAAGGTTTGCATTGTGTTATTCATTGCTCTTTTCATTCAATCTTTCGTGTTTTCATTATTCTGTTGATGTTTGGGTTTGATATTATTCATTTGATTAAACCGCATTTTACCCTAACAGAAGGGATACATGATGATGAATAGATGGGGGATGAGGATGAGGACACAAACAAAGTAAAGGATGCAAATGATTTAGGTAGTCTGAATGATACAAAAATATAGAGGACATAGACTACTAAGATGACTCTAATTTTGTAGATAATGACCATGAATGCTATGGACTAAGATGGGGATGATGATGATGATAGAAATATAGAGTGGGTGCCATTTCCCAAGGTAAACAAGGTAAAGCCATATGAGACTTTCATGTAGATGCTTAGATGTCATAAGAAACTAGGTTGGTTTTCTACCAAGTTCCATGATGTTTTAGCCATTGTGGATATTCTATGTTGGAGAGAGTGAGTACAACAGATGGCAGAAAAGATTGTCAGCATTTACACATTTTGTCAAGATGGGAGGGAGCCACTTCTAGGATGACAATGATGCTTAGGATAGGGAAAAGAATGTGGTTCCCATTCCAAAGAAGGGGCATGTGGAACAACCCCCATCAATGCCAATCCTTAGATGTATAGTCTTTTGTGGACTAGTTGTATTATCACACACCAAAAGGTAATGTAATTTTGTAATGACCAAGCTTTTGGGAAGAAGTTGATTAAGGCTAATATTGTTGGGTCGTCATTATATGTAACCATTCTAGTAACAACATGACCTATACTTGTTTAAAATCTAACTTAAAACTTATACTATACAAACATCTATTAATAATCATATTAAATTTGATATATATTAAGTATATATAAAACCATATGCACCTATGACAATATTTATAATAAAAGGGGGAAGGTCCTAAATTTATTGTTCTTCTCAAATTTATGTTTTACCCAACATTAATAATTTAACCCAAGTATTGTTATAAACCATTTCACTTTACAATTTTCACTTGTTTAACTCATAGTTTTCCACTTTTTCGATTATATCATATTTTACAACTTATTTATATAAATTTTAATCTCATATTAATTTACTTTGAACTTTAATTCTTCATAGTTTATTTTAAATTCTCTATCGATATACAAATAAATTTATTTTAAATCCTTTTATCTTATATTTTAATTCAGCATTAATAATTTTTTTTAACACAATGGAGAGCACCCAAAATCTTAATAAAATTATTATTAATAATAATAAATTGTATATTTTATAATTACTGTCTTTCATAAATCGTTACTCCTATATTAACTTCTTTTTCCTCTAGTACGTAGAAAGGGGAAGGAATGCCGAAGTTAAAATGACATGTCCATATAAATAATAATACTAATTAATAGTAATTATAATATAATTAAGTGATCTAAACATTTAATCTATAATATTTTATAAAACTATGTTTTTTTACTATGTAAGTTAAATATATTATATTTTACAAATGATATATATTTTTTCCAAGTTCCATATCAAATGTAACATGGTGAATTCCCAATATTAGTATGAACAATACATATTCAAACACAACATAGTATTATTTTAGGAAATCAATTTATTTATGAATAATATTCATTCAAATATAATATTAAACATTTAAAATATAAACAACCAAATTAAATAAGCAGAAGTTAATAATCCATATCATCAACTTCAAATATTTCATTTGAGATCCAAGATGTGAAGTAATATTTATTTGAAATAAACCCCAGAAACGCCTCATAACTATGGCACACTCTAGGAGGTACCTATGTAAAAACACAACATTTGCCTACATGCATCACAAGCCCTGGTTAGGACCATCTTGGGTGTACTCTATACATCAACTTAGATGCACTCTATATGCCCTCTCCTATGTCCATAGCCTACTTATCCAACCATTGTCTTCTAAGAGCGACCCCCAAAAAAATCATGGGTTTAAATAATAACCTAAAGGGTGGCTTCCAATCATCACACCCAATCATTACAAAATAAGGAATTATTTTTATTTACACTCATCCTAAGAATCACTCAAAGAGTGTTTTTATTTTTACAAGGTTCTTTTTAACTTATTTTTAATTTGAAAGTAACTTTCTTTTCATCCTTTTATTTTACACATCTCTTTTACTATTAAATAAATTGCTTTTCTTTTCTTTTTTTCTATTCTTTAATAAAGTTTTATAAAGTAAACTTTATTTGTTTAATTCTTTTCTTGGGAAAAAGACCCATTGAGTTTTACACCATTGCACATGAGCTTTTAAGAGAACTAACAATTTTATTAATCCCACAATCAATATTTTTTTAGATGAAGTCATGTTGTAATGGGTGACAACTTGTCAAATATAGTAGTTTTCATTTCAAACACAATCCCTTTGTGAGTGTTTTTAATGTTAACCCCTCTATTGAAAATGGATATTTGTGACTGTTTTTAATGTTAATCCCTCCGCTGAATATTTGTGGCAAATATTACATACAAGAAATATGAATTAGTTTTTGTGCTCAAATCACTAAACTATCAAAATGTTAATGTTTGAACTATCAAATCATTGAATAAGAAATTATTTAACATTGTACATGCTTGACCGTTAAAATTAGGTATTGTTGAGGAAGACCAGCCAATTGACCTCTGTGAGATTGATCCAAACTCTGAGTGGATTGCAAATGATGATGTCCTCGATCCTAATGATTTTGATATCCTTAGGGAGGTCAACATTGATATTGATGTGGTTTAATGTCTTAGGAGAGGCTTTGACCAAAAACTTCATCCTCAGGACTAGTATCCCTTTAGTGTAGCTCTCTTTGTAGCAGCAAGATTCGTCAATTATGTTTGATTTTTGGGAACTTTGTACTTAGTTTGTAGGTTGACTTTGTAGAAAGTAGATTGTAATTGAAAATTTGAAAACTATAAGTATCTAGTTATCATTTATGTAATTAATGATAAGAACATAAATAAAAAAAATCTATATTCCACAATTCATGGGCTAAATTCTTATTTTTATTTTCTCTTTATCTCTCTATGCTAATAAAATGCCTTTTTATTTGTTGAGTTTTTCTATGTTTTTTGAAAATCTGGTTGTTTAATCTTAATCTTTTTGTTTGCCGACTTTTCTCCCAAAGGATTTTTGCTGCTATGGTTAGTACCATGACAGTAACTCTAATATAGATTTTTTGTGTAAAGATTACCATTCTTAGGGAAGAGAGTAAAGATCTAGTTTCTAAAATATCAATCCAATCAGTAAAGTATCATTCCCCACTTTGTTGAACCCAAAAAGTTCGAAAAATAACTTCCTATATTGATCAATAATGCTTTCGTTGGCTTTCATTTTTTGTCCTTATATTATTTCTATGTTTGACAGAGTTTGTGGATGAGAGACGGGTGGATGTTGAGGATGGGTTTCATGGATGGGAAATGGGGGGACATGTTTTAAGGATGTGGGACCATGGACCAAATTTGGGGATGGTAGTTGGTGGCATATAAAATCAGAGTGGGGATTTGGGGCAGAGCCTCTAGTTGGGTTGAGGGTCAAAGCCTTGGCCACCAAGCCCAAATTAAGGCCTTTGAGATCACATAGACCTTCATAGGGCATGCCATTTTCATAATTTTATCAATATGTTTTCTCCAACACCAAGTCATTATTTTTGATCAAATCTTCATTCTTCATAGAACTAGTGAAGTTGGAGAATTTGATTGGTCTAAATGATGGGTTTGTGCAATTGAAGACAAAAATATCACCATTCTGAATCTTTTTGTTTATTTTCTTCTTTGTTTTCTAGTAGACTAGTTTTTAGAAACTCCTTATAGTAGTTAGCAAAAACTCTCAAACATTTATGAAAACTTGATAACATCCACTACCACCCCACCCTCACTGCTTCCTCCACTCTCTACTAAGTCCAAGGTGTCAATGATTTATGAATTAAGAAATATTTGAACACCAACTTCCTAAATTTAAGATAGTGTGCATCCAAGTACACAAAAATAGTAATCATTGTTTTAATAGTTTATTTTTTCTCCAATACCATGTAAACATTCCTTCTTTATTTCCAAGGTCAACCATATCTATGTGCCATCATGATGTTTGTTTGTTCAAAGCTTTAACACAAATAAAAATTGTTATCATGACATAGAGAAATTGTGGGGACTCCCTAGCATCCTTGAGATAATTCAGGGTCTTCTAGAAGTCCTTAGATAATCTTGGAGACGTTGGGGTGACCCCTAACGTCCTCAATAGGGGGGACATCTTGGAGACATCCCTTGCTTCTATAGGGTGTCCTAGAAACATCCCCACCTTGTTGGTGGAGGTGGGAGTGACAAGGGACATTTCCTCCATGTACTCGTGTCCCCAAGATGTCCCAGTTTACAAAATACATGTTTTTGAGGCGGTGCGCATACTTGTGGAATATTGCATTAGCTTTCCTATCTTTTATATGATCATCTTGTTGGCACCCCCTTTGATTTTTCCAAATTTGTCTCACTTCATGCTCTGGGAGTTCCCTACTTACAACCAATTTGAGAATTTTACCATTAGGGTTTTTGTTTGTATGATTGGGGTTTGGGTCTAGGTAGTGGTCTTATTGTCTTTTGGGTTATCCTACCATGTGTGTGCCACTATGTCTATTTGTGTCTTTCTATGCCTAGTGGTGCCTTAATTTTTGTCCTTGGTTCATGCTCCATATGCGCATTGATGGCAGTTTCCAAGCCCAAATTGCCCTTATGCTCCATCCCTATACCAAATTCATATTTCTTGGGGCACCAATTTGCAAATGCCTTATTCCAATTTCTAATGCCTTCGTAATTTTTCTACTACCATGTGTGTGTGCCACTATGTCTATTTGTGTCTGTTTGTACTTGGTGGTGCCCTAGCTTTTGCACTTGGTGGTGCCCTGGCTTTTGTCCTTGGTTCATGCTCCATATGTGCATTCATGGTAGTTTTCAAGCCGTAATTGCCCTTATGCTTGCACCCCTATGCTAAATTCATATTTCTTGGGGCACCAATTTTCAAGTGCCTTGCCCACATTTCTAATGTCTTTGAAGTTTTTCTGATTTTGCATTAAATCCTTATGGCGGGTTACATATACCCCTTAAGGCATACACTTGATTTCCATAGTGCTCTCAACACTAGTGCTATTGCCTCGTGCATGGCACGCAACCGTTTGGGTTGGTCTTATCACTTAGCCTGTTGGCTTGCATTTGGCCGCGAAGGCTCATGGCCTCATTGCTCTTGTTCCCACCTTGTCATTACCGCATGTTCTTCATCTCTCTCATTGGCCCCTGGTCACCCATGTGTCCACTACTACTGCTATTGCTTTCCCTACGCTCCACTATGTGTTGCTACCTTATTGGGAGTGCATGGTGGGCAATTCTTACAAGTGCTCAACTCTTCATTGCGCTATACATTGATCCCTTAGACCCTTCCCCCTTCCACATTGTTGTTGGATCTATCATCCTCTGCTCAACCCTTAACTTCAATGTGCTTGGCTATTCTACTTGGTGCCTATATGGCATTTGTCCCCACATGGCTTGTTCCCATTCACCCACTTGTGCACTATATTGACACCATATCCCTATGGTGACATGTGGACCTATCCTTGGATGCCATGTTTGTATGTGGTGATGTCAAGTTGGTGGGTCCTGAATCTTTGTCTATGTGTGCTTGTTTCTCTATAGTGGCTTAGGTGGATTCTATGGCAAATGAATGCCTGCTAGGCATTGCCTTTGGCGGTGGTAGGCTCGACACCTTAAATGCGGACAAATCCCTTGTTGCCATGTGTCTTCTTGGTGGGGCCCAATATCTTCACGATGTAGCATGACTTCTCAACTTGTTGTCTCTATGCTCCTTCTACCGTCACGACTTCACTTACACGTGTGATTCTAAAGGCTTTGCTCTAGTGCCATCTTAGCCCTCAATATCAAATGGAATTCAAACACTTTAATGGCATGACCCATAATTGAGTTATGTCAATGTTTTATCTGCCATTGTTGTTGGTTTCACGACATCCATGACTAGCAATTCAAGTAACTTTTGAAGGACCGTGCCTGTTTGCACATGTTTCTAATGATTGATAGACATTCTCGTTGTCTTTTGGATGTTGTATGAGATTGTTCTTTGCGCTAGTACACTATTTAGAGTCATGCCCTTATATCATTTAGGTTTTTATTCTTTTTCCCATGCAATAGCCTTTGGCTATGTCTGTGTGGGTAGACCTCTCAGATTTTGGCAGCTTCATGGCATCTAGCTACTCTTTCATGGCCGTGGTCTTCTTGCAGGTGGTGTTGGTTGTTGGTAGAGGGATAATGTGTGTAGTATCATAAATTATCGACACCGGCATTTCACACTAGGTTTAACACTCTTGTGGACTAATGTGCAAACCTCTGTTGGAAGAAGACTAAGTTTTGAAGCAGATGCTAGCTCCAGGTGTTATCCTCTAGCTACAGGCCTTGAAAGGACCCAAAACACGTTGACAATAGTGCCCAGGGGCTAGTGTCTTGATATTTGCAAAAATAAAGTTTTGTGTGGCCTTGGGTGTCAGCCTTGTTGCTTCAGGTGATGCACTTTGTCGGCTTTGGTCGAAAGGTTTTCCTGAAAATGAATTGGAATGCATATATTATAAACAAGTCTACCCCTCACATAAAAGAGGGTTAAGCAACATTAGGATTTCAAGTGATATTCAAGTGATCAATAAAGCTCTCTATTGTGAATGTTATGCAGATTCAAGTAAAGCTCTCTATTGCAGATTTGTGGTATTATTGCAGGTTTTAGAGGAAGCTTCTTCCTCCATCATCATCCTTGTGGCGATCTTGCATTACGACACCAAATCTCACTAGGGTTTGCATGTTGTGGTAAAGGTACTTTATTACAATATTCATTTATATTGATTTTGCCTTTGTTCTGTAAGAGAACACACTCTCTATCATCACAATCTTAGCTGTTGTGGAGGTGGGAACACCATTCATGGGGTTTGACTAAGGCAAACCCCTAAAATGGATCAAACCATTTTTCCTCGTGTTTGTGTAGATTGCGGAAGATCAGAAATAGGTATATTAGATTGGGGAGTAGATTGACGAATACAGATTTTGACTCTTGGAAGCCACCTTTGGAGGGCCCTAAACCCTAGGACACCTACGCCTGGGCATAATAGTCCTCCCAAATCTGCCCTAATTTCTGGCAGTGGTCCTCGATAGTCCTGCACTACCCACTTCAGGTCCTACTTTCTGGGTTTTCAGATCTGTAAGGTATGTAACTTCTGTTTTGGTATAGTCCATCATTAGAAACCCTAGATCTAGCATTATTTATCTCAATCTCTCATATTACAACAAAGGAACAAAACCCCTATAGTTTTGCTCTCCTTCAGGATTGTAGCCAAACTCGGTTTGTGTTCCAATGTTTGATCTAAAAATTGACTTAGTGTGTGATGTTACTAGGCCTCTCTTTTTCATCAAACATTTTGGTGAACTCGACAAGTTTCATACTTTTGTAGCCTTCTTTGTTCAGATCTAATTTGTTTGTCGTTCTAGATCTGTTTAGTTAATGATTTAATTAGATAGCAAGCTTTTATACAGATCTTGATTATCTTGATTAGTTGTTGAATTGATTAGACATTTATTGTGTATGCTTGTTCATATTGTCAATCATTTGGAAACATTGATTCATTTAGAAAGCTAAAGAAAAACCCTTTCTTCTGTCACATCATTCGCATATTCTGTCTTACCAATACTTTCCTCTATAAGAGCATTTTTGTGTCATAAAGCTTGTAAAGTCTTTTATGAGTTTTGTGGCCCGGTGTCCCGAATCCAACATCCTTGTGAGGAGAAGCTATAGAATCATGGGTTCTAGTGCTTTAAATAGCTCTGATGTTCCCACATTGGAATCCGATGTTGCTAACTTATTCTCACATGGAAATTCATCATCTTTAGATCACATGCCTATTTTACCTATGATATCTAAAGTACAAAAATCTCATGACTCTATAGACATAGACAACCTCATGGCTCATTTCGTTGGAACACAAATTTGGAAACTAGACACTGAGTTGGCTCATTTTCAGCAATTTGTAGGCATGGAACATTTAGTTGAGGAAGTTGTGCCTCTTGTTGAAGGTCTAAGAAGTTTGTTGCTTGAAGGTCAAGAAGGAATAGAAATTTTACACCACTTAGCTCACATAGTGGATAACAACATTATGTTGTCAACGAGTTGCACAGAAATGGTCACTAATGTGTCCTCTCAAAAACAAACAGGGACACAAATGTCGTTACCCATAGCGACATCTTATATTTCAACATTTACTTCTTCTGTTGTCACCACCACTGCACATCCCAGTAGTAGTGCTAACACAAGTCTTGGAGTATCAAGTGGGAATCCTATACACAACTATAGTGATGTCCCGTTTGCATATCATAGTGCTATTTCAAATGTGTCATTACCTATTGTTGGTCAACCTCAATCAAATTTTACGTACCAATAATCCAACCATACAATGTCATCGCCTCTGCCTAGCCTTGCCCATTTGAATTCTATCCAATCTCAAGTGACTCCACCCTGTAATTAATCAACTTTTGCAGAATGTCAGTTCCTTACAACAACAAATAGCAAGTATGAGTCAAGGTCAGTCTCAGCCTTCTGTTCCATCTTACTACACCAGTAGTCCGTTGTCCTTTACCATTCTAAAAACACCGATACCTGAGAAATTTGAAACACTCGTTTTGAGAAGTATAATGGGAAGGGAGATCCTAACAGTCATGTGGCAGCCTATACAACTTTGTGCAATGACTTTCTCTTTGATGATGCTATCTTAGCTAAACTCTTTCCTTAGTCACTTAAAGATATGGCCTTGGATTGGTTTTGTTCTCTACCTGCGAATTCAATTAATTCTTTTCAACAACATATTAATCAATCTCTACAATATTTCCAAGCGAACATTGGACCTCATGTCTCCTTGATTGGTTTGGTTCGTTTCAAGCAAGGAGTGAAGGAGAAAGTGATTGATTTTATTGGGCCTTATCAAATGCTCTTTTCGCAAATACCATACTCTCTTCCAAATGTCGACATACAAAGAGTTTTCATTGGAAACTTACAACCTCACATCCGTGATAAGATATTGTTGATGCGTAAATAGTTCTTTCACAGATCTTTGCACAACTCTTCATGATTATCAATTGTCGGTTAGTTAGTATGAGGGTACTACCTCATTGGCTCCCGTTGGTCAATCCGAAACTGCTGCCCTGCATTATCATTCATTTAAAAAGCAAAACAAAATATTCATCAAAATCAATTCTTCATCTTCAAACAACACTGAAACACAAGTTGCGGCCGCAACACCTTCTGCTCCAACCCCTTATAAGTTAAAACCAAATATGTGGCAATTTTCACAACCTTCAGAGTCTCTTCATTCAATAATGTTGCAGCTTCTAAACAATAATCTCATCAAGCTTCCTCCGATTCAACAGATTGACGCTAGTAAGATGGAATCACCTTCTTTCGACCTGAAGGCCTTTTGCCAATTTCATCGTACCCTTGGACATGACACCGAGCGATGTATGTGTCTTGAAAATGAAGTTCAAGACCTCATTGACTCTAATGTTATCTAGGTAGCAGGTGAAAATGACAAAGAGAATTGTTGATGGTCCTTTTAATACACATGCAACACAGGCAAGATGAGATTCAACCTGCCTCTCCTGAAAGGACAACCAATCTAAAAGAATCAACTATCCCCAAGGTCTAGGGAGTTGGGTCACAACTATGTTGCGTAAGCATATGGGAAATGTAGACAGTTTAACAAGGGGTCTTGGTTTTCTTCTTATTGTTCAAACTGGATCAGATTTAATTTGTATTCTACTGCTATTTTTTAAAGAAAACTCAAAAGATTATAATGAATGCAAGAAATGATTGATGCAATACTTGTGTTTCTACCTTTATATCGACAAATCTATCTGAGAAATTCACTAATTGTAGTATTAAAATCAATTATAAACTCAATTGTTCATACCACTAGTGCAAGATTCAAAGGATTTCAATAAGATAACATGAATTATATTTTTGATTACTATATTTCACACGCAAATCAAAAATAAAATTTAGAATTTAAGCTCAGATTCAAAATTCCTCAAACAAATATGGAAGTAAAGATTGAAGTTTAAAGCACTACACCATATGCATGGAGATGAATCTAGAGGAATTGATAGCCATCTTGTATTAATTTCTTCAAATTTGAGTACAAGATATAAATCCAACAAGAACACACTGGAATTACAGGATCTGTTTTCAAAAGAAGTATCTCCTCTAAACTTGCTGAAACTTGAAAATGTTTAGTATGGACTGATAGCCTAATTTTTCAACTAATGGACCCTTTTGACAAAATAGGACCTTCCCTTATATAAGCATCCCAAAAAGCGAATTGTTTTCAAAAATAAAAACAAAATTGCTTTTAAAACACTCATGTAGTGCTTTGTCCTTGTTTTTATCTCCACCAAAACATACAATTAAGAAAGCAACACTAGTTAAAGCATTACATATTTGCATTCATATCTAACTTTAACTTTTCAACCCATATCATGCAAAATCTTGGCGCCCTAGAAAAGAGGGACTTTTTGAAAGTTTGGTTGGGTCCACTTTATAAAACAGTGAATCCCTTTTACAAAGAATTTGAATAAAGAATCTTTACAAAGAATATTCCTTATAATAAAAAAATAAGACTAATTGGAAGTAGACGCCCTTCCAGAAGATTGCCCTTGCTTATGCTCTGCAAAATTTGATAGAAGTAGCTCAAGTCGCTCCTCATCAAGCCCATCCAACCACTTCATTCTGAACTTGAATACATTAAACTTGCTGGAGACCTATTCACATTTCTTTTCTAACTTCCTGAGGTCTACCATTGCAAGTTTGAAATGAACCTTTGCCTTTACAAATTCATCCAAAATGTCCCTTCATTCAACCTTGAAGCGGTAGCCAACAATTCTGCATTTTAGTCATGAATGCTTCCTTTACTTTCTCTTTTATATCAATTGTACGTTTGTCAGGCAAAAACACCTTTGGGCCAACTATTGCATTAATGAAGACTTCAAAAATTGCCATGAACTCAAAAATTTCCCTTTGTTGGGATAGTAAACTAGGAGCATATTCGATAAACTGATCAATCTTATACTGGGAGATCCTTATACAATGTTGGATAGAAAATTTGGATCTTCATCCTACGAAATATTGGAATTCAACAACTCTTCTCTATTCGTTCTCCTTATTCTTTTATCAACTTTAGACTTTTCTCTAATTTCCCCTTTTACTCATTAGCCTCCACCATAAAAGAACTTAGATTATCTTCTATTTCACATGCTCTTCTATAGAAGGGTAATGCTGATCAAGAATACGAAGAGCTTCATTCAGAAATTTGGCCGCCCACTTGTCTACCACATTTGATTTCTGTTTCATGGTTTGTAGGGCATCTACCTCTTACTTGGACATCAAAACTGGTACGTCTATAATTGTTTGTTGTTGAGTGATTGGAGTGAGCAAGTCTTTGACAAATGTCTTCATTTGACTCAACTGCAATTTCAACTGATCCTTAGCTTGTTTGTTCTTATGCATCCTCTCCTTCACTACATCAACAATTGAGTCTAAAGAACTTATTTGTTCCTCACGAGTCTGCCTACCTAGATTTACCCTTGTAATATGATAATCTTCAGCTAAGAGTTCCCTGTCATCTTTGTCAGCTATAGGAGTTGCAATTTTCGCAATTGTTTCTTCATGCTCATTGATCTTGAAAGAAGACAAAGTCCTAGACTTCTTCCTTGGATTTTTCTTATCTACTTCCACCATCATACCCTGTAGGCTCAATGGTTTAACAACTATTTGTTGCCTCTTTTACAGGTTCAGATTTAACCATGAGGGAACTACAAGAGGCAGCGGTTGATTTTGCAGTATTTGTCATCCTGTTGTTGCTCTTCATCATCACCTTCCTTTTCTTCTATCTTTTCTTCTTCTTCAATCTTCGCTTCTTCCTCAGGTTTCTCCTCCTCCTCAGTGAACTTTGTTATTTCAGCACGTTTCTCTTGCTATTCAACAGTTCTGATGAGTTCTTGTTGTTCTTCAATAGTCAAGACACGCTCCTCCATTTGCTGCTGTGCCTTGTCCACATCATCAGAAAAAGTATGAGCTAAGGTTTCTCCAGGGTGATCATCTCCTTTCAATATTCCTTTGTTGGCTCAAGGATAGCCTCTTCCTAAGTCATAGGCATATCCACTTGATCACTCTGTATATTGCTGTTGCTCTTAATGCTCTGTATCTTCTTCATCTGCAACAATCTCTTCCTCTTGATGCTTGACATCTTCTTGTTGAGCATCCTCTTTAGTGACCTCTATCCTCTTCTTCTCTTTCAGAGATATCAATTGGAACACTTCTTATAGGAGGTTCATTTGATTGTACTTCTGCTTCTTTCACAGGGGAATTTGTTTCTGTTTGATCCTGTTCACCCATGGTCTTAGCTCCCTCCCCCGAAATTTGTCCTAAAGCTGGCCTTGGTAGAATGATTTGTGCTTGTGGAATAGCACCTGAGCCAGCAACAACTCTTGCATCTGCAACTTTCTTTGTGATAGATGCCTTTCTGAAAGCATCTCCTAACATGGATGCTAGTTGCTCAGGAGAAGCTGAACCAACTGATTGGTGTGGCCTTTGGGCTCTTTTGATATGTTTTAGGCTCAGAAACTGAGGATGAACCTATGTCTGAAGTCTTTTGTATTTTATATGTTTCTGACTTTGATGAAGGGGTCTCCTTTCTTTTACCTTTACCTTCTATCGAAGGTGGCTTGAAGTTCTACAGTCTAAGGTTTAGCCATTCATTGCTGTGTTGTAGCACCATTGCATTGAGCTCCCTCAAGGAGGTGTCCTCCTTCTAAGACCAATCAATTGGATCCAAGCCCTTAGTGTCCACGGTGTCTAAATGATACATAGGATCCAAAATGTGTCCATCATCTGAGAATTCTACAGGTATATCATTTCTCAATTTGAATTCTCGAAGATAAAAGGCTGTGAGCCTTGTATACTTCCTTTTTCTTACTTCAAAATCATCTTTGCAATTGACCCATAAGTCTTTAAGAGAGTGCATGTGTTCAAACCCCATTGTGGGAAATAATTGCTTGAGTTAGCCAGCAGGGTCAAAGTTCTCCCTTGCCTCATACAATTTTAAATTCAGGGCATCAAGCTCCTCTGCCACTGTCTTGGCCACTTGTATAGATGGGCACTCATAAAAACCCAACTCGAATGGATACTTGACCCCAAATTTATGTTTCCCAAACAATTTAAGATGCACTTCACTTTTTTGTTGGGAGAATTCAATCAAAATTAGCCTATCACTACAATGTCTAGGCAACAAAAAGGGTGTCCTCTTGAAACCTGCAACCCTGATGTATGTAGATTTGGGGAATTGAATGAACCATTCTCCCCATCCCCTCACCAACTCCATAGCCTTATCTGACATTTTCCATCCTATATCTCCTATGAGTTGGAGGATTATTGCATACAATAATGCATCATTAACCCTTTAAAAATGTTTCTCAGCTTCTTTTATCTCCAGTTGAGGGAAGAAATCCCAAACCTTATTCTGTCCCGGTCCCTCTCCTCTGACACCTACTGTGGTCAAACCAGGAAAATCACCAACTCTAGCAACCAGGTACACAATGTAAAATGTCATGTAAAATTTCTTGGTGTTGGTGACTGACATGATCTGCTCATGGATGCAATTTGAGACCATTGCACCCCAGTCTAGGTGTATCTCTCCTTTAAGAATAATGTAAATAAATTGGAACATCTAGGTCTTGTAATTCCTGGACTCTTCTTTGCCAAATGCCCTACTGAGGAGGGTTATTAGATCACCAACCTCCCCTTTAAAATCTGCTCTGGTAAGTTTTGTTGGGATCTTTGTTATAGATTTCTTCTTTGTAGCCCACCAATGGTTATTTAGACGTTTCTTATAACCATTCACATCTGTGTTATATTGCCTTGTAGAGTCTGCAATAGTTAAAGAGCTAACCTGCCCATACAAAGGAAGATCAAAAGCTTCTCTAATCATAGGAGGTGTAATATCTAATACCAGGTTTCCATTTGAATCCACACATCTTTTGGTGTCTGGATCATAGTGATGAGCTAGGGTCTTGAACCCTCACATTAATATTTTTGATTTATATCTGCTATTTCACCATCCACACGCTGCATAAAATCTTCAATAAAATCTCACAGAAATTTATTCAATATATTTTCCTGTAAATGTAAACATTCAAACTCTACAAGAATACATCGTTTCGACACAAGAACTCCTGCAAATCGAAACCAATAAGTGCAACTGTGGAAACTGAGTGACTCCACCAAGATTTGTTTAACTGGATTTTTGTTCAATCCACCAAGAACCAAATCAATGCATTTGCGAAACCTGAGTGATTCCGCCAAGGATGGTTGAAATGGGTTTTCGTCCAATCAACCAAGAAACCAAGGGTTTTTGTCCTAGGGTTGTTGAACTTTCAATTGCAGCTCACAAGGAAAACTCCAATATGCAAATAACTATTCAAGATATGACAATGATTTGCCTTCATCTCTTTTTAAAGCCATGGGTTTTTGTCCAATCAACCAAGAAACCAAGGGTTTTCGTCCTAGGGTTGCTGAACCTACAATTGCAGCTCACAAGGAAAACTCCAATATGCAAATAACAATTCAAGATATGAAAATGATTTTCCTTCATCTCTTTTTAAAGCCACAAGTGAATCCTCCTTTTTGGCCGACATTGTAAAGTATTTTTTATTTTTATGTTTTCCTTTTTAAAAGTGACTTATTTTATAATTTATCAATATAATATTATAAAGTCACTTTTCCCACTAATAATAGGCCCAGCTAACTAATTAAAGGTAAATAACCCAAAATTAACTTAGGATTATTTAATATTTAATTAATTAAATTATTCCCTTATAACTCCCAACTTAACCTACGGGAATAAAAATAGGCTAGCGGACCCCGCTGGATGATCACTTAGAAAATGGAGAGATTACATTGTACCATGCTATGGGAAGCTAGCTAGATCCTTAATATTCCAACATAATGCTTTTATTGTTTAATTTTTTTGGGAAAACTATTTAATTTACCTTCATGCTACAGTGAAGTTTTTTAAATCTTTCATTCATTGAGCAAGTGATTCCCACTCCTAAATCACACCTTCTCCACCCATCGGTGTAGTAAATACTTTCAACCATCTACAATAAAATGTTTTCTCAATTGTTAAGAGTTAGAGCTAAATAAAATGATTTGTTAGAAGGATAATATAAAAAAATATATATTTATATTTATAAACTTTTCAATGGTCCATTTTGTGCATATTCTAAATCTTGTTTTAGAATCGATAGAACTGAAGGAGCTATGCACCACATTTTATCTTAGGTGCCACGTGTCTTCGACCACCATTTAAGGATTATATATATAAACTTTTCAATGATCCATTTTGTGCATATTCTAAATCTTATTTGAGAATCGATAGAAGTGAAGGAGTTATGCTTAATGTGGACACCACATTTTATCTTAGGTACCTCGTGTCTTCGACCACCATTTAAAGATAATTTATATATATATATATATATATATAAACTTTTCAATGATCCATTTTGTACATATTCTAAATCTTGTTTCAGAATCCATAGAAGTGAAGGAGTTATGCTTAATGTGGACACTACATTTTAGGTGCCACCATTTCCTCTCCCACCATTTTATTTTTCATTGACAAGTGCCTTCTTATTCGGTAAATACGTAGATGCATTTTTGGGACAGCTGTTTTGTAAACATGAACATCAGTTAACAAATGGAGGAGTGCATATCCTGCAAAAATTTGGGGGCATCTCAGGAGAAGTTATCCCTGAGGCATTATGATTAACAATTCGTGACAAAAACCTTGCTGGAAAGGATTTGGACGTACATTTTGTTGCTTTGAATTAAATCTCTATCTGCGCCTGCAATTGCTTTTACAACATAATAGAACACATGGCTAAGATTATCAACAAAAAAGTGGTCGCCACTTTCTTCATCTGAGTTGCTCTCTGCTTCAACCTCAGGTAGGTTTCAAATTTTCTTCATCAGTCAATTTAAAAAATTCGTATAGAGAGTTACCGCAGAAGAATTGAGTAGAACATTATTAATTATCGGTGTTTTGAACCATTCTTTGTATTTCATCATCGACAGGACTGATTTATCTTTTATGTTTACCATGGCGTCGTTGTTTACTATATTTTGCCTAATGCCCATACTTGGTTTTAGAGTTCCCATAAACTACATTCTGCAAACGTTATATTCCAAGCCAATTACTTCAACATTGCATCGATTTCATGTTCTATGGAGGTGATCTGCCACTTTCACTAGTTAAAATCCCATTGAGTCTAGGTATCATTTCTTTAATTGTGCGTAATCTGCAATCATTGCATTTCATGAAACGACTTCTCTGGGAGGCATTCTATCAAACAGTTCACATGCCTTGTCTGTGCGTCAACTTTTCTTGAGGCATTTTGTCGAGCAGTTCATGTGCTATGTCCATGCTTCCTCATTTTTGCATACATTGGCTACCAGGGCGCTTGCAACTCCAACATCTGACATGAATTCCCCTTCCATTATGCTTTGATGGATGTCCATTATTATTGGAGATCTGACAATGTTCACACCATTATAGTGCAAGCCTATTTTTCAGATTGCTTCATTTAGCATCACCAATAATCTCCACAGGAAGATTGTTACTGTTTAAAATGATGGAAATGGTTCACTTCTCTCGCAACAATCTTCGAGATAAGTTTCGTTGCAGTACGGCAATCAGCACATACTTGAAGGTTCTTAACAACTCTAATAGTTGTTCCATCGGAGCATGTTTAACAAACCAAATGCAATTGCCAACTTTTCACTATGATGGCAGAGAAATATTATTTTTCCTCCTCTTCCACAACATTAAGTAAATATCTTGAATCTAGAGAATACCCTGCCGCCTTCATCTTCCAAGCCAATTTCTCCAACAACTTTCTAGAGTAAAATGGAATCGGGTCATTTTCTATCCTTTGAGGGTGTTTTTTTTTGTTCTACCACTTATGGAATTGGGCTATTTTTCTATTGAAGGTAGTTGGCTCATTTTGTAATGTTTTGGGATGTGCCTTATTTGGTCTGGAATTGGATCAGTCTTCTGTTGTTTGATGTTCTATTCTTATTTGAAGGTAATTGGATCACTATCTATTGTTTGGGGTTTTTGTGTTTGTGTGGATTTAGATTAGCTTTGGTTAATATATAATCAATGTTTTGAAGAAATGAAATCGGGTTATTGTGTACTATTTGACACTGTATGTTTATTGGAAGAAGGAAAAAAAAATGAATGAAATTATTGATGTTCAGGAACTACCAAAGTAGGTTGATGGGACTTGAAAATACAGCTAGATACAATAGTTTAGTACTAAGGTTTAAAAAAAAAAAGTCGGGGGAAATATAAAACATCTAAAGCATTCTATCAAAGTAAGGGTAATAGGAGGAGACGAACCCAAGATAGATAAACTTTAGCCATATGATCCAAATACAATTACAAACAGCCATGTGATGAGGAGAATTGGCCTTTTTTCCATCATTTGGTCTTTGTTTCTATTGGCACGCAACGGGATTGGCTTTTGTGGGTTCATGTTTTATGCTCAGTGGAATTGAGTCATTTTCTATTGCTTTGCATTGTGTATTTATTCATTTATTTGGAATTGTGTATTTATTGATTTGGAATTGGATCATTTTCTGTTTCATGTCTATGCTGATATGAGAGGAATTGAATCATCATCTAATTTATGGGTTTTGTCTATCTGCATGGAATTGGTTATCACCTTCTGTTGTTTACGGCCATATGATTAGTGGAATTAGGGTCAGGTCATTTTAATTAATTAATTAATTATTTATTTTTACTTATCTCATATATAAATTCATTCAAGTATTCATTAGTATGACATCTCAGTTAGTATGTGCAGATGGTTGAATCTAAAATAAAATAATAATTAATGTGATAGTATTCTATTATAATAGTAGTGTTTTAATATAGATTGTTAGTTTTATGTATGTGTGAGCATAAGAGTGACCTTAAGGGGAATAATCTTTTTTTTTATTGAAGTGTAAAAAAAGGTGTATTAAGAATGTTTATTATGGGGGAATATAATGTGAGTTCGTATCGTGATGAAGGAGATTATAAGAGTGAATATAGGAAATCAAGTTGATATATTTATGTGAGTTCCGAATTGTTGGTAGAGTGATTCATTTTAGAATTTTATCATAATCTATGTTCCTTCTTGTATTCTAATCAAACGAATAATGTATCCTTTCAATATATGAGGAGAGTTAGTGTTATCTTATTAGAGAGATGAGGTAGAAGTCTTGAGCGCATTGTATAAATTTATGGTGGCTTCTTCCACCTATGCTACACACGTCATGCAGACTTGACTTGGGTATTTTCACAAGTTGATTATCCTGAGTCCAGTTTAACTTTTCCTTCTTGGGATTAGTTATTGTTCTCATTTGAACACAATGAAAATATGGTTGATATAACCAAGTCAGGTTGAATAGGCAAACTACAGAGCCTTTGATCACGTTATGCAGGCAAGGCCATCTTGGATGAGCTCCCGAGGCCTAGGTCGGGCCCTTAGGACCTGTTTCTTCACTCTTACATTTAATCAAGTTGTTTGTATAATTGTATTTCAAGATTTTGAACCTATGCCAAAAATTATAAAAATTGTAATGTATTATTCTATGAAACCTGTTGTTGTGTGATCAAATTATTTGCATTGTTGTTAATTGTTGTGAGACGGTTAACTTTTGTTGTTATTTTTGGGTGTTGTATCCATAATCGGATATTTTGGGCATGACATTATCATTCAAAATTGTGTCATGGGTTCATTCTTGGATATTGCACAAGTATGACAAAGAATTATATGCATTGGTGCAAGCTGATAAAAAGTGGAAACATTATTTGCTGGGCAAGAAAATTATAGTACATATGGATCACCAACTGCTTCAATATTGTCAAATGTAAAATCCCTTGGATTTTAACTCAGATTCACAAATTTTCTGATTTTTCCCTTGTTGTCATTTTGTCAAACACTTAGCATGCAACCAAATATGAAGATTTTCTGAATGCTAACAATCATAACAGCTGTAACTCAAATTCTGAATAATATATTCATCATGAAACCATGTCAATGCCCAAACATTTCATTGAGACATTTTGTCAAACAGTTTGCATGCAGCTGAATATGTGTGTTTTCCAATCAATTTTATGTGTAACTCAACAAGAATGATATTAGGGATAATTGTAATGATGCTTTGTTATTCAAAATAATGACAAGAATTTTCAGTGAATTTCAATAGGGAGGTTCGCATAAACCAGTCAATAATAACATATGTTGATAAATTTTTTAAATGCAATAAGACTAACCTTGAAGCTGATATACCACTGTAGTCTGATGGAAATTAGACATAACATCTGAAATCATATATTATAATCCCTTAAAAAATATGGCAAGGTTTCTACTTGAGATGTACGACCTTCTAAGGAGGGTACGAACCTCCCTTAAAAGCTGCGGCTCCTTTTTAGAAGGGTTGCGGTTACTTTATGAAGGCTTCTTTCAAGCCTTAAACATCTCAAGTCCTTCAAAAAAATTGGTCGCTGACTTTGCTCCTTTGTTGGCTAACTTAGGATGTACGGTCAGCCTTCCCAAACATAAAATGAGCTTCAGAAAATTGGTACAGCAGGGATTGGTCTAAGTCAACAACAATATATAAAATCTGAGTTATTTCTTGTTTGCAGCACCTTCACTTTACACACTTCACAATATAGTCTGATTTTGAAATTAAATCCTTTGCACACACAGCACAGGTAATTTCTGATTTATTTTGCAACTTCACACAACACTTCACAAATTTATTGTTTGCCTGCAAATCACAATAAATTTGGCAATGAAACCTTCTTGGAAGTAAACTTCAAAATACTGGTTAAATGATAAAACCTTCAGCACAAAACCTCCGCACAATATTAATCAAACACTACAAATCAAAATGGCACATGTTGTTCGGCACAAATTGTTCAGCACAATCATGAAATCTGAATGACTCCACCTGCAGATTGACTAGGGAAGATCTTTCACTTCCGAAAGATTTTTCACTTCCAAAATCAATATTCCTTTAGGGTTTCCGTCCTAGGGTTTGTCAAACCAAAGGTTCCACCTTTCGAGGAGACTTCAATAAAATAAAATGTCCAAAATGTTTTTTTTTCTTTTCCCCTCAACCTCCTTTTTATAACCCTAGGAGAACTTTCTAGAAGAAATATTTTAAAATTCACTTTTAATAATAAGCCTTCAGTACCAACTAAGTGAACTTTATTTTATAATTTTCTTTTCAGCCTTAAAGTGACTTAAATAATCACTTTTATAAATAATTAATATAAGTTGTCCTTAAATTCACTTTTTGGCAACTAAATATTAATTATTTTCCGCATATTCGCCAAAGTTGCGGAAAAACACCTGGAATATTGAAACTGCTCCCGGAAAGAACCAACGGACTCATCTTAATCCTTTGAACACAATGCCACTGTGCAAATGCCGTTCCAAAAAGGCTGAGGTTCTCCAAGAAATTTGGAGCTTCCAAAGATGTTGGAACAGCTTAAAAAAGGGACATTACATCAAACTCAAATGAAGCTACAATAGGTGAGGTACTACAAGTGGATGGGCTTCTTGCAACAATTCCACTTGGTAATTAAATACAAGAAAGGTATAACAAATAAGCTTGCTGATTTATTGTCACGGCCACCCTTAGTTTAAGCAATTTCTATTTTATCTCTTCTCGAACAATTTGGGAAAGAGGTTTGTGTTGAGGATTATGAGCATGATGCACATTTTGGAGAGTTATATCAGTTGATGAAAGAAGGTAAGTCTGATATTTTCGAGCCGAAGAGTGATTTCTGTTTTAAGGACGGATTACTCTTTAAAGGTAATTTCTTGTGCATTCCAAAAGAGAGGAGATTGATGGTTTTAATAGAAGCACATACATCTAGAGTAATTGGTCACTTTGGGGTTATGAAAATAGTTTCCAATTTGCAATGGTATGTTTACTGGCCTTATAAGTAGAAAGATGTAGTGTAATTTGTTTGTAATTGTAAATTATGTAATATCAATAAGCCCAACAATTGGAAATTAGGATTGTATCAACCACTTCCAGTCCCAACTCATACATGGGATGACATTTCAATGGATTCTGTGGAGGACTGCCCATGACACGAAAAGGGCATGATCATTTGTTTGTGGGGGTTGATAGATTCAACAAAATGTGTGTTTTAATTCCATGTATAAAAACATTGACATGAAAGGATGCAGCTGAATCATTTTTGCAAATGTATGGATTCACTTTGGTTTGTCCCAAAGCATCATTTCAGATTGAGATTCCAGATTTCTTGGTAAGTTGTGGTGCACACTTTGGGAGAAGATGGATACTAGGTTGAAGAGGAGCACAACTTGCCATCTTCAAATGGATGAACAAATTGAAGTGGTAAGTAGGACTTTGGTTCAGTTACTTTGTGGGTATAAATTGAAGCATCCAAAGACATGGGATGAGAACATAGCATATCTTCAATATTCCTACAACTGAGCAATGCATTTATCTACAAATATTTTGCCATTTGAAACATGTTATGGCTTTTTACCTCCCAATCTATTGGATGTGCTTGTGTAAGATCCCTAACCAAATCTGCCCTGAAATTTCTGATTTTAATGGTTTGACATTTTGTGAAACATTTGGCATGAAATCTGATTTTCTGAGTTTTGGATGTATGTTTTGTAATGTTTTTTCGATTTGTTTCACATATTGTCATATACATTGCAATGATCAAGAATACAAGTATTTGCAAATGATAACTCAACAATATGGAGGTCTGATATAAAGTTTGCAACAGCAGAAATAAGTTTATTCAAATTAAAGATTTGAATACAAACTTGATGGTTTATATCAGCATTTAGATATTGAACATACCCGGCATTTGTCTTCAAGACAATGATACATTAATGATGCCAAGATACCAATGAATGAGGGCTGATATAATGTCTGATACAAATGATAGACTGCTGCAATTAATTTCTGGTATAACGGTGACTGCTGTAGCACTGACTTCTTTACCAAAGACTCCTCCAAATAGGCAGTGATGGGCCTCTAGGGACAGTGATTCTTCCTTCAAAGGGGTGCGCTAGGGTTTGGAACCCTAAAACCTGATTTCTATGCTTCTATGGTAGCGGTGACTTTCTTTGTATGCAGCTAACTCCCTTAATGGATGGCGATTACTTTCAAATGCATGTAGCTCCTCTTTCTAAGCTCATGTCTCCTCCTTAGCTGGGCAGAGGCTAGCAAACAGCCCAAATGTGTTCACAAAATATGGATTGACAAAGATATAGCTTGAGTGTGGACAATTTAAATGCCTTGTTTCATGAGGCGAGACTGGACAAAACAACAAGCTTTTTGATCAAGATCCACAATAGAAGATCCAACATCAAAAAAGGTTTAAACGCTGCTTAAGGCTTTCGTGGGTCCTTTGTTTTCCTAGCTTGAGTATAGGTGCTTGGGTTTAGGTTTTGTTCCTTGGTTGCTACTCTTGATCCCTTAGACTGTTTGGTCTCATGGATGTTATTAAAATCTTTCATTTCATTTCCTTTCATCCAAAGCAAAGGGGTACCCCAAGAATATTGTTGGGAAGAAATTTCCACATCTTTTAGGTCTCTGAGCTTTTGGGGACCAAAAATCTCATAATAGGGGAGGAATGATCCGAAAATGGGATCCTATTTATGATGGAAAGGTTAGTTTTAATCCAATTCAGTCAAGGAGTTCAATTCAAGCATATTGTAGTGTTGGAGAGTCATTTATGTTAGTTGGGCACATTGAGGAGGCGTGTGCAGGGTTGTCAAAGACTTAGGGTGATCCAGAGCATCCTAGGGATGAAGACAAATTTTGTACACAACTTTGAAAAATGGAGTTTTGGCTCATATTGGTAGGTTCACCTAGGTTCACCCTTGTTGACAGTCAGGTTGCCTCGGCAAACACCTAGCAACAAAGGTGAAGACATAACTGGTAAATAGGCGAATCTGGGCAGTTTGAACATGGTAATAAAATTGGGAAGAATTGTTAGTTTGTTTTGACTTCCAGAGGTGAAAGTTCTCGATTTTTGTTACTTGGGAAGTTCAAGCATCTACTTAGGGAGTTTGGCAATCCATACCATTAAACGAGAAATTATGCAAGTTCAACCATTGTTGGAACAAGGCTTGAGGTAGAGCAGCTTTTGGATGGATGGAATCAGTCTTTTGACTTGTTGAAGAGTTGTAAATGTTAGATTTAGATTGACATTCATTCATATTGATTGTACTTGACTGGTTATAGTGAATCTGGAGAATATTTACTCATCCAATTGGAGCTTTTTCCCTTTTTGGGTCTTTCCAAACCAAATCTTGTGTCATTGTTATTGTCAAGTGTTTTCCTTCTATTTCTATGCTCCGTATTGGTTTGGTTTTGGTATGTAGTTCTTGTTTTGCATTCACTTGAAGTATGTTTGAGTTGCTAGCATTCATAATCCATAATTAGTGAGCTGTTTTGGAATATCTTGATCAATTTATGGATCAAGATGTGGATGCTTAATCCTGGTTGACATTTCAAAAGAAAGCTTGAAACATTCCTATGGTAATCAAGTTATTGTAACACTAATGTACATAATCCTAGGAGTAGTAGGATAATATTTTATAATTTGTATTTCCTAGCTACACTAAAAGCTAAATAGTCATCTAGAAGATGAACTGAAGTCATTTTCATATTGTTAAATAGGTACATTTTGATTGAATGAATGAATGGTAAAGCTTTCATTGAATATCTTTCTGCTTGTTTAAGTCCCGTACATTTCATTTGTCAATCTTTTTCTTGCATTCCATTCCCGGGCCTGACATTGGTATCAGAGTAGGTTGAAGAGCTTTGGCTGAAAGAGAACGATGAAGAAAAGTGCGGTCATGTATGAGTGTAGTTTTATCTCAATTTAAAGCATGGATTTGCTTGATCACTGGAGCAGTGCTTCCAAAGCCCCTATGGCCCTCAAGAAGTGTACATACTACATACATTCAAATCCAAGCCTGCAAGAGAAAGGAAACCTATCATTGTTCCAGCATTTTGGAAAGAAGACTATAAGAGGAAAAATATTTGAAGAAGGTAGAAAATTCAGAGAGAAAAAGCTTGATGAAAGATTATATAATCTTTCCTTTTAAAGTGACATCAACAATGGTAGTCAACTTTGATATATATCAGTGTTTTTTTTCTCAACAGTTTGCATGAGGGATTCCTTTAAGGAATAGAAACATGAGAGGAGAGGAAGCAGATTCATAGGAAAATACCTGACTACGAATTGGAATGGTGTTCTCTTGACATCTGCCGCTTTGAATAAAATACACAAGATCTGAAACATTGCAGAATGACATTGGATAAGAGGAACGTTTTACGATGGAGTGGAACATGTAGACCATGGGCATACAAAATGACATTATTTTTTCAAATGCTGGTTCAGTGCTGCCAATGTATTAACCACAATGCCAATCTGAATTTGCTGTCACATGAAGTTTAAACGCTGCCAAAGCAATGGTACAAGCACCAGATAGGTCCTGCCAGCTGTGCCTGGAATGAGATATAACATCTCTAGCTTAGCTATTTTGATTTGAGCTTGAGATCTACTGTATACATTTAAGAAAACCTATGAATCTTGATGTTCTGTAGCAGTAGTGACTAAACTATTTGGGTCTGTGTTTGGATGCTTGCTGGGCATGATATAGTATCTTCTTGCTGAGGTGTCTTGACTTTTGACTAGAATGGGCTTATAAAAACTTTATGCCGCTGGCTTGAACTCTTCTAGAACGTTGTTATGGTGGCTCTTCAAATGATTGAAGTTGGTGTTTCATTTCTACTTCCAGTTCATGGTTCTTGAGGCTCTTGGAGTCAACCTCCCATTTCATATTCAGTTCCCAAAGGTTTCTTTGGGTCATGGAATCAACATTTTGGTTTGTGGCTTTCCATATTCAAGTCTCCAATTTTTGGAAGTTTTAAAGTAGCGAAAGGTTTAGGTTGTTTCAATATAGTCTTTTAATTAGGGGGTGTTTTAAAAGACTATTAGGGTGCTGTATATAGTTGGGAATATTTTCATTAAAGAGGGATTTTTAATTAGAAAGTGGATAATTCATTTAGGTCATCATATTTTCCCACTGTAGAGGGCATTGAATATAGAAAAATAAGTCATTTTTGATGCATTCAAAATTCAAAACAAATTTTGCAAAACTTAAAACAATTGCAATGTTCGGTATTTGAGGTACCTCTGGTTCATGTTTACAGGTCAAGCTATTGCGAGTGAATTATTGTATCCAATGCTTAATATAGTTGCAACAATAGTGTCTGTGGCTTCGTCCCTATAAATCACCAGGGAGAAATAAGGACATTTCCATTTTCATTTCCCTCCATTACCCATTTGTTGCTATGATAAGACTTACGTAAACCTTGATTAAAAGAAATTTCAATGTTTTTCTAAGTAGGTGTCATTGATAAGGCAAATCTTTTTCATGTGTTGCCTATGTGCCATGTACCTCTCTATTCTCACGTGCTTTAACGTCTCTTTCACATACTGCTAAGTATATTGAAAGGACAACGTCTTCCACATACCGACAGGTCTATTGGAAGGGCGAGCATATTGAGAGGTTTGGTATATCGGTTTGGTGGTATATAAAAAAAGAAAACCTATTGGAGTGATAAGAAACCAATCTATCTCCACTTGACAACAAAAGTCATTAGATGTGAATTCTATTTTTTCTAAGCATTATTGATGGAACCTGACTCGAAAGTGTGTATAATCTTTGTAAGCATCTACACATTATACACCAATGGCATGTTATCATTGAAAATTAATGTTAACAACAAACAAGAAGTAGAGATAATATCAGAATGTTGGCATCAATACAAGCCTTTGTTTATGCATTTTTGCAACCAATACAAGATTTTGCAGCAAGAAATCAATAGGTGGCAAGGTCAATTACAAGATTAGACACCCAATGCATCAATAGAGAAGAAAAATGTTGATGTCCCTTCTTCAAGTAGTGTTGAGCCCCTTCATGTGTCACAAAACAATGTTGTGTCTAAATCAAAAGGTGTGTTGTCAAAATCCTTCATGGATCCAATACCTATCAATCCTCTCATTGTTGAATCTCTACCTGTTGTGTGAGTTTGGGAGACAATAAAACCCAATAAACATTGCATTGGTCTAGGGTATACAAATGTTGTGAATTTTCATGTACTAGAATATTCAAAACTTATCAAATTTGTGTTTAGAGGTATTCATAACAACAATTAAGTTGGGTCTTCACCTGTTGGTTAGCCATGTGAAATTCAAAAGTTACCAAGTCAATCAAAATCAACTTGCATCAAAACCCATCAAGTCCAAACATGTTGTCATTGTGGACATTGATGCCATACCTCTAGTGATTGTTTTGATCTACATCCTTGTTTTTCATGTGGTCAACATACTGTAATGTCCCCTTCCTGTGATTGCCCTAAATCTTTCCCTAGAATCACAAGTTTAATATAGTTAGGGTTATAACTTACCAATTAAATGCTTTAAGCAAGATAAATCTTGGTTTAGGTCCTGCAATTATGTTAGATAATATTGGAAATATAATTCATATGATCAAAACATATATAATAAATATTTTATATATTTAAACCATGTAAGATACATAACTTTTTCAAATCTATATAAACTACACAATATCTATAGTGCATGATAGAAGATCAGCCATAATGCATAGTGGAAGTTTAATCATAATAGGACTTGGATGAGAAACATGATAAGTCTGCCCGAAGCTATCCATGCTATGCCCAAGAGCGGATATACCATCCCTCTTGGCCCCAAGTGGCAAACACACGGGCATCCATCATGGGGTGGTCTACTTAGTGGATAAACTTGTATCTGCTTTCCTTATCCATGGTACCTTATCCATACCTCTTATGATTGAAACTCCTTGAATCCATCCCAACAACCAAACCATGTAGAGATTAAGGAAAAGCTACAATAGGAGGCCCATAGATTTACTTTTCTAAGCCCAAGGGTGGACACTCACCCCCTTGGCTCCAAGTGGCAGACACATGGGCATCCATCATGGAGTGGTGTACTTAGAAACGAAGCTAATATCTGCTCACCCTATTGGTATTTCCCACTCTCCTCATGGTTGCTTGAAGAGAATTACAAACACTAAATACATCTAGAATCATAGAAGTTATACAATCATAAATATATTATTATACACCATAATCATGATAGAGCATACCACAATATCTATTAAAACATAGGACTGTTGTATTCTCAGAAACAAATGTATTGATTGCTGATGCTGCCCTTGTCTACTAAGTGCAGATATATTTCTCACTGTAATCTGATTTCCTTGATCGCTTGATCATTTTCCCTTTGGCTATTTCCCTTTTATATCTTCTTATATCTTGCAAGGATGTGTCTCCAATTAATAGGTATGTCTTTTAATTAATAAAACTCCTCATAAACAAATCGTATCCTTGTCTTCTAGCGCACTATATAAAAACTATTCGCTGCTCCTTAATATAAGATGGTCGGCCTTAAATGAGGTCAGCCATATTTCATTAAGGAAGTCAGCCTCATAATTTAAATCTTCAAATCAGTGATTTCCTTATCTGTCTGACATGGGAGGGTATCACACATACATTCTCCAAAGCAATGTTATGTCAAAAATCCACCTACAAAATCAATAAGGCATATGCATTTTGGATGGATAGATCATTCTAGATGGCAAATTGAGACCTGCATTTTGTCAAAATCATATAGGAGAGTCCAATCCTTCATTTCAGATGATGGCCTATCTACTTCTGATGTGGATGTTGTTGTTGATCCAGTATAATAAACTCAAGATCATAGATATTGTTGAGCAATAGTATGAAAATCTGTTGATCTTGTCTACTGATGATGCGAATGTTGTCAATCCAGTTGATGATGAGCTAAGCATTGCAGATATTGATACTTGTATTATTAAGCAACAACCTACTAAGAAAATTGTACAGTTGCACTCAATTCCCATAGAGGATAATTATGCTCCTATCTCTTTAATGTTGATAGGAGCACTGACTTTTTGTACCTATGATTTCCCATTGGGATGTTGATAATGAGCACATTGAGATCACTAGATATGCAGGTCAGTACAGATTTTTTGAGGCTATGGATATTGCCTCTTATTGATCATACTTTTGCACTTGAGTTGTAAGTTGAAAACCCAAAAGGCCGGCTTACAAACACTTCCCATTAAGTTGAAAACCTAAAAGGGCAGCTTAATGGAAACTTGTGATGAAAACCCGAGAGGGCGTCATTGAGTTGTGCATCTTTGTACATAGGTTTGTTATGTTGTTATCTTTCCAAGGGGCCTTTGTAGCAGCTCTCCACTCTCATCTTATAGGGAGGAACACTAGGATTCAAATTTCAAGTTCTTCAAGCATGGTACTTGGAGATTGATCGCATTGTCTATTGGAATTTGTCATTGCAATATATTGCAAATTACAACCTATTGCCGCGTATAACTACAACATCGCAACGAGTAATGTTCATCTCAGCACCTGAACACTTGAGATTGCCCACTTCATTTTGGTTTTTGATGAATATGCATGGAGTGAGATCATCATATGCCTTCATTTTTGATGCAGTTTTTCCTACTATAGGAGTGGTTTTTGCTGTGTCGACATTGTGGAGGACAAATGTTTCACATTTTCAGCTTGATAGAAAGTTAGGTCATTTAGTGCATGCTTTAGCACACTTTTGTGTTACTCATGAGCGCAATCAGCCTGGCTCATCCAATTTTCAAGTCACATGGTGCAGCTGACACACTTTTGGACTACTCATGGGCATAATCAGCCTGGGTTCTCCAGTTTTCACTCATAGAAGTGATGGAGACAGAAGTTGAACAACCTTCTTTTGCAAATTTCATCACTTAGAATAGAAAATGGTGGCAAAAAATTTCACAGCAAACGGTGTGGTATTCTCTCAAAATGGGATATAGCATTGTGGAAAGCTGACATGACTTGAGAAAACAAACCCATGTTTGAATACCAAATCCATATCTTGGTTCTTGAAAAACTGCAGAAGGGAACAAGCTATCACTCAGGGAAAACTTTTTGTAGAACACTAGAGCTTCCTATTGAGAAAAAGAGGTGCCATAAACAAGCTGCCCAATGCACAACACAAATAGTGGTTTGAGCACTACCCCTACGGATTAAGGGGGGATGTAACACTAATGTACATAATCCTAGGAGTAGTAGGATAATATTTTATATTTTGTATTTCCTAACTACACTAGAAGCTGAACGACCATCTAGAAGATGAATTGAAGAGTCATTTTCATATTGTTAAATATGTATATTTTGATTGAATGGATGAATATCTTTCTGCTTGTCTAAGTATCGTACAAAAAATAGCCTTGGCATGACTCACTTATCTAGCTTAACTGAACCTCCAATTTCTCTGCTTTGTTTCTTACTTTTTAGCATGTTGAACATGCACAACTTGAAAATTTGGTAATTTTGATACAATCAGAAATGAAATTCCTGCTAAAATTTATGTGTTCATCATGGTAAATGACAACCAAATTTTGTAAGGAATCTATATTGATATTCTTTTAAGTTTTATTTTAAAAAATGAAGAATATTATTATATTTCTTCTGCTTTTTTGTAATGTAATATGCTTTCCTTTTGTGCAGGAACCTTTGAAGCAACCATCAGTAGTGACAGTTTTTTTTGGAGCTAATGATGCAGCTCTTCTAGGGAGGAGCCATGAGCGGCATCATGTGCCTCTTACAGAGTACAAGGCTAATCTTCACCAAATTATAACTCATTTGAAGGTTTAGTGAAGGAGATTTGAGAGGAATGTCCGAGAATATAAGTTCAAAAAGATTGTTGGTAGTCTGTATCTCTTTTCAAATTTCAATACTACCTGATATCTTTTGGTCTGAAAGAGTGTACATGCATGATAGTTGGAGTTATTGTTCAACTATGTAGCTAATTTAATGAATATGTTAGAATAATCTATAGCTTATAGAAGGAGTGCAACTATTGGGAGGAAGCCACAATTCAATTTACTCTATTTCTTATATCATAATTGAAGTTATTGCTAGTAGAAAGAACCCAATCTGGTACATGAATGCGTGGCATCATGGGACTCAATGGAGCTCTTAATTTTGCACTGGAATAAATACATGCCACTTAGTTTGATATAAAAGTTGGGAAGCTGATTCCTCTTTCAATCAAACTTGAGAATGTTAGGCTACATGACAGAAATATCTCTACGGACTCCAAATTTTTAGAATTATTGTTGGTGGATGTTATGAGCCCAGCTGTAGCTGGCTGTTCTGTGGCAAACCCTAAGTAGAAACTGTAAGTCTGAAAAATACAAAATAATAAATATTAAAGTTCTGAAACCTCATGGATTTTGTCTGCTTTAAACACTAGGTCTGAAACTAAATATCTGAACTTGAAAACTTTGAAACTACGATACAAATTTGGAAATTGTAAACTGCTGCAAGCTAGAAATTCAAAACTGGAAATAAGAATATGAACTTTTTGCTTTTATTTCTCTTTTTTCTGGAGACTGCAAAAAGATTGCAACTTAATGATTGTTACAAATTTAGATCTTACAAATCATAGAAAAGAGAATCACTCTGTGTGGGTTCAGACTCAGGTGCAAATTGAGGACAGTATGGATGCTGCCTAAGCCCAAACACAGTTGTAGACTTCACACAAAAACTGCTTTCACCAAATATATGATGACCTTCTAAGGCCGAAGAGCTCAGTTATAATTACTTCCCCTTCATGACTTGTTCACTTTATGCATGTGGGATAATCACTTCTTACAGACCTATTCTATCCTAGCAATGCATTTGTTGAATTTGTACACATTGACCAAAGTGTGAATTGGTGAACCTGCTGCTTTGAAGGATGGGTTGGCCCATCGGTCCCCAAAGTATTTAGCTACATAAAAAGATGGGCTGGGTGCACTAGCACTTCATAACACACATCATATCATAGAATCTCAAAATTTAAAAAAAGTTTCATGCTTTATAAAACAACATTCAAAGAATTTGCAAAATCCTCACAATGGACACATAGATGGCTCAGATTTGCAGGTAGAATTCAAATGATTAAGTCCATTCTTCAAGCAGGCCCAATATACTTAACGACTCTTCCACTGCTATCCCTGAAGGTAGAAAATCACATACAACATATACAACTGGATTTTCTATGGAAAGGAATGGATGCAAAATCTAAATATCCTTTCTTCCACTGCTATCCCTGAAGGTAGAAAATCACATACAACATATACAACTGGATTTTCTATGGAAAGGAATGGATGCAAAATCTAAATATCCTCTGGTTAAATCGTCAACAATTACTCTCCCAAAAATTCAAGGAAGGATGAACATAATAGGTTCCTGGTTATCTAACTTAGCTTTAGCTATGAAAACATTCTGGAAACTGAATACAAGTTCAGGCCTTCCATGATCAAGGATCCTAAAATAAAAATACAATGTACAGATTCAATGTGGATTCACTCTTCACTCTAGCATATTCGGCAAACAAGCACCTTCAAACATATTAACAAAAGTATATCTATCCTCCAAGTAGCAACTAGGAAGAGGAGACGAGATAAGCAAATGGATAGCTATGCTGAGCCTCCCTCAACAACATACACACTGCTTGAGCAGTTTTTTGAAAATAAAGCATAAATAACTTACTGATTACTCCATTACGAATCAGCTAGGACTCACTGAGTGGAATTAACAGTCTTGTTTAAATCTTGAAGGACTCTTCTCAAATATAATGTCAGGGTTTGAAAAAGGAGCTCCTCTACAGAACAATCCTTCTCGCTACAAACATCTAACATAAATATTTGGCTTCACATGAATAAAGGAATGGTCACAGTTAGAATGGATTTTATACAAATCAACAAACAAGCTACTCCTTCAGTGAAATGTGTTGGTACCCCTACAGAACTCTGTTTTCAGGCCTCTTTTTGTTAGTCAGTTATCAGTTAATCCTTGAGTTCGCATCAAGTATAAGTCAGTTGTTTTCATAGTTCCATGGAGTTTCCTAACGGGGGGACGCGGGGATGGGTTTAGGGGACGGGGGGCCTAAGTTTGGGGACGGCGGCAGGGGAGCAGCGCAAATACATATAGTACTTGAAAAATTAGTTATAAAAAGATGTATAAGGAATAAGTATATTGCATTGAACATCAACAATTTAACATTTAAGTTTTTAACAATGAAGTTTCAAGTTTGATTGTTTGAACCATTGAACCAATGAACATTGAACAGGTCATCAAGAGTATAAACTGCAGGTTCTGGTTCAGGGTCTATCAAGCAATCAGAACAACAAAATTGTGTGAGTTATCTATGCCTAGGCCAAACAAAAATGAATATATGATTGACATGGAAAGAGTTATTCGCATATTGATAAGTATAGAAAACTTTGATATGAGGTCAAATGTGCCAAATTTCACGTTGGAACATCTTTGATGCAGCATCCTTGGCATTGGGCTAACAGAAAATCCTAAAGGTAATCTGTTTGAATTCTCTACCCTTTATTGTGTCAACCTTTCAGGAAATATGCATAAATCTAAATAGCAAGGCTGAAGCATGTCTATTATAGATAACCAGGCTAAAAAAAAACCCAATCACAAAAGGCTCACCTTGGGAACCATCGAGTTGCTGAAGTGCATTCACAAACCATTGATGTAGTTCAGCTGACCAACACCACCTACTTTTCCTCTGTGCTTGAGATTGAGAAGTGTTGCAGGCAGATATAGTGGGAGGTGTGTTTACTGCATTGGAGACTGCAATAACTTGATGCAGGAGCATCCCTGGTTCAAGAGCAATCTTGCATCAACCAAAAACATTTGCATTTCAATTTGTTTTCTTTTCATTTTTTAGTTCAGTTCAGTTCAGTCAGTAGTAGTTTCAGTATTTTGGTCCACATTCTGCTGCAGTTTCAATTCAGACCTTGCGGAGTTGGACTTAGCATCTAGACACCTTCATGGACATCATATCCAAAATTTAGATCATTTGGATTAGGTACCGGAAAGATATCGCTATCAGAAAATCGACTGTTTTCTCAGAGCAGAGCACCCTGATAGTCTTAGACAATCAGCTAAAGGAGAAGACTTGTGGAGCATTTCACGACTTGCGGAGCTAAACGACACATCATTCAAGGAACTTTGGATCGTGGTTGACCTTCCCTGAGATCCACACGCTATTCCATTCACTTGTAGAGGATTTCCATTTGTTTAGGTCTGACCTATCTGTATACACATGTTACATCTCTTTCATCAGAGTTTGTAATCATCCTTGGTCGACGTGGAGGAATCTTGTGTTCCGGAGATGATATAAATTCATGTAATAGATGCATAGGAAAGTAGAGTGAATCACATAGAGATAGTTTGATAGTTTGAATTCTTTTGTAAGGCGCTTCAAAGTCATATCTTGCGCATATACTATAACTAAGGAATCAAGCTATGAGCCCTAATTGTAAGCCTGCATGTTGTCGGCCTGTTTATATTTTGAATCAGTGATATACTGAATGACTAAATTTGCATTTGCATCCTATCTTTGAGTTGTTTCCGTTGTGTTTACTCTTGCTGCACGGTCTGGACTGTTCACTTGTGGACCCTCCTAGCCGTGACTGCACCAATTGGTATCAAAGTGAAGTGCGAATCCTTTGGGAGTGAAGTGAGCGAAATTGGTGAAGGAATTCCGTAAGATCTTGCTGTGAACAGATCGCCGAATCCGAGGTAGACTACTTGTGTTGTCAATCGATCGCCGATTGTGAGGCAGTTGTCACCTTGTAGCCCGGTCGTCAAATTTGAGGCAGTTACACTTGATCTGAGCAAGAGATGCCGCTGAGGAGAATACCTGCTGTTGGTACTATGGCTGGAAGAATGGATGAGATGATGGAAATGATGAAAACGATCCGAGTTCGATTGGATGCTGTTGAAGAAAATAGGCAAAGAGGATTGACACCTCGACCTAATGTTGAAAGTGATGATGATGAAGAATTTCAATCCACTGATCAAAATGGTGAAACCCTAGGAGAAGAAGAAGAATCAGATCAAGTCAAAATGTTGTGAGCTATTTCGGAGACTGGGAAAAGACCTAGAGTTGATGTACCAAATTACACTGGCAATTTGAATCCTGGGGAGCTGATTGATTGGATAAATGACCTAGAAGAATACTTTGAGTATGAAGAAATTGAAGATCTAGAGAAGGTGAAATTTGCAAAGACAAAGTTGAAAGAACATACTGCTATATGGTGCAAAGAATCTCAGCTGGATAGAAACAGAAGAGGAAAAGAGAAGATTACAAAGTGGGATAGAATGGTGACAAAATTGAAGAATCGGTTTGTACCTGCCGACTATGAGTTGGAACTGTTGAAAAGATTGCAAAACCTGAGACAAGGAGTACTGAAGAATTTCATAAGATGATCATAAGGATAGGACATAGTGAAGCAAGCAAGGAGAAAAGTGGCTAGATACATCAATGGACTGAGATTGAACATTCAAGAAAAACTGAGTTTGGGGAGGATGACAACCTTGGAAGAAGCATATCAGTTTGCCCTGAAAGTTGAAGAAAAGTTGAACAAGAAGCATTGGTGCAGGAGCACCCCTACATGATCAGGATATAGGTTCATTGTCCGCATGACAGGACATTAGTTTATTTTTAGTATGTTTGACTTCATGATGTAATAAGGTCCATTGGACCAATGCATATGTATTAGATCAGCCTAGGAGAGTGTGCAGGTAGTTAGAGTTCGTGATCAGGTAGTATGAGCTGTCTTCTCTCCCAGCCGCTTGGAAGCTCCCAGCCGCTGGGAATCGAGTTGGTAGTACTCGCAGGATATTGCTATATATACCTTCGATCTGTTAGGGTTTAGCATGTTAGTTGTGTTGTGTTATGTTGTACTGGTGATCCAGAGATCAGTCCAGACATTGTGAAACATTGTTCAGGACATTTGTGTTTCATCTGAATAAGATCTCATCAATTGCATTATCTGGTTTATCAGTTGTTATTGTTTTGATTTCTGTTCTGATTACAAGTGGATGGATTCTTTCAACCCTTCCACCGGTTGATTTTGTGAATCGGTGGAATGGTCATGTATGATAGTTTAGTTTGCATTTTAGTTTTCTATTTATGCATTTCATTGTTTGAGAGATCAGTTGGTAGCATGCTGTGAATTAGCCTAGCATCCTCATGTGCTAGGTTCAGGAAGATAAATCTTTAAGTTTTGATCTGAAGGTGATCCGGCCCGATCTTCATATTTTCTTTGTGAAATTGTGCGGTTCTGTGAGTTTGTATGCAGCTAACGGATATACAGGAGTCTGCATGTGCTTTTCCAGTCGAAGCGAATCGCATCGTCATCTGTGAGTATATCGTTATCCGGATCGGGTTATGTAGCTGACGAAGTTTGTATGTTTCAAGTGCATCAGGATGATTTAAGTCGGATATATACTCAGTGTGTATATCGTCATCAGGATCATCTTTCGAGTGTGCCCATCGTCCGCATATCGCTATCGTATGCGGGAGTGAAAGTTCATTTTTTTGGCTAAGGACCGGAGGGGTCATCATCAGGATATTGCGAATATCACCCTATGCAAGTTTATCCTACTGTCGCTAAGTGTTTTGGCATCGGCGTAAGTCATCGGCATAAGGTTTGGTTAACATCATCAGGATGTTTCAATATGGCCGGATAAGTCATATCATGATGCTGTTGTTCGAGTAGTCGAATATTGAAGGAGTTGCATATGACGTCATCATCATCAGGATATACATCATCAGGATATCGGAGCAGCAGGATATTGAGGGAGTTGCAAGTGACGTCATCATCATCAGGATAATCGTCATCAGGATATCGGGGTGACGTAAGCATCGAAGGAAGGGTGCTTGAAGTTGTCATCATCAGGATATTTGAAGGGAACCGGATATTTTATATCCTGCTGATGAAGGTGATGTTGAATATCATGATGATGAAGATAGTGTTTGGCGCTAAGTGAATAGTGAACATCAGGAGGATGTTTGCGCTTGTCAAATATCATGATGCTGCTGACAGGCGAAAGGCGAAAGGCGATAAGGAAGTGAACAGTAGTCAGCAGGAGGATATTTCGTGCTCGTTCGAAATATGATGATGATGCTAAGCCGATAGGATTTTTAACATGCTGATTGTATTAATGACTCCTCCTTCCCATTTGTAAGCTCCCGTTGCGTTTTACCTCTGCATCATAGTGGTATCAGAGCAAAGGAAGGATCTTCTGGAAAAGATAAGGGTATAGCAGGATGTCAGGTGACGAAGGAACATCGGAGGTTCCGGCAAGGATGACCAACGCTGAGTTGGCAGTTCTGGTAAAGAAACAGATTGCAGAAAGCAAGGCTGTGAAGGCTCAGAATCAGGAATTGAAGGATGAGTTAGCGAAGTTGAGGAGCAGAGTAGGTTCTGGTAGAGAAGAAGATAGGGAAGAAGAAGAGATCCCTAATTGGAGCGAGGAGGTCGTTCCTGTAGACCAGAGACCGCTGTTGAACGCCCTCAAGGCCATGGAGAGGAGAACCATGGATGTGAAACTGGATTTGCCAGTGTTTACAGGAAAGATGGACCCTGATTCAGTGATGGAGTGGATAGACTCCTTGAACAATTTCTTTGTAACAGAAGAGATACCAGAACAACAGAGGGTGAAGATAGCCCAGTCAAAAATGAAAGAAGCTGCCTTGACACGGTGGAATTTCGTCCAAGATGATAGAGTACAGGAAGGAAAGCGTAGAGTCGCTACATGGAAGAAGATGATGGCATTAGTAAAGGAAGCTTATGTCCCATTGGATTACAGTATCCAATTACACAAGAGGAAGCAAAACCTGAAGCAGAAGGAGCTAGATGTCAGCTCATATACAGAAGAATTCATGAAACTTTGTATGAAGACAAAGGTAAAGGAAAGTGAAGAAGAGAAGGTAGCCAGATACCTTAATGGATTGAGGTTCAATAGTCAGGAAGATTTAAGTCTGCATAATCCAGATACAGTTCAGAAATGCTTTTAGTTGGCATTGAAAGTGGAAGAGAAGTTAAAGAGAAAACAGGAACAACACAATAGAGGAAGAGGAAGACAACAAAGAGGTGGAAGAGGTCCTTTTAGAGGTAGAGGACATGGACAGGGATATCAAGGAGAATCCAGTCATGACAATAGCAAGAGCAACAATAGTCAGAACCAGAGGGAAAATTACAGTCAGCAAGGAAACTTCAGAGGTAGAAGACCTTTCAGAGGAAGATCCCAGGGCAGAGGATCCATCAGATGTTATAATTGTAACAAAGAAGGCCATATAGCCAGCAGATGTCCAGAAAAGGCCACAAGCTCAACAGGAGAAAGGAGAACAAATCTGATCCAAGAACCTGATAATCAAAGTATGACAGGCTCTACTTCTTTTCAGAGTGTGAATGCTCCTGATAATTATGGATACCCAGAAAGTGGAGAGTCTCTAATGATGAGAAGAACAGTGACTACCATGAAGGTACCTGACAAAGAAGCCCCTCAAAGAAAGTCTCTTTTCAGGACTATTTGCAAAGCAGGAGGTAAGGCATGTAAAGTTTTGATTGATTCTGGTTCTACTGAAAATTTTGTGTCTGAAGAAATGGTGACAAAGCTTAAGCTTAGGAGACTGCCTCACCCATCCCCATATAAAGTCTCATGGCTTACCCAAGGTCAGCAGACAACTATAGAAGAGCAGGCTTGGGTAGAATTTCAGATTGGTGCATATAAGGATAAGTTGTTGTTTGATATTACCAAGATGGATGCTTGCAATCTTTTATTTGGTAGACCATGGCAGTATGATTTGAAGGCACAACATGATGTTGTTAGAAACACCTATACAATCACTAAAGATGGCAAGGTGACAGAGTTACTACCATTGAAGGAGAAAGAGGAGAAATCTAAAGGAAAAGAGGTGAAGGTAATGCTGATGGAAGGTAAACAGTTTATGAAAGAAGTAGCAGCAGAAGGTGCAGTTGCATATGCCCTAATTCCATGTATGAGGGTGAATAAAGAACAGCAGCAAGAAGTCAAGGAAGAGAAGAAGCAAAGGCTCATAGACCCAGCTATCCAAGAGCTATTGGATAAGTACAAAGGTATCATCTCAGAGGGAATGCCAAGGTCCCTACCACTTGTCAGAGATATCAGTCACTGCATAGACTTGATTCCAGGGTCAACACTTCCAAACAAAGCAGCCTATAAGCTAACTCCAGAACAGAATGCAGAAGTAGCCAGACAGATTGAAGAGTTATTGGATTCAGGTCTGATTGGGAAAAGTTTAAGTCCATGTGCAGTACCAGCTGTACTAGCACCAAAGAAGGAAGGTACTTGGAGGCCTTGCACAAATTCCAGAGCTATTAACAAGATCACAATCAGGTATAGGTTTCCAATCCCTAGGATAGAGGATTTACTTGACTGTTTGGGAGGTGCTAAGTATTTTACAAAAATAGATTTGAAGAGTGGATATCATCAGATCAGGATTAGACCAGGAGATGAATGGAAAACAGCATTCAAAACTAATGAAGGGTTATATGAGTGGAAGGTTATGCCTTTTGGTTTATCTAATGCACCTAGTACTTTTATGAGGTTGATGAATGAGGTTTTGAAAGAGTTCATTGGTAAGTTTGTCATAGTATATCTAGATGACATTCTGATTTTCAGCAACACAAAAGAAGAACATCTCAGACATATAGATTTGGTTCTTAAGAGGTTACATGAAGAGCAGCTGATGATAAATTTAGACAAGTGTTTGTTCATGCAAGAGGAGATCATATATTTGGGTTTTGTCATTTCACAAGGAAAGTTACAAATGGATAAGGAGAAGGTAAGTGCCATATTGTCTTGGACAACCCCACAGACTATGAATGATGTCAGAAGTTTCCATGGGTTAGCAACCTTCTACAGGAAGTTTATAAGAGGGTTTAGTCATATTTGTGCACCCATGCTTGATACTATCAAAGGAGGACAGAAGTGCAGATTTGTTTGGACTCAAGGAGCAGATGATTCTTTTGAAACATTGAAGAAGAAGGTGGCACAGCAGCCAGTCCTTGCACTTCCAGACTTTAACAAAATCTTTCAGGTAGAATGTGATGCCAGTCACATGGCCATTGGAGCAGTACTCAGCCAAGAAGGTAGACTTATTGCATTTTTCAGTGAGAAGCTCAATGATGCTAAAAAGAGGTATTCCTCATATGATTTGGAAATGTATGCTTTAGTCCAGTCACTCAAGAAATGGAGGCATTACTTGATGCCAAAGGAATTCATAGTATTCACAGATAACCAGGCTCTGAGTTTCATAAACAGCCAGGAAAAGCTGAATCACAGACACATGAAATGGGTAGAAACCTTACAAGCTTTTACTTTTACATTGAAGCATAAGAAAGGAGTTAAGAATAAAGTTGCAGATATTATGGATTGTTTGAGTATAGATTTCCTTTACCTAGGATGGATGATATTATGGATTGTTTGAGTAGAGCAAAATATTTTACAAAGATAGACTTGAAGAGTGGATACCATCAGATCAGAATCAGAGAAGGAGATGAATGGAAGACCGCTTTTAAGACAAATGAAGGATTGTATGAGTGGTTAGTGATGCCTTTTGGATTGACAAATGCACCGAGTACTTTCATGAGATTGATGAATGGAGTTTTGAAGAAATTCTTGGGTAAGTTTGTTATTGTATATTTGGATGATATTCTGATTTTTAGTAAGACAAAAGAAAAACATTTGTGGCACCTGAGACAAGTATTGTAGAGGTTGAGAGAAAAATTATTGATAAACATCAAGAAGTTTAGTTTCATGAAGGAAGAATTGGTATATTTGGGATTTGTGATTTCTGCGGAAGGATTGAAGATGGACCCTAAGAAAGTAAGAGCAATTGTTGAGTGGCCTACACCTGAGAGTATTGGAGAAGTCAGATCATTTCATGGATTAGCTAGTTTCTACCGGAAGTTCATAAAAAATTTCAGTTCAATATGTAACCCTATGACAGAGACAATGAGAGGTGACAGAAAAGACTTTAAGTGTACATCAGGAGCAAATGAAAGTTTTGAATTATTGAAGCAGAAAGTGACAGAGCAATCTATGTTGGCATTATCGGATTTCAACAAGGTATTTCAAGTAGATTGTGATGCAAGTGGAAATGCAATAGTAGTCTTAAGTCAAGAAGGTAGACTTGTAGCATATTTCAGTGAGAAGTTGAATGATGCAAGGTGAAGATATTCAGTTTATGATCAGGAGTTCTATGCCATAATTCAAGCCTTCAAGAAGTGGAGACATTATTTGTTGTCTAAGGAGTTTGTGTTGTATATAGATCATCAAGCTTTGCAGTATTTGAACAGTCAAGGAAAGTTGAATCAGAGACATGAGATGGGTAGAGTTCATGCAGAGTTACACTTTTGTATTAAAGCATAGGAGTGGAAAATCAAACAAAGTTGCAGATGCACTGAGTAGGAGAAGGAACTTGCTGACAAAGATGAGAGTTGAAGTGTTAGGATTTGAGGAATTGAAGAACATGTATGAGGAAGATCTTGATTTTGCAGAACCTTGGAAAGCATGTAAGGAGCCTGTTGTAACAGATAGGAGTAAGTGGTTGGTCTATTTCATTCAGGAGGATATGTTGTTCAAAGGAAATCAGCTATGTATACCTAGGAGTTCAATGAGAGATAATTTGATAAAAGAGAAGCACAGTGGTGGATTGGCAGGACATTTTGGCATTGATAAGACAGTGGCTTTGGTAAGTGAAAATTACTTTTGGCCTTAGATATATAAGGATGTAAGGAAATGTGTGCAGAGTATGTCAAGTTGCAAAAGGGAGTAGTCAGAATATTGCATTGTACAAATCTTTGACAGTACCGGAGAGACCTTGGGAAGACATAAGCATGGATTTCATAATGGGATTGCCGAAGACACAGAGAGGACATGATTCAATATTTGTAGTGGTGGACAGATTTTCAAAGATGATTGATGCAGTTCATGTAGCTAACCAATTTTTCAAAGAGATTGTGAGATTGCATGGATTACCTACGAGCATAATTTCAGATAGAGATACAAGATTTCTTGGATACTTTTGGAAGACACTTTGGAAGAAGACGAAGACAGACTTGAAATTCAGTTCAACATTTCACCCACAGACTGATGGACAGACAGAGGTAGTAAATAGGAGTTTGGGAAACTTGTTGAGATGTTTGGTTGGAGAAAAGGCAAGAAATTGGGATTTGATTCTATCACAAGCAGAGTTTGCATACAATAATTCAGTGAATAGGAGTACCAGAAGAACACCATTTGAGATTGTGATAGGAACTAACTCTAGAGGAGTAGTAGAGTTGAGAGATATCAGTATGGAAGACAAAATGAGTGCAGAGGCAGAAGAATTTTTAGGACACATGGAGATAGTGCATAATCAGGTTAAGAAGCATTTGGAGGAGATGAACAATAAGTAAAAGGAGAAAGTAGATGAGAAGAGATGACACAAAGAATTTTTAGTGGGAGATGAAGTGATGGTATATCTGAGAAAAGAGAGATTTCTAGTTGGGACATATAACAAGTTGAAGATAAAGAAGTTTGGACCATGTAGGATACTCAGAAAGTTTGATTCAAAAAATGCATATGATGTGGAGTTACCGGAGACACTGTGTATATCACCCATTTTCAACATTGCAGATCTATATTAGTATCATGAAGCAGAGTTCGGTGATAGCATTGAAGAAGATTTGAAGAAGCAGTTACCACAACAAGCACCGGAATAGATTGAGGACATCTTGGACAACAGAGTTGGATGCAGCACCAGAGGAAGACAATACAAAGAATATCTTGTGAAGTGGAAAGGCAGATCAGAAGAAGACTCATCTTGGATTTCTCAGGCTGAGGTGGACCGTGAGATAGTTTGATAGTTTGAATTCTTTTGTAAGGCGCTTCAAAGTCATATATTGCGCATATACTGTAACTAAGGAATCAGACCTGTGAGCCCTAATTGTAAGCCCGCATGTTGCTGGCCTGTTTGTATTTTGAATCAATGATATACTGAATGATTGAATCTGCATTTGCATCCTATCTTTGAGTTGTTTCTGTTGTGTTTACTCTTGCTCTACTGTCTGGACTGTTCACCTTGTGGACCCTCCTAGCTGTGATTGCACCTTAACTTCTTTTCCTTGTACCTGTGTTGGTACTTCTGTGGTTTATCTGGGTCTACTTCTTGTTTTAGCAATAGCATTCAAGCATTTATTTTCATTGTCTGCCAATGATGAACCAACATCATCCTTATGCTCAGTAGGTGAGAAAGTAAAACTGTATTGCGGGTTGAGGGACGTCTGGGCATCCCGTGGACGTCCCAAAGTCCCTAGATGTCCCCTTTTTAAAGGGACGCCCTGGAGACGTCCCCTCTCAAAGGAAAATGTCCTGGGGGTGACGACGGTTCACGGTAGTGGTGGAGGTGCGGTTGGGGGACGTCCCCACGTCCTGGGGAAGCCCCCGTCCTAAAAACGTCAGGATTTTGGGGGGGCGCGTCCCTATGGAACTATGGACAACCCTAGTCATTTGTAAAGATTGTCTTGTACTTGGTTCTTTTAACTAACGATTTTGTAAGAAAAACTATGATCACAATAGAGCAACAAATGATGGAAACGACAGAAGACAACGACAAAGTTAGGGTAGATACAATAGTTCTTTTAGCCATGACTAAGGAAAAGTTGTGAGGAAAGTTTCAGCTGGAAATTAGCAGCCAAAAGGTGGCAAGGGTATTCTAAAAGTGTGGCTGGGCAGAGGAGGGCCAAATTTCCGTCTAAAGAATAAAAGGAAGTGATCCAAGTTGTGGTGCCATTTCAAGGAGGCAGAGCTAGTGTAAAAATGTACCATGAAAGTGGTGAAGGTGTTGCAAAAGTGCACAAGGAAGAAAGGAGGAAATCAGTCCTTGAGGCACCATTTTGAAGTAGCATTGCCCTCTCAGAGTTCCGCCATGTTTCTTCAAAGTGACAAAGTGACTTGAAAACTCTGCCAATGTCCTTAAAATGGCAAAGACATTAAGAATCTCCTTCCAAGCTGATTTGAGTTTAAGTGTTGAAGATCACTTAAAAATTTGCAAATGTTTAAGTGATCTATGCACAAAGAAAAAACACTTGATCAGTGCACAAAGCAAAAAGCAAAAACTCTGCCACCTTTGTGCACAGATCACTTAAACATAATGTTGAAGAATCTCCGCCAAAGCAAAAACACTTGAAAAACAAGATGAGAGGCACACTTTTTGTGTGGTTTAGCCACCTAAAAGGTCTGCCCAAAGTTATAAAAGCGGGTAAAGTGGCCATAAAGTTCAGCCAATGTCTTAAAATAGGGTAGATGTGTTATGAGACTCCACCTCAAGCAAATAAACCAAATAATGTAAGTCAGGCACACCTTCATACAAAATTTGCCACTTAATTTCCTAAGTGCACTTTTAGAGTGGTAAAGCCATGAGAAAACTTTGCCATGTTCATGACAGGTGGAAAAAGAAAAGAAGTTAAAGTAAAGTGCCATTTTGACATGTCAAGACCATCCAAAAGTTCTAGCTGTACATAAACAAGGTGGCAAATAGGGTTATAAGAGGCATCAAGCATGTGAAAGGAAGCTTAAGTTACTAGGCACACTTTTGGTGTGGCATTGCCACTTGATAGTTTTTCCTAGCAGGCCAAAAGATGGCAGTGAGACATGAAAGCTCTGCCATAGCTTTAAAGTAGGGAAAAGACACAAGACAAAAGCATGCAATATAAAATGGCTGCTCATTCATGATGTTGTAGGTATTTGAAGTAGTTTTTGGTACCTGAGTCAAGGTTTTCAGCCTTATTTCTATTCAAATGCTAAATAGATAACAGTCCTAAAACATGTCATTCAATGCTCATGGAAGAGTGCTTTTCAGACTTTCTCAATTGTAGCTGAAACAAGGTTCTTTTCCCTCCATTGTTGTGGGCATATTAGTTAGATTTGGGTTTTCAGCCTCCTCCAACAGTAGATAGGACAAGTTCCAAAATCATGGCAGTTGAGGGTTTTTATTACATCAAGGAATCAACAGATTTGACATCACATTGTGTTGATGTGTTTTTTATGCACATGCAAACTCAGAATAAAATACCGAGGTGTTCTATCCTCTCTTGAACAAAGTCTCTCAAAGGCTAAACAATGTGATACAATGAGACAACTCCAAGGTTCATGATATGTTAGGTCTTGACTTGCAATTAGACTTAGTAGTTGATGTGATAATGGTGAAACTCACAAAGGGACTTACGCTGAATTTACTCCTTATTCCAATCAGATATGTTATTCTCCTTGTGAAATGGAACTTCCTCTAACCGGCTACGAAAAGAAAATGCAAAAGGACAAGGGTTTAGAAAACTATTCTAAGGATAATGATATAATGAAATATGCCAAGATAGACAAACTTCTCATGAAACCAAACTCTGCTTCGCCATGAGAACCAACAACTACACGAAGTCGGTGCAATCTTCTAAGGAAACTCAAGGATTTTCATGTTGTAAACTTTCATCCAAACACCCACTGTTGGCACAGCTTGAACAAGCATCCACAATTGAAATAAAACAAATGTGGTTTAGGCTAACTTTGCAAAATGACTTATCAACGACAAATCATAAAAAGTATGAACCATTTAAGGAATTCATCAATTATCTCCACATATAAACATTACATCAATGAACTTCTAATCTAATTCTACTCTACTTGGAAACATCTCTCCATCATATTCGAGAATTGGAAACCATGCTAACATCCCGCAATCATACAAAATCACCATGCGAGCCAACAATGAGCCTGTATTGATTTTGGAAATGTATTTTTACAACAATTTCATGTCTTTTCAATGACTTCGAAGAGTCTCCTATACTTCTACTTTAACAACATCTACTCGTACTCTTCTATCTTGATCTCTCTCTAATAATCCCCTTTACAAATGAGAGAAATGGGCCTTATATAGGCTCCAAAATTACATGAATGGCCAGGATTGAGACAACAAGGCAGTTTGTTACAAAAATTACTATTTTTAGAACATTGAATGCGGATGGATGATGTGGCAGACTATGATTGGATCAATGTTGTGCACATGCCACCTCAACATTGAGCAAACCGGTTTGATTTTTTTTGTGTTCATATTGCTCGGAATGTTTTCCCAAATTTTGTCATCTTTTGTAGTAGTCTTCGAGTCTTCGAATTTTCACCTTTGGAACTTAGCCTCTTCGAACTTGCCACTTGGGAATTTTGAACTTCTTCATGTTGTCTTTCATGCAATTGTACTTTTGAATGTAATTCATGGATTGCTTGATGAACTTACTCATTTCTCTTGTTCTCGCGCAAATGATGATCTTGATGTATGACTTTTGGCGTTGGATCTTGATTATCTGGAACGGGTCTCTTTCACGTGACGACGATGTCCACCCTCCTCAAGCAATGCTCCTCCATCCTTTGAACTTTTCCATGTGCCGGCTTTTGGCGTTCTTCTTCGCATTCATTATTCCCCTGTATAAGAAACACCTTAAGTTAATGAATTGGAGTGATACTTGATAAATAAGCAAATAATGACAAAATTCACCGCCTAATGCATGCGGGATTAATCAAATATGTAACTTTAAATTACCTCGCCCTATTACAAGAGAAGTCGATAATGCAAATTTTGCAAAAAATAAAACTCGACTGACTTCCCGACAACCTCAATCGACAAACTTAGCTCTGAATCACCTTTTCCTTGCATCGCAATGACCTATTTCTTGGCAATCTAGCAGAGGGCCTTCAACGTCGAATTTGTGTATGCTTGAACAACTTGCAAGCCTCAAAGACTCCTTTAAGCCAGGGCAGACAATTTGTATAATGGCGCACTCTGTCGAAACTGTAGATTGTAAACTCTTTGCACAAACACATCTGAGCGGACCCTTATGTGTTTTAATGTGTGAGATGAAATATATGACATGCAAGCCTGTCTTAAATAGGCGCTCAGACAGCCTCTTGAGCTTTAATGCATGAAGCTAAAACGATACAAGGCAATCTTCAAATATTCAATTAGGCAGATTTTGTGCTGTTTACGCAAAAAATGTCAGATTCTTTAGATATGCCTCATGAATGAGTCCCTTGATTGTCAACGTAAACTATAAAGGATATGCGTGCCTGAACAAACCTTTCGATGGTCTATAAATAGCATGCGCAGTGTAACAGTGGTATAAATGTGCGCCTATGGAATAACTAAGTTACCGGTTTTGGTACTGGTTCGGGGGTTTGGTCAAAAAATTTTTTGGGTGTGGGTTCGTCCATACAAAAACATATAAAAATCAGAAATATATTCATATTTGCAGTAGTAATTAAGTTTAGAATACCATAGCATTAGAATAAGCAAAACCTTTTTGGGATATAGAATTATCATAAACATACCCGTTTATTCTATATAGCATCAGAATACCTTTTTGGGATATTGAATTATCATAAACAATACTACACTGGTGATGGATGATAAGAAATGCCATTGACAACTACCTATTCTAATTATACTTGTAATTATCTTTATATTTTGGCAAGATGATGATGCAAAGGGTATGGTGATACAATAGGACCCAAAATATGGAGCATGAAATAGCGATGAGATAAATCAATTAAAAGGTAATCAGAATATTTCAAATGATAATCCTCCCAAAAAAGAATGAATTTAGAAAATATCAGGTATCTTCATAAGGAATATGAGATGATAAAAATTGTCAAAGGTTTAAACTTTAAAGTACTGCAATCAGAATGGTATCCGGAGTGAAGGCATATTTGATGCCTTGAATTAGAATTCATTATGCTAAAAAATTCTTATTCAAATTGATATGGCATGTTAATTTCAATTTTAAATGCATATCATTTATTGTACACATAACTGCAAAGATGCTGATAGAATTTGAAAACATACTCATCGTTTAGTAGCAAATTCTGTCTAGGTTTTGAGGAAATTCTGTCTGGGTTCTCCTGGGTTCATCCCGGAAGAACCCATAGGGCATTTGAAGGACCTTGGCCGAATCCCTTGGAGGACCGGACTAGGACCAGGACCCGGTTCGAACCGAACTAGTACCCAGCAGTCAAATGCAAAGAACCAGTAACATAGTGGAATAACAAGCGGAGGATTTGGTGCCCTATGAATATTCTAAAAGATTTACATTATGCAGATCAATCACCGTTATGCACTTAGGTGAGCCTCTTTCATGTTTTTTGTATGACTCTTGAATTTTCATTTCTTGCACATTGATCAATGACAATCGCCTAGGGCAGTTATTCTAAATGTCTACGCAGAGATTAAGTTTTGAACTTTGCATCTTAATCACCAACTTGCGCATAGGCGGACCCACCAAACCATTTCGCATTAGTTGAAGAACATGATTTGCAAGATGAATAGAAAATACACTTGGCGAACATTTTAGACGTGCTAGCATAATTTAAAACTTTATGATATGCACTCTAGTCACCATTAAATATTTAAGCGGACCTTTTCCTATGGTTTGTGTAATGTTTGAAATTTCACTTCCTATATACTGGCCTTTGAAGTGCGCTTAAGCGGTCTTTTTGGGTAAGCTTGTATATCATTGTAACTTTACAAATTGCAAATCTCTCATTTATGTGCGCCTCGGCGGCAATTTTAGACTTGTTCGTATAACACCACAGTGTGAATTGCAAAGTCACTTTATCAATGTGCTTAGGCAGATGCTTTAGGATGCTATGTATATGCTTGAAGATGTAAATGCAAACACTTTTTCAAAGTGCGCCTAGAGGGGGCACCTTTAGCTCCCACGTATAATTTGAAATTTTACCCTTTGTAAATCCCTGATATATATGTGCGACTTAGACGGGCCTTACATAAGTTTGAAACTGCGAATTGCAATGTCATTACGTATATGCACTAAGGCGGATTTTTTAAGCCAATGCGTATGAGCTTTGAAAATGTGAAATGTGAACTAAGGGTGAAGGTGGAATCTTTGTTACTCTATGCGTAATATACGAGTGCCTGAGCTGAGCGGACAATTTAGCACACTTGGCATAATCCAAGATTTACGTTATACAAATCTATCAAGAGTTTGCATTCAGAGCGGAGATTTGGGACCCACACGCATGAGCTGGATGATAAGAATTGCAAGATTAAGTTAAATGCGTGGCTAGGTGGTTATTTGAAAGCCTAATGCATATTAGGAAATTCTACTCTTTGCACACCAACTATCAATTTGCACTAATGCGGACTTTTTGGGATGCCATGAATGATTCGAAATTACACAACTTGCAAGGTGACTTTTATTGTGCGCTTAGGCGGAGGTTTGAAAGTGCTCAGCATAACTTGAAATCTCACCCTTTATAAGTCGACTAACACTTTGCACTTTGAGAGGACCCTTCAAACCTCTAAGTAAAGTTGGACAAGGGACAACTGCCAAAACAAAGCAACTCAAGCCAAAAACTCAAAAAGAGGGGGTCCCCATCAGCGATGGGGTGATGTGTGATTAGGTCCCAACACATTGGGCTAGAAAATTCATGGTGATGAAAGATGTTTTAGTTTTCATCCAAACCTTAAGACATATTTAGGTGCTTTTTGAAGTTGTTAGGATGTTCACCATGGCATCCAGCTTGGAAGAATTGTCGAGGTTGAGTTTTCAGTTTTAGAGCGTTAGGATTAGCATAGGAGTGTTCACCAAGTTATGAATTTTGGGCAAATTTCATTGGCTTCAAGAAAAGTTTGCCAAGTTTGGAGGATTCAACCAAATTTGTAAGTTAAAGTTATTTTAGATTTTTCAAACATAACTTAACGACAAAAGTTAATATTTTTTCAAAGGAGATAGATTTGAGCCTATTATTAGGATTTTATTTTATTATTTATTTTAGAATTAGTTTTCTTTAAAAGACTTTTATTTTCTCTTTTCTGTAGATAAGGATAGGATTGCTTTAAAGATATATAAATCCTAAAAGCTATCTCTTGAGAGCTTATAAATAAGTGATTTGAACACATAATTTGTAAGGAGAATGGATGTTAGACTTCGGCTATAGAAATTGTCAGTCAAGTTATTGTATTTTTGTGAAGTTAATGAATGTTGGTGGAGGTCACCCTTATGCTATAGAAACTATTGTTCAGCAAAAGAGATTTGTGTAACTGTGATTGCATGTTTATAAATTTCTTGAAGAAAATTGAAAGTAGATTGTTTTAATTTACACTTTGTATTGGCAAAATCAGTTTATTTAAATTGTAGCTTTGAATGCAGTTTAACTATTTCCTTCATGAAATCTTGTGGTGTTCACTTGTTTGATTCTTTTTTGTTGATGTAGATTTTTTAGTCTCTGATTTAGCCAATAGCTAGCATTCATCAATGTTTTGCTTCAAATCTTTGTTTACATTAAAAAATTGGTCTCTGTTTTAGCTAGTAAGAAGTTGAGTTTATTGTTTGTGCTTAATAGTTTACCCTCTTTTAAATTTGAAAATCTCGTTGTAGGTCTTAATTGTTGACAAGTTGGTTCTTGCATTCGGGGCAAAAACATAGTCAATTAGATATTTACATTTAATGCAAAACCTCCCATGAAATCTTGTACAATGTGCATACTTGTAAAGTTTGCTAGTTTTAGGTTAGTTAGCTCTCATGGAGCTTCCATGTATAATTTGAAGAATGGTTCTACTGTACATATTGTTCTGATTGGGTTGTTTTGAAAAGGAGAAATTAAAATGCTAAGAAAATGAAGTGAAATATGGAATTACCTGATTTGTTCAATCACCTTCTCTATTTCTTATTTGTCCTTAGGAACTTGTCCTATTTCAACAATGTGTTTGGAGTCCTGGACTATGAACAATATAAATACACATGGTACTTGATAATTCAACAATCACCTCCAATCACCATTGATACGTAATCAAATAATTAGATTCCATAATCAAATTCATAAAATATTTATACATAACAAGCACAGATAACATCATTTGCATAAAAAACAGCTGTAACATCTAGGTATTCCTACTATGGATTATCATTTATATCTGCCACATTGTGAATATGGCTGAAATGACCACCTTAGTTTTGCCCTGAATTTTCTGATTTCTGATGGTTTGACATTTCGTCAAACAGTTGTCATGCAAGCTGGTTATGACTGAATAGATAGGTTCTCTTGTCTAAATGCTTGTCATTCAATCGACAATTAAACACACGCTTTGACATTGATCAAATAACCATACTATGATATATAGTTGGCAACAACAATTCTGCAGATATTGAATATGGAATATCCATTCAAATTAAAGATTTCAAATGCATCATAAAACTGATTGCATCAATATCAACACACCCATTATCTTCATATAGAGATGTTCATAGAATGACAATCAATGAAAGATTGCTGATATAAGTGATAGGAAAGAATGCTGAGACTGCTGCTGCTAAAGTCCGGTATCAGTTTTAGACTGCTGTACATGCCCAGAAATCCATACAAATCGCTCAGATTCCTCCCAGAATGCAGATTGCCTATCACAAGGGCTTGAAATGGATTCTACTAATCTAGGTGCTCAGATTGCAATGACCAAACGAGTCTATCCTGAAGTGTTTTCTGATGCAGCTCGACAAGAAGCAGTGCTGGTATGGATGCCTGGGAACCACCAAATCGACCATAATTCAATAAATACTTCAGATTCTCACTTGGGACCTGTTGTGACCAAATCACACATCACCCCATTAGGAATAGGGACCCCCCTTTTTTTGAGCTCTGAGCTTTTCAGTGAGTTTCCAATGAGTTTTCAATGAGTTTTGCTGAGATTTTAATGATGTCCTGACTCGTTTTCCTTTGCTGGCTCGGTAACAATTTCCTTGCCTATGATCTTTGGTTCACGATTAAGGGTAGATGAACTTACAATAATAAAAAATTGAGATCAAATCCTATCTAGATATTGAGTTTTGAAGTGAATCCTTCAGAATGTTTGAGACCCTGAAAAGACTAAGACTGGAGCCTGAAATCCTGAAAATCCTGAAAAAATGGCTAAGTCTGAAATCTGGTGAATCCTCCAAATTCTATATTTTGCATCTTAAATCCGGTGGATTCGGGACCTATCTCAAACATCCTGAAAGGTATATTGAAAAATATTTAAAGTATAAGAAATTCAATCTCTAAACTTATACTTAAATATATTTTTCAATATACCTTTACTCGCGCGATCCTGAAAAATACTTGACAAAGTCAGAGGATTCAAACACTGATCTAATGCGACTAGACACTTAGATGGCGCAAATCTGGGCGCAAAATCACGAAGCAGAAGACACTTGAGCCAGAGGATTTGAAAACTTGATCCAGTGCGCCCATCTAATCCTTCATTCAGTGCGAAAATATCAGAGGATTTGAAAACTCCATCTAGTGCGCCCAGACTAAAAGGTCATTTCGGAGGAAGAGATGAGAATTTCAATGCCTTCAACCAATGCGAAAGTGAAAAAGGACAAGTCTAAAGCCAATCTTGGAGCAATTTTTAATGAAAATGTCAGAGGATTTCAATTCTTGAAGTGATGCGCCACCAAGGAAGAAGAGGGAAATGTGAGAGTTTTGACTTGAGAAATGTTACAAGTTCAGAGGATTCTAAAATTTGAAGTAATGCGCCAACTCCAGAGGCTTCTTAAGACCCTATCTAATGCGACCTCCTAGAGAGACAAGTCCAGAGGATTCTAAAATTTGAAGTAATGCGCTCAAAGTGACTCCAAAGATCATTTTTCAAAGCTATCCAATGCGCTAGAGTTCAGGGAATCTCAAGTGTTTAAGTGATGCGCCATCTTAAAGAGGAGAGTGAAGTTTGATGTTGAGGAATCCAAACTAGTGATCTAATGCGACCAAGTTCTAGAGGATTTGCCAAGTCCATCTAATGCGCTTTACATTATGAGGAGATTGCCAATATCCTAGACATCTAATGTTTGGTCTTCAAGGTAAGTTTCAGAGGAATTCAAAACTTGATCTAATGCGCCTATGGCAAGGTCATCCAATATGCAACACCAAGGTAAAGAGAGACACGTTCTCAGAGGATCCTACAAACTTAACCAATGCGCCAAATATCATACATAATCCACTTCAAGACAAAGGCTATCTAAGTTCATTCGAGTTTGAAGACTTCAACAAGCTTAACTAATGCGCCATATCCAAAGGAGGAAGATGTAGTTTTATTTTAAAGATCTCATGTTGCTCATCCAATGCGCCATGAATGAAGTTCATTTTGAAGAGCTTAAACTACACATCCAACGCGCCCACACTCCACAGGATCCTACACCTTGATCTAGTGCGCCAAAGTTTGAAGACTTCAAAAGGGGTATCTAGTGCGCCAAAACTTAAGGAGTCCTAAAACACTATCAAATGCGTCAAAATTTAAAGGAATCCAAGGTATGATCTAATGCGCCACTTCTTGAAAGCATCCAAATTGCCTAAGTAAAGCGCCAACCTTGTGAGAATCCCAATCATTCATCTAGTGCGCCATATCCAAAGGGAAAGAACGAGGTATGATTTTGAGGATCTCAAACTATTCATCTAGTGCGCTACTCCCTAAGGAGTCTCAAAACATGATCTAATGCGCCATGAATGAAGTTTCATTTTGAAGGAACTAAATTACCTATCTAGTGCGCCAAGTACTAAAAGGATTTCTAATCCTTCATGCAATGCGAAATATCAAGAAGAATCCGATCTTTCAGCCAAAGCCCCAGGTGTCAAGAGGATCTCAATCCTTCAACTAGTGCGAAATGTTTAAGGGGAATTCTATGCCTTGAACCAATGCGAAATCACTTGAAGATCCTACCAACTCCATCTAGTGCGACTTACAACAAGAGGATTCTAATCCCCTAACTAATGCGAAACATGAAAGGAGGATCATCAAGGGGTTAACTAGTGCGAAATGCTGAAAGCAAGTGTTAGATAGCAAGACATGACATTCCAAGAAGGAGACTCCATTATCCCATCTAAGGCGAAATGAGAAGAGGAATTACAAACTTCATCTAATGCGAAAATCTTGAGAAGGCCTCGAAGACTTCAACTAATGCGAATTGCTAAGGGGATTCGAATTCTTGATCTAATGCGCTTGAAAGAAGGAGGAAAACGTCCAACAATAAGAAGAAGATTATCAAGTCTTTATCCAATGCGTCCAAAAGAAAGAAATCATAAACATTTAATAGTTGTTGCCTTCGTAAAACGTGAAATTGCATTCATTTAATAAAGATCAAAATTAAATTAAATGTTTGTGCATGAGGTCGGCCTAGAAAGAAGGAAAGTTTTTTAAAAGTGAATTATATATATGTGCCTCATTTCTTTTTCATTTGATTTATTTTCAAGAGCAGATTTGTTCTCCAAGAGCAGAATTTTCTTCAAGGAGCAGCCACAAGAAGTTGATTTTAGAAGATAAATCTGATTTTATCAAATTTTGTCAAGTGGGAAATCAAATTGCAAGGTATCAAATACAAAACAGCTCATCAAGTAAGTCTGATCTGAGTTTTTTCTGATCTGATTTTCTTATTTTTCTTTCATTAGATGCCTTGAAATTGTCCAAATATTGATAAAATTCTGGAAGAATAAGTGGATTTTTATGATTTTTTATAGATTTTCTAAATTTAATAGTAATATTTCATAATTATAGAGGAAAATTTCATAATTTAATCCACTTAAGTTGCTGAAGTAAAATCTAAATTTTATTTGCAATCACTTATTCGCGTCAAGTCTGCAGAATACAAGGCAAATCATAGCCAAGGATGGAACGATACTAGCCTATTTGCAAAGAGAAGCAGTTGAAGAGACTTTCAATATTCCAACCAAAGAGAGGATGATCAGCATCTCAAAACAACAAGGCCAGCAGGAGTATGATGTCGACACCAAGATAAAGTTACAAGAGATCAGGAGAGAGTGGATGGCCAATCCAGCCATGAAGTTCAATATGAATAATCCTCCACAGTTCCATAAGTCAGATTTTCATCCGGAAATTGGATATCTAATCATGTTTTTGAACAGAATGACAGGAATGCCTCAATCTGCTACCTTTCAGCCTTGGATGTATTCTTTCATCAAGTCAGTTCTCAAAGGGAAAATAATTGATTGGGCTGGACTTATCAGTCAAAGTATACATGAGCAGTTCCTCAGTTTTGCTAAAACTAAGACTTGTTATATGAGTTCCTATATAGTGTATCTTCTTGCTAGAAATGAAGTCTACTCAGGTTTAACCAAGAAAGGAGAAGTCGGCATTGGACCTAACAAATACTTGTCACATCAATGTTATCCTCAGTTGCACCTCAAGAGTATTAATCATTATACAAGGTTTAATGATGCATTTGCTATGTTCATAATGAAGAAACTGAGGGGAGAATTTCATAAAAGATTGTCTAATGCAGCAAGAGAATTCATTTCAGCATATGGACACTGGTATACTCAACATGAAAGGTACACTTACCTAAGGATCCAAGGATTCACATCATATCCATACAGATTGCCAAGGTATCCAACCAACAGGATGGTGATGTTAGAAGTTACACGACAACTCCTAGAACTCATCAGGTTGCAGAAGTTGAAGAAGAAAGGAGGAATCCAATTTCCACTTCGTCTTGGACAAAATCTGGAATGTCCATCTTTATCAGCAGCTGAGTATTCTGAAATAGAGCTACAGGCCTATCATTTGCAGACTCATGGCACCAAGAGGCCTAACTTTGACCTTTTCCAAGTTTGCTGGAAATACAACAGAGAATTTAAACACATCAAGCAGTTGGAAGATCACTGGGCCAGTGCCCAAGATGAAGATGATCTCCGAACTCTTCAAAGTTCGAGACTCGACTGGGATTTAGTCAGAGCCACCAAAGCATTCAGGATTCCAGACCAGTTCACAGAGGATGATACTATGCTAATAGATGAATTTGACAAGATAAAGGATTTGCCTTACACAATTGATTGGTCAAAGAGAGATGCATCCGAAGAAGATTTGATAAAGCCGGTTTTAGCCATGACACAAGTGTGTATCAATCAACTATTGCAGGAAATGAGTGCTGAAAATCGAGATCTCACCTACAATAAGATGGATGAAGGAGAACCCAAGCAGCATAGTACACATAGCCAACCACAACACAGTGGGAATGATCAGAGCAATAATTCAGCCAGAAAGAGGAAAAGACCTAGTCAAGATCAAGGGGAATCTAGTCGAAGACCTCAGAAAAAGAGTAATCCATCTACTTCATCTAATCCACAAGAAGGTGTTTCAATTGTTCAAAATCCAATACAAGAGATAGAAGTAATAGAAGAAGTTGCCTTGATTCCATCAGAAGAAATCCAATCAAGCCCCACTGTCATAATAGAAGAGAATGATGATCTTGGTCAGGATGAAGTAGGACAAGCTGAATCTGATGAAGAAGTAGCTCGTGTTCAACACAATCAAGCTCATGAACAACGAGATCTTTCTACTTTCCCACCATGGTTGAGACAAAGGATTGAAGAAAGCACAATTGTAGAGACTTATCAGCCTACTGCAGTTGAGGAATTGCTTGTAAATGTACAAAAGAATAATCAGAAGAAGAAAGCAACGATCCTTTCTAAAATCACTCAAGATTCTGCTGGAAACAGAGAGGTCCACATAGCCGTTCCTAGAAGTGACAAGGAGATAGAAAACATGGCACCTGAAGATTATAATTTGACTACAATTGGTATAGGTCCAATCACAAGGGAACAAGTCGATGAGGAACTACAAGATGCAGTGAATAATGTGAGAAGTATGTTGAAACAAGAAAGAGAAGCAAGGATGAAAGTTGAACAAGATTTTAGTACATTGAAGCATTACATCCAACAGGTCATGCAACCTATTCAACAGAAGGAAGCTACTGCAATTCCTCCTTCCATTCTTCCACAGGAAACAATATCCCGAGTTGAGGACATGAGAAATTCATCCCAGATGATGAAGGGATGGATAGAAAAGACAGAAGACAAGGCCTATATTTACCTAGAAGAAATTGTGCAAGTGTATGACAGAGTCATTAAGCTCCAAGGTCGAGTCCAAGCTTTATTGGAAAATTGTGCTGAGTTCAAACCAATCAAAGAGCAATATATGCCACAACTCAAAAGCTTAATGGAAGCTCCAGTAGAAGATTTAATTCATAATAAGGTGATTGACAGAGATACTCCACATGACTTTGTCACTTGGTATTTCTCCTTTCACAACAAGGGGCAACTAGTTGATAAGATTGAAGTAGATATGTCCAGGATAAGAAGTGTTCTTCTAAGAACAGAAAATCATATATATACTGCTTTGACAAAGATTTGTAATCCTTATGGAAATGTTACCATTGAGAACATGAAGCAACAAGTTAAGGCATTCTACTTTCAATATGATGGACTTGATGAAAGTCAACTAGATAATATATTCACACTTGCATATCGTCTTGGGGAAAATAAGTCTTGGATAAACGACTGGGAGAAGACACTTGGAGTCTATGAGGCAGATGTAGCAGTGGCAGAAGGATCCATTAAGGCAGCGACAAGTGTACCAATGGAAGATATTATTCAAATTGTGTCCAGATTCATTGTATCTCATAGTACTACTACATAGTACTCGCCTTGATGATGTGGCTTCCTTATCCTCTTGGAAAGCGTGCCTTTGTTCTCTCTTTCATGACTTCTTTCATTTAATATGAGTAACCTCCTGTATTTAATAAAGTTAACCTCATTCATTTAATAAAGTATAGTTTGTTGTAACTACTTGTGATGTGGCTTGATCTGATCCGCTGATTTCGCCGATCAATCTTGACCCTTCTCTCCTTTGAGGACTATAAAAGAGCTCTCATTGCTCTCATTTGTAACAGTTGGAAATTCTGAAATTGTTGTAAGAGCTCTCTGAGATAATAAAGGACTCATTGATTTGGTGATTCTATTTATATTTCTGAGTGTTTGCATGGTTTCAATTTTCACACGAATATTAAGTTAAGTTACAAGTTTTCTTTTAAGTATAAGTTAGTTAGTGAGAGATTTTTATTGCCTTGTAGTGAAGTCTTTACAATTGAGCGTCAATTTGATCTTTATGCTTGTTGAATTTTCATGAGCATAATTGATTTAAATATCTTGCATACCTTTGAAGATAGCACCTCTCTTGTGTAGTTGTTTCATCTTGGCGAAGCAAGATTTGGTTTGACTTCACTTTAAGCAGTAAACGTCCTTCCATTTAGGATTAGATTAGTATTTCTCAACCCTAATCTTTTGCCCTTTTTTTATCAATCATTTAGATTTAGGATCAGAACGTCCATTGCTAAATCATACGCGTCAGTTGCAGTACTTAGATTCCCTAGTGTTCACTTCCAGAGTCTTTGAAACAACAAGTTGAACAATTGTGTAAGTCCCTTTGTTGATTAACAGCAGAATCATACTTAAATCATTGAGCTGTTTCTTACTAAAATTGAAACATTATTAGAAGAAGGAACCTTGGAGTTATCTCGTTTGATCACTTGGTTTAGCATTCGAGAGGCTTTGCTCAAGAGAGAGTTAAATACCTAGTATTTTACTCTATTGTTGACTTGTCAAAAAACAACCATCAACATATTTGGCGCTAGAAGGAGGGCTCTTACAAGTTGTTTCAGATTAAGGAAGGACATCCTGGAGCGAATTGGTTCTTTCTCGCCAGAGAGGCACCAAAGAATTCTAAGGTCTGCACCAGGAGCATCCAAGGACTTTTCTGAGTTGGGGTTCCCGTCAAAGTCGAAGAAAGGAAAGAAAGGGACTTCAGCCAGCCAAGGATCTCCAAGTGGGGGTGATACTTCAAATTTATTTCAAACTCCACCTCCGAAGAATCAAAATCAGGGAGTTGTTCAACCAGGCAACGTCCAAGTAACCACCACAGGCACTCCACTTCAGCAAGGAGCTACTCAAGCAGGTCCAGGACAACCCAACATTCCAATGGCAGCACCAGCACAAGCTTGGCCTTTGGGAAATGTCTCACCCCTGGGGACTTTTACCGATTACCATGATATGCCCAAGAATCCCGAACATTTCTGTTCGAAATTTCATGTCAACGATCCGAGCAGGACAGCTGAAGAGCATATTAAGATCTTTGAAGGTACTCTGGTAAATCGAAGGATTGAAGATGAAGATGTAGCATGCCGACTATTTCCCTACTCTCTCGAAGGAGATGCTACTTTTTGGTATGTCAATCTACCGGCTGGATCTATTACTACCTGGGAACAGATGAGAACCGCTTTCCTGGAGAAATTCAAGATTCTCATCACTCCAGCAGAACTCTATAAGCAGTTCATCGAAGTTCGAAGACAGGAACACGAGCCTATTGCCGCTTTTAATCACAGGTTCCATAAAGCATATTCTAGGTTGCAACCTCCCTATGATATCACTCCAGTAATGGCGATGGAGATTTATTACGCTGCATTGGATCGCCTTACTTCTATGTTCGTGAAAAGAGCAACAACCCCGCCGACCACTCTGACAGGAGCATATGCTGAAGCCGTTAAGGTGAACACAGATTTGGGTATGAACACGCATGGGCCACTTAATCACATAGGGCATGTGGCAATGCCAAACCAGATTCAGGGAATCAATCACGCATTGGCTCAACATACACCTGTAATGAATCCAGTTCCTGTTTCCACTCCTGCTAATCAATTAGTCCTACATCCAGGAGTGCCAATTTCACAAGTTGTACCGGAAAAACCAGTGTATTTGCAAGGATCTTCATCTTCTGCGAAGGCTCAGGAGGAGAAAGACGAAATGAAAGAGCTGATTGATCAGGTAAAGAAATTGTCTACTGAAGTTACACATTTACGAAATCAGAACAACTATTTGCAGAAGAATTTCCAAGGCAATCAGGGTGGGTACCAAGGAAACCAAGGAAATCAAGGATACAATCAAGGATATAGTCAGGGATATAATCAAGGTTTTAGAGGAAATAATCAAGGCTTTCAACGACAGAATAGAACCTGGAACACTGCACCGAATACCGGCACAGTTCCTTCACCACTCGACAATCCACCAGCTTCGGACCCAAAACCTGCAGAGAAAGTATTTTTAGCAGAAGCTGCACTATCTACATGGTGCCGGTTGCATAACACCAATCAGCATTCAGAACTTCAATGTCCCGAATTTAAGATAGCAGCTGACATCTTTCAACAGGAAATGCATGGTACACAGGTACCAGAGAATCCTCCAGTCACCGGATATGAAATTGTGCCTACGCAGAGGTATGATCAAGCTTTGATGATTGAAGATTTCACTTTTCCACCTATGACGGAATATGATATGACAGAATATAGCGGAAGATTCCCGCCAGCCTCTGCGAATGAACCAGTTGAGGATACATACTACACTCCGCCGTTCGAGGGTGATTTCCAAACCCAAGAAGCAGATGAAGTTCAGGCCTTTCAGCAATCTGCTGGCAATGCACCACAAAGAGTTTATCAGCGGAATTACCGGCCACAAGATCCTATTACCACGTCCACTCCTCCTAATAACTTGCACACTCCGCCAAATCCAAATGCAAGTAACAATCCAAGCTATCCAAGGGATGCACCCGAATACAGACAGCGAAATCCAGTTCAGAACGTTGTCCCAGCACAAGAAGTTCAGCAGCAGAATGTCTCTGCAAGGATCGATCCAGTCAGGAAGGAAGTTCCTAAAGAGGATTTAAAGAGATTGAGTCAGTGTGTTGTCGAAGAACTCAAGAAGATTAAAATCAACCTACCATTGACAGAATTGATTCGAGTACCTGAAATTAAGGAAGCTTTTCTAAGAGGTGTCGATGATACCATCTCAAAGGGTGGAAATCAAAATGTGCAAGTCACCACAGGATCAGCCGGTCCATCTACTTCAAATGTACCAAGAGCATATGTAGGTCAAAATACAAATCCAACTCAAATGAGGCCACCTCACCCACAAGGCCAGACAAATGCTATTTTCATTGCACAGGAATCATCCAGTATAACAGATGGCAAAACAGTTGCGATAAAGGAAGAGCCTACCGAGGGTAACAATATGCCGAAAGTTCAAAGTTCACAGGTCAATTCAGATCCAGTAAATGACCGATACAGTGCACCAAAGAAGAAATCAGTTGTCTTCTATCAAGGAAAAGATGAACAGCCTCCTTTCTTGATATCAGTTAGAATGTTTGGCAAATTATTACATAATTGTCTAATGGATTCAGGAGCCTCAAGCAACGTGATGCCTTTGGGTATTTCCAAGAAACTTGGCCTCATCCCAAAGCAGACAAATAAGAAAGTTACGCAATTAGACAAGACCGAAGTTCCAGTTATTGGAGAGCTACATAATATTCACATGCAGTTAGCAGCTGATCCCAGGATTCAGCATTACATTGACATTTCAGTAGTAGACATACCTGAAGGGTATGGGATGCTGTTAAGCAGAGATTGGTTGAAGAAGCTCAACGGATACGTCTCCACCGACTTTTCGCACATGTGGCTATCATGGAAAGGATTGCCTAATCAAATCAGGATAGATAGCACTCCACGTCTCAAATTGATGATTACTGAATATGGTGAAGACAATGAGATCCTTTTTGTACAAACAGACTTAGGTGTTTACAAGCCTAAGGTTGAAGAGATTCTAATGTTTCACAATTCAACAGAGGTCCTCATAGAAAGTGATCACAGCGCATCATCAGATGAAGAAGGGGAGGGTATGTTTGAAAACTTCCGGAATTTTGTGATGAGACATGTGAAGCAAGGAGTAGAATTGGGAAGTCACGCATCCGTTCAAGATCTATTGCTACCTAATTGGTGTAGGATACACAATGCTTTCCATTCCGAGTTCTCTTGCTCTATGTGCATAGTGGCCCTAGAACAAGTTAGAAAGAGAATTCCAGAGGCCATGGGCTTGGAAATCCCCAGTATGATGAAACTGAAAGAACCTGTTCAGGATATGGCCGTTACAGATGAAGCAAGCACTTCGGCATCAGCAACAGAACATACCCAAATTGAGCCTACGAAAATAAATCAAGGTGTTGATATGTCAAACTCAGAAGATAATCAAGTATGGACTCTAAGATTTGATGGATCGAAATCCAAGCAAGGATCCGGAGCTGGCTTTGAATTGATCAGTCCGTTGGGGGAAGCTTATTTATCAGCTTTAAGATTACAGTTCCCATGCACAAATAATGTTACCGAGTATGAAGCTCTCGTACACGGATTGCTCTTGGCCATAAAGAAGAAAGTTAAAATTTTGCACGTATTCGGCGATTCAGAAATAGTTGTCAGACAAGTCAGGAAGCAATATGTGTGCCATGACAAGAGACTAAAGAAGTACAGAAATAGAGTATGGGATTTGATTGAAGACTTCGATGCTTTCAACATCAAGTCAATTTACAGGTCAACAAATCGAGTAGCTAATGCACTAGCACAGGCCGCAAGTTCCCTTGAGCCATTGGCTATGGAAGGATTAAAAAAGTTCACAGTGGAACTAACATCAGTACCATCAGTACCAGATAATATCACAAATTTTCAAGTGTTTGATGACGACAAACATATACTGGATTTCTTGACCAATTCAGGTATCTTCACCACCCAGGTCATTGACGAAAGCGAAGTTGAAGCTGAGTTTGATCCAGATGGGATTATGAATCTGAAGGACAATAATATCCCAAAGGGTATGATTGAATTAGAAAGACTCTTCGATTCAGATAAGTTGGGTACTCCTCCTCACCACAACGAAGATGGAAATAAATGTGAAGCAGTCAATCTGGGAACCGACGAAAATGTAAAAAATGTATTCATAGGGAAAGTTTGCACACCGGAAGAAAGAGAAAACATCCTCAGTAGTATGAGAGAATTCCACGATGTTATTGCTTGGGGATACGATGATTTGAAAACATACGACACATCCATCATTACACATACTATCCCTCTCAAGCCAGGAAGCAGACCTTTCCGACAGAGGCAGAGGCCGGTCAATCCTTTATTGGAGCCACTTATTTATCAAGAAGTCAAGAAGCTGCTGCAGGCAAAGATCATATTTCCGATCAGGCACTCGACGTGGGTCGCCAATTTAGTTCCAGTTAGAAAAAAGAATGGAGAAATAAGATTATGTGTTGATTTTAGGAACTTGAACAAAGCATCAGAAAAAGATAATTATCCTTTGCCTTCATTGGACGAAGTGCTGCAAATTGTAAATGGTTCACAGATGATGTCTTTTCTGGATGGATATTCAGGGTATAACCAGGTCATGGTTGAAGAAGAGGATCGATTGAAGACCGCTTTCACTACCAAATGGGGTACTTATGCATACAGAAGGATGCCTTTTGGCCTAATCAATGCAGGAGCCACTTTCCAGCGAGCTATGGATATTGCTTTCAGAGATATTATGGGAAAATGCATTATCATCTATATGGATGATCTTACGGTGTTCTCAAAGGTCAGAACAGATCATGTGGAGCATTTAAGGAAGGTTTTCGAATCTTGTAGAACATATGGAATTTCCTTAAATCCAAAGAAGTGCATCTTCGGGGTGACAGAAGGAAAGCTCCTGGGCCATGTCATATCAGAACACGGTATCTCTATTGATCCAGATCGGATAGAAGCCATTAAGAGAATTAGCATGCCTGCCAGTAAAAAGGAATTAAAGTCATTCTTCGGCAAGATTAACTTCGTCAGGAAGTTTATTACCGGATTTGCAGAAATTATTAAGCCATTGAATGATATGTTAAAGAAAGATGCGAAAGTTGAATGGACTCCTCCAGCAAAGAAAGCATTTGAAGAAATCAAGCAAGCAATTGCTAGGGCTCCTGTCCTCATCAGTCCAGACTATTTGAAGCCGTTTTATTTATATTCTTTTGCATCTGATCACACCTGTGCAGGGATTTTGACCCAGAGGGTAGATGATAAAGATGAACATCCCGTTGCATTTATGAGTGCCCCTTTTAAGGATGCTGAGCTGAGATACCCGGCAGTGGAGAAACAGGCTTATGCTCTAGTAAAGGCTACCAAGAAATTTCGGCACTATATCTTGCGGAGTAAAGTGTATGCTATAGTTCCAGATGCCGCAGTAAAAACACTACTAATGCAAAATGAACTAGGCGAACGAAGAGGCAAGTGGGTCGCCACTATTCAAGAATACGACATTGAAATTCAACCAATGAAGTTGGTTAGAGGACAAGCATTAACTCAGACTATAGCACTTGAAGAACCTGGATTAGTTCAGCAAGCTTACGTACTTGAAGCAGTATCACCAGATGAGTGGTACGATGATATTGTTTATTATCTACTATCTCAGAGATGTCCAGAACATATGAGCCCAACACAGAGGAGAGCATTGAGATACAGAAGTAAACGTTTCATGTTGCAAGGATCAGTTTTATTCAGACAAAATCATGAAGGCATCTACCTAAGGTGCATTGGGAGGAACGAAGCTAAAAGTATTATGGAACAATTTCATGATAAGTTCGGAACTTGCCACGGTGGTGAGCTAGCAACGGCAAATCAGATATTAAGGGCAGGCTACTATTGGCCAAAATTGTTTCAAGATGCTCATCAGCATGTCAAAACTTGCCATATTTGTCAAGTAGCAGCTTCAAGAGAACGAAACCCAGCTATGCCTTTGCAGCCAGTTGTTGAATTCAGACCTTTTGCCAAGTGGGGATTAGATTTTATTGGTATGATAAACCCACCATCTTCCGCACAGCATAAATATATTTTAACTGCCACAGACTACTGCACCAGATGGACAGAAGCCCATGCTTTGAAGTTCTGTACTTCTGAAGTAGTGATCAAGTTTTTAGAAGAGAATATAATTACCAGATTTGGTTGCCCCAGTGCCCTTGTATGCGACAATGGCCCTGCATTTTCATCACTCAGATTTTCAAATTGGGCCTTTGAATATGGTATAACCCTGAAATTTTCATCGAATTATTATCCACAGGGAAATGGCCTAGCTGAGTCCACAAACAAGAATCTTTTGAATGCAATAAAGAAATTACTGGATAAGAATCCAAGAGACTGGCATACACAGCTGAAGTTTGCTCTTTGGGCAGACAGAACTCGAGTTAAGTCTTCTCTGGGTACTTCGCCATATCACCTGGTTTATGGGCAGGATCCCATCTTCCCAATACAATTGAGGATTCCAACCTTGCAATTCATGCAAGAGTATTTAGATGAAGATGAGCAAGTACAAGTAAGATTATCACAGCTCCTGCATCTGGAAGAAAAAAGAGACATTGCCTTAAATAAATTTATGAAACATCAAGGAGTGGTCAAGCGTTGGTTTGATCGACAGGCAAGAGTGAAAGCCTTCAGAATTTCTGATCTGGTTCTATATTGGGACAAAGCACATGAACGGCGAGGTGATCACGACAAGTTCGATTATCTCTGGAAGGGCCCATATCAGATTGCTGAGATCCTAGGAGAGAACGCTTTCAAATTGAAGACTCTGATCGGAGAAGATATTCCATTGCCTGTCAATGGGCAGTTTTTGAAGCACTATTTCCAGCCATGAATTCTTCGGAACACTGGTTTGTACATAATTAGATAGGATTTCCTTTCAGTTATTTTGTTTTTTTTCTTAGATTAGATTTGTTTGTCTTGATGTCATTTGACTCAAGAATTTTTCAAGAAGTTTTCATAGTTTAGTTGTTTTTGTTTCTTTCGTTTTTAGAGTAGTTGTTTTTGAAGGGTTCTAGTTCTTGACAAGGTGGTGTGTATCCAAAACACATTTGGTATACTTTCACTAGGATATGTGAGCGCATTTCTTAAACATTTATTCACGAAACTCTTAGGATTGATAGATTATTGTTTTCAATTGTTGACGAAGCGAGCACTGAGCTTGACTGGGACATTAATCATATATTGTGTCTTGACACCATTATCTTTTGAACATAATATTTTAAAATGTCAAATCTAATTTTACGAATTCTTATTTGTTCTTTTGAGAAACTTAAGTCATGATTGATGGATTTCCCGTGGATTCCATCGCGAGTATTAGATAGCATGACTGTTTGCTCCTAGGAGATGAGTCATTTGTTCGGTATTGACTAAAGTATTTTGAGGTTTCTTACACATCTTAATGATCCCGAAGTTTCTAGGAAAACCTTTGTAAGCCTGGATCAAGTGAAAATCATAAGGTAATTCATGCTTCCATTTCCATTCCATAATAAGTATTTTGCATATTTTCATATCCGTCATTTCATTTACCACATCCCATATTACAATAAAATTGTTCGTTCATTTCATTCCACTACAGTTAACCCTCCATCTGCATCATATTTTCAACCAAAAATGAATTCGAGTCTACTGACCGCATCATTTATATGACTCTGTGTTCATTATACTCTAGAAGGATACAAGTTGAAGTTGAAATCAAGTACTTGGAGTATTTTCATTATCCACTGTATAGGATAAAATCAAATGTTGGTATTCCCACTCCACCATTTTCCATTATCCACTTCATATATTCACTTCACTTTTGTTACTATGCAAAGTCTCAAAGCATGTAACTATTCATCCATTTTACCTCCGCCTTCAAATCACATTGCTATCCACACCTTTTCACCCCTCTCCTAATCATGATTGATGAATGTGAGTGTCGTCTGAATAAGAAGCTTGCAATTCCTTCTAATCATTCCCCCACATTTCGTAAAATAAATATTTGGATGCTTTTACCTTTTAAGCAAAGAGATTCCTGAAAATCCAAAAAATCTCTATGTATCATGATACAAATGCCAGAAATTTCTAAACAAGGCATGTTCAAAAGTATATTTCGTGCTGTACTTTCAAGTCAAAGAATCCTTGCGAAATAAAGTTCTAAGTACTTGTAGCCGAATCCAAAGAGGCTACCGCATCCATCCATTCCATTTCCATTCAATTCCATTCCATATTACTTCACCCCGCGAACCAAAATTAAAGGGAGAAATCCTAAGTTCGTGAAGGACGTGAAGGTATCATTACTAGTTATCATTAATCCCCGTTCCCTATTTACATTTCCTTTTTTACTTGCAAGCTTCGAAGTTTTAGGTTGATACAAACAAACGTTGATCGTGATTTCATTCCATTTCATTTTCCTTATTCACCGTTCATATTTGTTTCTTGCTATTCAACATATCCCATCATTCCTTTGGTTTATGGTTGAATACGCTTTCACACAGTCATAATCCGCCATCATCCAACTCCGTTCCCTTTATCCCATCATTTCCTACCAACATTTGTCAGTATCAGAACGTGACATGATTTTCTGTGTGGATTATCGCGTCCTTCGCAGAATCAGACTCTTGAGTTCTTATCATTCGTTACCTCGGTGAAAACCTGGCAAACAGGCGCCGTGTGTAATGGTCATTATCCTAAAAAAAAAAAAAAAACGAAAAAAAAAAAAAAGAGAAAAAAAAAGAAGAAAAAGTAAAGAGAAAAAATTTTCGTTCACTGGTGAAAACCCGGCAAACGGGCGCCATGAATAAGTATCTTGGCGAAAACCTGGCAAACAGGCGTCATGATAGAGCCACATTGTTTCCTTGCATTATCATTCCATCACCACTCCATTTGACATCACTTACTTGTCATGCATATTATCATTCACCTATGTCATCCATATATATATCCGTCCATCCGCTTTCATGAATATACCTAGCTTGATACGGGTCAGCTTAGTCGATCCTGGTTTCTAAGGGATGGGAATGAACCTAAGTGCTTGCACTTCAAACCTCAGATATGGATAGTTGCGCTGGCAATTGATTTTGATTCTTTGATTGAGTAGTCGTGTTTATTTGATCTCGTGTGTGGGTGTGCATGGAAATGTTGAAGCTTGACGTTTGTTTATCTTTAGCACATTCAAGAAGTTGTTTTAATTGAAATCAATCTTTAATCACACATCAGGAGATGCAGTGTCTTGATTCAATTTATGATTCCTTTTCCTTTTAAGCTCGTTTTGTATAGTTTATGATTGAGGATGATAATTTGATATTCTTTGAGTGAGCTTTGCATTTTTTGTTTTAGAAATGTTCAGGAACATTCCTCCAGTGGAGTCGCCAGATGTTGTGACCAAATCACACATCACCCCATTAGGAATAGGGACCCCCCTTTTTTTGAGCTCTGAGCTTTTCAGTGAGTTTCCAATGAGTTTTCAATGAGTTTTGCTGAGATTTTAATGATGTCCTGACTCGTTTTCCTTTGCTGGCTCGGTAACAATTTCCTTGCCTATGATCTTTGGTTCACGATTAAGGGTAGATGAACTTACAATAATAAAAAATTGAGATCAAATCCTATCTAGATATTGAGTTTTGAAGTGAATCCTTCAGAATGTTTGAGACCCTGAAAAGACTAAGACTGGAGCCTGAAATCCTGAAAATCCTGAAAAAATGGCTAAGTCTGAAATCTGGTGAATCCTCCAAATTCTATATTTTGCATCTTAAATCCGGTGGATTCGGGACCTATCTCAAACATCCTGAAAGGTATATTGAAAAATATTTAAAGTATAAGAAATTCAATCTCTAAACTTATACTTAAATATATTTTTCAATATACCTTTACTCGCGCGATCCTGAAAAATACTTGACAAAGTCAGAGGATTCAAACACTGATCTAATGCGACTAGACACTTAGATGGCGCAAATCTGGGCGCAAAATCACGAAGCAGAAGACACTTGAGCCAGAGGATTTGAAAACTTGATCCAGTGCGCCCATCTAATCCTTCATTCAGTGCGAAAATATCAGAGGATTTGAAAACTCCATCTAGTGCGCCCAGACTAAAAGGTCATTTCGGAGGAAGAGATGAGAATTTCAATGCCTTCAACCAATGCGAAAGTGAAAAAGGACAAGTCTAAAGCCAATCTTGGAGCAATTTTTAATGAAAATGTCAGAGGATTTCAATTCTTGAAGTGATGCGCCACCAAGGAAGAAGAGGGAAATGTGAGAGTTTTGACTTGAGAAATGTTACAAGTTCAGAGGATTCTAAAATTTGAAGTAATGCGCCAACTCCAGAGGCTTCTTAAGACCCTATCTAATGCGACCTCCTAGAGAGACAAGTCCAGAGGATTCTAAAATTTGAAGTAATGCGCTCAAAGTGACTCCAAAGATCATTTTTCAAAGCTATCCAATGCGCTAGAGTTCAGGGAATCTCAAGTGTTTAAGTGATGCGCCATCTTAAAGAGGAGAGTGAAGTTTGATGTTGAGGAATCCAAACTAGTGATCTAATGCGACCAAGTTCTAGAGGATTTGCCAAGTCCATCTAATGCGCTTTACATTATGAGGAGATTGCCAATATCCTAGACATCTAATGTTTGGTCTTCAAGGTAAGTTTCAGAGGAATTCAAAACTTGATCTAATGCGCCTATGGCAAGGTCATCCAATATGCAACACCAAGGTAAAGAGAGACACGTTCTCAGAGGATCCTACAAACTTAACCAATGCGCCAAATATCATACATAATCCACTTCAAGACAAAGGCTATCTAAGTTCATTCGAGTTTGAAGACTTCAACAAGCTTAACTAATGCGCCATATCCAAAGGAGGAAGATGTAGTTTTATTTTAAAGATCTCATGTTGCTCATCCAATGCGCCATGAATGAAGTTCATTTTGAAGAGCTTAAACTACACATCCAACGCGCCCACACTCCACAGGATCCTACACCTTGATCTAGTGCGCCAAAGTTTGAAGACTTCAAAAGGGGTATCTAGTGCGCCAAAACTTAAGGAGTCCTAAAACACTATCAAATGCGTCAAAATTTAAAGGAATCCAAGGTATGATCTAATGCGCCACTTCTTGAAAGCATCCAAATTGCCTAAGTAAAGCGCCAACCTTGTGAGAATCCCAATCATTCATCTAGTGCGCCATATCCAAAGGGAAAGAACGAGGTATGATTTTGAGGATCTCAAACTATTCATCTAGTGCGCTACTCCCTAAGGAGTCTCAAAACATGATCTAATGCGCCATGAATGAAGTTTCATTTTGAAGGAACTAAATTACCTATCTAGTGCGCCAAGTACTAAAAGGATTTCTAATCCTTCATGCAATGCGAAATATCAAGAAGAATCCGATCTTTCAGCCAAAGCCCCAGGTGTCAAGAGGATCTCAATCCTTCAACTAGTGCGAAATGTTTAAGGGGAATTCTATGCCTTGAACCAATGCGAAATCACTTGAAGATCCTACCAACTCCATCTAGTGCGACTTACAACAAGAGGATTCTAATCCCCTAACTAATGCGAAACATGAAAGGAGGATCATCAAGGGGTTAACTAGTGCGAAATGCTGAAAGCAAGTGTTAGATAGCAAGACATGACATTCCAAGAAGGAGACTCCATTATCCCATCTAAGGCGAAATGAGAAGAGGAATTACAAACTTCATCTAATGCGAAAATCTTGAGAAGGCCTCGAAGACTTCAACTAATGCGAATTGCTAAGGGGATTCGAATTCTTGATCTAATGCGCTTGAAAGAAGGAGGAAAACGTCCAACAATAAGAAGAAGATTATCAAGTCTTTATCCAATGCGTCCAAAAGAAAGAAATCATAAACATTTAATAGTTGTTGCCTTCGTAAAACGTGAAATTGCATTCATTTAATAAAGATCAAAATTAAATTAAATGTTTGTGCATGAGGTCGGCCTAGAAAGAAGGAAAGTTTTTTAAAAGTGAATTATATATATGTGCCTCATTTCTTTTTCATTTGATTTATTTTCAAGAGCAGATTTGTTCTCCAAGAGCAGAATTTTCTTCAAGGAGCAGCCACAAGAAGTTGATTTTAGAAGATAAATCTGATTTTATCAAATTTTGTCAAGTGGGAAATCAAATTGCAAGGTATCAAATACAAAACAGCTCATCAAGTAAGTCTGATCTGAGTTTTTTCTGATCTGATTTTCTTATTTTTCTTTCATTAGATGCCTTGAAATTGTCCAAATATTGATAAAATTCTGGAAGAATAAGTGGATTTTTATGATTTTTTATAGATTTTCTAAATTTAATAGTAATATTTCATAATTATAGAGGAAAATTTCATAATTTAATCCACTTAAGTTGCTGAAGTAAAATCTAAATTTTATTTGCAATCACTTATTCGCGTCAAGTCTGCAGAATACAAGGCAAATCATAGCCAAGGATGGAACGATACTAGCCTATTTGCAAAGAGAAGCAGTTGAAGAGACTTTCAATATTCCAACCAAAGAGAGGATGATCAGCATCTCAAAACAACAAGGCCAGCAGGAGTATGATGTCGACACCAAGATAAAGTTACAAGAGATCAGGAGAGAGTGGATGGCCAATCCAGCCATGAAGTTCAATATGAATAATCCTCCACAGTTCCATAAGTCAGATTTTCATCCGGAAATTGGATATCTAATCATGTTTTTGAACAGAATGACAGGAATGCCTCAATCTGCTACCTTTCAGCCTTGGATGTATTCTTTCATCAAGTCAGTTCTCAAAGGGAAAATAATTGATTGGGCTGGACTTATCAGTCAAAGTATACATGAGCAGTTCCTCAGTTTTGCTAAAACTAAGACTTGTTATATGAGTTCCTATATAGTGTATCTTCTTGCTAGAAATGAAGTCTACTCAGGTTTAACCAAGAAAGGAGAAGTCGGCATTGGACCTAACAAATACTTGTCACATCAATGTTATCCTCAGTTGCACCTCAAGAGTATTAATCATTATACAAGGTTTAATGATGCATTTGCTATGTTCATAATGAAGAAACTGAGGGGAGAATTTCATAAAAGATTGTCTAATGCAGCAAGAGAATTCATTTCAGCATATGGACACTGGTATACTCAACATGAAAGGTACACTTACCTAAGGATCCAAGGATTCACATCATATCCATACAGATTGCCAAGGTATCCAACCAACAGGATGGTGATGTTAGAAGTTACACGACAACTCCTAGAACTCATCAGGTTGCAGAAGTTGAAGAAGAAAGGAGGAATCCAATTTCCACTTCGTCTTGGACAAAATCTGGAATGTCCATCTTTATCAGCAGCTGAGTATTCTGAAATAGAGCTACAGGCCTATCATTTGCAGACTCATGGCACCAAGAGGCCTAACTTTGACCTTTTCCAAGTTTGCTGGAAATACAACAGAGAATTTAAACACATCAAGCAGTTGGAAGATCACTGGGCCAGTGCCCAAGATGAAGATGATCTCCGAACTCTTCAAAGTTCGAGACTCGACTGGGATTTAGTCAGAGCCACCAAAGCATTCAGGATTCCAGACCAGTTCACAGAGGATGATACTATGCTAATAGATGAATTTGACAAGATAAAGGATTTGCCTTACACAATTGATTGGTCAAAGAGAGATGCATCCGAAGAAGATTTGATAAAGCCGGTTTTAGCCATGACACAAGTGTGTATCAATCAACTATTGCAGGAAATGAGTGCTGAAAATCGAGATCTCACCTACAATAAGATGGATGAAGGAGAACCCAAGCAGCATAGTACACATAGCCAACCACAACACAGTGGGAATGATCAGAGCAATAATTCAGCCAGAAAGAGGAAAAGACCTAGTCAAGATCAAGGGGAATCTAGTCGAAGACCTCAGAAAAAGAGTAATCCATCTACTTCATCTAATCCACAAGAAGGTGTTTCAATTGTTCAAAATCCAATACAAGAGATAGAAGTAATAGAAGAAGTTGCCTTGATTCCATCAGAAGAAATCCAATCAAGCCCCACTGTCATAATAGAAGAGAATGATGATCTTGGTCAGGATGAAGTAGGACAAGCTGAATCTGATGAAGAAGTAGCTCGTGTTCAACACAATCAAGCTCATGAACAACGAGATCTTTCTACTTTCCCACCATGGTTGAGACAAAGGATTGAAGAAAGCACAATTGTAGAGACTTATCAGCCTACTGCAGTTGAGGAATTGCTTGTAAATGTACAAAAGAATAATCAGAAGAAGAAAGCAACGATCCTTTCTAAAATCACTCAAGATTCTGCTGGAAACAGAGAGGTCCACATAGCCGTTCCTAGAAGTGACAAGGAGATAGAAAACATGGCACCTGAAGATTATAATTTGACTACAATTGGTATAGGTCCAATCACAAGGGAACAAGTCGATGAGGAACTACAAGATGCAGTGAATAATGTGAGAAGTATGTTGAAACAAGAAAGAGAAGCAAGGATGAAAGTTGAACAAGATTTTAGTACATTGAAGCATTACATCCAACAGGTCATGCAACCTATTCAACAGAAGGAAGCTACTGCAATTCCTCCTTCCATTCTTCCACAGGAAACAATATCCCGAGTTGAGGACATGAGAAATTCATCCCAGATGATGAAGGGATGGATAGAAAAGACAGAAGACAAGGCCTATATTTACCTAGAAGAAATTGTGCAAGTGTATGACAGAGTCATTAAGCTCCAAGGTCGAGTCCAAGCTTTATTGGAAAATTGTGCTGAGTTCAAACCAATCAAAGAGCAATATATGCCACAACTCAAAAGCTTAATGGAAGCTCCAGTAGAAGATTTAATTCATAATAAGGTGATTGACAGAGATACTCCACATGACTTTGTCACTTGGTATTTCTCCTTTCACAACAAGGGGCAACTAGTTGATAAGATTGAAGTAGATATGTCCAGGATAAGAAGTGTTCTTCTAAGAACAGAAAATCATATATATACTGCTTTGACAAAGATTTGTAATCCTTATGGAAATGTTACCATTGAGAACATGAAGCAACAAGTTAAGGCATTCTACTTTCAATATGATGGACTTGATGAAAGTCAACTAGATAATATATTCACACTTGCATATCGTCTTGGGGAAAATAAGTCTTGGATAAACGACTGGGAGAAGACACTTGGAGTCTATGAGGCAGATGTAGCAGTGGCAGAAGGATCCATTAAGGCAGCGACAAGTGTACCAATGGAAGATATTATTCAAATTGTGTCCAGATTCATTGTATCTCATAGTACTACTACATAGTACTCGCCTTGATGATGTGGCTTCCTTATCCTCTTGGAAAGCGTGCCTTTGTTCTCTCTTTCATGACTTCTTTCATTTAATATGAGTAACCTCCTGTATTTAATAAAGTTAACCTCATTCATTTAATAAAGTATAGTTTGTTGTAACTACTTGTGATGTGGCTTGATCTGATCCGCTGATTTCGCCGATCAATCTTGACCCTTCTCTCCTTTGAGGACTATAAAAGAGCTCTCATTGCTCTCATTTGTAACAGTTGGAAATTCTGAAATTGTTGTAAGAGCTCTCTGAGATAATAAAGGACTCATTGATTTGGTGATTCTATTTATATTTCTGAGTGTTTGCATGGTTTCAATTTTCACACGAATATTAAGTTAAGTTACAAGTTTTCTTTTAAGTATAAGTTAGTTAGTGAGAGATTTTTATTGCCTTGTAGTGAAGTCTTTACAATTGAGCGTCAATTTGATCTTTATGCTTGTTGAATTTTCATGAGCATAATTGATTTAAATATCTTGCATACCTTTGAAGATAGCACCTCTCTTGTGTAGTTGTTTCATCTTGGCGAAGCAAGATTTGGTTTGACTTCACTTTAAGCAGTAAACGTCCTTCCATTTAGGATTAGATTAGTATTTCTCAACCCTAATCTTTTGCCCTTTTTTTATCAATCATTTAGATTTAGGATCAGAACGTCCATTGCTAAATCATACGCGTCAGTTGCAGTACTTAGATTCCCTAGTGTTCACTTCCAGAGTCTTTGAAACAACAAGTTGAACAATTGTGTAAGTCCCTTTGTTGATTAACAGCAGAATCATACTTAAATCATTGAGCTGTTTCTTACTAAAATTGAAACATTATTAGAAGAAGGAACCTTGGAGTTATCTCGTTTGATCACTTGGTTTAGCATTCGAGAGGCTTTGCTCAAGAGAGAGTTAAATACCTAGTATTTTACTCTATTGTTGACTTGTCAAAAAACAACCATCAACAGGACCTTTTGCAACAGGTGCTCCTACCCTAGGCGACTCCAAAGGATGTTATAAACCATGCACAAAGGCAGCGAATAATTTCCTTGACTCCCACGTACTTTCTGTGTTGTATGGCAGCTTGGAAAGGAGTACGGTCAGCTAAAACCTCAGTCAAACCTGTTTACTCAGCCAATATTTTGTCTTATTCTGCCTCTAATAAGACAAAGAACCCTCTCCCATTCTTTCAAATAGCAATACAATGTTTTCATATTTTTTCATGTATGGCCTTACTCCGTACGGCTCCATTGTATGACACTCATAGGAAATTAAAGCAAATGATAAAGTTCTTCAAATTACCTCTTGCATTGCTGCTATCTACTCCTATCCACACCAAAATCAATACCCAATCCAAAATCTTCTGATATTCATCAAAACTCCTAAAATGGTCAAATCCATACCTTGCTAAACAACTCCATTTATGCTCTTTTGATTTTCTAGGTGAAAATAACAAATTACCCAGCTAGGGTTGATATTGCACAACCCAAACCAGATGATGTCTGAGGCTAAACAACCTCCAAAATGTCTCTGCTAAACAACACCAGATGAATTTCATATATCCAAATAGCATGAATGTCCAAATGAGCGAATGAGTCTATATATTTTATTACCCCAACACCCCACGCTCATGCAAATAAAGAATAATAATTAATATCCACCACTATGCGCTCCACTCCACAAAGCATTCCTAGAATAGGCGTACATAGAGGGAGGGCCCACCAGAAGCTAATGCTCACAAGGAGTGTAATTTAATTATTTTTAAAAGACTAAGTTGTCAAATAATTGAGTTGTAAAATAAGACATAAGGATAACTTATAATAATCTTTTAAGAGCAACATTTCCCTTAATTGAGCCCAGTTAGCCTTCGGAAGATTGAAATATTTAAGGCTAACGTTTTCTAATATTTATATTTAACAACAATGTTGCATGGATAGCCAACATTTTTTATTATGTATGGAAATATAATTTGGACTTACAAAGTCTCTATTATGGATCTTACAACTTGAACCTTGTTGCTGTAAATATGAATCAGTATAGACTCGCGGAAGATGATACGGTACCCTTGTCACAAGCTATAGCAACTTGGAACCTCTTTTGCCACCCAAAGTATGATGGACTTGCGGTTAGGTGTATGGTGTGATAGACTTGTAGGTATCCTTTGAATTTGTATCAGTTGGCTACTGTGGACAACACCTATAGTCCCACGATACCCTTCCAATGCTAGTGCCACATATGGTAGATGTTGTGACAGCCGAAATGAAGGGTACAACCAGTGCACAACAGTCTAATGATGTCTTCTGAACAGTATTAACTTCTTGTTGCTGTGATCTGCTTATGCTCTTAGCTGCCCAAAGCATGCAAGGCTCATGATATCCTCCAATGCCAATTCAACTTTGCTTTGCAAATGGATATATGATAGCTCAGCTGCACAAATGAACAACTCCCATCGCCTCAATACAGAATGCTGAAAAATGTCAAATTGTCTATGGTGAGTGGATCAGCAATCAACAAACAAGATGGACTGTTGCAAATTGTGAATCAACTATAAATAGATGCTCTGAATATGAGTGATGAATTCAGGTTCCCAACAACGAAATGGATGATTCTCCTCTCAACAGTGATCTCACTTATGGGGTGCTGCAAATAATGGATTTGGTACGGTTCACACATAATGAAATTCAAACTTGGAAATGGCGCTCCTACCAGATTTGCATGCAACTGTCAACTGCCAATTTGAAACATGCACACTTTCTCCAATTTAGTCCACCTTGCAACTCCTGTATGGAATTACCAAAGCAAGTGGCAAGGGTTGTTGTCCTCGCCTCCCAAATAGAGAGCCAAGAGGGTTTTTGCCCTCCTAGACCTCAAAAACAACCAAGGGTTTTTGTCCTTGAATGCAAATTGAGCACAAAACTCCAAAGTCAAAATGTTAAATGAAATTGTGATGCTCAAATGAAGCTAGGCACCACTTTGATATAGCTTTCCAAATCGGACCCTTATTTAAAAATACTTTTTATTTTAATATTAATGTTTAAAAAACACTAATTATTTTGTTTATAATAATATTATTAAGTTACCCCTAAAATTAGAAACTATTGGGCCCAACTTAAAACAATATTATTAATTATTTTGGGTCCAACTTAAAACAATATTATTAATTATTTTAGTCCAGAAAAGGGGACATGACATGTGGGTATGATAAAAGGGTGGTGATGGACACCAAGAGATTTTTCAATAGGGAATAGAAGTGCAATAGAAAAAGTGCAGCAATATTTTTCAAAAGAAAAGCAAGAACAATATTACTAGCACATGATGTAGAAGGAAAGAGGTGAGCTCTTTTGAAGAGTCAACTAAAGTGCAAGAATGTGAATCCTTGAGAGAGCTTGAGAGCTTCAACAATGGTGTTTATTTCATCAGCATAAAGCCAAGAAAAGCTGAGAAAGAGAGATTGTGAGAGTTAGATTCAAAGTTTTTTTTTTGGCATGAAGCTTATGAGGAAGCTGAAGGTTCGGATTTGGATGTTGAAGGTGTTTTTTTGGCAAATGGGCATTACAGCAGGTAACTGAGTGGGAAGCAATGTTTACATTTTTGGAAACTCATGGGATGCTAGTGCTAGCGCATCACACGGACGTCGGCACATTGCTCTAGTGTCCTAGAGAAATCGTCCAAAATTTAGCATGTGATCCCAAGACAGCAAGAAGAATCAAAATTTGATAAAGAAATTTTGCAATCTGGTGAAGGAAAAGGCTAAGAATAGGCTAAAATGATTCTTAAAACATGCTAAGTGAATGGACACTAAAGTAAGCCCAAAATATAACATGAAATTGCAAGGGTATACAATTTTTTATGTTACACTCACATCTCTTGCATGATAAGAAATCCAAAAATAGACTTATAAAAATAGAGGCTCCCTAAAAAAGTACATTGGTTAAAAATAGAGAATTAAAAATAGCTTAGGCTTAAAATAACAAATCTCAAAATATGTTGTTCTTGAAATGGTGATGGGCCACTGACGGCTGAAAATCGCATGAGCTAAAATAGACTATTGTGCTCTGGAGTTGATTTTGACGAAATTTTTCCTTTGTTCTGATCATGGTTGATCCTCTAAAAATCTCTTGAAACCTTGACATTTTGACAATGTGATGCTTTAATCTGACAAATCCTTCATTCTTCAGCAATTCTTAGTTGAAAATCTGCAATCATCTTGAATGCTTTGAAACCCTAGAGCATATGAAAATTGCCTCTTTGAATGCCTGGGAAACTTTCTATGTTTTGATAGCAAGCTGTTGTCTTATATGTTTTGATTGATGAAATTGTTAGACAAACCTGTATACTGCTGTAACAAGATCTTTGCTAAAAACCCTACTATATCTGGTCGAAAGCCCAAAGAAATTCTCTTCAAACTGCTCCCATGACTGATTTCACTTTGATTTTCTGATGAATGACAGAAGAACGATAGATTTTGAACTAAGTAGCTGCTGTTGTGACTGTTATGATAGGTTTATGACTGATGCTTTGGAATGATTGAATAAATTCTGCTGAAAAATGACAAATCTGCCTCCTAACAGTCAATGTTATGCTCCGCTTCAGAAAAATGATCTGTTGATTTATATTCTTCCGCTCGCGTTCTGCTGATGAAGCTTGATCTGCTGTTTTGGATTCTGTTGATCTGCTCATGTTCTGCTGATGGAGAATAGAAGACAAGACAGATTTTGAAGAGTGAATTTGCTGTTGTTACAAGTGTGACAGAATTATTTCTGCTGCAAAACACTTTATGCCAAAAGATTTTGTACAGAATACTGTATTGAAGAATGAATTGGGATGATTTAGAAGATAATAGGGAATCTCTGCAATAAAACACTTGCTGATATCTTGAAACTATGATGGAGAGACTCCCTTTTTATGGGTCATTCAGGAATGGAGGTGGCATATAACATTTTTTTTGGTATACATATATGATCTAATATAATCATACATAAATATATATACAAGTATAAATATACATATTTGTATACTTCTATTATCTATACGAGCCTAAGCATGCAAATATGTATATATACAAATATCTATATATATGTACATCTGTTCATCTGTATACACATACATGTCTAGGTTTCATATGTTTACACACAATATATGCATACAAAACTGTGTAATTAAGTATTTTTTTGGAATCCTATTCTTGGGCAACTGCCACGGTGCTTGTAGTTACGATTGTAACAATTCAAAAGTAAAATCAATGAGATTGGGGAAAGATAATTGTGAAAGGGTTTGCTTGGATGATCTCCATTTGATTAACATAATGTTATAAAAGATTAAAAATAACATCTGTGCTAAGCTTTAAAGGAGACATCTCTCATTCGATAGCATACAAAACACTTTAATTGGTTCTCAGCGTTTTTATTTTAACTTCTTAATTACCATAAAAATATTGAGGATAGCTCTATTGTCACTTAAAACTCCTTTCCTATTGTTTGGAAAAATGGCAAACATTATATGCTAATTTTCCCTTTTATTCTTGGTGCAGAAATGTTCATTTTCGATGCTGATAGTGCTAATCAATCCTCCCCCCATTGATGAAAATGGGCACAAGCAATATGCGAGGTCACTCGTTTTGTCTCATCCTAGACTTTTATATGTCTCTGTTTGATTTCTGGGAATTTAGAGAAGAGCTGGGGTTATGATGGGAATAACTCTCTAAGATGATCAAGAATTCAACATTTCTCACCTTGTATGATCTGGACATTGGATTAGAGCCTATAGACTTTTATGCTGAGTTAACTGAGTCTGAGAACTAAAATTCTGATTAGTGACTCATGTAACAAAGTACACATGTTTGTTTGCATACCTCTTGTGTTGTAGTTAAATTTATATATCTGGTGCAATGTTATGAATCTATATTTTTTAATGTATTTATAATAATGTTTTCTTTCATTTTCGCAGAGCTACTTATGGCGAAAATGCTGTTGATTCACCAGAACGAACTAACGAAGTTGCAGGAACTTATGCCAAATCTTGCCTAGAAGTTGCAAGCGAGGCTGACATTCCAGCAATTGACTTATGGTCAAGAATGCAAGAGACCCCAGGATGGCAACACAAATATTTGAGGTAGACAAACATGCAGTAACTAATGTCTTTTCACGAATCACAAATATGTTCCTCTTTGTTAAAATCCTTTATTCTGCTGTTTTTCTACAGTGATGGTTTACACCTTACCCCAGATGGTAATGCAGTTGTCTTTGAAGAGGTCCTCAAAATACTCAATGCAAAAGGTTTGAGTTGTAGTGACATTCCATATGATTTTCCACATTATTCTATTATTGATGCCAGGGATCCACAAAAAGCATTCCATGGCAGAGAATGATGGACCATTCTTGTTGCACGTTAGTCAGGAAAATTTATTTCAATTGCTTATCTAGTTGGAACTTGCAGTGTAAGTGACTAATATCAAGAAAGAGTTTCCATTGATTGCAAAAAAACAATATCTTGTATTTTCCAACCACAATCATTTTTTCATGACCGCTCTTACAAGGTGTGAAATTTATGTTCTGGCTAGACTTGTGTGTTCTCTGTCAGTTTGTATTCTACACTTGAAGTTTGATAGGTGGACTTGTATACATCCTCGGTTTACTTGTTTGAGGCTATTTATCATGGTGCACTTATAGTACGTGGTTTTAGCATCAAAATAACAATTTAAATTTAGTAAACTTAAATGATTACGTTACATACCTTTTATAGGGGTCAAACACAATTCTTCAAGCATAGTTGGAAAACTCGACTCGCCAACAAACTCGCCAAGCCTAAAATTGGCGAGTCAAAAAAAACTCGTCAAAAACTCGGCAAAAAACTCGGGAACTTAAAAAATTGCTTAAATTTCAGTAGAAACACATTCTTTTTGCAAAATTCAATGACAAGATGAATCCAATGAGTCCATATATGAGTACAAAAGTGTTTTCTATTAAATTTGATTGACTTTAATGCAAATTGATTACAAAATCACATTCTCATGCGGAATCCTGATGGCTGAAACCCTGATAGTCTGATACAAATTACAATAGATAGCTGAAAATGAAAATAGCAAAACTAGAAGTAAATACTAAATACAACATTTTACACCTTCCTCTTCCCTAATTTAGTCAAAGCTAGGGAAGAGGTAGATGCTCTAGTCCTGCGAGTACGTGGTGCCAGTGACTCCTCGGTTGGCATGGAAGGTTGTGGCTGAGGCTCAACCACCATCCTGGAAATATCTGGCTCTAGCATTGACTCCTCATCATCCTCATGAATGTCCTCCAACCCTACATCTCCTGTTGCACCCACATCCTCCATTGCCTGTCTCTCGAAATGAATAATCTCGTCCGCAGTAAGCAATGGAGGCTGCTCATCCCACCCTGTCTAATCACTGTAAGGATCTATCTCATCCAAATCAATAGGATCCAGTGATTTGTCCTCTACTCTTTTTGTGCGCAATTGATGTGTCATTTTGGGATTCCTATTTTCCATGCCTCAGAATTGCAAAATCATGTCAAATTCCACAACATTTTACTAAGGGGTTCTTGTTCTTTCACCCTGATGCATGTTCCTGAAACCCTGAATTTGGCTAAGTCTGAAACCTGAAACCCTGAAAAATTGGTTAAGTTTGAAATCTGATGGATCCTCCAAAATCAAGAATCTGCATGTTAAATCCCATGGATCCGGAACCTATCTCAAACATCCTGACAGTATATTTCAAAATATTTCAAGTATAAGAAATTCAATCTTATACTTAAATATATTTTGAAATATAGTCACCTAGGGAATTGCAAATTCTGGGCAAGTTTATTGCTCAGACAACTTGGTGCGTTTTCGGTAGAGACTCCCTTGAAAAACTCGGCGAGTAAAAGTTGAAAAAACTCGTTTTCAAAAACAACTCGCAGTTTTTTTAAGACTTGCTGAGTTTTTGGCGAGTCTGCCAACTATGCTATCAAGAGTAATCATTTTGCACGTGTGAAAGCTTGAAACTACCTTTTAACTATTCTAAGAGTTTTACTTGAGAACTGCAGATTTGTTTCAATTTTAAAATTTGGCACTATTGGGATGGGACTTTTTTACTAATTCCATCTCATTTTGTTTCATGTTTGAATAGACATGATTTTTTTTGATAAAGAGAAAATTTATATATATTAAGAAGATAGTTTGCAAAAATGCAATCATCTTTTTATAAGCAAAAGAGGCCGAAAGATAGTGGCAGTCATATATAATGCTTCCCAGCAAGAAGACAAAAGAAGGAAAATATGACAAGTATCCCATATGGACTAGAGAGCTATTCAGTACGACTCTTTTGGTGCTTGGTGTTAAAAAAAACATATTCGATATACAAAATAGCAGGAAAGCATAGATTTCGGTAAGAGCAAAAACCATTGAAGCTTTAAAATCAGCAGTCCTTAAGTTTGGTGGTGGCTTTGAACATGGTAATTATTTTCCTCAATTAGATGTTGATGCCGATTCCATTTGAGCAGTGTTGCTAATGGGGATGCCAGTGGGAATCCTCTCCCCACCCATCTGCATATTCCCAGTAAGTTGGATTTCACTGCATCAGTTGTTGTCTCTTGGAGGTGGCCTTGCTAGTTACTCATTTGGATTGCTCCAATATCTTTGTTTTTTAAAATTCAGAAAGGATTTCCCCAATGGATTCTTTCCTATATAAGAGATGCTGATAGCTTTGTTATGAGCACAAATAAGAAAGAAATAAATTATATTAATGTTCACGGATGATCAAAAGTAGGCCAATGTAACTCGAGAATAGCGGTATACAATAAAAACTTCTATGAAGAGAAACCTAGAAAGGTCTCACCAAGGGGAAGAACAAAAGTAAAAAAACACAAAACAAGGACCACCAAAACGAGTGGTTAGGAAATAGGTACAAATTGCCAAGAAAAGGGGACAAGAACCTCCAAGAGCAAAGCGCAGCCATAGAGGAAAACTAGAAATCATCGAGTATCATTGCCTGGACTAGAAATGGTGAAGTCACTAGTGCCATCGTTGATCAATGTGAAGAGACCAATACAAGATTTGATAATGCTCATTGGAGATTGCAGAGGGCTAGGAGGGGTACTCCCACTTGGATCACATCTAACATCCAAGGCCAAAGTAACCCCTGTAGTAGTGAGAAAGCTTGTAATATGCATCTACCCCTATGACTGGGGAGGTGGCTGGAGAGGAGTAGGTCTATGCTGGCGAGAAGAAGCTAGGCCATGTTGTTGGGAAGAAAAAGGACCATGATGCTAAGGGGGAAGATACTGAAGCAGAAGCTTTGAGAGATGCCGTCTCATAGGTCTATCTACATCTATAAGAGTAGTAGTATCCAAAGGTCGTTTAAGGCTGCCAATCACATGGATGTGCTTAAAGGAGGAGGTGACCAACCTAGGGCCTCTAGAGTCCCGAGAAACTACATGTAAGGATATGTGATGCAGGAGCATCTCGGGAAAACCAGTTATCCCGCATCAACCAAAAGCAATTTTTCAGTTTTATTTGGTTTTCGTCATGGTTTTGTGTTTCAGTTTGGTTGAAGCATCTAGAAGTTCAGAAGCTTGATCACACTCACCAGTACAGGTTTCTTTGGTATGTCTACATAAAGTGACGGAAAATAGAGATATTTGCAAACTTGGGTTTCTCATACTCTTGAAATGAATTTTCCAAGCTACATTTTGAGGCACCAGCACACAGTTTTGCAGAGAAGAAAAATTGTGAGTAATGCATTTGGTTTACCAATTCAAGATATATTTGAGGAGTTTTCAGATAAGCCAGTTGCACAGGTTTATCGGGCAGTGTTAAAGCAAGAAATGTCCCCAGAAGGAAAGACTATCACTTTAGCTGCTAAGGTGCGCCATCCACATGTCCGCAAAATGGTTGAAAGGGATTTTGGAATAATTAAATCTCTGGCAAAAACTTCCATGATTATGCCTGGTTTGAAGCATTTGCAGCTTGATAAGACTGTGCATCACTTTACAACATACATGACAAAGCAGTGGAGACTTTTGAGGAGGGACATAGCATCATACAGTGTGCCCATGAAGCATCAGATTCACATATACGATCACATCTCGCAGCACTAGGAACAAGGCTATTCTTGAAAATGTTATTGGTGGATAACTTTATCCATAGGGATCTGCATCTAGGTAACATATTTGTACGTTCATATTGTGTGCACTCTCAGATAGTTGTTTTAGATGTTGGTATGGCTATAGAGATGAGTCAAAGAAGTTGTTCAATACTACTGGAGCTCGTCAAGGCTGCAACATTTCGAGATGGGAAAATAGTTGCCAAGTGCATGTTAGAGCTCTCAAGGGAGCAAAGATGTCCTGATACAGATCAATTTATAAGAGATATAGATGAAAAGTTCAAGAAGCACCTAGCAGTGAGAGGTTCTGCAAAGAATACTAGAGAGTGCATGACATATCTATTTGATGAAGTTCAAAGGCACCATGTAAAAGATAGAAGAAAGGTAATATCCTCGCCAGGCAAAGAAAGTGCCACGATGGTGTTAAATTCCATTGTTTTACCTTCTAAATATCATCTTTGTTGATGGATTGCTGTGGTGAAGGCTGCGGTCTCTTAGAGTTTTTAACTTTAAATAAAAATAAATAGTTTTCAATTGCCTTGGACGATGTCACTTCACCTTCCAAAGAAATGCAATAAACGAGTTCCTTTCAAAAATGGGAGAGACCACCAAAGATAGGAGGCGCCAATAGGAGAAATTGAGAAGACAATAATAGAGAGGGAAGTGCACAGCAGTTAGGGAAGACGTTTTGGGCAAGTGAAGTCGCTGCCAGAGATTACCCATTGCAGATCTGAGTTCAACCAGAGGAATAAGTGCATATACAAGAGTTGAAGATTAGGTGTTGGTTGCAGAAAGAGGAAGCCTAAGATGACAAAAGGTGGTTTTGTTGAAGGAAGAAGCTGCCAGTAAGTTGCAGATTTGAGAGAGAAAGAAATGAGAACGAGACCAATAAAGACCGTAGTATTTGTAATTTTGCCATTGCAGATAGGTATCTGTTGTTTGATGAAAATAATGTAATTGAGAGCTGGATAACAATAAATCTTGAAAGGCTTGTTGTAATCTTGGTTTTGAATATGAGTTTCAGATTGTAGATGTGATTGTGTACGTGTGTCTTTGAGATTATGAATTTGTGTGAAACATTTGAGTTTTCTGCAAGAAGGGGGGTGTCTATCTGAATCAATATGTGTTGAAGGATGATGGCCTCTCAAAGATGGAGAGCCAAACACAACTATTCTGAATGTTTAAAGAAGGTAGAGAGATTGTTGCCCAAGTCGCTGTAGAGGTAGTAATCTCTCCCTCATATCTCATAATAAATGGGGCATTTGAAGATGAAATGCACCTTGGTCTCAACCTCTTGGAGGGAGCAAAGATGATAGATTCGGTTAGGGCGAGGAATATGATGATTAGGGAGGGATTATGAAGGGGTAGTCTTTGAGTATTTAGAGGAAATGAGGGATTACTTACAAGTCTTAGTATTGGGATAACCCTAATGGTGGGGTTTTTTTTCTTCAGTAGGGTAATCATTCCACTATTGGATACCTACCAATTAAGGGGGATGGTTATGGAGATTAGAGGAAATAAAGTGTGGTTGGGGGGTCTTGCTAGGGTGCATTGGTCTTTGGGCATTTTTAATATTTATCATTTTTTAAAAATAAAATTTATAATTAAAGATATAAAGTTAAGCTAAGAATTTTGGCGGTAATTAAATACCTTGTTTGGTGACTTTGAGTTCCATTGCATCCTATGCGATGAGGAATCACACTATAATTGCACCTTGCCTAGAAGATCTTGCAATGTTATGAAACACTATTTGACCACTGGGTTCAATTTTCACAGCTATATTTGTGAGTTCATTGGTCCAAAATTTTGGATTGTGATTTGGGAATTGCCTTCAATTACAAGTTTTGGAATATTGATTTTTTTGGCGAGGTGATTCCTTCATACATGGCCATGAGTTCCACTTCATTATTTGTTTGGAGGCCATCTTCTTGATAGGGAACAATGATTTTACCCACATGATTATGAATTATCCCTTCTATCCCTACTTCGCATGGTTGGAGATGGAAATTAAATTTGCTCCAATCTTGGTAGGGTTTTTCATCTTGCTTTTGGGAGATTTTTCTTTATTTGGAATTTATATTTGAATGGAAAGTTTTATTCTTTAGCAGTGCTTAGGTCTTCCATGCTGGTTCAGTAGAATCCCTTATCCCACTTTGGAGTGTATAAAGTTCTGCTCCATGGATTTGGGTGCCACTTACTTCTAATAATTGACATTTATCGGTATTGGTATTTTCAAAGATGTGCTGATTGCATTCCATTCAAATGTCCCTAATTATGTGGCCTGGACCAATTTGTTGGATAATACTTATTGATTTACATCAGCTCTATGCTTTTGTCAGGTTGAAGTTTGGGAGTGATATATTGCTCTAGGTGTTGTTGGAGTTAAATACATTCCATTTCTTGCCATATGACTAGCAAAGCTGCACTAGATAAAGAGACGATGACTAGTTTCTTCCTTTTTCTTGCAGTTTGAGCACTTGTTTGGACCATTCCATCCTCTCTTTTGAAGTTGATTGTTTGTAAGGGCTTTTTCATGAGAACTATCCATGGAATTGTTGGATTTTCAGGAGAATTTGAATTTTGCAGAGGGTTTTCCATTTTTTTGTAGGTTGTTTTTTTCTTTTGGTCAAATGTTGATATGGTTCAAGATAGTCACACATTCTCTTGTGGTGGTGGTTTTTTCTTGACAATTTTGTCTTTGACATGGAAGACCTAAATTTTTCTATCTACCGATACTTCCATTAGATTGGTATATTTATAGTGTGTCGTACCTGTTTGTATTTTTTAAAGATCTTTTTATGTGTTATTTTAATTTTTAGAGGCGTTCTTATAGACTAGACAGAAGATGCAGAAGGGGTTTCAGTTTTCCTGTAGATGTGTTGCCGGAGCATAGAATATATAACATAGAATGCAAACCAGAAAATATACAATAGATATGAAGAAACTAACTGATACCCAGATCATAAAATATCATATAATGAATTACTATCACATACCCACATGGAAATTTGCAACTTCGTACAACTGTTGTAGCCAGATCAGCAAATTGGGAAGTGTAGAATCCCTCCGGATCACTCCAAATGACAGAGTATATGCAATACAAATGATGTAAGATAATCTAAGACCCTAGATGCCAAGATTGGAGTAGATAGAAGCCAAGAACGGGATGAAGAAGCAGCTCCAAGACCACCCACAACCTTCCTGGGAATGTACAGCCTAGTTGCACATTAATGGTGACTAAAATGATACTCAAAAACAACCACAAACTCTCAAATAATCCTCTCACCAAGTGGTACGGCCAAGCTGGAAATGTACAACCAACAAGGGCGAGGAAATACAGTCCCAAAAACTCTGTCAAACTCTTATAAAATCTGCACTACAACTGCTCTCAAAATCTGCATACAAAGAACAACAAAATCTACAAGATAGTACAATGTAAATCCTCAAATCTTCAATAACTTGAACTCCATTGAAGCCCATATGCAAGCATTGTGTGTATTTACCAATCAAGCATTTGCTAATGGAGGTTTTCGTCCTCGGAAGCCAAGATCAACACTATCTTGCAAAGGTTTTCGTTTCAGCAAGACAATACCAAACCTTGGAGCCAAGCTCCAAACCCTGGAGCCAAGCTCCAAACCCACACAGGGAATATCTCAGTAAGAGAGAAAAATCAATAATCCAAATATATGCCAAATGACTCACTTTTCTGCCTTTTATAAACTCCCAAGAGGGGCATTGCCTTTTTTGAGGGGAAAATTATATTTTTAAATTATATTTATCCCCCTATGGATGGGCGCCCAAATTCTCCTAGTGACCCTTTTAATATTTCACTTCATAAAGTCACTTTGCTGTTAATCTTTATAAAGTCCCATTTAAATAAAATAATATAACTTTCAGACTTTAAAATAAATATCAAGACAATGTCAGAATGCAAAGATCTATAGCTCGTTGGAATGGTTTCGACGAGACGAATCCAAACCCACTTTGAAAATCCTGATTTGACACCGAACCCGAATTTACTAAAAATAGTGACGGCCATAAGCAAACTAAGCCAACACAGAGAGTGCCAACTGGATCAATAAACCATCTGATATCACTGAGCTCGATGCAACGTCTGGATAACCATCAGCTGACTGCCAAGTCACCAAAACAAAGCCAAACTGACACTTACTAAAAATAGCAATGTTCTTCGAGGACCAAAGAGAACAAACCTAGAAAAACCTAGAAAGATTGTCGCCATGCAAGCACTTAGTATAAATAGTAAGTACGGACAAGTTGTCCGAAATCTCTCCGGAAAGTGTCAACTAGCTCCACTAGATCACCCAAACACCTTGGTGACATCGAAATACTCCTCTGATTAGGCTATCACCAACCCAGAAAGTTAGCTTCGACTGTGCTGCAAGAGAACCCGAAAATGGGGACATTATAGTCTGCCTTACCCAAAGATTGCTTGTCCTCAAGCAATCTGCACTTGCATGCTCTGGTTGAACACCAAGATCCCAAATCAATTTGGAGAATGCCCAACAGTATCTCCACTACATCCGTGGGGTAGAGGTAAAACCATGCTCAACATCAATGTAAGTAGCTACCCCGATATAGAACAATCTGCTAGACATAGGAGCCCCTGGGTCCCAAAGCCAATATGGAAGTCTGCCATACACATCACCTAGTGACTTCCACTGCGCTACTCAGATATAATCTTCATCATGCAGAGGGTGGTGAAGCAACTCAACATAATCCAACTAAATTGTCATGCCAAACCTGTCCGCACCTGGATCCCAACACATCAAAAGCTCACATCCATCAGTCATGACGATGTAATTAAATCTCGAAGTGTCTAAACCACACATCCCCTTTCATCCTCTGCAAAACTCCTATGGATGTGTTGACTATCCAACATAGGTGTTGGAAGATATGAAATTGCTCCTCTCATTCATAAAGTATTACTTGCAGGGATTTATACTCTCCTACATTAGGTAATCTGATCTCTGAGGATAGTCCCATGACAGGTGAAGCAGAGCAGGTTATTAATAGCTCTTGCGAAGAGTTGGTGGATTTCCTCGTGAGTTGTGTGACATATCACCACACTCATCTTTTTCACAGGAGATATGCAGGGCATCATTCAGTGGGGAGATCGGCTCTCATGATGATTTGTTTCCCTCTCCTGGAAGCAAATCAGAGATTACATCACATGCAGCTGATTTTGATCGACAGTTTATGGAGTCACAGAGATGGAGAGATCAGTTGAAGGTCACAAGAGAGAAGGTTGATTCAACCTTATCTCGTTTAGATTGCACTCATAAGAATGTTGAGAACCTTCTTTGGATAGTAGAGTTTGAGGAGAGATGGTATGGGGTCTCGACTGGTACTCACATTCATGATTTGCAGTCCATTAGGAGTGCTTTGGACGAGATAAAATCTGAATATCACCAATTGTTTTATGATAGGGAGAATGCTATTGGGTACGCAAAAAGGGTTGCCAGAGTATCTACCCAATTAGCCATTTAGGATCAGAGACATGAGCCAACATTTAATTCGAGTGATGAGGAGTGTGTTCCCCATGACTATGATGGTCAACCATTGACACAGGCAGGTGCTTTTTATTTTGACTGCATAGTGAGGAGTGCTCATCATTTCTCCTTTAGTCCACACACAGATGACCTGATGATGCGTAAGTGTGGATTGGCTCGGGATTGATACCATCCTACATTCAAAGGAGCAGTTTCATAACTTGCATAATTTCTGCCTATGTTATGCAGTTTCATATCCCATGATGGTAATCTGATCTCTGACTCTAGGTCTGCATAATTTCTGGCCCTTGAACAACAAACCATCTTGGATAAAGTATTCCAACCATGGTGTCCTATCTTCGATCACTGGATTCTTACTAACAACCCTTGCTTCCTTAAAATCATGATCATCTGGATACAAATCCTACATTGCATCAAAGCCAACATTAACCCTTAACCCATTCATCAACAAACATCTTCTGCTAAGTGCATCCGCTACCCGATTTGACTTACCACTTCGATGTTTCAAAACAAATGAATAACTTTGCAAGAACTCCACCCATTTCATGTCTTTGGTTTAGCTTACCTTGACTGTTGATGTACTGTAAGGCATGATGGTTAGTATATAACACGAACTCATTTGACAGCAGATAATGTCTCCACTTCTTTAAGGCCTGCACTATATCATAGAAGTCTTGGTCATAAACTGAGTTTTCCTTTTTGCTTCATTAAGTTTCTCATTGAAGTAGGCAATGGGTCTACCTTCTTGACTTAACACTCCTCCAATTGCACTACCACTAGCATCACAATCCACTTGGAAAACTTTGTTAAAGTCTGGCAGCGCCAACACAGGCTGCTTAGTCACCTTCTTTGTCAACATCTGAAAACTCTTTTCTGTTGTAGCTGTCCATTGGAACTCTCTCCTAACACCTTTCGTTGTTTCGGTGATTGGTGCATATATGCCACTAAAATTTCTGTTGAACTTCCTATAGAAGCTCGCCAAGCCATGAAAACTTCTGGCCTCAAACATGCTTCTGGGTGAAGGCCAATCCAGTATTGCCTTAACCTTCTCTGGATCCATCTTCAGCCCCTCTTCAGACACTACAAAACCCAAATATACTAGTTCCTTTTGCATAAAACTGCACTTCTCCATATTCACCAGTAACTTCTCTTCTTTTAATCTTTGTAAGACTGCCCTTAGATGTAGTAGGTGCTCCTCCTTTGTTTTGCTGAAAACCAAGATGTCATCCAGATAAACTATGACAAACTTTCCAAGGAATGGTTTCATTACCTCATTCATCAGTCTCATAAAGGTGCTGGGTGCATTTGTCAACCTAAATGGCATCACTAACCACTCATACAGTCCATCCTTGGTTTTGAATGCTGTCTTCTAGTCATCCCTTTCTCTAATTCTGATTTGGTGGTATCCACTTTTCAAATCAATCTTGCTGAAATACTTTGCTCCGCTCAAGCAATCCATCAAGTCATCCATATGAGGCAATGGAAACCTATACTTAATGTTGATCTTGTTTATAGCTCTTGAATCAGTGCACATCCGCCATTTTCCATCCTTCTTAGGTGCCAGTACTGCAGGTACAACACATGCACTGAGGCTTTTCCTAATCAGCCCTTTATCCAATAGCTCATACACTTGCCTATTCAACTCTTCATTTTTCATAGGTGTCATCCTATATGGTGCCTTGTTTGGTTGGTTTGCTCTCGGTATCAAATCCATGCAGTGACTTATGCTTCTAACTGGAGGTAATCTATCTGGTAAGTCCTTCATTAGTATGTCAGCAAACTCACTCAGAATTTCTTGGACCTTTGTGGGAACTGCTACCCCCTTCATAGCTGTCATAGCTTCCGCAATTTGAGGTAGGAAGGCATAACAGACCTTCTCGTTTCTGATTTCCTTTAGGAATTGTTTTCCACTTATTAGACAAACCCTATTACTCCTCTCATCATCCACATCCTTATCCTTCAAAGGATTCAACACATACTCAACCCCATCCTTCTTGAGTGTTATGTAGTTACTCTTGCCATCATGAATGGCCTGCCTGTCATATTGCCAAGGTCTGCCCAACAGCAGGTGGCATGCATCCATCGGCATAACATCACACAATATCTCATCTTTATAGTTTCCAACATGGAATTGGACAAGGCATTGCTCACTTACCAGTAATTGATGTCCCTTCTGCAACCAAGAGACCTTGTATGGAGTGGGGTGCTTCAATCTTTTCAGATTTAGTTTTTGCACCATTTCTTCTGATACTAAATTGTCAGTGTTGCCGCTGTCCACAATGACCTTGCAGTATTTTCCTCCAAACTTACATTTGGTTCTAAACAGGCTTCTTCGCTATTCTGGTTCCTCTCGTACCTTCTCTGGGGCTAGAAGAACTTTCCTCATCATCAAGGATTCTCCATCCTCGGCTTCTTCTCCACGCTTCAGTGAGGCTGCACTAGCCACACTCTCCTCCTTGGCTTGTGCCATATGGGCTCTAATCTCCTTTCTTTTGCCACTGCTTTGTTGTACCTGAGGACATTCAAATGCTCTATGTCTAGTCTGTCCACACTGGAAACACGTTCCATTGAACCCTCTTCCTCGTCCAAAATTTCCTCTACTTTTGGAATAATCACCTCTTCCTCTACCTCCTTGGGTATTGGAAGAACTTGCTTCACCTTGTTTATCATGAGATCCACGTCCTGAATTTGACTGTCCTCTTCCTTTAGAGGATTTACCTCTCCCTCTAGAGCTATTTTGCCTTCTAGAGATCTTTTCTTTTGCCTTCAATGCAAATTGATAGGCTTCTTCTATGCTGGTTATTCTAACCATGCTAATTTCATCTTGGATTGAATAATGTAGCCCATTCACATACCTGGAAATCTTCTCAGCATCATCTTCAATGTGACCAGCCCAAATATCCAATCTGTAAAATTCTTCAGTGTAATTTTGTACACTCTTCTCCCTCTGCTTGAGGTTCTGCAACATCTTGAACATAGTGATCTGATGATCAGCTGGCAGGAATTTTGCCTTCAACTTGGCTAACATCCTCTCGCAGGTTTTAATCTTTTCCTTCCCTTTTCTTTGTCTCTCAACCTGCACATGATCCCACCACAGAGATGCATGTCCTTTTAGCTTTGAAGTTGCAAGTTTCACCCTTTTTGGATCTTCAACAGATTCCAACTCAAAAAACTTTTCCATTTCTGAAATCTAGTCTATTAGCTCATTTGGTTTTAGAGTACCATTATAATTGGGATGCTCAACATGGGGTTTAATGGCAATCTTCGTCATTGCATGCAGAAATCTCCCCTCAAATCCATCTTCTCCTTCTACTTCCTCTTCATTAACTTTTGCTTCCTCATTGTCACTTACATTTGCTACAGGTACTCCTCTGCGCTGTGTTCTTTCCATTGCATCCAGCCTAGCCGTGATGCCTCTGAGCATTTTTGCCAAGGCTGCATCTCCAATTCTTGGAGGTGGTCCTCTCCTTCTGTCACGGTGTGCCATGTCTCAGATCCTTTGCAGCGATCCCACGACCTCAAGGAGTGCAAAACTTTGCTCTGATACCACTTAATGCAGGTCAAGGTTTAGGAATCTTATCAGACAGCTGAACCAAGCAGCCAATGACAAAATCACAACAAAACAACAACAACAGAACAACAGAACAACAATGCTTTATTTATATGCAAGAGACAGTTACAACAGGAGTATAGTCTGCATTACGAAGATATTGGCCTCAGCCTTACAATGCTATAAGATGCAGATCAACTAATCGTGCAAGCTTGTAAGGACCCGACTCATCCTAAATCAAATAACATTAAATTCTGATTTCAAAAATACCAATGAATAAAAATTTTGATCTGATAGATGTAAGAAATGTGAAATTCTTCCAGAAGTGCTTAATGTATGCTATAGCAATGCGATGAAACTTGAAATTTAATTTCCTAGAATCATCAGGTTCTTAAAAGATCACCAATTTTAAATCTAGTAAAGAGAGAGTACATTACGAGAGAAGGTACATTATGTAGTACAACGGATCAGTTCATACCTTAAGTCATGCATTACATTCTGCATTCTTTTTCGATAGCTTGCTTCTCCTCTAGTAACTGTATCCTTTTCATCTGCACAAAATTAACTTAACAATCTCCTGTTAACACAACTCAGTAATCACTGCTCAGAGAATTAAGATCATGATGCTAATTGTAGGACACCCTACATCTAGGGGACCTGAGTACTTGGGCATCCTTCGCCGTCCAGACTGCCTACATACCCTGTATCCACGGGATCAAGGCCCCCTCCTTAGGATGTGACTAACGCGGGGAATGCGAACATGTAGTTCTATTTTGCACTATGTTTGATGTAACTGTGAGCGGGTACCCAGCCCTTTCTAGGGTTATTCTCTGCCTCAGACAGTTCTTCGTCGGCTGCCACCCACTCGGTGAACCTGGGACAGAAGTTAGTCCATTACCACAAACACCTAAAGGGGTGTTTGTCAGTTAGTCCTACTGTGGAGGAACCCCTAAAAGGTGTCTACCCATGAAATCTAATTTGTTTCCCCAAGTCAAATTAGATAATTATCGTGACGAAGTCTGTTCCTGATCCCCTAGTACTTTCACCACGATCTGCAAGGGCAAGATGAAAGCATACGATAGATAGCGTTTCTGGATGGGCCTAGTTGCCCTATCTGACATTTCACATATCCTCCCCGATCTATACACGTGTCAATAAGCCTCATTTTCTGATAGTATACTTGGAGTGTTTTCCAAATGAGCATCATGGTAAACATTAGTTCAATAGACTCATCCTTTTTTTTTGGTTAATCTTCTTAATGAGATATCTGAGGAGATTTTCCCTTCCTGCGGATTGAACTTCGACATGTTCCTTATTACTCCCCGACGATTTAGAGGGACGGTGCCCAGACGTCGTCGTTGCAGCTATGTTAGGCGCGAGGTATTTGGTTCAACGCGACAGCATTACCCGTAAACGTGACACAGAGGTACCGTAAATACCGAACACTGCGATTTGTTTGAGTTTGGACGTTTCTTTACAAGGTTTACCTATCTAATGACAAAGGAAAATCTTGCATATTAACAGTTGATAAAGGGAAAACTAGAAAATAACCTTAATCAATTCTCATAAACTTATGAATAGAAAGATACTTATATCAACTCGTAAATAGAAAGATCTTGTAAAATTTGATCTAGGTCAAATAATCTTTGATAACTATTTCATCTACTAAATTACCATATACAATTTATAAACTCTTTTTAATTTATCACAATTCCAAGCATTTGTATTCAGTCATTCAAAAGCCAACAATACCCCTGTTTGATCATTTAGAATTTCACCTAATCTAAGATATGATATGAAATTTTATTCACCATATACTTAATTCAATCACTTTTGATGAAACTCATATTATAAAAGATATACATCTATCTGCCATTCCCTATGTGCGTGATAATGCATTTATAAGTAGTATCAATTGAGGTACAATATCTTGACCCTACCAAGGTTTAAACATGATACCTAATCTTAATCATAGTAAGAAAACCCATTTGATTATTAAAGCATACCAAGTAACTTAGTTTGAATAATAATCCACCACTATCGTCAAGGTAACCAATCCTCAATTATGTAAAAATTCCATCATATAAATCCTTATTTCTCTAGCCTATACAAATATAGTCTCATGTCAATAGTTGTACTCGTTATGGATTTGTCTTGTATAGTTGTCTCTCAAAATTTATTACCCTTGTATCTCTTTATTGCCATCATGACTCTCTGTTGTGCTCTTGCATATATTTTATTTGTATGACCATCCATTATGTTATCGCTTGCACTTTTTATTACATTTATATCTAATTCATAATATTCTTCTTCAACCAACTAAAATATATACTCCAACTCTAAAATGCATCCATAATTATATCTGTTAAATTTATTTTTATTGTTAATTAAATTGTTGAACACACACATTGTTCAAAAGTATGGTACGAGGATCAATTCCTTGCAACAACATTTGACTTGGAGAATGGATAGGAATTGACAATATTAGAATCTCAATAAGTTTCTCGACTGAAACTTTCCTAAATGTTAGCATTATTAGTCAAACAAGCCTTATTTCTTTACATAAGTCATATTGGACACTTTATCATTATTAGTCAGACAATTGAAGTTGTTATCAATTACTAAGTTTTCTATTTGTACCTCCTGGTATCCTTTAAGGTTCGACAGTCATGATTTATTTCTCATTGAGGTCTTTAATCTTATAACATTTGACAAGGTCTTAGTCCAACAAATTTCACAACCTTTTTGCCATCGTTCTCCCTGCCTGTGTCCGGAAAAAGAGTATCAAGCATATCAGAAAGGGGGATGTTTTGTCAAATGTTAAGGTAGGAAGCCTTCTGGCAAGTATACAAAAATGTAGGAGCAGAGACAAAGCACATAATCATTTTGACAAAATGCCGCAAAGAGACGTCACTCAAGAATGCAATGATTGCAGGATTTGTTGAAAAATCACAAGAAACTTTCAAGCAAAAGCAATTGACAAGTGTAAAACCAGACTTCGTAACTTTTGCCAGCATCCTTCCAGCCTATGTGAAAATGAGAGCCTTAGGACAGTGTATAGACAACCATCAAATCATAATTGAGCAGGAATTTTGTCAGATGTTGTAGTTGCAAGTGGGAATACAGACAAGGCGTGTGAGCTGTATGACCAAATGACACAAAATAATGTCATATCAGCAGGGGTGTCCCAATAATTGAAGAGGCCTTCGAGACTTTTCAACAAATGAAATTGACAGCTGTAAATCGAATTTCCACAACCTTTACCAGATTTCTCCCCACCCACACCAATATGGGAGCGCTCTGGAACAAGGCATGGACATACATCAAAGCATAAAGGAAAGATGAATTTTATCAGATGTAGTTGTGAATTCCCCGGTACATGTGTATACAAAAATGTAGAAGCGTCTACAAAGAACGTGATTTGTTCGATGAAATCCCTCAAGAAGCGTTGACTCAACGAATATAGGACTACACAAAAAAAATGGATTTGTTGAAATAGAGTTAGGGTCTGGCAAATGAAAATTGGCAGTTGTAAAGCCAAGGAATGTACCCTTTTCCAATGTCCTCCTGGCTGTGCCAAAATGGATGCTAGGAATAGGGTGTGAGCTTCGGTTAAAACATAACAGGAGGGAAAATGCTCAGGTGGACATGTATGCAAAACGTGGTGTATGATAGACTAGACATGTTAACTACTCGAATGCCTAAAATATTGACTTGCAGGGTTGCACAAATCAGGACAGAGCATAGACATCCGTCAAAACATAATTGAAAGTGTTGCATGCAAATTTGACTATGAGTATTTAAGCAAACTCCATGCACAAATTCATTCTTGAAAGATTTCAAATTCGTAACTAGCCTAAGATACTGAGTTCAATAGGACTGTTGTGCTTGCTTCTTTGCTAGTAAGTGACAGTTCTATTAATATGTGGCAGTTTCTGAAGCACGCAAGAACAAGAAAGCAACATTTCTGAAGCTAAGGCTTCAACTTATAGTTATATTATTTATATTCATCTTCAGATATCCAAAAAGCATGGGGCAGAGGCATATTTTGAACTTTAGTCATTAGCTAATTGAGCATCAAATTATCAGACAAGTTTAGTAAGAGACCTATTTGCATTTAGTCTGGATTTTTTAATCAAATTATCAGGCAAAAATTAAAACAATTTAGAATTCAAGTAGCTAATAGTTCAGAACTTGTAAAAACGTTTGGTTTCCTAGTCTCTGTTTGTTCACATGTTCCTAGAGCTTCTTAAGAAATTAAAAACTTCAGCTCAGGTAAAACAAAAATGTGAAGTTAAAAAAAAAACAATTAAATAAATCTAAAATGTTCTGAGAGCTCTGATATTGTATAACGAGCTCCAGGGAAAAACTGAGAAACAAAATTAGGACCGCATTTCGTGAAGCGATATCGTGAGGACTAGTCACAAAGTGTGTCCCAGCTTGAAGCTTTTGTGCAGAAGACTTCAGGCTTCTACAGAGCTTATCCATAAATCTCAATTCTGAAATCTAATTAGTTATTTCCAGATGCTTTATTTTCAACATTGTCAACTATGGAAGCTAGCAATACATAAAACTAATAGTTCCTGTAAATAATTTACTAAGAGAAATAAAAATTCCCTAATTTCGTTAAAAAAAAAAGATGGGACAAATTTAACAAAATTTGAGTTACCAGTGCATCATTTGGGACTTTCTTCTCCATAATAAATTTATTAACAAAGCTTCAAGAGCTAGACTGTCAAGAGAGACAAGGCAGAATGATGAAGAGGAGACTTACAGGTTTCTCCAGCCCTCCAAACAAGAGATGAGTCCCTTCTTCATCAAATCCTTGAAATTTATAGAAAATCCATGCATCCTCCACTCTTGTTTTTTAATTATAATGCATCCTCCATTTTCTTTGTTTAATACTAAGGCATCCTTCATTTTCTTTGTTTAATGATGATGCTTCATCCACCATCTTTGTTTAATGATGATGCTTCATCCACTTTTGTTATTTTAATGATAATCTTATCCTTAATTCAAATAATCTTATCCTCAATTTTTTAATGGTGTCCACATTATTTGTATTTTTAAATTAATCTACATTTTATGTTTTATGTTTTCAAATTTCTAATATTCAAAATTCAAATGTTGTGACATTATTACAATACTCATAGTCAAATTTGCATGCAACACTTTCAATTATGTTTTGATGGATGTCTATGCTCTGTCCTGATTTGTGCAACCCTGCAAGTCAATATTTTAGGCATTCGAGTAGTTAACATGTCTAGTCTGCCATACACCACGTTTTGCATACATGTCCACCTGAGCATTTTCCCTCTCGTTATGTTTTAACCGAAGCTCACACCCTATTCCTAGCATCCATTTTGGCACAGCCAGGAGGACGTTGGAAAAGGGTACGTTCCTTGGCTTTACAATTGCCAATTTTCATTTGCCAGACCCTAACTCTGTTTCAACAAATCCATTTTTTTTGTGTAGTCCTATATTCATTGAGTCAACGCTTCTTGAGGGATTTCATCGAACAATTCACGTTCTTTGTAGACGCTTCTACATTTTTGTATACACATGTACCGGGGAATTCACAACTACATCTTTCCTTTATGCTTTGATAAAAAACTTCTAGAAGACTCTAACAACATACTACCATCGTGAGTGAGGAGAAGCTCCTCTCAAAGAAATCCCATGTATTTATAGACTTCTTTGGCGGCCACCGACCTTCCTTGATGTTCTTGACACGTGTCATGCTTTGATTGCCCTTGGAACGACTGTACAGACTGTCAAAACTAACCTTTTGTCGTTTCTGGTTCGCTGGTGGGAAAGTCGGTCTAGCTAGAATTTAGCGCAATAGGAAAAAGCGCTAGATTTGGCTTTCTCCGACCCTCACTCAAAAAAAGCGCTAAAAACGATCCCATCCGACCTACGCAGAGGAAAGCGCTAGAAATGACCTCTGCTGACTTGGCCCAGAAATTGACCTTGTTCGACTAGTGTGGGTTCGGCCTTGTCCGACTCGATCAGTGCAGCTACATTTTGGCGCAAAGTTGGAGCGCATGCTTTCTAGCGCTGAATCGTTCTGCGTAGAATTTCATTCTGACCACCTTGCGCGGATTTGGACATCGTCTAACTTTGGCGGTTGAACTTAGTTCTAGCGCAAGTCAGAGGTGACGAGTTTTAGCGCAAACCTTATGAAAATTGTCTAGCGGAGAAAGGTGACGTCGCTGAGCTGGCGGGGAATCTGAAGGCATCGGACTTGGTTGGCAAGAACTATTTTGAGTGCAAGGTCGGACCCTTGCCTTTTTAGTGCAAATTTTCAGCACGGATTTCCAGGGTGTCGGACCTTTGGGAATTTAGCGCCAGGTCGGTTGGACTAGTTTTTAGTGCCAGGCCGGTAGGACCCAAAAGTCGCGCTAGAGCATAACTTCGCCAATTTTGATCAACTCTTCACCAAAATTGTGGTACGGATACCCATTTGGGCCTTCTTCAAGATCCATCCCTCACTTGGTCGACTTCCTTAGGAAAATTCTCCAAATTTGACCAATTCATTCCTGAGGTAACTCCTGCAGACAAAAATAACAAAAAAGTAAAACAAATCTTTTTGGTTGATGAGGATTGCACATGAACTCGGATGCTCTTGCATCACTCTGGTTGCTTTTGACATTGCCATATATTCTACTTTTGCTGAAGAAAGAGTTGGCATTGACTACTTTGATTTTCAATTGATGATTGTTGATCTAACTAGTTTGAAATTTGCTATCTTGGAGTAATGAAGCCTAAAATTTTGAGTTCCCTTAAGATATCAAAGAACCCTCTTTGCTGCTAGTTAGTGACTTCCTCTTGGCTTTTGCACAAATCTAGAGAGATCACCAAGAACAAATGACATGTCTGGTCTAGATGTGATTACATAGATCACACTTCCAATAAGCTGTTTGTACTTGGTCACATCTTCAAACTTTACAGTATCATCTGATGTTAATTTCGTATTTTGTTCCACGGGTGTGCTAAGTGTTTACAGTCCGCCATTCCAAATTTGCCTAGAATTTCACCAATATACTTTTGTTGTGTGATGAAAATGCACTTGGATTTTTGAATCACTTCAATACCGAAATAGTAATGAAGATGTTTCAAATTTGTCATTTCAAAACCTTTCATCAGTTTTGCTTTGACTTTTACAGTGTATAAATTTCATTATATCTTGTTATAAATAGATCATCCACATATACAAAGTTAGGTATACAACTGTTTGCCATCTATCTTGATAAAAAGAGTTGCATTTTCAAATTCAAAACACTTGAAGTTCATGCTCAAGAGGCACTTGGTGAGCTTTTCATACTAGGCGTGGGAGGCTTGTTTCAAACCATACAATGATTCTACCAACTTATATACTTTGTGTTCTTGACTTTCAATTGCAAAATCTTCTGATTGAGTCATGTAAATTGTTTCATTGAGATCACCATTTAGAAAAATAGTTTTCATGTCCATCTGATGAACTTTCCATCCGTTTTGTGTTGCCAAAGCCAACAAAAATAAGATGGTGGTCAATTTCGCTCTAGGTGCAAAGGTCTCCTCACAATCTATCCCTTCTTTTTGAGCATATTCCTTTGCAACAAGCCTTGCTTTGTGTTCTTCGAGTGAACCATCTTGTTTGTATTTGTTTCGAAAGACCCACTTGCAACTAATGTGTTTAGAATTAAGTGGGGGATCAACCAATTCCTACTTGCCATTCTAGATCAAGGCATTAATTCAACTTTTATTGCTTTTCTCCAAGCATCAAACTTTTCTGTTTGTTTTAAGGAAGTTGGTTTTGAATCAAAAGTAATATTGATTTCTTCTTCTGAATGCCCTTCCAAGGTAAGATTTTCTAGCTTATCTTGAATCTTCTTTAGGGGCCTTTCTTGTTGTTGTTTGCCTTTGTAAGCATATCTAGTGCATTTTTGAACAACTTCATTAGGTTTGACTTTTTTAGTGTCTTTGCATGACCCATTTCAACATCTTTTTCTATGTTACTTGCAAAGCAATTAGTGCCTCATTTTCTTGATCTGAAGCTCCTCCATTTGTTGTTTGTTGTCCTGGAAACAAGTTTTCTTCTTTTGATGAAGTTTTAAATTCTTCCTTAGGGGGAATTTATTGTTCAATTATTGGAGATAAAATGGATTTCAACAAATTCCAAACTATATGTTGCCCCTTAGTGTTTGGAATATCCATATCACTCTCTTTGAAAACACTAAATTTTGTATATTTACCAAATCAATGAAATTGTCAATCAATGCTAGCTATGCCCTTTGTGGTTTCATAGAAAGCATCTTTTGCAATGAGAAATTTCTTGTTTTTCTCATCAAATAGTTTGTAAGCCTTTGAGAATTCTGAATATCCCAAAAAGATGCATTTGTGGCTCGTGTGATCCAACTTGTTCCTTTTTCCTTGGGAATCAATGCTTAGCAAGTGGATCTGAAAACTTGAAGATGCCACACTGATGAAAGATGACCACACCAAATTTCATATTGAGTGTTTAGATGAAGGGCTACTGAAGGTGACATGTGGAGATAGACTGTTGTTTGAGCTACTTCTACTTAGAAGTGTAGGTTTACTCCTTTGAAATACATTGCCTGAACCATATTCATCACATTTTGTTCATCCTTTCAGCTATGTTTTGTTGAGGAGTGTGAGGAACTGTGAGATGATGCTTGATCCCATGTTTCTTGAGATAGTCTTCAAACACCTTTGATGTGAATTAGCTATTGTTATTGGTCCTTAGTGTGCCAATATAGGATTGTACATGAATTTCAACTATAGTGTGAAACCTCTGAAATGTTTCAAAAGCTTCTAATTTTTGCTTGAAAAAATAGATCCAAGTAATTCTGTTGTAGTAATTGATGAACATGAAATATTTATCACCACTAATAGAAAGAATTGGAATGGGACCACACAAATCAGCATGAATCGATTGCTATTTCCTTTCAACTCTCTAGTTTGACTTTTGAAATGGCTCTTTTTCTTGTTTAGCCAAGATGCATGCTTCATATTTTTCAATTGTTTTGGATATAGTTGAAAAATCTACAACACCATTCTTTTGTATTGTGCATATGTTGTCATGGTTGGTATGCCCAAATATTGCATGCCACAATATACTTGTTGACAATTTCTCCTTTAATGAGGTGAGCAAAGTTCTTTGAAATGGAATGCCCACCTTTGAGTTTCAAGAACTTTCCTTTCTCAGATCTAGTTAAGGCAACTGTATTAACACATTTTATTTTTATTATAACCTCTCCATCATCCAACAAAATGGAGTGGCCTTGTTGAATGAGCACTAGGGACAAGACGTTTCATTTTAGTTGAGAATGATATATGACATTGTGAAGAATGAAATTTAGAATGATATAAGATATTCCTTTGATTTCAATTGATTATGACCACATTTTAGGATTGATTAAAAAAGGTATGTGTGCATATATATATATATATATTATTGCAAAGTTTGTAACTTTAGATTGATAAATTCTTTTAAAGTTTGTTTAATATTAATTTTTTTCTACAATTAAAGATTGGTTCTAATTTTTTTAAATTGCACATTGTATATATATGTGTGTACAGGAGATGTCTTTGCAATGATATCAGAAGCTGGAAACATAGAAGGTGTTAGTTATTATTTATTACGTTGCACAGAGGAGAGGATGAAGTTAATAAAACCAAAAACAAGTGATGGAATGTTGTTTCCCATAGGTTGTAGTGCAAGGGACGTATCTCAAACAAGTCAAAATTGTTCAAAATGGGATTCATTTTACTGATTACCATCTTGAAAACAAGGTGTATCAATATAGCCACCTAGTAATTGCTACTGGCCTCTCTTCATTTTAGTAATTGCTAAACTTCATGCTAAACTGAACTTCAAATCTGTCTTCATCTTCTTCCAAAGTGTCTTCCAAAAGTATCCAATAAATCTGGTATCTTTGTCTGAAATTATGCTCTTAGGTAGTCCATGTAATCTCACAATTTGTTTGAAAAATAGGCCAGCTACATGTACTGCATCAATTGTCTTCTTACAAGGTATGAAATATGCCATCTTTGAAAATCTATCAACCACTACAAATATTGGATCATGTCCTCTCTGTCTTTAGCAATCCCATCACAAAATCCATACTTATGTCTTCCCAAGGTTTCTCCGGTACTGTCAAAGGTTTATACAATCCAGTATTCTGACTACTTCCTTTTGCAACTTGACAAACTCTACAACTCTGCACAAATTTCCTAATATCCTTATGTATCTGAGGCCAAAAGTAATTTTCGGTCACCAAAGCCACTGTCTTATCAATGGCAAAGTGTCCTGCCAATCCACCACTATGTTTCTAGTTGATCAAGTTATCTATCATGGAACTTCTAGGTATGCACAACTGATTTCTTTTGAACAACATATCCTCCTGAATGAAATAGTCCAACCACTTACTCCTATATGTCACAACAGGTTCTTTACATGCTTTCCAAGGTTCTGCAAAATCAAGATCTCCCTCATACGTATGTTTCAATTCATCAAACCCCAACACTTCGACTCTCATCTCTGTCAACAAGTTCCTTCTACTCAATGCATCTGCAACTTTGTTGGACTTACCACTCCTATGCTTCAACACAAAGGTATAACTCTACATGAACTCTACCCATCTCATATGTCTCTGATTCAACTTTCCTTGACTATTCAAATATTGCAAAGCTTGATGATCTGTATACAACACAAACTCCTTAGGTAATAAGTAATGTCTCCACTTCTTCAAGGCTTGAATTATGGCATAGAACTCTTGATCATAAACTGAATATCTTCTCCTTGCATCATTCAACTTCTCACTGAAATATGCTACAGGTCTACCTTCTTGACTTAACACTGAATGTGGATATGTCAGTGAATGGAATCAGGTGCCACTAGTTGTTACTAATACATTCAATGAAGATGAAGAGGAAAGATTTGAAGATATTCCTTTGATTTCAATTGATTATGACCACATTTCAGGATTGATTAAAAAAGGTATGTGTGCATATATATATAAATTATTTCAAAGTTTGTAACTTTAGATTGATAAATTCTTTTAAAGTTTGTTTAATATTAAATTTTTTCTACAATGAAAGATTGGTTCTAATTTTTTTAAATTGAACATTATATATATATGTGTATAGGAGATGTCTTTGTAGTCATATCAGAAGCTGGAAACATAGAAGGTGTTAGTTATTATTTATTACATTGCACAGAGAAGAGAATGAAGTTAATAAAACCAAAAACAAGCGATGGAACGTTGTATCCCATAGGTATAGTTGTAGTGCAAGGGACATATCTCAAACAAGTCAAAATTGTTCAAAATAGGATTCATTTTACTGATTACCATCTTGAAAACAAGGTGTATCAATATAGCCACCTAGTAATTGCTACTGGCCTCTCTTTATCAAGTTCCATGTGCACATGGACATCATAAGTGGAGACTCGATAGAGATGATCATCAGTTAATACTATAAGTTATTGAAGAGCAAGTTTAACCAATGGATGTAGTACATGAATGAGTGAGACCTATGTCCGGGAATGAATTTATTTGGTTGGATGTGCATACAAATGACAAGTGATAAATTATATGACAAGTGTTATGTTATTGATTCTAGTTCAATTTTATATTAGAACTTGTGGTAGAGCCTTGCAACATGTTTGCATGCATCTCAAATAAAATCTTTATATTTGAATTTAATGAGTTTGGTTTATGTTGTAGTGATAAATTATATGACAAGTGTTATATTAAATTGCTTCTAGTTCAATTTTATATTATAACTTGTGGTAGAGCTTTGTACAACATGTTTGGATGCATCTGAAGTAAAAGATCTTTATATTTGAATTTAATGAGTTTAGTTTAAATTATATATTAAATCTATGATGCTATATGTTATAAATTGATTAGTGATTTTATATTAGAATGATCAAGTGGTAGAGCAACTTACAATTTGGTTGGATGCATACAAATGACAAACACGATAAATTATATGACAAGTGTTATGTTATTGATTCTAGTTCAATTTTATATTAGAACTTGTGGCAGAGCTTTACAACATGTTTGGATGCATCTCAAGTAAAATCTTTATATTTGAATTCACTCAATGATCTAATGAACCAAGATCAATGATGGTGTAGGAAAGGATACCATATGCTTGTGATGATCAATGTACATATTCTCATATAATGCATTTATAGAAATTTGATTAATGATTCTATTTATATTATGATATGCCAATTTTTAGATTCTATTGACCAAATTTAACCAAATCATATATATCTATTTAATCAAATCATAGTAAGTTGCACATATATATTTAGTTCCAAATTTCATATATATATATATATATATATATATATATATATATATATATATATATATATATATGCTGAACTTGATGAAGAGAGGCCAGTAGCAATTACTAAAATGAATCAAGAAATGCTGAACTAAACTTCAAATCTGTCTTCATCTTCTTCCAAAGTGTTTTATCAATTGCTACACTTAATATATTGATACACCTTATTTTAGCAATTGCTAAACTAAACTTCAAATCTGTCTTCATCTTCTTCCAAAGTTTCTTCCAAAAGTATCCAATAAATCTGGTATCTTTGTCTAAAATTATACACTTAGGTAGTCCATATAATCTCACAATCTCTTTGAAAAATAGGTCAGCTACATGTACTGCATCAGTTGTCTTCTTACAAGGTATGAAATATGCCATCTTTGAAAATCTATCCACCACTACAAATATTGAATCATGTCCTCTCCATGTCTTCAGCGATCCCATCACAAAATCCATACTTATGTCTTCCCAAGGTCTCTCCGATACTGTTAAAGGTTTATACAATCCAGTATTCTGACTACTTCCTTTTGCAATTTGACAAACTCTACAACTCTGCACAAATTTCCTAATATCCTTATGTATTTGAGGCCAAAAGTAATTTTCGCTCACCAAAGCCACTGCCTTATGAATGCCAAAGTGTCTTGCCAATCCACCACTATGTTTTTAGTTGATCAAGTTATCTCTCATGGAACTTCTAGGTATGCACAACTGATTTCTTTTGATCAACATATCCTCCTGAATGAAATAGTCCAACCACTTACTCCTATATGTCACAACAGGTTCTTTACATGCTTTCCAAGGTTCTGCAAAATCAAGATCTCCTTCATACATATGATTCAATTCATCAAACCCCAACACTTCGAATCTCATCTTTGTCAGCAAGTTCCTTCTTCTACTCAATGCATCTGCAACTTTGTTAGACTTACCACTCCTATGCTTCAACACAAAGGTATAACTCTGCATGAACTCTACCCATCTCATATGTCTCTGATTTAACCTTCCTTGACTATTCAAATATTGCAAAGCTTGATGATCTATATACAACACAAACTCCTTAGGTAACAAGTAATGTCTCCACTTCTTAAAGGCTTGAATTACGGCATAGAACTCTTGATCATAAACTGAATATCTTCTCCTTGCATCATTCAACTTCTCACTAAAATATGCTACAGGTCTACCTTCTTGACTTAACACTGCTCCTATTGCATTCCCACTTGCATCACAATCCACTTGAAATACCTTATTAAAATCCGGTAAAGCCAAAATAGGTTGCTCTCACTTTCTGCTTCAATAATTCAAAACATTTATCTGCTCCTAATGTCCACTTGAAATCTTTTGTCACCCCTCATTGTCTCTGTCATAGGGTTACAAACTGAACTGAAATTTATGATGAACTTCCAATAGAAACTAGCTAATCTATGAAATGATCTGACTTTTCCAATGCTCTCTAGTGTAGGCCATTCAACAATTGCTCTTACTTTCTTAGGGTCCATCTTCAATCCTTCCGCAGAAATCATAAATCCTAAGTATACTAACTCTTCCTTCATAAAACTACACTTCTTAATGTTTATCAGCAATTTCTTTTCTCTCAACCCCTGCAATACTTGTCTAAGGTGTTGCAAATGTTTTTCTTTTGTTTTACTGAAAATCAGAATGCCATCCAAATATACAATAACAAACTTACCCAAGAATTTCTTCAGAACTTCATTCATCAACCTCATGAAAGTCTTTGGTGCATTTGCCAATAAAAAAGGCATCACTAACCACTCATACAATCCTTCATTTGTTTTAAAAATAGTCTTCCATTCATCTCCTTCTCTGATCTTGATCTGATGGTATCCACTTTTCAAGTCTATCTTTGTGAAATATTTTGCTTCACTTAAACAATCCATGATATCATCCATCCTAGGTAAATGAAAGCTATACTTAACTATGATCTTGTTTATTGCTTTAGAGTCTATTCACATTCTCCATTCTCCATCTTTCTTTGGTGCTAATACTGTAGGTACTGTACAAGGACTCAAGCTTTCTCTGATAAAACCTTTCCTCAATAACTCTTGTATCTGTCTATTCAATTCTTCATTCTCTACCAGTGTCATTCTGTGTGATGCTTTGTTAAGAAAACTAGCTCCAGGTATGAGATCCATGTGATGATTGATATTCCTGATTGGTGGCAATCCTTCAGGTGCATTCTTTGATATGATGTCTTCATACTTTATCAGCAACTCAGTCACCTACTCCGGTTCTGATTCTTTAATCTCCTTTAATATTTCAAGCTTCTTAGGGATCAAGGCATAACACATATTCTCATGTCTCAAACCATCCAGAAATTTCCTTCCATCTACCAAACAGATTCTAGCATTCCCACATACTTCACTCTTAGGATCATCTTCCAAAGGAATCAAGGTAATTCTCTTTCCATTTGATGTTATAGTATATGTATTCTTTCTCCCATCATGTATAGCTTTTCTATCATGCTGTCAAGGTCTACCCAACAAGATATGACAAGCATCCATAGGCATAATATCACACATGACTTCATCATGATAAGATCCAATATGAAATTTCACCAAACATTGTTCACTCACCAATACCTTATGATCATTTGAATCCATGCTATCTGTTAGGGCTTAGGGTGTTTCAATCTTTCCAACTTCAGCTTAGTCACCATCGCTTCTGAAACTAGGTTATCTGAACTACCACTATCAATTACAACTTTAGAACATTTACCTCCAGATTTGCATCTGGTTCTGAACAAACTCTTTCTCTACGGTGGTTCCTCATTTGTCTCTACTTGAAATAGTTTTCTCCTCATCACAAGTGATTCTCCTTTCTCAGGTTTACCAACTGAACTAGGTGATCCAACAGGGTCTTCAACATAGGCTACTCTTCCACTATTTTCTGTTCTCTTTCTTGTACTACTCTAATTACACTCAAATGCTCTGTCCTTCACCTCCACACTTAAAACAAGTTCCTCTGAATGTCCTCCTATCAGGTCTTCTTGATGCAGGAGCATCTGTAAGCATTCAAAACAATTGAGATAGTTGCGAGTGAAGTTGCAGAGTACTGAGAGGGCAACCTTGGAGAATACCACATATTACCACATTTGCATATCAGAGGCTGCAGAGCTAGAATTAGCATCTAGACGTAATCATATACATCATATCAAAAACTCAGATCATTTGGGTTTGATTCCGGAGAGATCGCTATCAGAAGATTACATGTTTTTACCTATTTTCATAGAGCAGAGCCGACAGTGTTCAGTGAAGTCTAATTGGCTTGTGGACCAAATACGCGACTTGCAGAGCCTAAAGGAACATTATTAAATGAAGTATAGAACCTGGCCGACCTTCATGGAGATCCACATGAAGTTTTATGTACCACTGGAGCGATAACTTATGTTTGGGTCCGACTTATCCGTGTACACATGTTTCATAACTAGCTGTTGCAATTAGGCTGACTTGTTAATGTTTAGAGAGCTTGCAAAGGATATAAATGAGAGATAAAGGATTGTTTCTAAGTGATGATTGATAGCACGAAAATATGAAGCAAGATTGTAAGTTGTTTTGATCCGAATGAGTAGCAGAATAGAGTAGAAGGCAGAGCAGGAAGTAGGAGTTGTAGAGCAGAGAATTGAAATGTAGAAGAAAGAAATCATGAAAGAATATTGTTGTATGAATATTTTATAATACCTGGGCTACGGCCTAGCATCTATAAAACCCTTAAGGCATGTGTAATTTGATTTAAAGTTATAATATATGAGGAAAGAGCTTTGAAGGCTGGGTTTTTCCCTGTTAGGGTTTTCCCAGGATACATCTTGTATCAAGTAGATGAATGTCTCTTTCTTTCTATTGTCAATTATTTACTTCCGTTACATCTCTGGTTGGTTATGTTGTTAATTGGTTAAGGCTGCAAGGTTGAACAGTCCCTCACTGGACCCTCCTACCTTGACTACATCAAGTGGTATCAGTGCTAGTTGTGAATCTGTTGGGAACGTTGCGAATTTGTGGGGAAGGTTGGGAATCTGTTTGAAGGGAAGAATATGTTGAAAGAAGTATGAAACCCTAGAAGTAACAACTATCACCACTGAAGAAGATCAAGGCAAGAAAGATTTGGTAAGCTTTTCAAATTAAGTTGTGTACCTAATTTGTTTCAATGGGGAAGATTGGAAAAAGGATGAAGAAAGAAAATGAAAACCTAATATGCGAAAAGGATATTCTGGAAGGAGAATTGTATGAAATCAAAATGTATAATTCAGAATTGATGGAAAGGATAAAAGAACTAGGAGAAGACAAATATGATGCTCTTGAAGAACTGAAACTGTAAGGAGGAATGAAGAATTAGAAGTAGAGGTGAAGTTGTTTGAGGATGTTGAAAAGAAATTTGAAGAATTAGAAGAAGGATTCAAGTTGTTTGGGAAGGTGGAAAAGAGGAACAAAGATCTAGAAGAAATCTTAGAAGAACTAAAAAAAGGAAAACAATCTATAGAAGAGTGAAATATCAAGATTGAAGGAGCAAGTTAATAAATTAGAGTAGTCACTTGCAGTATGCAGAAAAGAGAATGAAAGTTTGAGATCTAAACCTGAACTTTGTGATGTTTCTTGTGATACTAATTATTTGTGTGATACTGCAGAAGCTCCTTTAGAAAATGAAGTTGAAGTTGACAATGTAACTGAACTTGCAGTTGTTGGTGATCATATTGGTTTCAAAATCATGCAGAGAATGGGATATGAAGAACAAGGATTGGGAAAGCATCAGTAGGGAGTTACAAAACCTATTGAACTCATAATAAGATCAAGAAGTGAAGGCCTTGGATATGACAGAGGTAGGGATGTTACAAGTTCAAACAAATCAAATTAGGGAAGAAGTATGTATTGTTCACATTGTAATAGACATGGATATAAAAAGAAATTGTGTTGGGATCTATACCCCTGTAAGTTCTATGGATTAAGGAATCATTCTAAAAAAATGTGTTGGAATAAAATAAGGAGGAGAAAAGCCATGAAAGATTGTATGCAGATGGATTATGGATGGATTGATGGAGAAAAATGGAAACATGTTACTTGTATGTTCAGAAGGTTGTATAGATGGAATTATTCATATATTGGAGAGAAAATAAGATATGGATCAGGATGAAGACCTTATGTGAAGCAAAACTAGAATAATAATTCAAACTATAGAGGGAGAGATGGCAGGAGTCATAATCCTTATCATAGCGAAGGATACATAAGAGATGAAAGAGGAATTGATAGAAGACCATTCAGAAGAACCTATTTTCAAGTTTGGAGAAAGGAATCAAGCAGTGAATACCAACAAGAACCTGTTATTGGAGGGGCTAATGAAGAGGAAACAATAACTAATGTAGAGGTAGTTTATGCAGAGGAAGAAGAACCTATTGACTCACTAAGTTTGACAAAGAAGCTAGAAGAAGGTGAAGCATTGATCTTAAGAAGAGTTATGTTATAGACTAATCACCTGAGAAAGCAGTGCAAGAGAGAATTTGTGTGGACAACTATGAAGCATAGCAGGGAAAGGAAATTCATATTGTAGAGAAAGGAAATAACAAGATATTCTACCAGAGGAGAAAGTTTGTCTACCAGAGTAAAGGAGACATGGATAAAGGAGTAGAGATAGGTATAGGAGAAGTATATGTAGAGTAGAAACTGTAAGATTCTGAAGTGTGAGAAAAATTGTATCTAGAATAGAGATCAGAAAGTGTTGTAGAGAAATTCAGGAATGGATTGACTATATCAAAGGAAGTAATTGATTGTCCCAGAGGATGCAAGTATGTATTGATTGACTCTTAATTAATTGAAGTACACATTGATCTTGAGGCAACTTGCGGAGAAGACTTGCTCAGACCGCTGATCATTGAGGCAGTGCAAGGCTTGCAAGTAGATTGCCGAACCTAGACCATGACAAGATGAAGAACTTGAGGCATCTTGCAGAGAAAACTTTCTTACATCACTGATCATTGAGGTAGTGCAAGGATTGCAAGTAGAACGCCGAACTTAGAAGAATTTGAGGCAGTTTTGCAGGGTGGACTTGAATAGACTGCTGACCTTGAGGTAGTTGCAAGTACCTATGAACAGATCGTCAAACCTATTCAAAGAAATAACATTGATTTTGACATAATACAAACCAAAGTGAAGAGGCCCACTTTTCAATTAACCCTGAGAGTCTGATGTAGGAGCATCTGGAAGAATTCAAAACAATTGAGACAGTTGCTAGTGAAGTTGCAGAGTACCAAGAGGGTGACCTTGGAGAATACCGTATTTTACCACACTTGCATATTAGAGGCTACGGAGATAGAATTAGTATCTAGACATAATCATCTACATCATATCCAAAACTCAGATCATTTGGGTTCGATTCCAGAGAGATATCGCTATTGGAAGGTTACTTGTTTTTACCTATTTTCACAGAGCAGAGCTGATAGTGTTCAGTGAAGTCTAATCGGCTTACGGACCAAATTCGTGATTTGCAGAGCCTAAAGGAACATTATTCAATGAAGTATAGGACCTGTCCAACCTTCATGGAGATCTGCATAAAGTTTTATGTACCAGCGGAGCAATACCTTATGTTTGGGTCTAACCTATCTGTGTACACACGTTTCATAACTAGCCATTGCAATTAGGCCAACTTGTTATTGTTTAGAGAGATTGTAGAGGATATAAATAAGAGATAAATGATTGTTTCTAAGCAGTGATTGATAGCACGAAGATATGAAGCAAGATCCTAAGTTGTTTTGATTCAAATGAGTAGCAGAATCGAGTAGAAGGCAAAGCAGGAAGCAGGAGTCGCAGAGCAGAGAATTGAAATGTAGAAGAAATAAATCATGAAAGAATATTGTTGTATGAATCTTTTATAATCCATGGGCTATGGCCTAGAATCTATAAAGCCCTTGAGACATGTGTAATTAAATTTAAAGTTATAATATATGAGGAATGATCTTTGAAGGCTGGGATTTTTCCTGTTAAGGTTTCCCCAGGATATATCTTGTGTTAGATGTTCATGAATATCTGTTTTCTTTCTGTTGATTAGTTGTTGGCTTCCATTGTATATCCATTATGATTCCATTGATTAGTTGAGTAGGTTGCAAGGTTGGACAGTCCCTCACCAGAGCCTCCTACCTTGAATGCATCACCTCTTCCTTCTCTTCTGTATCCTTCATTCTGGTATGGACTAGGGTTTCCTCTATGGTAGAAAGTTCTATCATCTCTCTAGTATGCATTGATATCTCTGTCCTCCTTCTTGAATGTGTTCTCTATGCTGTTCTGCTCTGCATATGATCTATCTCCTCTAAAAAATGTTCTACCTTTCTAAAATTTACCTCCTCTGCCTCTCTGTCTCTAATCATGCCTCTTATTTAGATTCTGGGTAAGTGCAAGAAGATGGGGGGCCAAAAAGGGGTTTTAAGTGGCCACATTTTTTCTGAAATCAGGAAATACTGGCCTTGGATGAGAAATTGAGCATAGTTACACTCAAAATTTAGAGATGCAACCAAAACAATGTTCGTAGTGCTCCGAGTCTACTTTCTAAACTACTATTTTGTTTTGAAAATGGCATAGATTAAGGGGTTCAAAAGAGGGAGCCATAGAAATTGATGTTGTTTCTGTCAAAAAAACATAACATAGCATGTTTTGTGGCTCCCTCAAAAGGTCAACTTTTTTTTGGTATTTTTAAAATCGCTTTGGTGAGAAATTAGCTAATAGCGTGTAGTTTATGCCCGATTTTTCTGATAATTTTTTGATGAATATTTGATTTTTTACTAATTTTTAAAGTGGACACATCCTAAAAAATAGAATTTTGGCCGTGCTACCCCTATAAATTTTGAAAACTAATTGAAAATCATTTTTTTATTTTTTTAATATTTGTAGAATGGAGTCTAGTTTCTAAATATGTAATTTTTTTGAAATTTGAATGAATAGTTATTTTACAATGAAAAAAAGACCAAACAGTGGTTTTTACATAAAAACGGACACAAACAAAAGAAATTAAAGATGAAAGGCTTAACATTGTTAAAATGTGAAAAAAATCACATCGTCAAATAGCTAAGAGAAAGCCTAACATTACCCATGTGTTCGATTTGTTCAACCTTGAAACACGTGCAAATCTGAGGGTTAGCACGAACGAAATTATGTGAAATTTTGAAGAATACAGAAAAACACGTCTGTGACTGTTCATAAGGCACTCCAAGCCTTTGGGTTGGAAATCCAAAGCAAATCCCAAGCCCAAGGCTTGGGATTCCCAAAGCAAGAAATAACACGAGCGCGTTATAATGCGCTCGCATTATAACGCGCTCGCGTTATGTTTTGCCTTGCATTTTTCTTTCCCGCAAGTCTATCTTTTGCCATGTTTGACATAACGCGAGCGCGTTATAATGCGCTCGCGTTATGTCCCACTCAATTTTTTTTACATTCAAGGCTATTAATCATGAGGGTTAAGGCATAAGGGATAGAGTTGGAAGGTTTACGGTTAAGGTATTAGCGTTTAAGGTATAGTATCGAGCCCGTTGAGGGTCTAGGAATAGGGATAGCGTTTAAGGTTTAGGGATGAGGGTTGACAAATTACGGTTGAGGGTCGAGGGATCAAAGTTAAGGGTTGAGGGATTAGGGTTTGACATTAAGGGTTGAGGGTTGAGGTTCAAGGGTCAAGGGTTTAGGGTCGAGGGATTAGGGTTAAAGTAGAGTGTGGAGGGTGTAAGGATTAGGGATAGGGTTGGAGGGTTTAGGGATAAGGGATTAGGGTTTAAGGTATAGTATCAAGTCTGTTGAGAGTTTAGGAATAGGGATAGCATTTAGGGATTAGGGATGAGGGATTATAGTTGAGGGATGATGGATTAGGGTTGAGGGTTGAGGGATTAGGGTTTAGGGATAAGGTTTAGGGTTGAGGGTTGAGGGATTAGGGTTTAAGGTATAGTGTTGAGGGTTGAGGGTTGAGGGTTGAGGATTAGGGTTTAGGGTTGACAGATTAGCATTTAATGTCGAGGTTAGGGTTAGAGTGTCGAGGGTAGAGGGATTAGGGATAGGGTTTAGGGTTGAAGGTTTAAGGATTGAGGGTTGAGGCTTTAGGGATGAGGGTTTAAGGCTTAAGATATAGTGTCAAGTGTTGAGGGTGTAGGGATAGGGTTTAAGTTTTAAGGGTTAAGGGTTGAGGGATATGGATTAGGGTTTAAGGTATAGTGTTGAGGGTCGAGGGATCAGAGTTAAGGGTTGAGGGATTAGGGTTTGACGTTGAGGGTTGAGGGTTGAGGTTCGAGGGTCAAGGGTTTAGGGATAGGGTTGAGGGTCGAGGAATTAGGGTTAAAGTAGAGTGTGGAGGGTATAAGGATTAGGGATAGGGTTGGAGGGTTTAGGGATAAGGGATTAGGGTTTAAGGTATAGTATCAATTCTATTGAGGGTGTAGGAATAGGGATAGCATTTAGGGTTTAGGGATGAAGGATTAGAGTTGGGGGATGATAGATTAGGGTTGAGGGTTGAGGGATTAGGGTTTAGGGATAAGGTTTAGGGTTGAGGGCTGAGGGATTAGGGTTTAAGGTATAGTGTTGAGGGTTTAGGGATAGGGTTTAGGGTTGAGGGATTAGGATTTGACGTTGAGGGTTGAGGGTTTAGGGTTTAGGGTTAGGGTTGAGAGATGAGGGATCAGAGTTAAGGGTTGAGGGAATAGGGTTTGATGTCGAGGGTTGAGGGTTGAGGTTCGAGGGTCAAGGGTTTAGGGATAGGGTTGAGGTTGAAGGGATTAGCGTTAAAGTAGAGTGTGGAGGGTGTAAGGATTAGGGATAGGGTTGGAGGGTTTAGGGATAAGGGATTAGAGTTTAAGGTATAGTATCAAGTCTGTTGAGGGTTTAGGAATAGGGATAGCATTTAGGGTTTAGGGATGAGGGATTAGAGTTGAGGGATGAGGGATTAGGGTTGAGGGTTGAGGGATTAGGGTTTAGGGATAAGGTTTAGGGTTGAGGGTTGAGGGATTAGGGTTTAAGGTATAATGTTGAGGGTTGATGGTTTAGGAATAGGGTTTAGGTTTGAGGGATTAGGGTTTAGGGTTGATGAATTAGGGTTTAATGTTGAGAGTTGAGGGTTGAGGGTTGAGGGTTGAGGTTGACGGATAGGGTTAATGGTCAAGGGATTAGGGTTAAATAAGAGTGTCGATGGTAGAGGGATTAGGGTTTAAGGTATAGTATCGAGCCTGTTGAGGGTCTAGGAATAGGGATAGCGTTTAGGGTTTAGGAATGAGGGATTAGAGTTGAGGGATGACGGATGACAGATTAGGGTTGAGGGTTGAGGGATTAGGGTTTAGGGACAAGGTTTAGGGTCAGGGTTTAGGGATAGGGTTTAGGGTTGAGGGATTAGAGTGAAGGGTTGAGGGATTAGAATTTGGCGTTGAGGGTTTAGGGTTTAGGATCGGGGTTGAAGGTTGAGGGATCAGAGTTAAGGGTTGAGGGATTAGGGTTTGATGTTGAGGGTTGAGGGTTGAGGTTCGAGGGTCAAGGGTTTAGGGATAGGGTTGAGGGTCAAGGAATTAGGGTTACAGTAGAGTGTGGAGGGAATAAGGATTAGGGACAGGGTTGGAGGGTTTAGGGATAAGGGATTAGAGTTTAAGGTATAGTATCGAGTCTGTTGAGGGTTTAGGAATAGGGATAGCATTTAGGGTTTAGGGATGAGGGATTAGAGTTGAGGGATGAGGGATTAGGGTTGAGGGTTGAGGGATTAGGGTTTAGGGATAAGGTTGAGGGTTGAGGGATTAGGGTTTAAGGTATAGTGTTGAGGGTTGATGGTTTAGGGATAGGGTTTAGGTTTGAGGGATTAGGGTTTAGGGTTGATGAATTAGGGTTTAATGTTGAGGGTTGAGGGTTGAGGGTTGAGGGTTGAGGTTGAGGGATAGGGTTAATGGTCAAGGGATTAGGGTTAAATAAGAGTGTCGATGGTAGAGGGATTAGGGTTTAAAGTATAGTATCGAGCCTGTTGGGGTTCTAGGAATAGGGATAGCGTTTAGGGTTTAGGAATGAGGGATTAGAGTTGAGGGATGATGGATGACAGATTAGGGTTGAGGGTTGAGGGATTAGGGTTTAGGGACAAGGTTTAGGGTTAGGGTTGAGGGATTAGGGTTTAAGGTATAGTGTTGAGGGTTTAGGGATAGGGTTTAGGGTTGAGGGATTAGAGTGAAGGGTTGAGGGATTAGAATTTGGCGTTGAGGGTTTAGGGTTTAGGATTAGGGTTGAAGGTCGAGGGATCAGAGTTAAGGGCTAAGGGATTAGGGTTTGATGTTGAGGGTTGAGGGTTGAGGTTCGAGGGTCAAGGGTTTATGGATAGGGTTGAGGGTCGAGGAATTAGGGTTAAAGTAGAGTGTGGAGGGTATAAGGATTAGGGATAGGGTTGGAGGGTTTAGGGATAAGGGATTAGAGTTTAAGGTATAGTATCGAGTCTGTTGAGGGTTTAGGAATAGGGATAGCATTTAGGGTTTAGGGATGAGGGATTAGAGTTGAGGGATGAGGGATTAGGGTTGAGGGTTGAGGGATTAGGGTTTAGGGATAAGGTTTAGGGTTGAGGGTTGAGGGATTAGGGTTTAAGGTATAGTGTTGAGGGTTGATGGTTTAGGGATAGGGTTTAGGTTTGAGGGATTAGGGTTTAGGGTTGATGAATTAGGGTTTAATGTTGAGAGTTGAGGGTTGAGGGTTGAGGGTTAAGGGTTGAGGTTGAGGGATAGGGTTAATGGTCAAGGGATTAGGGTTAAATAAGAGTGTCGATGGTAGAGGGATTAGGGTTTAAAGTATAGTATCGAGCCTGTTGAGGTTCTAGGAATAGGGATAGTGTTTAGGGTTTAGGAATGAGGGATTAGAGTTGAGGAATGACGGATGACAGATTAGGGTTGAGGGTTGAGGGATTAGGGTTTAGGGACAAGGTTTAGGGTTAGGGTTGAGGGATTAGGGTTTAAGGTATAGTGTTGAGGGTTGATGGTTTAGGGATAGGGTTTAGGTTTGAGGGATTAGGGTTTAGGGTTGATGAATTAGGGTTTAATGTTGAGAGTTGAGGGTTGAGGGTTGAGGTTGAGGGATAGGGTAAATGGTCAAGGGATTAGGGTTAAATAAGAGTGTCGATGGTAGAGGGATTAGGGTTTAAAATATAGTATCGAGCCTGTTGGGGTTCTAGGAATAGGGATAGCGTTTAGGGTTTAGGAATGAGGGATTAGAGTTGAGGGATGACGGATGACATATTAGGGTTGAGGGTTGAGGGATTAGGGTTTGATGTTGAGGGTTGAGGGTTTAGGGTTAGGGTTGAGAGATGAGGGATCAGAGTTAAGGGTTGAGGGATTAGGGTTTGACGTCGAGGGCTGAGGTTTGAGGGTTAAGGGTTTAGGGATAGGGTTGAGGTTGAAGGGATTAGGGTTTAAGGTATAGTGTTGAGGGTTGATGGATCAGATTTAAGGGTTGAGGGTTGTAAGGATTAGGGATAGGGTTGGAGGGTTGACGGATTAGGATTTGATGTTGAGGGATTAGGATTTGACATTGAAGGATTAGGATTTGACGCTGAGGGTTGAGGGATTAGGATTTGACATTGAGGGTTGAAGGTTTAGGGATAGGGTTGAGGGATTAGAATTTGGCATTGAGGGTTTAGGGTTTAGGATCAGGGTTGAAGGTCGAGGGATCAGAGTTAAGGGTTGAGGGATTAGGGTTTGATGTTGAGGGTTGAGGGTTGAGGGTATAAGGATTAGGGATAGGGTTGGAGGATTTAGGGATAAGGGATTAGAGTTTAAGGTATAGTATCGAGTCTGTTGAGGGTTTAGGAATAGGGATAGCATTTAGGGTTTATGGATGAGGGATTAGAGTTGAGGGATGAGGGATTAGGGTTGAGGGTTGAGGGATTAGGGTTTAGGGATAAGGTTTAGGGTTGAGGGTTGAGGGATTAGGGTTTAAGGTATAGTGTTGAGGGTTGATGGTTTAGGGATAGGGTTTAGGTTTGAGGGATTAGGGTTTAGGGTTGATGAATTAGGGTTTAATGTTGAGAGTTGAGGGTTGAGGGTTAAGGGTTAAGGGTTGAGGTTGAGGGATAGGGTTAATGGTCAAGGGATTAGGGTTAAATAAGAGTGTCGATGGTAGAGGGATTAGGGTTTAAAGTATAGTATCGAGCCTGTTGAGGTTCTAGGAATAGGGATAGCGTTTAGGGTTTAGGAATGAAGGATTAGAGTTGAGGGATGACGGATGATAGATTGGGGTTGAGGGTTGAGGGATTAGGGTTTAGGGACAAGGTTTAGGGTTAGGGTTGAGGGATTAGGGTTTAAGGTATAGTGTTGAGGGTTGATGGTTTAGGGATAGGGTTTAGGTTTGAGGGATTAGGGTTTAGGGTTGATGAATTAGGGTTTAATGTTGAGAGTTGAGGGTTGAGGGATAGGGTTAATGGTCAAGGGATTAGGGTTAAATAAGAGTGTCGATGGTAGAGGGATTAGGGTTTAAGGTATAGTATCGAGCCTGTTGGGGGTCTAGGAATAGAGATAGTATTTAGGGTTTAGGAATGAGGGATTAGAGTTGAGGGATGACGGATGACAGATTAGGGTTGAGGGTTGAGGGATTAGGGTTTGATGTTGAGGGTTGATGGATCAGATTTAAGGGTTGAGGGATTAGGTTTTGATGTTGAGGGTTGATGGATCAGATTTAAGGGTTGAGGGTTGTAAGGATTAGGGATAGGGTTGGAGGGTTGACGGATTAGGATTTGACGTTGAGGGATTAGGATTTGACGCTGAGGGTTGAGGGATTAGGATTTGACATTGAGGGTTGAGGGTCAAGGGATCAGAGTTGAGGGTTTAGGGATCTATAGCAGGACAAAACGCGAGCGTGTTATAACGCGCTCGCGTTTTGTCTTTCTACTGAAACAGTAAAAAAGTGGTTACCCCCATGATCTTGGCCCACATGCTCTGTTTTCTTACTGATTCTGCGCGTGCTCTGACAAAAAAGAAGTGCTTTCATGCTATTGGGAAGTTCACATGCACATTTGACACATTGTACCACCTTTGCATGATCTTTCCACCACCTTTTCTGCTTTGCCAACTTGAGAAGGAGGAAATAACATAGTTTTCAAACCAAGTTTGATATATATCTATTCAAGTTTCAATTTTTGTAGTATTGCAATGTTAATTGTGATTCAATTTTAAGAATTTAACATTGAAAAGGAAGCAAGTGGTGAAAAACTCAAATTGTTGAGGAGTTTGATGCAAGAAGATAAAAACACTACATAATTGGGTACTCTCTCCATTCAAATCTTCATTTTTTAGGTATGTCAAGTCTTTACATGCATGTTCTTTACATTTTCCTTATTTCGGATTGAATTACTTTATCGTGCTTTATCATACATGTTTAAAATAGACACATTTCCAATCGAGAAAGCAACCTACAATCTCACATGATGCCATGTATATTTTCTACACTTGGGCTCTTTAATAACTATGTGTAATAAACAAACCTTAGTTCATACCATGATGTCAAACTATACAAGAATAAATCCTTACAACATAAAAAAATACAATCCCACTATTATCATGTATTCATTTCTTAGGAACTAATATTGGTCTCTTTATCATGCTACAGACAAATTCTCCGTCATGCCGAGGAAACGATCAAGAATTAAACCAACACAGGAAGAGATAGAAGCTAAGAATGCAAAGAAAGCAATGGCTATGAGAGAACTTCGTGAGAAGAGGAAATTGGACACGATAAATGAAGACATACCAATTGAAGAGGAACCACAACCATCACAAAGAGATATGGTATTGGCGGCACAAAGAGAACGAATGCAAAAACTTCGTGGTACGAGAGATTTGAATACCATAGTTGGAGACACATCCTTTACCGCAAGACAACATGTAGGGACACCATCTACCACATCTCAAGTTGAGAGTACATCATCACTCACATGTGATGAAGGAGGTACGCCATCGTTCCCACCTCAACCTCAAGGTATGTCATCTATTCCATCTTCGATCGAAGGTATGCCATCTAATCCATCTCATTTAAATATTGATGAAATTCCTAATGTTGAGATGAATTTACCTAACTTGACACCACCTAGAATTTTGCATAGAAAGCCAAAGTATTTGATTGATATTGATGAGAATATTTTGCAGCCAATGCAAGGTAAGATTCCAAAACGCACTTGTAGAAGATATGCTAATAAGATTTGGAGATTGTTCTTTGAAAAGTTAAATGAGACTGCAAGATGTCAACTATTCGTTGAAATGATGCGAAGTATAAAGTATAGGTCTATCATGAAGATTCTTGGGTTGAGAACATTAGAGGCTTCAAGTGAAAAATCTATTGTCAAGAATCTAATGAGTGCGTATGAGAGTGTGGGTAACACCTCACGCACAAAAGATAGTAATGCAACACGGCGTGTGATTACATCGACTATAGTAAGTAGTCACACGAGGAAAGCTCGTCTCATTAGAAAGACAAGTCAAGAATTGAGAATTAATAGGAAAACTTTATCAAGAGCCGTTGGAAGACGCCAAAGAATTGAGGACACTAATGCCAATGAATTATGGGCGTTCTCGGGGAGACTACCACGAAAAGATAAACCAATTGTTGAAGCATTGAGATCACTAATTGAAGACTTTTGGAAGAATTACACAAGGGTATCTCCGAATCAAAGGGATGTGGTAAGAAGGAGAATTGGTAGTCAGAACCGCGAGCCACATCCAAAGCATTTTTTGATTGAGACTCAAACACAGTTTTATGGTAAATTTCTAGAGAAGTATCCTCAAATTAAAATTTGTCAAAGATATTTTGAAATGCTAAAACCTTTCTATGTTAAGATAAATCACACACACACTACTTGTTATTGTAGATTACATATTGAATTTTCTAACCATTTTGATGCTTATAGGTCTATATGTTTAGATATGCATACTAATAATGATTTGCAGGGTTGTGCCATATGTGCCCCACCAACATCTTCAAGAGACTTCATATCAAGAATTTTATGTGAAAGAGAGGAAGGTCAAATATTCTACAAGAAATTATGCTTGGATGGCATATGTCATCGTTGCGGTGGCTTGCAACATTTGCCAATATGTGAACATATGGAAATAACACATGCGGTTGGAAATGAACTAGTAGAGTTTGGCAAGTATAAAACAGTGGCATACAATACAAAAGATGGTAAAGAAGCAAAGAGGTGTGAATTAGTTATTGAAAAGATTCCAGTGTATCAATTTATGCCTATATTTCGTGACAGCATAGTGTATGAGTATGCAAGACATGCCCATAGAGCTCGATGGTTGGACTTGCAATTCAAGTTATGCAAGGACACATTTCCGATTGGTAGCATTGTTTCAGTCGTCGACTTTGCAGAGAACTACAGTCTACAGCCACAGCGTGAGGTACAATCACAATATTACAACTCCACACAGGTTTCTATATTTGTGCACATCGCATTCATTCATGCGAATGATAGTACAGAGGATGACAGAAAGATCATAAGAGAGTATCATTTCTATATTAGTGATGATCGCACGCATTCTACAGAGTTTGTGCAAGGTTGCTTTCAGGTGTTCTACAATGATTTGGCTAGAAGGGGCATATCGTTCAGTCAGCATATCATATGGTCAGATAATTGTGCATCACAATTCAAGAACTCGTGGAATTTCTATTGGCTGAGTAGGAGGCATAATTTTACAGGTATTCAACATATGTGGAACTTTTGTGAGACCGGGCATGGAAAGGGGGAGCATGATGGTGCAGGAGCATGTATCAAAAGAGCCATAGCACGAGAAGAGTTAAAGTATAAAGACAATGCAAAGTTGACAGATGCAAAATCGATTGTCGAGTGGTGTAATGCTTCCATGGGTCCAGGTAATGAAGGTAAGTCTTTAGTTCTTAGATTTTTTTGGTTAATAGATGATACTAACATTGCACCATATGAGGATTGTTGTACATTGACAAGATCAAATGAGATGCACTCTTTCAGAAGCTCAATTGCAGGTTCATGGAGTATCCATACACGAAAGATGTCATGCTTTTGTTCTTCCTGTACAATTCAAGTCTGGGATGAGTGCGAGTCAAAGGAGTGGGTTGACGAATGGCAGTTAAGTTATCTTAGCCCACTTGACACGTATCGACCCCCGACGGCACTGGAACTAACACAGATGGAATCGTCAGTTGACTTTGACCACATATTAGATTTAGTTCAACCAGGTAATATAGGGCACATATGCATCTAATTTCATCTAGTTCAACCAGGTAATGTCATCTTACTTTGTAGTGTTTTTGTAATGTTGACTAATTTTATCTAATTTGCTACACATATCAATGTAGGACACGTATATGCAGTTATTGCAGATGAAGATAATGAAGAGGGAACAGATTATTACTTATGTCGTTGTGTTGAGGCCAAAAAGAAATTGGAGGCCCCTGTTACAGATGGAGAAAACATCGAATACCCTACAGGATCAGTGGTTATTACTGGAACATGGCTTAGAAGGTACCCACATAAGAGTGTTAATATTTGGCTATTTCAGGACTTTGACATGCATCGAAAGATTCTTCATTACTCAAACCTTGTCGTGGCATCCAATGTTCATTTGATAAAGTATCGGGGTAGACCTTTGAACAAAATATTGTGGAAGGTGCGTGAGTCTGACCATGAAGCAATACTTGACACAATAAAGAGTAGAGCAGATCCAGATGGTTCATTGGATTAATTTGTAAGTATTCACATTGATTTTGTAAAGTTATGTTACATTGAGTTGTAAGTATGCACATTAATTTGTAAGGTTTGTCTTTTTTTATTTCCTCCTGCATTTTTACACATATGTACACATTTTTACATCATCATGTTATGCATTTTTGGTGTCCTGCTCCTGATGCGACCAAACTCATAACTCACCCTACTAGACACCATTTGATGATCTCTCCAACACTCTGGATCCAGGGCGCCCAATCATGATGATGACCTATATACCATTCTCCTAAGGTGCTCATAATGAATGAATGATAAGGAGCGCCTCGACCTCTATAATCAAGGTGATTTTAAGTCGCTTTGAGTCATTTAGGGTCAGTTTGAGTCTTTGAGTCATGTTGCAAAAAAGTGTCAATGTTGTCAAGTTGCACAAAGCAACTTTTGCATTTTTGGTGCCTTGCTCGTGATGCGACCAAACTGACTGTTCCAACGCGTCTGAATGGGTACATTTATGCTAGGCATGGTCCTATTTTTCACCCAAACATGTCGAAACAGTCGGAGCTACATTGTACCGACGATATCCCTGAAGAGTCCAAAGTGCAAAAAGGTAGCAATCTTTGACGAGATGTTACTTGAAAACCGTGTCACTTAGAAACATTCCGTCTGAGGCAACGGGATCATGTAGAGTGCCTCTACAATAACCTCTCTTGGTTTTTTATAGTTCTTAGGCATTTGCCCGTGGTGAAAGGTTTTCTGTTTCCCCAAAAATCGTCAGAAGGAGGCAGTGTAAAGTTGCAAAGGGGTGTAACTTTCGTCTTGCTCCTGATGCGACCAAACTGACTGTTCCAACGCGTCCGAATGGGTACATTTATGCTAGGCATGGTCCTATTTTTCACCCAAACATGTCGAAACAGTCGGAGCTACACTGTACCGACGATATCCCTGAAGAGTCCAAAGTGCAAAAAGGCAGCAATCTTTGACGAGATGTTACTAAAAAACCGTGTCACTTAGAAACATTCCGTCTGAGGCAATGGGATCATGTAGAGTGCCTCTACAATAACCTCTCTCGGTTTTTTATATCTCTGAGGCATTTTCCCGTGGTGAAAGGTTTTCTGTTTCCCCAAAAATCGTCAGAAGGAGGCAGTGTAAAGTTGCAAAGGGGTGTAACTTTCGTCCTGCTCCTGATGCGACCAAACTGACTGTTCCAACGCGTCCGAATGGGTACATTTATGCTAGGCATGGTCCTATTTTTCACCCAAACATGTCGAAACAGTCGGAGCTACATTGTACCAACGATATCCCTGAAGAGTCCAAAGTGCAAAAAGGCAACAATCTTTGACGAGATGTTACTCAAAAACTGTGTCACTTAGAAACATTCTGTCTGAGGCAACGGGATCACGTAGAGTGCCTCTACAATAACCTCTCTTGGTTTTTTATAGCTCTGAGGCATTTGCCCGTGGTGAAAGGTTTTCTGTTTCCCCAAAAATCATCAGAAAGAGGCAGTGTAAAGTTGCAAAGGGGTGTAACTTTCGTCCTGCTCCTGATGCGACCAAACTGACTATTCCAACGCGTCCGAATGGGTACATTTATGCTAGGCATGGTCCTATTTTTCACCCAAACATGTCGAAACAGTCGGAGCTACACTGTACCGACGATATCCCTGAAGAGTCCAAAGTGCAAAAAGGCAGCAATCTTTGACGAGATGTTACTCAAAAACCGTGTCACTTAGAAACATTCCGTCTGAGGCAACGGGATCATGTAGAGTGCCTCTACAATAACCTCTCTCAGTTTTTTATAGCTCTGAGGCATTTGCCCGTGGTGAAAGGTTTTCTGTTTCCCCAAAAATCGTCAGAAGGAGGCAGTGTAAAGTTGCAAAGGGGTGTAACTTTCGTCCTGCTCTTGATGCGACCAAACTGACTGTTCCAACGCGTCCGAATGGGTACATTTATGCTAGGCATGGTCCTATTTTTCACCCAAACATGTCGAAACAGTCGGAGCTACATTGTACCGACGATATCCCTGAAGAGTCCAAAGTGCAAAAAGGCAGCAATCTTTGACGAGATGTTACTCAAAAACTATGTCACTTAGAAACATTCCGTCTGAGGCAACGGGATCACGTAGAGTGCCTCTACAATAACCTCTCTCGGTTTTTATAGCTCTGAGGTATTTGCCCGTGGTGAAAGGTTTTCTGTTTCCCCAAAAATCGTTAGAAGGAGGCAGTGTAAAGTTGCAAAGGGGTGTAACTTTCATCCTGCTCCTGATGCGACCAAACTGACTATTCCAACGCGTCTGAATGAGTACATTTATGCTAGGCATGGTCCTATTTCTCACCCAAACATGTCGAAACAGTCGGAGCTACACTGTACCGACGATATCCCTGAAGAGTCCAAAGTGCAAAAAGGTAGCAATCTTTGACGAGATGTTACTCAAAAATCGTGTCACTTAGAAACATTCCGTCTAAGGCAACGGGATCACATAGAGTGCATCTACAATAACCTCTCTCAGTTTTTTATAGCTCTGAGGTATTTGCCCGTGGTGAAAGGTTTTCTGTTGCCCCAAAAATCGTCAGAAGGAGGCAGTGTAAAGTTGCAAAGGGGTGTAACTTTCGTCCTGCTCCTGATGCGACCAAACTGACTATTCCAACGCGTCTGAATGGGTACATTTATGCTAGGCATGGTCCTATTTTTCACCCAAACATGTCGAAACAGTCGGAGCTACATTGTACCGATGATATCCCTGAAGAGTCCAAAGTGCAAAAAGGTAGCAATCTTTGACGAGATGTTACTCGAAAACCGTGTCACTTAGAAACATTCTGTCTGAGGCAACGGGATCACGTAGAGTGCCTCTACAATAACCTCTCTCGATTTTTTATAGCTCTGAGACATTTGCCCGTGGTGAAAGGTTTTCTGCTGCTCCAAAAATCGTCAGAAGGAGGCAGTGTATTAAGTCAGGATGAAAGCCTATTCACTCTAGGCGCCTGTTTTTGACCAAATCACACATGCCCCTTGAACAACTCTGTCTTCAAGGCACTTTTCTCTAATCTCTGTAACTCTCCAAATCCACTAAGGCGCAAATTTTACCTCTTGGGCTCAAGATATAGGTTCTTCATCCAAGGCGCCAGAATGGTCCAAAGGCGCATTTCACCTCTAACCTCACCTCTGACCTTACTTGGAGGCGCTAAACCTTTTGACATTTCAAGTAACTTCAAGAGAACTATTTTTCCTTAAGGTGGTTCACTCCTTGCAATTGGATGTATGGTACTTGTAACTCATTTGATTGACTTTGTAATGTTTCTTCTTCTTACAAAGTAGATAAGGATGATATAAGCTTACTTCATGAATCGGAGTAGAAATCTCTCTTGGACTTGCTAGGTGAAAGGACTTGAACTTGAAGGACTTGAAGTTGATGAAGTGATCCTTCATGATGGCCTTTGACATTACCTTCTCGGAGTGTAGATGATAACACCTTCCTTGGATAAAGTGGATAACCTCTGACCTAAACTTTGAAGCTTGATGAATCTTGAAGATTGGGTTTCCTCCTACTCCCCTTCTGGGCTCCACTCCATCAAAGGCGTATTTAGTTGTCCAAGGCGCCAACATTCACTCAGGGGCGCCCAAAGAGAAAGTTTACAACTCTAAGGCGCTAAACTCTTATGCAAAAATGGTCATCATCAAAGGCGCAAAAATGGGTCTCTGGGTGCCAATCTCTACAAGACATTCCATCTCATTGCTCTCCTCCATTACAAGCGCTAACTTACCTCAATCTTGGGCGCATACCAACATCCCAACATCCAAATCACCTAGGTGCTCAAAACCTTCAAGACTCAAGGCGCATTTTATGATCAAACAAGGTATCTCCTGAACAAGGCGCTCATAGTCTCATCAGGGCGTTAATCATCATCATGAGCGCTCATATTGTTCTAGGCGCACAGTTATCTCTGGAATGCTCAAGGCGCTCAAGGCGCACATACCCTTCTCTAGGCTAGTTTACACTTATTCAAGGCGCTCATTCCAAACTTACATGAACTCCTCATTACAAGACGCACAAACTAGATGATCCTAGGGCATAAGGGCGCTCATAGGAGTTGTTATGTGTCATTTTGGCCAAGGTTTTTCAGAGTAGTGAAGACATTAGGAAGGGGATGATCGTTTGGATAGTTTTGAATGCTTTATTTCTCCTTGTTTAAACTAGGCGCTCACTGAGGATTGGAGTAGCCTTTGCACCCTCACATCACATTAATCGGCATTTCAGAGGCAATCATAGTATAAGAAGATTTGCACCTTGAAGAAGAGAGTTATCTGGTGAGCGCTTAGGAGTTCTGGCGCCTAGGGGAAAGGTCTAGGTAGAGCGCCTTTAGACTTTGACAGTGAAGTGCCTTAAGGAGTTGGATGATGTTTTTGCCTAGAGTGGAGATGATGTTTTTAGCGCCTTAAGGATGATGATGGAGCGCCTTGGAGTCAGGTTAGTCTAGAGCACCTTAAGAAGGTAAAGCACTTCAAATGTAAACACAAGTGTTTTGAGCGCCCTAATGAGAAGTTGTCTTGGCACCATAAGTTGTTCAAACGAAGATATGCGCCTTGGATAGTTGCAAAGACCTAATTTAGCGCCCAAGGTTGGAAGACTCTTTGTGAGCGCCTAGTGTTTGAAAGCTCTTTGTGTTTGGTGCATTAAAATGAATTTGGCACCTAAGTAGTATTGAAACACTCAACTGAGCGCCTAAAGCCCATGAGAGAAGTGATATGCGCCTTGATAGGAATATCATGGAAGATGAGTTTACTGAATGGCGCCTTGAATGACTTGGTTGATTAAGTGTTTTAGCGCCTAGATATGGGATGAATCATTGAGCGCCTTTGGTTGAGATGATGTCAGCACCTTTGAGATTATAACACCTTGGAGTCAAGTTCGAAGGAGCACCTTGAGAAGGTAAAACACTTCAAATGTTTTCAAGGAATTGGAGAAGTCACTTAGTGCCTAGAAGGAATTCCAGAGCAAGAGGGTTGGAGCGCCTTGAGCTTCAAGTCAGATATGTGCCTAGACCTCTACCCTTTAGCAAGTTGAAGCCCTCTGAGCCTTGACAAAGTGAGAATGCCTTATAGTGAATATGCGCCTTGGGCAAGGTTGAATACAAAGTTGAGGAGTATATCATAATGAGTAAGTGCACTATAGGGTTAGATGATAAAGACTAGTGCCTTGAGTGTCTTGGTCAAAATTTTGACGTGAGAAGTCTTGCAAGATCAAACCCTGGAGTGCGCCTTAGAGAGAACCTATTGATCCTTTGCTTTGACAAGATTTAGGCGCCAGAATGATCCTTAATAAATGGAATGTATCTACACCAATTTTGCACCTTTAGGGAAGTGATGGTGGCCAGAATGATCCTTAATCTCATGTTTGTGCGCCTAGGTCTAGAAGCAAGATTTGAGCGCCTTAGGATAGGGTTTTTTGCACCTTGTCTTGGAGAGTGAATTTGCGCCTTGGATGATGTTGAAGCACCTTGGGATGAAATGCGCCCAAACTTACAGAGGGCCTTCAGTGAGGGAGTTGAAGAGAGTGCTTAGAGGAAGGATAGCCTTAAGATCAAACTAAGTACTTAGAAACCTAAGATTAGCGCCTTATTTGAAGTTATACACCTATTCTGACGCCAGAGAGTGAGTTTGAGTGTGAAGAAGTGAATGTCTGCGCCTTGAAGGGGATACAAAGGGAAGATGATGCACCTTGATGGGTTGATGATGGAAATTTGCGTTTTGGAGCTAAATGTGCGCCTTGAATCTAAATGATATTTGAGTGCTTAGAGGTAAATTGGGGCGCCTTTGAGAATTCTTTGTGCTTTAAGGAATGGATTGTGGCGCTTTGGACTAAGGTAAGTCCTGAGCACTTCTAATGTTTTTAAGGAGTGCCTTGAAGGAGATAGTGCATAGAGGTACAATGAATCTTTCAGAGAACATGGATAGACAACTAAGTCTCCAACTTGAGTCTTCTAAGTGAATTGGATGATGAAGAGAGTCTAGTCATTTTAGGCACTAGTATCAAGATGAATCATCCAAAATGGGTGCCTAGAACTAGAAGGTGCCAATGCATGAGTTCAAGGATCCTCCATTGGAGCGCCTAGCCCAGATGGCTATAGATTGAAAGTTTTAAAGCTAAGTGATGTCTCTTAGGTGAACTCCTAGCCCAGGTGCAAATAGAATAGAACTCTCTCACATAGTTGAAATTGACTTGATAGAAGGAGATAAGTCTTAAGGACTAGTTTGGCGCCTCACTTGCCTATCTCACCTTTGAAATGCGCTTTGGTTGATGATCATCATTGATGGCGCCTAGTGAAATGTAAAGCTATTTGCATCTCCAGAGGATCAAAATTGGATTAGGAGATCATCCTTGCAGTTGAGATTGACAGAGAAGTGTTAAAGGAATCACTTCAAATGGGTGCCTAAGCTAGTTGAGGCGCATATCAATTCCACTGTAACTCCAGACTGACGCTTAGGATCTAGTCATCTCCTAAGGCGCAGTTCCATTCACCCATGACCTCGCTTGGCGTCTAAAACTTGGAAACTCCTTTGGAAAGCTCCTGTTGCGCCTAGAAGATGAGTTTGGGATATCAACTTGCAAAAGGCTTAGAAACTCTTCAAAGATGTTAGGCACAATCCCATGGCACTGGAGCTCAGTTTTGGCACCTTCAAGGAATAGCACATGAAGGAACTTGGGAGGTCAGGTGCTTGTAAAAGGGAACACCTTGGAACATCTTCCAGGGGTTGAAGTAGTAAGAAAACATCAAGTGAGTCTAGGCGCACTCCCTTGTGTGAACAGTTTAGCTCTGGCGCCTAGCCACAGAGTGAGCCAGAAGAAGTAGTTTGGACATTAGAAGATAGGCGCTCATTCTACAATGAAGCATTCCACCTTCCTAATCAACAAAGACTTGCAAGAATTGACAAAGGAAGCTAAGGCGCACCTTCTACTTGTTTCCACCTCTAGAATGCGCCTAACCTTGAAAGGGGGTTCAAAGATGTTTGTTAGACCTTTTCACTCAAGGCGCTCACCTTAGGCGCACTTTCTAAGTCCTTGTCACCTCAAGGAAACAGCTAGTTTGGAAGGCGCTTGCCCTGTTCTCCACTCCTTTCAATTGGCGCCTAGAACACAGAATGCATGAAAGGAGCACCTAGACTCCAGAGGGCTCATTTGGGCGCCTAGCATTTAAAACACTTTCATAATAATGATGTTTTGGCGCCTACTCTTGGAAACAATCCAAAGCATCCATAACTCTAATTGGCGCCTAATGTTGACAAGGCGCAACTTCAGGAGGTCACCTCAACTTGGCGCCCAAGTCAGAAAAATCTGTAAATCCTTCAAATATGCACCTACCTTGTGAGGTGATGAGTTGAACATTCCAAATCTTCAAATGTTGCTCAAGTAAGGAAGACATTGTAACATCAAGGCTTCAAGGCCTGTCCTTGTATTTCCATTGAATGAGTTGTACTTCATGCTATTGAAAGCATTTTCCATGTAATAAGACATTGCAAGTTGATTGAATCAAGTAACAAGACAAGTACCCAACTCTAATGTTGTTTCATTCAAATAGTTATCTTGATGTATATCTTTATGTTATTGAAGTAGTTGATGAATTGTTAGCAAGTAAAAGTGTTTAAGTAAGGAAAATTTTTCGTAGAACTAGTTGGGTATCTTACACTTACACCATGCCTATCCATCAAACATCACAATGCAATCAAAATCCTAACAACATGCCCATGATCCAAGATCAAGTGCAATCATGCAAAGATATTATCAATCACAAGCCTATTAAGAATGAACTAGAGTCTTCTAGTACCATACTTTTCCATCAAACACCATCATGTAATCCATGGCCTATCAAGCCTATCAAAGAAAATGCAAACATCCGATGTAATACAATCAGACTTTAAATATTTGAAGTAGCCATCTACAAATATCCATTCAAAAGTGGATTTATAATGCAAGTATGGACGCCATCAATAAAAAAGATTTGTATTAACCAAATATCCATATATGCATACATCAATATCTGTCAATATAAGTATAACATATATACAAAATAGCCATATAGGCTTACAAGAATGCCATATAGGCATACAATGTCAACTATGTACAATACAAAATATATGTCCACAAATGCCATATAGGCATACAACAGAGGAACAAAATAAAAAGTCATTCCCCTCTAGCTGGTGAAGAGAATAAATCACGAGCAGCCTTTGATCTTCTAGGGGATGGAGACATGCATGTGGGTGGTCTACTACGAACCCGAGGGCTACTCCTCCTATTTAGTTCTTCCTGCACCTTTACCTGTTACAAAAAAAAGTATAGATATTAATATATAGAAATTACATGTTATAAAAAAATGAAACATTTAACAAAATAATCACTTACCGCTAACATATAATCTGTCTGCTCGCTTGCCTCAGTAGCAGGAAAAGGCCCTGGTGATGTCATGTCCTATAGAAACCATCCAGATAGAAATTAAACTTCAAATCAATAATCTTTTGATTTTTCAAAAATAGACAACTATAACAATGAATGTAAATTGAAATTTACTAATCTGCCTCATACCCCTGTCAATGCCATAGAGCTATGAATCGCAGAGGCCACACCCTGCTCCATTGCCCTATGAACATGGGCAGGTGTATCCGCAGCCTGCATCATCTGGAAATAAAACAACATTATTCAATTACGAAAACTATAATAGTGATGCAAATCATGGCTCCTAACATACACACACGCTCATCTAAACATGGAAGTACACACAATAAAACACACAAATCACATACAAAAATTTAGTAAGTACAATTCATTCATTAAACTATTTATTTTATTACCTCCGTAAAGCTTTGAAGTCCACCACCGCTGGCAGGTGTTGCCATGAAATCTACAGTGTTAACCTATTCAACATCCAAAATCAGAAATTAGAATACCATTCATATAATGATGCTATTCACATGTAATATTTATAATTGTTTACTAGTTACATACCTCGACAGTAGATGATCTAGTGAAAAATGTAGGTGGAGAACCACTGAAAACTGCATCGACGCTATGACCCTGAAATTTTATTACAATCATCAATTTAAATTAGTTAATCTTGTATTTCAAAAGTAAAATTTAATAAATTAAATTTGATAAACTTGCTAATATTTACCTGAGTATCAAGGCCGAAAGTCTCACTCAGGAGGGTATCTGTCATCAGCATCTGCTCAGCTGCAGATGTAGCCTGTGCACCTGCGTCCTGACTGTCCATGGGGTCATAACCACAGGCTGACCCGCAAGCCTGGCAAGTATGCGGTGGGACCCTACTCCTCGTACTATCTCCCAACCCACTCTGTGTTGCAGGATCGGCATGCTCTATGATGCTCTGGGTCAAGGCACTAATCGACCTCAGTGTATCGACCTCAACACTCTCCTTCACAATGGAAGGGATAGAAACATGCTCGTGGGCTGGTCTACTGATTACTCATCTCACTACCCGCTATGGGTCAAGACGTGCCCCTGGTCTATCCTGTGCTAAGCCCCCACCTCTACCCTGGAAGTCCCGCATATCAAAATAGTTTGGCACTTTATTGAGGACAAACTCGGAGTAGAGTTTCCTCAAAAAGTATTGCGGGACCTCATTGTTATTGCATGGAGGATGGTCAAAAACCATCCACCACCTCTGCCCGAAATTGTCCCTTATCACTTGGTTGTTGCACCAATGGATAGGGAACCTCTTGCATGTAATGGGTGGAGGTTGATTTGTTTGTGGGTTTGTGAAAATTGAACACAAGTCTACTTTTGTAATTTGTAATTTTTTGACATCTTGGTATGATAATTTATCTGTATAGTAATCTCTAAACTCTCTCTTTTTATCGGTCCAACTAGTTATTTGCTTGCTAAATTGAATTTACATTTGTTAACATAGACTCAAGAGATTCGGCAAGCGTGGACCTATGCAAGGTTGAAGTGGAAGGATCTTTCAACCTTGCAATTATATCTTCAATTTGTTTTTTGTTGTTTTCAATTTGCCCTATTATATTATCTTGTGTTCTAGGGGCATGTCGAGGAATGAATGGAGGAGGTTGTTGTTCTGCAGGTATTTCCTCCTCAGGATTTTGTGGATTTTGAGGAGGAGGAGGAGGAGGAGGAGGTGCATTAACATTTCCTGACAATTAACGAAATATACATTAAAAATCAACAAAAACCTACCTATATAGAAAGAAATTCAAACAAAAAAACAAAGATAACTCACCTCTTTGGCGTGCTCGATGTCGCAGCGGCATTTTGGCGATGAATTGACAAGATTTTTGCGTTGGTTGGCGTTTTGCAGAACGCGAGCGCGTTTTTGAGGGTTTGGAGGCCGCGGGCAGAGGAGAAAATGGGAGAAATGAAATTGAGTTACTTTTTTTTTCATTTATAGCTGCCCATAATGCGAGCGCGTTATAACACGCTTGCGTTATAACGCGCTCGCGTTATGGCTCAGTAATGACGAGCCTGTGGCTTGTCATTACCAAGCCATAATGCGAGCGCGTTATAATGCGAGCGCGTTATAATGCGAGCGTGTTATAATGCGAGTGCGTTATAACGCGCTCGCGTTATGCCTTAATTTTTTTTTAAATTATTTTGGCCACTTTTTGGCCCCCCATCTTTTTGCACTTACCCTTCTCTTCAACTTTTAGGGCAAACTGATATGCTTCCTCCAAAGATGTTATCCTCACCAAACTTAGTTCTTCTTGAATATTTAATCTTAGTCCATTGATGTATCTAACCACTTTCTCTTTCATTGCTTCGCTATGTCTTGTCCTTATGACCATCTTATGAAATTCTTCAGTATATTCCTTCACAGATTTCTCCTTTTGTCTCAAGTTTTGCAATCTCTTCAATAGCTCCAATTCATAGTCAGTAGGTACAAATTGGTTCTTCAATTTTATCACCATCCTATCCCACTTTGTAATCTTCTTTTTTCCTCTCTTGTTTCTATCCAATTGAACTTCTTTCCACCATATAGCAGCATGTCCTTTTAGTTTTGTCTTTGCAAATTTCACCATCTCCAGATCTTCAACTTCTTCATATTCAAAGTATTCTTCTATGTCATTTATCCAATCAATCAACTCTTCAGGGTTCAAATTGTCAGTGTAATTTGGTACATCAAATTTAGGTCTTTTCCTAATTTTTGAAAGAGCTTGCAACATCTTGACTTGATTTGATTCTTCTTCTTCATCACCTCCTAGGGTTTCGCCAATTTAATCAACAGATTGAAATTCCTCTTCATCATCACTTTCAACATTAGGTCTAGAGGTGTTAATCCTCTTTGCCTATCTACCTCAACAACATCCAATCAAATTCTCATTATTTTTATCATTTCCATCATCTCATCCATCATACCATCCATTGTTCCAATGACAAGCATTCTCCTCGGTGACATTTTCCTAGGATCAAGTGCAAACTACCTCAAATTTAGTGATCGGGCTACAAGGTGACAACTACCTCAATCGGTGATCGATTGCAACACAAGTAGCTTACCTCGGATTGACAATCTGTCCACAACAAGATCTTACAAAATTCCTTCGCCAAATTTACTCAATTTGCTCCCAAAGATTTGAACTTTCACTCTAATACCACTTGGTGTAGTCACAGTAGGAGGGTTCATAGAATGAACAATCTAGACTGTACAGCAAGAGTAAACACAATGGAAACAACTCAATGATATGAAACAAATGCAGATTCAGTCATTTAATATGTTATAGAATTGAAATACAAATCAACTACCAACATGCAGGCTTACAATTAGGGCTCACAAGCTTGCTTACAGAAAATCAAAATATACACAAGATGTCGCTTTGAAGCTCGTTCACAAAGAAGTCAAACTATCGATCTTATAAATCATGCCAAACTTGATCACTACCTTCCTAGGCATCTATTACATCAATATATATCATCGTTGGAACAATATATTCCTCTGCATCAGCCAAAAATCATTACAAACTCTAATGAAGAGTTGTAATGTGTGTACATAGATAGGTCAGACTTAAACATGAAGAACTCCTCTGCAAATGAATGGAATAATGTGCGGATCTTGGGGAATGTCAGCCATGAACCAAACAACATTGAATGATGTGTTATTAAGCTTTGAAGGTTGTGAAATGTTCCATAGGTCTTCTCCTTCAGCTGATTATCTGAGACTCTTAGGATGCTATGTTTTGAGAAAATAGTTGATCTTCTGATAGAGATAACTTTTCGGTACCTTAACCAAATGATCTGAGATTTTGATATGACATAGATGAATGAATCTAGATGCTGAGTCTAGCTCCGTAAGATCTCAAATGCAACTACAATAGAATGCAGACCAAAATACAGAAACTACTTATGACTGAACTAACTTAACTAAACTGGAACTAAAAAGAAACAAACTGAGTGCAAAATATTTTTGGTTGATGCAAGATTGCTCTTGAACTAGGGATGCTCCTGCATCAGACATCTAGGGTTTGTGAAAAAGTGAGTCCCTCACTTTGCTGGGGCTAGAGGAAAATCAAGACAGTCTACCTCAGCTTGAGAAATCCATGATGAATCTTCTTTCAGTCTGCCTTTCCACTTCACTAGATATTCTTTGTACTGTCTTTGGTGTTGCGTCCAACTCTGCTATCCAAAATGTCTTCAATCTGCTCTGACACTCATTGTGGTAATTGCTTCTTCAAGTCTTCTTCAATGGTGCCACTGAACTCTGTTTCATGATACTGATGTAGGTCTGTAATGTTAAAAATAGGTGATATACCTAATGTCTTCGGTAACTCCACTTCATATGCATTTCTTGAATCAAACTCTCTGAGTATCCTACATGGTCCAAACTTCTTCATCTTCAACTTGTTATATGTCCCAACTAGAAATCTTTCTTTTCTTAAGTACACCATCACTTCATCTCCAACTACAAATTCTTTGTGTCTCCTCTTTTCATTTGCTTGTTCTTTAGACTTACTGTTCATCTCCTCCAAATGCTTCTTCACTTGATTATGCATTGTCTCCATGTGTCCTGCAAATTCCTCTGCTTCTACACTTCTCTTTTCTTCCATGCTTATATCTCTCAATTCTACTACTCCTCTAGGGTTGGTTCCTGTCACAATCTCAAATAGTGTTTTTTCGGTACTTTTATTCACTGAATTATTATATGCAAACTCTGCTTGTGAAAGAATGAAATCCTATTTTTTTGCTTTCTCTCCAACCAAACATCTCAACAAGTTTCCCAAACTTCTATTCACTACCTCTGTCTATCCATCAGTTTGTGGATGAAATGTTGAACTGAACTTCAAGTCTGTCTTCATCTTCTTCCAAAGTGTTTTAAAAAATTATCCAAGAAATCTTGTATCTCTGTCTGAAATTATGCTCTTAGGTAATCCATGCAATATCACAATCTCCTTGAAAAATAGGTTAGCTACATGCACTGCATTAGTTGTCTTCTTACAAGGCATGAAATATTCCATCTTTGAAAAATTTTCCACCACTACAAATATTGAATCATGTCTTCTCTATGTCTTCGACAATCCCATTATGAAATCCATGCTTATGTCTTCCCAAGGTCTCTCCAGTACTGTCAAAGATTTGTACAACCTAGTATTTTGACTACTCCCTTTTGCAACTTGACATACTCTACAACTCTACACAAATTTCCTAACATCCTTATGTATCTGAGGCCAAAAGTAATTTTAACTTACCAAAGCCACGGTCTTATCAATGCCAAAATGTCCTGCCAATCCACCATTGTGCTTCTCCTTGACCAAATTGTCCCTTATTGAAGTCCTAGGTATAAATTGTTGCAAGTATGAGCCTAACTGATATTGTCATTGATGTCAACATACTCCTGTTGCATTGATGATAAGGATTGGATGAGCTGAATGCTGAGGATATTGAGAAAATTATTCCTATTAGGAACAGAGAACAGTGAAGACAATGAGGTAAAGATCCCAGCTAAGATGAAGATTAGAGGATGCCCATCAAAGGGTTTGTAGATATGTGTCTTAAGATGATCCAGTAAAGATTTTATAGGTTTGCATGAAGATCTAAAGAAGTTATGGCCACTTAAGTAAAACTGGTTCTAGTAGATGTTCAGAGTTGATAGTCACACAGATAGATTTGGTGAGATCCAGAAATGCAATATCTTGTTCTACAGATTTGGTGAAGTGTTTAGGAAGTCAATGTGAATTGACAACTCAATTGGTTCATGGTCTGGAGGTCCGCAAGCATCTATTCCAATATGAAAGTAATGATAGACTGTGTTCTTGAGGTTCCAGATGAAGAAGAGAATGATTTCAGTAAGCAGAAGTAGTGTGGATGTTCTTGGTGATTTAGACAAGTTTGTGGAGCTCTTTGGATTGTGTCCAGTTTGTGTTGGTGGTCCACATTGAAGATTGAGCTAGTAATTGAAGAATTACTTCCAGATGATGATGTTCTTCCTAAGTCTGGCCGACTGGATGAGTTACACATCCTGTGGATGATCTTGGAGATGTTCTGTGAAGAATGACGTGTTCCCAAAGTAAGATTGAAGTCTCAAATCTGTGTGGCCAACAATGTGTTGATCCGCGTGAAGTTTTTTTGTAATTAGTCATATTGTATTTATGTATTTTCTCTGTAATATATGTCGACTTGGATGTTTATCCCTAAGTCGATGTCTTCTATAAATAAGGAGTTGTAAAGTCATTTCAAATCGATTGTGTGGAGATGAGAGTGTGGTAGAGAAGAGTAGAGCGAAAGAGAGAGTAGAAGTACTGGGCTTAAATGGAACTAACTCAAGCATGGTAAAGATGCTATTCTTCAGTTCAAGTATGTAATACTTATTATTCTGTAGATAGTGTGTCTCCTATAGGTAGTGAGCCTCTTGTGAGCAGTGTGCTCAGGCAGTGAACCCTATTGGCATGTGCCATCTTGTTCTTTCTATTCTTTTAACAGAGAATACAATCTTGGGTTAGTCAACCTGTGGTTTTTCCCTTAACCGGGTTTTCCATGTTAAAAATCTTGGTGTCTTATATGTTAATGTATTTCTGCTCTTGAATTGTTGCATTATGTTTCCATGATTAATTTATTATTCTGCTGCAAAATTAAGAAGAGGATTTAAGTGAGTAATTGGAAGAAAATTTTAGACAACTGATTCACCCCCCGTCTCAGTTGTCTATCATAAATCTAACAATTGGTATCAGAGCTAAGTTCCTCTAAAAGGAGCTTAACCGCTTGAGGAGATCCAGGATGTCATCCTACAAGAAGGATAGTTTGAGGTTTGATGGAACCAATTTCATGCTTTGAAAAAGTTGCATGGAATGCCACTTGCAATGTAAGGGAATGTAGTATTGGATCATGGCTTCAAAGAAGTATGTTCCTCCATAGAATGGTCCAAGTACCGTAGATGAAATCAGAGATGCTAAAAATAATTTACGGACTAAAGAAGCTCTTCTAAGTACCTTATCTAATTTAGAGCTGACGAATGTTGTTCATCTAAAAACTACATATGAGATTTGGAAAAAGATGGAACTTCTGCATGATGGAGACAAGTATCTTCAATGTGCCAAGCTACAAAGTCTGAAAGGAAAATTTGAAAACCTAAAGATGAGAGAAGATGAAAATATGACTACATTTATGTCAAGAGTAAATGAGCTTGTTTGTGGCATTAGATGTGCTGGTGGAATCTTTGATGAAGATGAGATTGTTGGCAAAGTTCTCAGATCCCTTCCTGATTCTTACAAATACAAGGTTGCTGTTATTGAAGAATTTAGATCTGTAGACACCCAAAATTATCCCAAATTTATGTATGTCTTGCAACACCTTGTTAAAACATTATCTTAGACATCATGTAGCATTTTGTCCTAAATCCCACTCTTAACCCCACTTATTCCATTAGCCAATTAATTAAATAAATTTTATTTATTTAATTAATATCCCAATCATATCCTTATCCTACTTAGCCAATTAATTTTATTTAATTAATTTCCACATCATATCCCAACTATTCAAATATTTTATTTGAATTAAGTTCCCCACTATCCAATTAATTAATATCCAACTCATATCCCAACTAATTCAAATATTTTATTTGAATTAAGTTTTCATCATAAGCCGACTTTCCAATTAATTAAATAAATTTTATTTATTTAATTAATTTATCTTATCATTAAGCCGGCATGTGTGCCTCTTTCATTTAAAAAGATAAGTGGTACTACAGCCTTTTATTTAATATCTTTTATATGTAGTACTTTTTTTATGTACACAAGCACACATGAGCCCTATTCTCCTTGACACTTGTCAAATGACTACAACTCCCTTGAAGAGTGGGAATACCTAATTAATCCTAGCCGTCCACATCAATCAATTAGCTTTTTAATCTCAACCATTCATTTGAACCAAGCCTTTCCTATAAATCAACCCCCTCATAAGCCATTAGTAATGCATTGAGCCTTAAGTAACATTATTCTGCCAAATTATCATTAGCATGCATTGATCCTCAAGTATCCACATGTTGTTGAAATATCATTAGAGCCTTTGCATCCTTCATCTATCATCCTCATGTCATCTTCATCTTAATGTTATGCTGCAGAAGTGAGCACCCAACATTCTTCCAACAACAATCCTTCAAAATCTTGCATGCTCATGTGAGGTGGAGAAGAGCAATGGACATAAATCGAGCATAGCGTGGAGATCAGTTTGCATTTACATTTGTTATTTTGATTTTCATGTTGTCTTGTGCTTCATTGTGCATTGCTAGGGTTTTTATCATTGCTGTTTATTCATTTGCCCTGATTTGCAATTTTACCCTAACTACATTTGGCACGCCCGGTGGGACTCACTTCATTTGATCTTTTTTGTAGGTTTTTGTAGTAAAAATTTGCATTCATCTAATCCCCATTGTCAAGTTTTGCAGGTTTAATTAACTTTTTGTTGCAGATCCGCTGTTTTTTCGACAAAACCCTAGGTTTTAAAGATTTCATCATATCTTCCAAACGGCTACAAATTTTTCTACAAGATTTTAGCAGAAGTTTGTCCATGATATAAGGAAGCTACAGAAGAAAAATTTTGGGTTTATCACGATTTGTACGGTATTTATCACATTTTTATGTTTTTTCATAAAATCACAATTCTGGATGCAAATCAGCAAATTTTTTTGGAAATTTTTATATTTCTGGAAATCTCTTGAAATTCTAATGGGGGTCTATGTTTTACAAATTTAATTTGGAGGTCGTTTACAGTGCGAAAAAATTAGATCTTTGCCGACTGTACTATTTTCATAAATCCACATTTTTGGGCGTAAATCAGGGAATTTTTATGATTTCTTTACATTTTCAGAAAGCTTTCTAAAAATTAATGGGGGTCTCTTCTTTGATTTTTTAATTTTCGAACCAAAAATGTATCGAAATAATCAAATCTAATTCAGCTATGCATCTAAAATTACAATTTTTCTTGCGTGATGAGCTTTTTTTTTTATGCCTGCATTATAATATCATTTTTTCTATGTCGTAGGTGATCATAAGGAGCTGTAGCAACATTGACATCAACATATACAGCAATTTGGATAGCGAATCAACCAGGTGCAATCATTTCATTTCTCATCTTCTAATTATTGTTTGCAAACACATTTGGATTTTGGGCATAAAATGAACAATTGTTTGCTATCACACCATTAAAAAATTGGGCTAAAATAAACCATTGTCTTTCATCACATTTGGATTTGGGCTTTAAAACAAACAAGTGCTTGCATTGTCTTCCACACATTGAACTTCTAAGGTTAATGAACCCCATGCGAGTGTGACCAAGTAAATGTGTATGCTCTCTCCTCGCGTCCCAACATGAACTTGGAGATCAAAAACATTTACTTGTGTTGCTTTTGTTTAGCCTTAGAGAGGCCTGCCTTGGTATCCACCCCAAGGGAATGACCTCAAGCGGTACTTTCATCCGGTCCGCTATAAAAATCAGATGATAAGACGAAAGCCAAGTCTAACCGGTATTAACACTCACCATACAGTGCTAACTCGAAAGGAGGTGTACCTTTGTGTATATTAAAACTCCTAGTAGGGTTAGTTAAAGTCTTAAGTGGCTTGCTGGATGCTCGTGGGGTGCCGGTCCCCCGAATTTTCACTAGAACCTCCTTGTGATAGTGGCCTTGCCTTAACTAGGACTTGTTGAGTGTCTTCACGTGCTTGCTTAACCATCATCACATTCTTCTAAACTAAAACTTGCTTATGTGTCTTGTGTGAGTGATTCATGTGTGTATATGCATAGTCATTTATTTGAATATTGCCACATCAAGCTCTAAACACCTAAACACATAAAGACAAGTCATCCTACACATTCTTCCAATAACATTCAAACCTAATCACTTTCATCCCAAACATAGCCAAGTCATCCAAACAAGCCACATCATCATCCAAGTCCATAAACAAGCACTTGTTAAAAGGACTTAAGACATACACTTGGGTGACAACATGTCTACACTAGAGGACCTATAAATCAAATTCCAAAGATTCCTCCAAAATCTTTATCAAGGATCACAACCCCTAAACCAAGATGCCATTGAAATATTACAATTCTTCATCCAAAGAGCTCAACCCCACGTAAGCCAATCACCTCAACTGCAATACTTCGTAGCCCAAGTTCAACACCTTTTAGCCACTAGTCAAGCTTGACAAGTACAACAATCCTTAGCCATTCCATACCAACCTAATCCACTTCATAGCCACATGTCATATCCATCCACATCATACCAACCTCATCTATCTACACACCAAGTCAATGCCACATCAACCTATGAACATCCACCTCAAGCTTATCCAATCCCTCATGCCACCGTTCCAATGCACTATCAAGCCCATCCACAAGGCAACCAAGTGTCCTCACAAGAACAACATGCAAGTCCAAATGGCTCTTTGTACATAAATGAAGTAAGTCCAAGTACACCTTTTCAACAAGACCACCAAGCACCATTGATAGACCTAAGTCCACCTTTCCAACAAGAATCATATCCAAATCCAAGTGGTCCCTTGTATATAAATCAAACAAGCCCAAGTTATCCTATGCAAGATCTAATAACCTTTGACAAGGGAGATACCAATCTAGAGTGGCCACCACCATCCAATCCCATGCCAACACATGAACCAACAAGTCCTATCCCAACACCACCATGTGATCCCATTCCTAGTCCATTAATCCCTCTACCTTCCAAACCACCAAGCCCTCCATTACCTTCATCACCATATCATTCTAATCCTTCACCTAAGGATGCGGCTGAGATAGTTTTACAAAGGATGCTTGAAGCAAAACTCATTGAACTTCCTGAAGTCAAACCATGTGAAGAAAGTCCATATGATGAACATGATTATTGTGCATACCATAGGACCAAAGGCCATAATACAAATCAATGCCTAATATTTGTCCCAATTGTTTACAAGGTGTACCTACCTATAATGAGAAATCATACCACATCATCCCAATCCCATGTGTCACACCCATCTAGTCCACATCCTAATCCATCAAGCTCCATTATCCTTCCATCCAATCAAAATCCTAGTCCTACGCTTACAACATCATCCTCTATTATTGCTCATCCATTATATTGCCCATCTACACATACCCTTGCAAAGGATGTGATCCATTGGCTACTAGCTAGGAATAAACTACCCCCATGTCAAACACCAATTCATGAGCCTACCAAAGAACTTCCAAAGGTCATAATCTCATCATATGGTTCGCATATCCTTGAGCCTATTCAAGGGACTTCCATTAACATGCCTAGCCCTTTGAGCCCATCATGTGACCTACAAGCCAACAGGTCTATTCAAGAGTCTCCAACCACAAGCCTAAGTCAAGAGTCATCATATTCTCATGTTGTTGACCAAGAGCCTATCCAAGAGTCATCTACTTCCATTCAAGCAACCTAAGAGGTACGTCAAAGGTTTAATCCTAAGCATGTGGAAACATTAAGCCCTAGTCCAACTCAAGATCAAAACACTTTCATGCAACCCATCCATAACATCTACCTTCTTTATGATCAAGATGATACCTATAAAGAAGCTATCCATGAGCACCTTGATACTATCCATAATCCTATATCTATCCATGAGCAAGATATCCAAATTGCTCCTAGTCATCCACCATCTAGCCCTATCCATAATGAGCAAACATCCACTTGTCATGATGAGACACTTGTCCCCCAAGTAAGCATAAAAGATCAAACAAATAATTTGGATCTTAGTGAACACAATGCTAATCAAAATCCTAATGATCCTCCTTCCACATCCACCATTGATTCCACTTCAAATCCAATATCATGTCCTAGTGGTCTTACCACCTTTGTCCATGAATGTTCTTCCTTAGGACAACAAAGACCTTTATCTACCTCACCTTCTCCATCCAATAACAAACTCAAGTCTAGTGTTCAAACCACACCTAGTCCTATTGTCCATCACATACTCCAAAACATGAACTACCAAGGCAAAGGTCTAGGCCTTTATGAACAAGGCATTTTGGAGCCAAACCATGTCAAGATCCCTCCATGCTCATATGGCCTTAGATACACACCCCGAGGTAAGCAAGGCCAAGATGTTGGTAATTCCTCCATCCATCCTAAGTCCACTTTCCGTCGCACCCCCCATCATCTATCCAAAACATATGTTGTCATTTCACCTCTATCATCCTATAAATGTCAAAAGCATGTGACCATACACCTTCCGCCATCCACTTTGCCTCGACTTTTACCAACTCCAAATATCCCTCCATCCACCTTGCCACCATTGCTTCCAACACCTAATTATCCACTTATTCATAAGTATCTTTACATCCCTAATCATGGCCAACAAAATCACACATCGTTTAAGCATAAAGCTTCCAATCATTCCATCCACTCCACCCATCCTATGGGATTCCAAAATAAACATTTGGATGCCTTTATCTATAAAGCCAAAAATCTAACTAAAACTCCTAAGGACCCTCATGCCTTAGGGTATCAATGTGAAAAGTCTCTAAATCATCCATCTTCTAAGCAAAGTACATTCACAAAGCTATCCAAGCCCATACCTCCAAAAGCAAAGTCCAAAAACAAAATGGTTTAGGTTTCTAAGCAAATAGCTAGCAAAGCGAATGAGGCATCCTTATCCACATCTCAAGAATCCCAACCACCTATATCCATCCAAAAGCCTACTTCCATCCAAAACTTCCATTCCCTTCAAAAATCCCACAAGCAAAGACAAAGCACTAAACATACTAAATATATGTGGGTTTCTAAATCACTTCATCAACCATATGCTAAGCAAACATCTCCATTGCTTCCTACACCACCATCTCATCAAAAGATTCAATGTTTATCATGGTGTGTGCAACCGTTGGTCATGATTCCCTTCCACTCCGCAGCACCTCCACATTACTACATCTCCCCATCTTCCATCCATTATCCTACATATCTCCCCCATGCTATCCCTATGGTCCATGCTTTGGCATAAAACTTTTCATCCATCTTCATTCCATAAGCCTACATAATCCACATCATAGTCCACTATCCCCATCCATCTATCCTTGCATGAACCTTTCATAATCCATTTCATCATCCACTATCTACCTCATCCATCTCCCATCCATGCAATCCCTTATCAACATCTATGAGCACACTTGACATGGTCCATGCGATGACATCCATCTCTAACGGGACTACCAACATTCATAGCACTAGACACTTGAGTCCCTCCTATACATTACCATGGTGAAAACCTAGCAAACAGGCACCATGTGTAATTGTCAACCCATCTAAAAGCAAAAATAAAAACAAAAAAATTAAAATAGTAAAGAGAAATCCCTTCGTCCAATGGTGAAAACCTGGTAAACAGGCGCCTTGGATAAGTACCATGATGAAAACCTAGCAAACAGGCGTCATGTGTAGGTTGATCTTCTATGTCACTTACACTTGCGGGCACATTGTCTCATCCAACCTATCCATTTCTAAACTATCTATCCCATTATATCATTTTCCATCCTATCCATTTCCAAACCATTACCATACCATCCTTAGCCATTACATAAACATGCCTATTCCACTAAACCCATTTACCCATCATTCCGCCTTTTGATCTTGATGAAGACATAGGGGAAAAATGTTGAAACATGTTTGGATCTTTCTTGGCATACCTTCTTTCCAAACCAAGTCCAATCCATTGACAATTTATCCATCCCATTCAAACCAATCCAATCATGTCATCCCTTGGTCATGAACTTTGTCATGTAAAAATCCTAAGCATTATCACCTAGAATGGGGCAAGTTCCTCCTATGCAACATACCCTTTGGAGATCACATCCTAGCTCCCTTATGATCCATCCACTATGGCGTATCCTTATTATGAGCTTTCCATCTTATAGCTTATCCCCATCTGTTTATCATGAGCTTTCCACTATAGCCTACCTATCCATTTTTCATGAGGCATGCATACATACCTTATACAGCCTATCCTCTTATCTATCCATCTATCATGAGCCTTTCATCCCATTTACTATGAGTTCATCCTTTTATCCATCCCTTGCACCTAGACTTGGTTTTCTCCCTTGTCATTGGTATCTAGCACAAAGGCTACCTCAATTGTAAATCCATCGACGTTCAAAACATTTCAAAAAAAACACAAAAAAATCAAAATATTCCAAAAATCTAAAAAAATCAAAATATGTCAAAAAATCCAAAAAATTAAATATTCCCCAAAAAATCGAAAAAAAAAATGTGTCAAAAAAACACAAAAAAATCAATATCCAACAAAAAATCCAAGCAATAAAACCAATCACATCATCCAAAACAATCCACTCCATCAACTTTCAATCAAAATCAAATCATCATCATTAATTCTTCCTATCAATAACATGCATTCATCCATTTCAATCAATCACTTCTTCGAGTCATATCAATCAAATCAATCTAAGCAATGATCTTAAATCCAAGGCACACTAATCCATATCAAGCAAGCTAATCAATCAAGGAACATTATCCAATCAAATCAACAGGTTTTGATCCTAATCTTGTCATAAGACCAATCAATCATCATCAATCATTATTAATGGGATATAGCGTTCCCACATCCTTGTGTTGATCTAGGGATATAGCTTTCCCCACAATGACAACACTATCATCATCAAACAAACAATCAATTATTAGTTTATGACTTGACAAGGGCAATACCTTGTTTGTTTTACATCCTTTGAGCATATTGAGAACACTTGCTTATGCTTAGATTGAATGTACACTCTAATCATCACACCATCACTATCATCATTCAAAACAAATCCTATCAATCATCAGCATCAACACCAAAGCAAATCAACTCAATCACATCAACTCTAATCAGAACAAATCCAATCACTCCAACAAATCAAAAGCAGCTCAGTCCTAATCAATCCATTTTCATCATCTCCTCAATAAAACAATCAGAACTACATCTCATTTCCATCGTTAAGTGCCTTGATCCCGTGGATACAGGGTATGTAGGCAGTCTGGAGTACGAAGGAAGTGCCCAGATTCAGGCACAAGCGATTTTCCTCTTTCTCCTCTCATCATTTCTTCTATCATCTATCTTCTACATCATCAATAAACAACTTCTTCCAATCAATCTACATTCAATCAATCCATCATCATCAACATTTCATCAATCTCATCATCCTTTCATCTAATCAAATCAATCCAAAGAATCCAAGCAATGATCCAAATGCAAACCAATCCTTAATCCATACCAATCAAGATAATCAATCAAGCCAAGTTATCCAAACGCAATCAATGGTCTTGATCCAAGCCTTGTTGTAAGCCAAAGCAATCAGCCAACTAGCCAACCAACTCAGCAAACAACCCTATGTTGATCTAGGGATATAGCTTTCCCCGCAATGACAACACTCTCAACTATCATCAACAAAACAATCAGCAATTAATCATTGGTTTACAGCTTGACAGGGGCAATACCTTGTTTGTTTTTGAATTATTTATGCATGCTTGCTTGCTTGTGTGTGTTATCATTATATCTTGCATTTGCATCCCATCGGTATCAATCCAGCTAATATTCATATCGTGTATCTAGACAAAGTTGTATTACGCTGGGGCATGAGACACATCGTCACCTTGGTCCTTATACCTTGGTGCATAACGTCTAGTGCTATATCAAACATCATGGTTGCTCACATTCATTGCAGCATAACACATCTTTATTTCTTCTATCCATTCCCTTATCTATCTTTCATAGTCTAAGCCATTTCTTTTCGAGAGCCTACCCGTGTTTGTCCAACCCGCCTAACCTCTTGAGGGGGCATCCTCATCCTATCTTTCCTACATCATCATCACTATCCTATCCTCTATCCATAGCATAGCTTCTTTGAAATGATGTTACTCGACATTAATCTTATCATCTTAAACATCATCTCAAAGAGGGGCAAAATGTAGACACCCAAAATTATCCCAAATTTATGTATGTCTTGCAACACCTTGTTAAAACATTATCTTAGACATCATGTAGCATTTTGTCCTAAATCCCACTCTTAACCCCACTTATTCTATTAGCCAATTAATTAAATAAAATTTATTTATTTAATTAATATCCCAATCATATCCTTATCCTACTTAGCCAATTAATTTTATTTAATTAATTTCCACATCATATCCCAACTATTCAAATATTTTATTTGAATTAAGTTCCCCACTATCTAATTAATTAAATAAATTTTATTTATTTAATTAATATCCAACTCATATCCCAACTAATTCAAATATTTTATTTGAATTAAGTTCTCATCATAAGCTGACTTTCCAATTAATTAAATAAATTTTATTTATTTAATTAATTTATCTTATCATTAAGCTGACATGTGTGCCTCTTTCATTTAAAAAGATAAGTGGTACTACAACCTTTTATTTAATATCTTTTATATGTAGTACTTTTTTATGTACACAAGCACACATGAGCCCTATTCTCCTTGACACTTGTCAAATGACTACAACTCCCTTGAAGAGTGGGAATACCTAATCAATCCTAGCCGTCCACATCAATCAATTAGCTTTTTAATCTCAACCATTCATTTGAACCAAGCCTTTCCTATAAATCAACCCCCTTATAAGCCATTAGTAATGCATTGAGCCTTAAGTAACATTATTCTGCCAAATTATCATTAGCATGCATTGATCCTCAAGTATCCACATGCTATTGAAATATTATTAGAGCCTTTGCATCCTTCATCTATCATCCTCATGTCATCTTCATCTTAATGTTATGCTGCAGAAGTGAGCACCCAACATTCTTCCAACAATAATCCTTCAAAATCTTGCATGCTCATGTGAGGTGGAGAAGAGCAATGGAGATAAATTGAGCATAGCGTGGAGATCGGTTTGTATTTACATTTGTTATTTTGATTTTCATGTTGTCTTGTGCTTCATTGTACATTGCTAGGGTTTTTATTATTGTTGTTTATTCATTTGCCCTGATTTGCAATTTTACCCTAACTACAAGATTTTTTTCAGGTATCACAAGAGATCAATTGGTTGGTAAATTGGCTACTTTTGAATTGACCGAGTTTGGAGATACCCCCCCAAGACTGAATCTGCATTCAAAGCTAGTGCTTCTGTAAAAGGAAAACAAAGGTTTGATCTGGGAGAGAACTCTCCAAATAAACTATCTTGGTATGAAAAAGAAAGAAAAGACCTGGAAGAAGATGAAGCAAAAGCTGCTCAACTTGAAGCCCTTATTGCAAAAAGACTGCTAAGAGGATTCGGTAAGTATGAGGGGAAATTGCTTTTTAAATGTTTTAACTGCAATAAGATTGGTCATTTTGCCTCAAGGTGTCCAGAAAGATTTTCAAGGCCAAATCCTAATAGATCAAGGTTCTAAAAGAAATGTTACTATGTCCATGAAGATGGTGATGATGAAAGAGTAACAGATGATGAATCAGAGACAAGAAACAAATCTGGTTGTGACTTGGTGTTTATTTCCATCAAGGAAGAAGATCCAATGCCCTCTGAATCTGTCAATTATAAAATTGTAGAAAGAGCTTTGGCTGCCCAAGTTGAAGAAAATGATGATTGGGTCATTAACAGTGGATGCTCCCACCATATGACAAGTGACAAAAACAAGTTTATAGATTTGGAAAAGTATGAAGGAGTGGTAAAATTTGGTGATAATTCTGTTGGCAGAATCAAAGGTAGAGGAACTATTTCTTTTGATGGAAAAAACAAAATTAGTAATGTACTGTATGTTGAAGGTCTGAAGCACAATCTTCTCAGTGTTGGACAATTGGTGGACAAAGGCTATGATCTCTGATTCAAGAATCGAAAATGCAAGATCTTTGAAAGTTCTGGAATAGAGATTGCATCTGGTACTCAAACAAAAGGTAATATCTTCCACTTGGTTGGTACTGGTAAAAGTTGTTTATTTATTCAAATTGATCAGAGTTGGTTGTGGCATAGAAGAATGTGTCATATAAATTTTGATAATATCATCAAGATAAGCAACACCTAGGCTATGAGAGATCTTCCAAGACTGGTGAAACCTACTAATAGTTTGTGCAAAGAATGTCAGTTGGGTAAGCAGAGTAGAGTCACGTTCAAAAGTAAGGAATAGCCGTCTACCAGATTATTGGACTTAGTTCATACTGATCTATGTGGTCTGGCTAGAATCAGGAGTGTGCAAGGTGATATACTTCATGCTATTAATTGATGACTACTCCTGGATGATGTGGGTAACTTTTCTGAAAGAGAAATCAGAGTCTCTTGAGAAATTCAAAATATTCAAGGCTATGGTAGAGAATGAAACCAGATTGAACATAAAATGTCTGAGGTCTAATAAAGGTGGAGAAATCACATCCGGTGAGTTCATAGAATTCTGTGAGAAACATGGAATAAAAAGACAGTTGTCTGCTCGAAGAACTCCATAGCAGAATGGAGTAGTGGAGAGAAAGAACCAGACCATCCAAGAAGCATTTAGAACCATGATGATGGAAGCAAATGTTCCTCAGATCTATTGGAGAGAAGCTATACGCACTGCAGTTTATACTCTTAATCAAGTACAAATCAAAAGCAATACTAGTAAGACTCCTTATGAACTCTGGTTTGGCATCACTCCAACTGTGAAGTATTTCAGTCTTTGGTAGAAAATGTTACATTAAAAGAGATGAAGATCTAAGAAAATTTGATGCTAGAAGTGATGAAGGAATATTCTTGGGTTATTCTACTCAAAGCAAAGCATACTGGTGTTATAACAAGAGATTGAGAAAGATTATAGAAAGTACAAATGCGAAGGTTGATGAAGGTATTGAAAAACCCTCAAGGTTTTATGAATATGATGAAGATGATCAGAATGATGTTTTGACCCAAGGAGTCCAAGCTCCTTCTGAAATTCAGATTCAGACTGATCTGGTGAATCAAGAAGAAGAATGAGTTTGAATGAACTTGCTCAAGAAATAGAAGTACAAGAAAGTCCCAAAATTCTCAAGTATGTAAGACTGAATCACTCTGAAGATCGGATCATAGGTGACAAAAGAAAAGGTGTTCAAACATGAAAAAAGATTGCTCAAGACTCAGAAGATTATTGTTTGATTTCAAAGATTGAACCAAAGTTAGTAAATGAAGCATGCAATGATGAAAGATGGACTAAAGCAATGGAGGAAGAGCTTATACAAATTGAGAAAAATCACACTTGGGATCTTGTTCCCAGACCTAGAAATAAGAATGCGATTGGAACCAAATGAGTATTCTGAAATAAACTGAATGAAGATGGTGAAGTAGTCAGAAACAAAGCCAGATTGGTCTGCAAGGGTTACTCTCAAGTAGAAGGAGTTGATTTTGAAGAAACTTTTGCTTCGGTGGCAAGAATTGAAGCAGTCAGGTTATTTCTTGCCTTTCTTGCCTTCAAGGGCTTCAAAGTATATCAGATGGATGTCAAGTCTACCTTCCTGAATGGTGACTTGGAAGAAGAAGTTTACATTGAGCAACCAGATGGATTTTAATTGTCTGATCATGGTGATATGGTCTTCAAGTTGAAGAAAGCATTGTATGGACTTAAACAAGCCCCAAGAGCCTAGTATGAAAGACTGGATAAGCATCTTCTGAAGGTTGGTTTCAACAAATGTACTACTGACAGTAACTTGTACTTCAAAATTGATCATGAAAATATCTTAATTGTTGAAGTGTTTGTTGATGATATCATTTTTAGAGGTAGAGATGGTATGTGCAAAGCTTTTGCAAATCAAATGAAAAGTGAATTTGAGATGTTCATGTTTGGGGAAATAAATTTTTTCTTGAGTCTGCAAATCATTCAAACAAAGAAAGGAATCTTCATTTCTCAGACCAAATATGTGAAAGAATTATTGAAATAATATGGGATGGAAGACTCAAAACCAATGAGTACTCCCATGGCAACCGAATGTAAATTGAGCAAAGATGATGACTCTCCTAAGGTTGATCAGAAAAAGTACAAGTCAATGATTGAAGGATTATTGTATCACTCAAACTAGACCTGACATTATGTATGCTGTTAGTCTTGTTGCTAGATTCCAAGCCGATCCTAGAGAATCTCATGTCATGGCAATCAAGAGGATTTTTAGATATCTAAAAGGAACAATTGAGTATGTTTTGTGGTATCCTAGAGATCATGATTTCTCTCTTCATGCATATACAGATGCGGATTGGGCAGGAGGTGTGGATGACTAGAAGAGTACTAGTGGTGGAGTATTCTTTTTGAGGAAGAGATTGGTTTCTTGGTTGAGCAAGAAACAAGAGACAATATCTCTGTCCACTGCAGAAGTAGAATATATTGTAGTAGCAGGTAGTTGCACTCAAGTATTGTGGATGAAGCAATTGCTAAGAGATATCAGAGTGGAGTATGAAGAACCTATCATAATTTTCTGTGATAATTCAAGTGCAATTAACATTTCAAAAAATTTGGTGTTGCAATCAAAGACTAAACATATATCCATCAAGTTTCACTTTTTGAGAGAGCAAGTGAGCAAGAATGAAGTTAGATTGGAGTTTGTACCCTCCAAGGATCAGATTACAAATATTTTTACTAAATCTCTACCTAAGGACTCTTTTGAGTATCTCAGGGACAAGTTAGGGGTTATTACCCCTCCGGTTTTGAATTAAGGTGCACTAATGTGCATCAGTCCGGTGGACCTCACAGTCATATCTTGTGGTCCAGTTTGATGTTTGGAAGCTGCTACTCAGGGGGAGCAGCTAGTATGTTTCTGAATTGATGCAAGTATGTGCCCTTTGCAATTGATGTCAAAGGGGGAGAGAAGACATGTGAAAAACAAGTAATTACTGATCAAAGGGGGAGAAGGAAAGGAAGAGAAGACATGTGAATGGTTGTTGTTGATAGGGGGAGTTGTGTTAGTGAGGAGAAGTTCTTATCTTGATGGTTAAAATAGTTTTTCACATCATATGTTGCCATCAATGACAAAAGGGGAGATTATTGCAAGTATGGGCCTAACTGGTATTGTCATTGATGTCAACATACTCCTGTTGCATTGATGATAAGGATTGGATGAGCTGAATGCTGAGGATATTGAGAAAATTAGTCCTATTAGGAACAAAGAAGAACAATGAAGATAGTGAGGTAAAGATCCCAGCTAAGATGAAGATCAGAGGATGCGCATCAAAGGGTTTGTAGATATGTGTCTTAAGATGATCCAGTAAAGATTTTAGAGGTCCGCATGAAGATCTGAAGAAGTTATGGCCACTTAAGTAAAACTAGTTCTGATAGATGTTCAGAGGTGACATAGTGACATAGATAGGTCCGGTGAGATTCAAAAATGCAATATCTTGTTCTGTGGATTTGGTGAAGTGTTTAGGAAGTCAATGTGATTTGACAAATCAATTGGTTTATGGTTTGGAGTGTTGTTATATGGAGCCTAATCAGACTTGGAGGTTAAATTTACCCCAATTTTATCAGCGCAGTTTCCTCCCAAACTCCTACAGGGTCAAGGGGCAGCGCCCCTTGCGGGGGTTTGGGGGTAGCGCCCCCAAAACGGGGTCCAAGGGCAGCGCCCCTAGCGCACTCCCTATCGTGATATAGGGCGGGGTCAAGGAGCAGCGCCCTCGAAACCTCACACAGTTTTTATTATTTTATAAAGGCACCGGGAGTTATTTTTTCATTGACGGACATAAGAAAACCCTATTTTTTTAACCAACAAAAAACTTGATAAAAGCGGCTAAGGGTTAGGGTTTTGATTGATTGTATTGTAGCATTTGCAATGGTATTTAGTTGCAGGGATTGCTAGTTGTAATCAGTTTGATTTTCTAGATAATAATATTGGACTCTCTGTTTGGTGGATGTAGCCTGAGTTTGGGTGAACCACGTTAAAACTTGTCTCTCTTTGTTATTATTTTTATGTATTTCCATTCCTCTATTTAATCTTTATTTGCATTTAATCGATATCTTTTGTCGGCTAACCCTAACAAGTGGTATTAGAGCAGGTTGTGTTCAATTATTGTCTGCAGGAAGGTCTCACGATTGAGTGGGAGCTCCCACGGTGGATGAGGGTAAATTGAAGGTCGATAAATTCAATGGGAAAAACTATCAGTTATGGAATATGCAAATGGAGGATTACCTCTATCAAAATAATTTATGGAGGCCGTTGGAAGGAGAAGCCAAGAAACCAACAACAATGACTGATGAAGATTGGAATCTTCTTGACAGAAGGGCACTGGGAACCATTCGGTTGTGCCTGGCACCATCAGTGGCATTCAATATAACAGAAGTGAAGATAACAGATGGTCTGATAAAATCTTTGGCTAAATTGTATGAAAAACCCTCAGCTTCAAATAAGGTATTTCTCATGAAGCGTTTGTTTAATCTAAAAATAGTTGAAGATGGATCTGTGACAGATCATTTAAATAAATTTAATACGATTGTCAGTCAATTGACTTCTGTAAATGTAAAATTTGATGAAGAAGTTAGAGCTCTCTTGATATTATGTTCATTGCTTGAAAGATGGAATAGTTTGGTAATGGCGGTTAGTAACTCTATTTCTGGTTCAAATACCCTAAAATTTGATGATGTTGTTAGCGTTATTCTGAGTGGAGAAAATCATAAGAAAATCTCAAGTGGATCCACATCAGGCAGTGTTTTGAATGCAGAAAGTAGGGGTAGATCCAAGGAGAGAGGAAAAGGTTATGGAGGTTATGGGAAGTCATGAGAAAAATCAAAGGACAAGAGATCCCAATCTAGAGGACAGAAGAATTGCTAGTACTGTGGGAAATCAGGTCATCTGAAGAAAGATTGCTGGTCTCGAAAAAATAAAGGAGACAAACAAGAAGGCAATAAGGAGGCAAATGTGGTAAGTAATAAGTCTGAAGATGATGCTTTGATTCTTTCCCTAGATAATGTTGATAATTCATGGGTTTTAGATTCAGGGGCCTCATTTCATGCTACGCCCCATAAAAATTATTTTCTTGATTATGTCCAAGGGGATTTTGGGCTAGTTTATTTTGGAGATAACGAACCCTGTCAGATTGTTGGAAAGGGAAAAATTAAGATTAAGTTATAGAATGGGAATCATTGGCTACTATAAGAGGTAAGGCACGTTCCAAGGCTCAGTAGGAATTTAATTTCAGTAGGGCAACTAGCTGAAAAGGTTGCATTGTTACATTTACTGATAAAAATTAGATGGTTTCAAAAGGTGCCTTAATAGTAGCAAAAGATGTGAAAGTGGATATCTTATATCTTTGTACAAGTCATATTATTCCTTCTACTTTAGCTGTTGCAGAGAAAAAAACAAACAGGTTTAGGAAAAGTTGCTGTAGGTTTTGAGACAATGCTGTGGCATAACAGACTTGGGCATATGAGTGAAAAAGGTATGAAGGTATTTTATTCTAAGAAAGTTTTACCAGGTCTGAAATGTATTAATATGGATTTTTGTGAAAGTTGTGTGTATGACAAACAAAAGAGAGTCAGTTTTCTCAAGGATGAGAAGCAAAAGAAAAATAAAAAGTTGGAGCTTGTGCATACAGATGTATGAGAACCAACTCAGGTATCTTCTCTCGATGGCTCTCGATATTATGTTACATTTATAGATGATGTAACTAGAAAGGTATGGATTTATTTCCTTAGGTAGAAATCTGATGTATTTGAAACATTTAAGAAATGGAGAAGCTTGGTAGAAAATAAGATGGGTAAAACATTAAAATATCTTAGATTTGATAATGGTGGTGAGTATTGCAGCAAAGAATTTGATGATTATTGTTCCTTTAATGGAATTCATAGGCAGAAAATGGTTCCAGGGACTCCACAAGAAAATGCGGTGGCTGCATGCATGAATAGGACAATAATGGAGCGTGCAAGGACCATAAGATTGCACACTGGGCTGCCTTTAAACATGTGGGCAGAGGCTGTCAACACTGCTGTATATTTAATTAATAGAGGTCCTCTAGTTCCTTTGGGCTGTGGTATTCTAGAGGAAGCATGGACAGGTAAGAAGGTGAGTTATTCTTTTCTCAAAACCTTCGGATGTGAAGCATTTGCACATGTAGATTCTGAAAATAGAACCAAGCTAGATGTAAAATCAAAAAAGTGTACCTTTGTTAGATATGGCATTGATAAATTTGGTTATAGGCTTTGGGATTTTGAAAATCAAAAAATTGTGAGAAGCAAGGATGTTATATTCAATGAGAAGGTGTTGTACAAAGATCAGTTGCAGCAACATGAGAAGAAATAAAAAGATTATGTGGTGCTGGATGATACTCCAAATAGTGATGTTCCAGTGGTTCCTCATGCTCTGCAATAGCAACCAAAAATACCACAAACTCTAGTGAATGTTAGACGGTCAACAAGGCTAAGTAGACCTTCTGTTCAAGGTTTTCTCCTTCTTTGTATTCTATTTTGTTAACAAATGCTAGTGAACTAGAAGGGCATGATGAAGCTATGTAGGTGAATACACAGGTTCAGTGGGAGCTTGCAATGAAAGAAGAAATGGATTCCTTGTTGAAAAATTAGACTTGGGAATTATGTCAGTTGCCTGTAGGTAAAAAGGCTTTACCAAACAAATGGGTTTACAGGCTGAAAGAGGAAGATGGAGGTAAGAAAAGATTCAAGGCCAGGTTAGTTGAAAAAAGATTTGCATAGAAAAAGGGCATTGATTTTGATGAGATATTTTCTCCAGTTGTTAAGATGACTTCTATTCGCATTGTTTTAAGTATTGTAGCTACTAAAGATTTGCATTTGGAACAACTAGATGTAAAAACTGCCTTTCTCCATGGTGATTTGGAGGAGATATACATGGAACAACCCCAAGGATTTGAGGTCTAAGGTAAGGAGCAACAGGTGTGCAGATTGAAGAAGAGTTTGTATGGCCTAAAACAAGCACCTCGACAATGGTATTTAAAATTTAATAGTTTTATAGCTGAGCAAGGCTACAACTGGTGTAATTTTGACCATTATGTTTATTTTAAGAGGTTGGATAATGACAACTACATTATTTTATGTTTATATGTTGATGACATGCTTGTATCTAGGTCTAACATTGATCACATAAGAGAGTTAAAACAATAGTTAGCACGGTCATTTGCTATGAAGGATTTGGGGGCAGCAAAACAAATCCTTGGTATGAAAATTTGCAGAGATAGGAAGAATAGAAAATTGACTCTATCTCAAGCTAATTATGTTGAAAAGGTGTTGCAGAGATTCCATATGGAGAATGCAAAAGCTGTCAGCACACCTTTGCCTAGTCATTTGAAATTGACTAAGGAGATGTGTCCTAAGACACAAGAGGAGGAAGAGAAAATGTTCAAGGTACCATATGCTTCAGCTGTAGGAAGTTTAATGTATGCCATGGTATGCACAAGACTGGATATTACACATGTTGTAGGAGTCGTAAGTAGGTATATGAGTCATCCTAGATTCGAGCATTGGAATGTAGTAAAATGGATTCTCAGATATTTGACAGGTACATCCAATAAACACTTATGTTTTGGGAGCTTTAATACTAATTTAGCAGGCTATGTAGACTTAGATTTGGCAGGGGATATTGATACCAAGCGGAGTAATATAGGTTATGTCTTTACTGTAGGTGGGACAATGGTGAGTTGGATCTCACGGTTGCAAAAGGTGGTTAATTTATCCACCACAGAGGCAGAACATGTAGCTGCAATAGAGGCAAGCAAGGAGATGATATGGCTGCAATCTTTCATGAAATAATTGGGCAAACAACAAGTTAATAGTTATTTGTTTACGCACAGCTAGAGTGCCATACATCTTGCAAAAAATTCTGGCTTGCATTCAAAGACCAAACACATACAGTTGAGGTATCACTTCATTCGGTTGGTGTTGGATGGACAATTACAGATGGAAAAGATACATACAGATAAAAATCTAGTGGATATGTTTACAAAGGCAGTGACAAGGGAGAAGCTGAGCTCCTCTTCAACTTCGGTTGGTCTTCAAGACTGAAAACAATAAAATAGAACAGAGTCTAGGGTGCTTATTTCCAGTGGGAGCTATAGGGTTAGTGGTGTTATGATCAGTCTCCAAGTGGGAGATTGTTGTTACATGGAGCCTAATCAGACTTGGAGGTTAAATTTACCCCACTTTTATCATTGCAATTTTCCCCCCAAATTCCTACGGGGTTAAGGGGCAGCATCCCTTGCAGAGGTTTGGGGGCAGTGCCCCCAAGAAGGGGTCAAGGGGTAGTGCCCCTGGCGCACTCCCTATCACGATACAGGGTGGGGTCGAGGGCCTGCATCCCCATGGGGGCTCGGGGGCAATGCCCTTGAAACCTCAAATAGTTTTTTATTATTTTATAAAGGCACTGGGAGTTATTTTTCATTGACCAACATAAGAAAACCCTTTTTTTTAACCGACAAAAAGCTTGATAAAAGCGGCTAAGGGTTAGGGTTTTGATTGATTGTATTGTAGCATTTGCAACAGTATTGAGTTGCAGGGATTGCTAGTTGTAATCAGTTTGATTTACTGGATAATAATATTGGAATCTCTATTTGGTGGATGTAGCCCGAGTTTGGGTGAACCACATTAAAACTTGTCTCTCATTGTTATTATTTCTATGTATTCCATTCCTCTGTTTACTCTTTATTTGTATTTAATTGATCTTCTGCTGGCTAACCCTAACATGGAGGTTCGCAAGCATCTATTCCAATATGACAGTAATGATAGACGGTGTTCTTGAGTTTTCAGATGAAGGAGAGAATGATTGTAGTAAGCAAAAGTAGTGTGGATGTTCCTGGTGATTCAGGCAAGCTTGTGGAGGTCTATGGATTCTGTCTAGTTCGTGTTGGTGGTCTGCATTGAAGATTGATCTCGTAATTGAAGAATTACTTCTGGATGATGATGTTCTTCCTAAGTCTGGCTGACCAGATGAGTTACACATCCTATAGATGATCTTGGAGATGTTCTGTGAAGAATGGTGTGTTCCCAAAGGAAGATTAAAGTCTCAGATCTGTGTGGCCGACAGTGTGTTGAACCACGTGAAGTCCTTTTGTAATTAGTCTTTTTGTATTTATGTATTTGCTCTGTAATGTATGTTGACTTGGATGTTTATCCCTAAGTTGATGTCTTGTATAAATAAGGAGTTGTAAAGTCATTTCAAATCGATCATGTGGAGATGAGAGTGTGGTAGAGAAGAGTAGAGCAAAAGGCAGAGCAGAAGTACTGGGCTTAAATGGAATTTACTCAAGCATGGTAAAGATGTTATTCTTCAGTTCAAGTATATAATACTTATTATTCTGTAGACAATGTGTCTTCTGTAGGCAGTGAGCCTCTTGTGAGCAATGTGCTCAGGCAGTGAGCCCTAATTGGCACGTGCCATCTTATTCTTTCTATTCTTTTAATAGAGAATACAATATTGGGTTAGTCACCCATGGTTTTTCCCTTAACAAGGTTTTCCACGTTAAAAATCTTGGTGTCTTATGTGTTAATATGTTTCTGCTCTTGAATTGTTGCATTATGTTTCCATGATTAATTTATTATTCTGCTGTTGAATTAAGAAGATGATTTAAGTGAGTAATTGGAAGAAAGTTTTAGACAACTGATTCACCTCCCCCTCTCAGTTGTCTATCCTAAATCTAACATACATAACTAATTTCCTTTGAACAACATATCTTCTTGAATGAAATAGTTCAACCACTTACTCCTATCTGTCACAATAGATTCCTTATATGCTTTCCAAGGTCCCATAAAATCAAGATCTTCTTTATAAATGTTCTTCAATTCCTTAAATCCTAATACTTCAACTCTTATCTCTATTAGCAAATTCCTTCTACTCAATGCATCTGCAACTTTGTTTGATTTTCCACTTCTATGCTTCAATACAAAAGTATAACTCTGCATGAAGTCTACCCATCTCATATATCTCTGATTCAACTTTCCTTAACTGTTCAAATATTGCAAAGCTTGATGATCTGTATACAACAAAAACTCCCTAGACAACAAGTAATGTCTCCACTTCTTCAAGGCTTGAATTATGGCATAGAAATCTTGATCATAGACTAAATATCTTCTCCTTGTATCATTCAACATCTCACTAAAATATGCTATAGGTCTACCTTTTTAACTTAACACTGCTCCTATTGCATTCCCACTTGCATCACAGTCTACTTGAAATACCTTATTGAAATCTAGTAATGCCAAAATAGGTTGTTCTGTCACTTTGTACTTCAAGAATTCAAAACTTCTATCTGCTCCTGATGTCCACTTAAAGTCTTTTCTATCACCTCTCATTGTCTCTGTCATGGGGTTACATACTGAACTGAAATTTCTGATGAACTTCCGCTAGAAACTAGCTAATCCATGAAATGATCTAACTTTTGCAATGCTCTCCAGTGTAGGCCACTCAACAATTGCTCTAACTTTCTCAGGGTCCATCTTCAATCATTCCGCATAAATTACAAATCCCAAGTACACTAATTCTTCCTTCATAAAACTACACTTCTTAATGTTTATCAATAATTTCTCTTCTCTCAGTCTCTACAATACTTAAGTGCCACAAATGTTCTTATTTTGTCTTATTGAAAATTAGAATATCATCCAAATATACAATAACAAACTTACCCAAGAATCTCTTCAAAACTTCATTCATCAATCTCATGAAAGTAATCCGTGCATTTGTTAATCTAAAAGGCATCACTAACCACTCATACAATCCTTCATTTGTCTTAAAAGCAGTCTTCCATTCATCTCCTTATCTGATTCTGATATGATGTTATCCACTCTTCAAGTCTATCTTTTTTAAAAATATTTTGCTCCACTCAAACAATCTATAATATCATCCATCCTAGGTAAAAGAAATCTATACTTAATTGTGATCTTGTTTATTGTTCTATAGTCTGTACACATTCTCCATTTTCCATCCTTCGGTGCTAACACTATAGGTACTGCACAAGGACTCAAACTTTCTCTGATCAAACCTTTCCTCAACAACTCATGTATCTGTTTATTCAGTTCTTCATTCTATGTTGGTGTCTTTCTATGTGCTACTCTGTTAGGCCAACTAGCTCCAGGTATAAGATCCATGTGATGACTGATACTTTTGATTGGTGGCAATCCTTCAGGTACATTATCTTATATTATGTCTTCATACTTTGTCAGCAACTCAATTATCTCCTCTGATTGTGATTCTTTAGTCTCCTTCTTCAATGTTTTAGGCTTCTTATGAATCAAAGCATAAGACATATTCTTATGTCTCAAACCATCCAAAAATTTCCTTCCATCTACCAAATAGATTCTAGCATTCTTACATACGTCACTCTTAGGATCATCTTCCAAAGGAATCAAAGTAATTTTCTTTCTATTTGATGTTATAGTGTATGTATTCTTTCTCCCATCATGTATAGCTTTCTATCATACTGCCATGGTCCACCCAACAAAATATGACATACATCCATAGGCATAATATCACACAATACTTCATCATGATAAGATCGAATATTAAATTTGACCAGACATTGTTCACTCACCAGTAACTTATGATCATATTGAATCCATGCTATTTGATAGGGCTTAGGGTGTTTCAATCTTTCCAACTTTAGCTTAGTCACCATCTCCTCTAAACCTAGGTTATCTGAACTACCACTATCAATTACAACTTTACAATATTTATCTCCTGATTTACATTTGGTTCTGAACAAACTTTTCCTCTACGGTGGTACTTCATTTGTCTCTACTTGAAATAGTGCTCTCCTCATGACAAGTGATTCACCTTTTGTCTGGTTTATCAACTGATCTAGGTGATCCAATAGGTTCTTCTTCCACATAGGCTGCTCTTCCACTGTTCTCTGTTCTCTTGCTTGTACTCCCTTGATTACATTCAAATGCTCTATGTCCTTCACCTCCAAATTTAAAATAGGTTCCTCTGAGTGCTCTCCTATTATGTCCTCTTCCTTCTCTTCTGTATCCTTCATTCCGATATGAATTAGGGTTTTCTCTGTGGTAGAAAGTTCTGTCATCTCTCTGGTATGCATTGTTATCTCTGTCCTCCTTGAATGCGTTCTCTTATCTGTTCTACTCACATATGATCTCTCTCCAAAAAATGTTCTACCTCTCTGAAATTTACCTCCTCTATCTCTCTATCTCTGATCATACCTCTTGTTCAACTTTTCTTCAACTTTTAGGGCAAACTGATATGTTTCTTCTAATGTTGTCATCCTCACCAAACTCAACTCTTCTTGAATGTTCAATCTTAGTCCATTGATGTATCTAGCCAGTTTATCCTTGCTTTCTTCACTATGTCCTATCTATAAGATCATCTTATGAAATTTGTCAGTGTACCCCTTCATAAATTCTCCTTTTGTCTTAGGTTTTGCAATCTCTTCAACAATTCCAACTCATAGTCAGTAGGTATAAACTGATTCTTCAATTTTTTTACCATTTTGTCCCACTTTGTAATATTTTCTTTTCCTCTTCTATTTCTATCCAACTAAACTTTTTTCCACCATATAGCAGCATGTCCCTTCAACTTTGTCTTTGCAAATTTCATCTTCTCTGAATCTTCAATTTCTTCATACTCAAAGTATTCTTCCATGTCATTTATCCAATCAATTAGTTCTTTAGGGTTCAGATTGCTAGTATAATTTGATACATCAACTCTAAGTCTCTTTCTAATCTTTGAAATAGCTCACAACATCTTGACTTGATCTGATTCTTCTTCTTCATCTTCATCTTCTAGGGTTTTGCCAGTTTGATCAGCGAATTGAAATTCCTCATCATCATCACTTTCAACATTAGGTCTAGGTGTAAGTCCTCTTCGCCTATCTTCTTCAATAGAATCCAAGCAAACTCGCATGGTTTTCATCATCTCCATCATCTCATCCATTCTTCCAGCCATTGTTCCAACATCAAGGATTCTCCTTGAAGTGACATTCTTCCTAGGATCAAGTGTAACTGCCTCAAATTCAACGATCGGGCTACAATGTGACAACTGCCTCACAATCGATGATCAGTTGCAACACAAGTAACCTACCTCAGATTCGACAATCTATTCACAACAAGATCTTATAGAATTCCTTCGCCAACTTCACTCAATTCGTTCCCAAAGATTCAAACTTTTGCTCTGATACCACTTGGTGCAGTCATGGTTAGGAGGGTCCACAAGGTGAACTATCCAGGTAGTGCAACTAGAGTAAACACAATGGAAACAACTCAAATATCTAAAGTAAATGCAGATTTAGGCATTCAATATATTATAGTATTCAATTACAAATCAGCTGACAACATGGGGGCTTATAATTAGGGCTCCCAAGCCTGATTTCATAGTTATAGAATATGCACAAGATATAGCTTTAAAGCTCCTTCGCAAGAAATTCAAAATATAAACTATGAACCAATGATCAACTACTCTCCTAGGTATCTATGAAATCAATATATATAATCTCCAAAACATAAGATTCCTTTGCGTCGGCCAAGGAAGATCACAAACTCCAATGAAGAGCTTTAACATGTGTACACAGGTAGGTCAGACCTAATCATGAAGAAGTCCTTCACAAATGAATGGAATGATGTGCGGATCTCAAAGAAGGTTAGCCACAAACCAAACAACATTGAACAATGTGTCATTTATCTCTGCAAGTCTTCTCCTTTAGCTAATTGTCTAAGACTGTCAGGATGCTCTATTATGAGAAAACATTCGATCTTCTGATAGTGATATATTATTGGTATCTGATCCAAATAATCTAAGATTTGGATATGATGTGCATGAATGTGTCTAGATGTTAAGTCCAGCTCCACAAGGTCTAAAATGTAACTGCAGTAGAATGTGGACCAAAATACATAAATTGCTACTGACTGAACTGGAAAATGAAAAGAAACAAACTGAATGCAAAATGTTTTTGGTTGATGCAAGATTGCTCTTAAACCAGGGATGCTCTTGCATCACTTATCCACTTGTATGTGTACTTGTTTATGCATGTTACATATATACGCCACAATTTTTTTCTTTTAGACTCCTCCCTTTTACTTCTTGGATATTACAAAATTTAACAACACCTCTTGGACTCTTACCATAAATAATCTTACAATAGGATTCTTCTAGTGCTCCAATTTACAAAGATATAGTAAGAAATTTTTTCTTGCACCAAGATTGCATCCTAGTGTCTAGTTATTTTCCCTATTAGACATCATAATAGGTTTCTAAGGATCCAATTAACCACCTCTAATTGAACATCCATTTGGGGATGATATGACAAACTAAACTACAATTGAGTTTCCAACTTCTTCCACAACATCCTCTAGAAGTGTACCACAAACTTAGCATCTTTGTCAGATACAACATTGCTAAGTAGAAATCTATGTAGTCTCACTATCTCCCTAGAAAATAAATTTACCACTTGCATAGTGTCATTAGTTATTTTATAAAATATATCCACTACAAGAAAATTTGAGTCAGGGCCCTTCTAAACTCTAGTAAATCCAAGAATAAAAGCCATACTTAAATGCTTCCATGGCCTCTCATGTACTAGAAAAGGTTGATACAACCACATGTTCTAAAATTTTCCTTTCACCAATTGGAAAATATTCCACCCTTGTACAAATTTTTGCACATCCATAGACATGGATGGCCAAAAATATCCTTTAGTTAGTTGTACTGTAGTTTTGTCAATGCCAAAATGACTAGCCAAGCCACGACTATGTTTCTCCCATATCAAATTCTCATGCACTAATCCCCTAGGTATACATAATTTTGTGCCTTTGAATTATAATCCTCCTTGTAGTGGATAATTTGACCAATGGGTTCTATCTACATGCATAATATTTGTACACACCTTCTAAGGTTCCTTGAAATCTTCATCCTCCATTTATAAATCCTTCATGGAATTAAAACCCATGAACTCCATATGCATCTTGTTAAACAAGACACATCTTCTACTTAGCATGTCTGTTACTCTATTAAATTTCCCACTCATATATTCTAGATAAATGAACAACTCTATAAGAGCTCTACCTATTTCATATGTTTAATTTTCTTTACCTTGAGCATTTTTGCATTGTTACAATGTTCACATGATGATGCTTGTACAATAGGAACTCTTTTGGAAATAGAGACCTTCATTTTTTAATTCTTGTACAATAACACAGAACTGTTAGTCATAAATTGAGTACTTCCTATGCATATCATTTTGTTTCTCATTCAAGTATGTTATTAGCTTGCCTTCTTGGCTTAGAAAAACTCCACTAATTATGCCACTTGCATTGCATTCCACCTAAAATACTTTGCTGAAATCAAGAAATGCTAATATTGGCCACTCCATCACTTTCTTCTTTAATTGTTCAAATCCACATTCAACTTTTGTAGTCCAAGCAAACTCCTCCATATCGTGCTCCTCCTTTCTATGATAGGTGTGTAAAACCCACTAAATTTTCTTTTAAAATTTTGGTAGAAGCTACCTGTTGAGTGATGGCCATTCAAGAATCATTCTCACTTTCTTAGAATCAATATTTAACCCTTCTTGAGGTATCATGAATCCCAAGTACACTAACTCTATTTTCATGAAGCTATATTCCTTTAAATTTACAATAAACTTCTCCTTACATATATTTTATAACACTTATCTTAAATGAACTAGATGCTCTTCCTTCATCCTGCTAAAGATAACAATGTCATATATATGCATAATCACAAACTTACCTAAAAAAATATTTAGCACTTTGTTTATTAGTCACATGAAATTCCTTGGCATGTTGTTTAAACCAAATGACATCACCAACCACTCATACAATCTATTCTTCATCTTGAAATTCATCTTACACTCATCACCTTCCCTAATCCTAATTTGATGGTATCCACTTTTTAGGTTGATTTTCATGAAGTGGCATGCTTCACTCAAGTAATCCATTAAGTCATCCATGTACAATAATGAGAATCTATACTTAATGGCAATTTTGTTGATGGATCTAGAATTAGTGCACATACCCCACTCTCCTCCTTTCTTTGGCACTAGCACTACTTATAATATACATAGGATCAATATTTCTTTGATTAGCCCATTTCTAAGAAATTTTTCAACTTCCTTCCTCATTCTCATATGGAGTCATCCTATATGCCACTTTATTTAGTACATTAGATCTAGGAATCAAATCTATCCTATTACTCATGCTACACATATGTGGTAAATAATCCAAAATATCCTTGAACATGATATCCTCATATTCCTTTAATATCTCTTTCACTTAACACAACATTCCTTCTTTGCACCCTTTGAAATTTCATCTTGTGTAGGATTAAACATGTGTACAAAACATGCACACTGCTTCTTGGCTACCTTTAGGAATTTCTTTCTTCTAACTAATAGCACCTTGAGGTACTATCACATCTTCACCTTGATCCTTTAAAGGATTCAATATATATCTCTTACCATCCTTCCACAAGGAATATGTTTTGCAAATACAATATGTAACACTTCCTTATCAAACTACAAAGGCCTTCCCAATAAGACATGAAAGCAATCCATTGGCATGATATCACATATGAATTCATCCTTATATGAAAGTTGACTATACACTATTCATTTACCACAAAATAATGTCCTTTCAACAACTAGGTTACCTTGTGTGGATTTGGATGTTCAATCATCTTTAGACCTAGTTTCTCTACCATCTCATGAGAAACAAGATTATTCATGCTTCCACTATCAATAATGACTTTGCAACACTTACCTCTAAATTTTTAGATGGTTATAAATAAATTCCTCCTCTACATTGGCACGTTCTCTACCATTTCTATCTTCAATATACGTTGTTTATCATTAACACTTTTTTGCATTTAAGTTCTACACGACGGATTAATGTACAACTCTCCACATTAGCTTGTACAACATAGTTTCTTCCCACTACTCTATGTACAAAACTATTTTGTTACACATATGGGCACTTAAATGTGTAATACCCTTTTTCTCTACATTAGAAGCATGTTAAAAGGAAACATTTTCCTCATCCACATCCTATTCTTTGAAAGGATCACTTTTCTTTCTATGCGGGTTCATGAATTTGTGATATGCTTGCTTCTCCTTCACACACTTGTGCTTTCTCAAGTTTCTCACTACATCTTATGCCACATCTTCCATTTGCAACTTATAGACAACCTCTATTTAAATTCATCATGCACTAATATAATTTTACTTACTTTGGACTTATTTAATAAACTCATCTTGAATGTAAATGTACAATCTACTCACACACCTAGAGAATTTCTTTGTGCCATCTTCTATGTGATTAGCGTGAATCATTAAGTGATAGAATCCTCCAATCTAGTATTTGATTCTCATATACTTTTGTCTCAAGTTTTACTATTTTTAAAAAATATTCACCTTATAATTTGTAGGACAAAAATTTCCTTCAACTTGGCAAGCATTCTAGTCCAAGTGATAGTATTCTCCTTGCCTTAAATCTATCCATCAAATCTATCCTATTACTCATGCTACACATATGTGGTAAATAATCCAAAATATCCTTGAACATGATATCCTCATATTCCTTTAATATCTCTTTCACTTAACACAACATTCCTTCTTTGCACCCTTTGAAATTTCATCTTGTGTAGGATTAAACATGTGTACAAAACATGCACACTGCTTCTTGGCTACCTTTAGGAATTTCTTTCTTCTAACTAATAGCACCTTGAGGTACTATCACATCTTCACCTTGATCCTTTAAAGGATTCAATATATATCTCTTACCATCCTTCCACAAGGAATATGTTTTGCAAATACAATATGTAACACTTCCTTATCAAACTACAAAGGCCTTCCCAATAAGGCATGAAAGCAATCCATTGGCATGATATCACATATGAATTCATCCTTATATGAAAGTTGACTATACACTATTCATTTACCACAAAATAATGTCCTTTCAACAACTAGGTTACCTTGTGTGGATTTGGATGTTCAATCATCTTTAGACCTAGTTTCTCTACCATCTCATGAGAAACAAGATTATTCATGCTTCCACTATCAATAATGACTTTGCAACACTTACCTCTAAATTTTTAGATGGTTATAAATAAATTCCTCCTCTACATTGGCACGTTCTCTACCATTTCTATCTTCAATATACATTGTTTATCATTAACACTTTTTGGCATTTAAGTTCTACACGACGGATTAATGCACAACTCTTCACATTAGCTTGTGCAACATAGTTTCTTCCCACTACTCTATGTACAAAACTATTTTGTTACACATATGGGCACTTAAATGTGTAATACTCCTTTTCTCTACATTAGAAGCATGTTAAAAGGAAACATTTTCCTCATCCACATCCTATTCTTCGAAAGGATCACTTTTCTTTCTATGTAGGTTCATGAATTTGTGATATGCTTGCTTCTCCTTCACGCACTTGTGCTTTCTCAAATTTCTCACTACATCTTATGCCACATCTTCCATTTGCAACTTATAGACAACCTCTATTTAAATTCATCATGCACTAATATAATTTTACTTACTTTGGACTTATTTAATAAACTCATCTTGAATGTAAATGTACAATCTACTCACACACCTAGAGAATTTCTTTGTGCCATCTTCTATGTGATTAGTGTGAATCATTAAGTGATAGAATCCTCCAATCTAGTATTTGATTCTCATATAATTTTGTCTCAAGTTTTACTATTTTTTAAAAATATTCATCTTATAATTTGTAGGACAAAAATTTCCTTCAACTTGGCAAGCATTCTAGTCCAAGTGATAATATTCTCCTTGCCTTAAATCTATCCATCCTTATAGATATGATGCCACAATAGAAAATCATGCCATTTCAACTTGGTACATGTAAATCCTACACTCTTAGGGTCTTTATCATACTTAAGAGTACTTATCCAGTTCTAAAATATAATCTATCAAGTCTTTTGGGCATAAAATCCTTGAGTAGTTTGAAACGTCCATGCATGGTTTTCCACCTATTTCAGAAATGGATTTCAACAACCTACCTACTACTTTGTCTTCATCAACTTCATCCATGTGTACTTCAAGTGCTTTATCATCACTTGAGTCTATATCTACTTCTCTTTATTGAGTGTTCTCAATAAATTCTATCCTTGTTTAGAGATCTCACATCAAGTTTTCCAAATTTGACACTCATATTCCTCTTCATCTTTCTCTCCCAAGAGGAATCTCTTTATTTTCCATTTTGTTCCTCATAAAACTTTGGTTGTAGATTCACATGCTACACTTTCTACCCAACAACCTCTCTATTGGAAGATTCCTCTACTAATTTCTACCCACACTCACAAATGTGGAAAAAAGACTTCCTACTTTGTAGGTTAAACTCTATTCTCTGATACCAAATGATGCAGTCATGGTTAGGAATCCTAATGCAGGGAAGCATAAATACCACACATCCTTTAAAATTATATAATAGAGTTAAACATAGATGAGGAAAACATAAAAATGACACAATACATAACTTGTATCATATCATTGAAATGGGAAGATTAAAAACAATCCACATAGGGACAACTACAACTATAATAGACCTCTATACATATATCTTGATGGCACAATATCATTGTCTTAAGCTTAGCTCTACAACTATCTCCTAATAGTTCCCTACTCTTTCTCAAAACTAACTCTCTTTTCTCTTAGACACAACTCTATATTTTATTATTTTTCCAACCACCACCAATCTCTACCATATTTATTCAATGTCATTGACTCTCCCTAATTTTGGTACAAGAAGTAGTTTGATAAGTAAATACTAATTCAATACCTAAGAAAACCAACCATTTGCTCATGATATTTTAACTTCCTACTTTATGCCATATCAATTAACATGTGGACAATGCCTTGACTTTCCTTCATGAGTGTGTGGAAGCACTAAAGATTGCATAAAACATTACCAACAATATAAAAGAATGAGTGCACTAGTGCACAAGAAGATCCAAAGCATAGATTCACATAAGAATTCCATTTGTGCATCTCCATTGAAAGCTTTATTCTCCACTATAGTGCCCATGCAATGTTTGTGTGAGCCACTTACTCTTCTAATCTACTTTTTTGAGAGATTTCAAAGAAGGATCTCTACTCTTTCCGCAAAATGAATTCACATAAGCATTGTCAAGATCAACTTTGTTATTTTTATACAAGAAATATTTTCAACCACTTCCTTTCACCCATAATCCCAATGACCCACACACTTGAACCCACTAACACATATTTAGCTCACAAACTAGTTTCACATACTTGAATCACATAAAGTATGAACCAACTATGATACTATTTTATGCAGTCAAGGATAGGGATCCAAATGAATGGTTACTTTTCCCTTGTAGTAACACTTTTACATTAGGAGAAATCCCATCATCAAAATTTACTTTTGGTGAACCTTTAAATCTAAGATATTTTTTATATAACTAATGTAAAACATATAAAAGATGACATCAAATGGTGACATCATCCCAAACTAAAGTATAATTTTTTTCATTTATTCTAATGAACTTTCTCAATATTACACATTATCCCACCATAGTTAATTTCAATACTTATGTTACTTATCATTTAGTATATCTTTTAGTTCTAAATAGAATGCATTAAATTTTTATTTAGAAAGAAAAATAAAAGTAAAAAATAGTAAGTTTTTTTTCTATTCATTATAATATACAAAAAATGGGTCCACTGGAGCACTATACATGATTAAATCAAGTTACAAGATTGCTTATGGAAATCTTGACAACTATTGTCCTTCAAATTCTGCCTCGCAGGGCAGTTATTTACCATCCAGCACCTTTACATAGTTTAGAATATTTGTATTGATGTTGCAGTATATCTATTAGACATATTTAGAACATCTTTATGGTGCTATAGGTGTTTCTACTAGTCCTTCTTTATTTTCCCTTTGCCTTTAGTAGCAACCTTGCTTGCTTCAACTTCTCTCCATAGTCTTCTCCAGGCTAGGTTTGAAGTAGATCCACTGATTAGCATATCGGAGCTCCTCTTTGGTTATTTCTATTTTTTCTTTTTTTTTTGGTGAGATTCTAAAATTTTTATTTGGTGACTTCCATAGTTATGGATACTTGCATAAAAACATTATAAGCAGTGAGTCTACGATTAGATTTAGTAAGTGCCCTCCTAACGCCTTGGTATTTTTCACTATTCCTAGCTTTCCATATAAACCATAAAATTTTAGTGGTAAGGATAAGCCAATATAAATTATTTCCTTTTCCAATGTTTGCAACTTTACTAATAAGAATTTCATGTTTTCTTTTAGGTAATGATACATCAATTAGAAAACGATTCTAGATTTCTTTTGCAAAATAACAATCAAAGAAGAGATGGGAGATAGATTCATTTTTCTTACATATTTCACACATATTGGTATTGCCTTTTGGATCAAAATTAGGTAGTTTATGTAGAAGAATCATCCATTTAAAACCTATTTTTTTTGTTCAATCACATTATTCTGTAGGTTAGTGAAAACCTTATTCCAATCTTTTTGGCTATGATTAGTGTTCTAATTTTTATTAAGTTGTTCATCAAGATTAATGGGGTGAGCCACCAATTGATGAACTTCTTTAGATTTAATCTTGATTAGATTTTCATTACTGAACCACATAAGGTGGTCAGAATTATCCCTACTCACCTTTTTATCTTTTTCAATGTTTTCTTTTTGCATTTTTATTCTTTCATAAGTCCTTTTCTATGTAAAGGGGATGCCCAAGTCATTGCTGGGTTGGTCCCAACTGATGAACTTACCATTCCTTATTTAATTTTGAAAGGTTGAAACCCATTTCTTATTCCACTCTTGTAGAGCATCCTTGGAGAAGTGAAAGGGGTTTCCCATTGTGAAATGTATTCCACCAAATAGATTTAATTAGGAAAATATAGTTTAGATCTTTTTCCACCAGGTATTTGTTTAGGATAACCTTTTTGCTAAGCTCCCAGGCTTTCCAGAGACTCTTAAAGACATTAGATCTGATAGGGATACAACGAAGCTGCCAAAGATTAGGTTGCCAAAGATTAGGTCACCTAGAGGCAGGTTTCTCCAGGATTTTGTAACTTTAGGAACAACATTCTCAATATTATTTCTGATCAAGACCTTCCATGGTTCATTGCAATTGAGGCATTTGTAGATCTATTTTACTGCTAGAGCTATGCCTTGTAGCCTGAGATCCTTCAGTCGTAAGCCCCCCTTTTGCTTTTCATTATAGAAAATCTCCCATTTCATAGAATGTTTCTTTTTTTTTCCCTTTACCATCTGGCCAAAGGAATTGTCTTATCTTCTTTTGTATAGTCTAGATTTGATAGTTATTGAACATCCAAACTGAAGCATAGTAAATATTTTAAGACAAGAGGATTTTTTGACACACCTGTGCTCTCCTTGCAATGGAGAGGTACTGTCTATTCCATGCATTAAGTTTCTTTTCAATTTTGTTTTCTAGCCAGTTCCACATGTATTTCAGGTTCGGGTCTACAACAAAAGGGATCCCCAAGTATCTAACAATTTTATTGGGACATCCCCATTGGAACTCATACTCTTACATCTAGTCTAGTTGTTGTTTGTTCCAAGCCAACATTATTGACTTTGCCTTAGAAACTTTAGCCCCTACTGCTTGATTGAAGATTTCCATTTTTCTCATTAGGCACTTAAAGTTGTATTGATCCAACTTTACAAATAGGGATGTGTCATTAGAAAATTGGATGTTTATAAGTTCTCCTTTATTTGGTAGTGAGATTCCCTATACTCTTGGACTTAGGGAGGAGTCTCTTAGGATATAATGCAAAGCGTCTGCTACTACTACAAACAGAGAGGAGGAAAGTGGGCATCCTTGTCTAATAGATCTTTACAATTGGAATTCCTTGGTTACCTGCCCATTAACATCCACTTGTGTAGTGGCATTCTTTAATAGAGTTCTAATCATCTTGCAGAAGAACTCTAGAAACCCAAAGACCTCCAATACCATTAGAATAAAAGGCCACTCAATTCTATCATAGGCTTTTTCAAAATCCAAGAGTAGCATTCCAACATCCTGATTGGAGACTCTAGCCCATTTCATAGCCTCCCAGCTGGTAGTTAAATTTTCCAGGATATACCTCCCCTTTATGAATCATGTCTGAGTGTTGCTGATTATTTTAGGGAGAACATTCTCTATCCTTTTGGCAATATCCTTGGCTAGGATTATATAAGATACATTTAGAAGAGTAATGGGTCTCCAGTTCTTAATTAGGGAATTTTCACCATATTTAGGGATCAAATTGATGATGCCATGGTCGACACATTTCTCCAACGATCCCATATCAATAGCTTCTAGGTGCACTTGCAATAGATCCTCACTTATCCAGCTGATGTTCTTTTTATAAAATTCCACTGGTAAACCATCAACACCTGGGGATTTATCATTTTTGAGTGAGAGAATTGCATTGACAATCTCATCTTTAGTTATCTATTGGCTAAGGGTTTTAGCCATCTCATTGGAGACCTTTCTTGGGATTAACTCCCTACATCTATTCCTTGCATCATCCCCTAGAGAGCCATGGCACTAAAAGGTAAAGAGTGTTTCATAGAATTGGCAGAAATTTTCTTTTATCTCTTTTGGGTCCTTGACTAAGCCTGCTTCATCCCAGATTGCCCCAACAACTTCTTTACTCTCCTTAGATTTTAGACACCTAAAGGAGAACTTTGACCCCCTATACCCTTGATTCATCCAATTTATTCTTTCTCTTTTCCTGATACCTTTGTCTTTATAGTTCTGGATTTTCCTCAGTTGGGTTTTTGTGGAGATTAACTCCTTATTTACTACCAAGTTTTGAGGGTCCCTTTGTAGGGAGGATTCCACTTCTAGTAGGGCCTTCTGTAGTTGGTTTTTAGTTTTCCTCATATTCTTAGCTCTTTTTTCCCCAATGCTTTGGAAGATCCTTTGTGAACTTTGGACATTTGTGTTTCATCTTTCTATTGCAGACAGGTTGGCTTTGGCCCATTTGTTTATCTCTCTGAGGGTAAAAATAACATTATTGCAGTCTTCCATTTTTCAGGAGGCTTGTGTTCAAAATGAACTTCTTATCATTTTTGGCAGGCCTCTCACCTCTGTTTCTAATGTTGACTTTGACCATTATGGGATGATGATCTAATAGTGTCCAAGGTTTAACCTTCAACATACTGTTTGCTTCCTCCACTTGATCAAACTGGAAGCAATCCCTTTGGGCATAGAATCTATCCAATTTGCAGTAAATTCTCTTATTGCCTTGCTAAGAGTTGCACCAAGTGTACCATATGGTTTTGTTCACCTTCTTGGTTCCCTCTAGAGGGTCAAAGAGTTTCAAGCTATTTTTCATCTTGTACCAGAAATTTTTTTCATTTCCCTTCCACCCCATATCTATACCTCCAACCTTGTCCTCTTGACTTTCCACCATATTAAAGTCTCCCCCTATGAGCCAGGGGATATCTTGTAGATTACAAAGCTAGTCCCACAACACATGCCTTTGATTGTATTCATTAGGTGCATATACAGTGCAAATGCCAAATTTTAGGTTATCTTTTTCAAAGTAGATCCACACTGTCCTGTTACAGGGGGAGGTCCCATGGTCTACTATCCACTTTCTCCAATTATTGGAGACAAGTATAACCACACCACCTTTACCTCTTTCATGGTTAGTGATGAAGGGGGTGGCATCCCTCCAGATAAATCTAAGATTAGCTTGTAGGGTATAGCCAAATGCCTTAACCTCTTGTAGCATGACAATATCTTTAGATTTCTCCTGATTGAGAAGTCTTCTAATGCTGTATTTCCTACCAGGGGATTCCAATCCTCTGATGTTCCAAGAGATGCAATTAAGAGTCATCTACATCCATAGCTTTTGTACTTTCTTCTATATTCCTAAAGACATCAAAGCATTTAGGAAGGTTCTTTTTTCTATTGCCACTTCTTAGATATGGGGTAGCTATCTCCTTTTGCCTCTGTCTTCTTTTTCTTTTTTTTTGATTCAACATATTCTTTAAACATGAGCTTTTATTTTCCCCACTTACGGGGGTAGATAGGTCTTGAGGGACCTGCTCCTCTATACTTTCCTTTTGACAGTCTTCCCTTTTATTGCATGCTAGGTTCCAATAGTCTTTAAAGACTTGTATTGCCTATTCCAGGTTAATATTCCCATTGTGAATGTCGAGCTTGAGATCCCCCTGAGTATCCCATGGTTTGGAGGAAGGTGTAGCATTTTCAAGGTTAGCTATTTCCAATTTTAACTCCATTTGGTGTAACACATCTTCACATGGGATTTTATTGTTGGAGATTGAATAGTGTTTTAGTTCCAAATTGGAAGAGCTCAGAGCTTTATTGATGTTGTCCCTAACATCCTTCGCGGTCATACTCAGAATTTTAAGTTCTATAGTACGATCTGCGAGAAGATCTCTGGGGCTTATTTGGCTATCATTTTCCTGGTCTTGTAAACTTATTTTTCATAGGATGGAAGTCCATGTTAGGCAGTTGCTTCCCTGCCAGGCCATTTTTATTTAGTTTATTTTTCTTATTCAAAGCAATTTGTTGTTTAATCTTATTAAGCACAAGTTCTTGTGCATTCTTTTTATGGACAATAGGTTTATCGATCTCCTTCAGGGGTGTTTTTGCCACCTTGGTGGAGCCTCCATCCCCTTGTTGTGGGCAACTTAGGTATTCAGTTGGCAGGGCCAATGGTGGGGGCACCGCAATATCATTACGTCCCTCAATATTGTTGAATAATTCCCCTCTACCGACATTGATAGTTTCTTCCTCCTATGAGAGGTCTAGATTAAGGACTTCAACATTTTTAAAACCATCATTCTTAAAAATCTTTTCACAGAGTCCATTATTTCTTGTTTTGGTCTCTTCAACCTCAGCTGTTGGGTGCTCCCCCACAGGGTCATCACCTCCCCTGAGCTCATTGCCACCACCTTCTAATGAAGGGGTTGAGACCATCATTTCACCTTTTATTTTTTTATTTTTTTGATGATCTCGTTTATTAATTATAGGGTAGTTATGCCTTACATGACCTTCCTTCTTGCATAGGAAGCATGCATTAAGCCCCCCAAGGAGTTCAATCTTAAAGGAATAAACAACATTATCAGTTTCTATTTCCATTTCTTCAGGGATATCAATCCCCAGAGAGATTGAGACCAGAATTCTCACGTCAATGCGTAGGAGGGGATCTTTTGTATCCTCCACCCTGAGAACCTTTCTAAATTGTGCCATAATTCAAGGGATAAAGGCCCACAAAATGAGGGGGAGATCTTTTAAGGTTATCCACCTTGGATATAAGAGGGAAACCACCTCCTCGTTTAGCAGACTTGAAGACCATGCAATGGCTCTAAAGATTGAACTTCCTACCGACCAGAATTGTCTATTTACAACTTTTTCTTGCATTTCACTATTTTTAAATGTAATTAGAACCAACCCTTTTTGAATCATCCTACAGAAAGAGTGGGATATTCCCAATTTCTTATTTTAGACATTAACTAGCCATTAAGAAAATAATTTTCTTGTTAGAGTTTTATTACAATCTAAGGTAGTAAAGAAAATAACAATATTATTTAACCTATTTTCTTCCCTATTTAGGGCATCATCCATTACATCATTTAGAATAAAAGAATATTTATTAGGGCATTTGGGAGGGCACTTACCTTGAGATCTCCCATCACATTCGATATTGCCTCCATGGTCGACATTGATGAAGTCTGCAGAGTCGGGGATAATCACCAAACTCTGAGCACTATTGTTTGTTGACACAATATCTTTGAATAAATGTGCCAACTTGCTATCAACATCACCAATTAAACCATTGGGGTTAGCCACCATTCCCCCAGGAAGGTAGTCTGAATGATGGTCCCTATCCTCCATTAATACATCAAACTAATCAGTAATCAATGGTCCATAGGGGAGTGAAAGAAACCAGTATGAAACTAGTGTTATGGCATCCTCGCATCACACGAGGGAGCTAAGGAAGGCAATAAACATAATCTTGAAAAAAAAATAGTAAGTTGATAAAAATTTAAAAAAAAAAACAATTATAATGAAAAGTACAATATTTCCATTAAAAAAAAGAAAGTATGGTAAATTTTAAGATAAAAATCAACAAACAACTAAAACCAAAAGCAACATAATGTAACTAAATAAGAACATATTAAAATTTTTGAAACATAAAGCAACATGAGCTAAAAAATAGAAACTTCACTAGAATTCAATATTTACTTCAAAACTATAAATTAGGAAGAATAACTTTAAGTACAGGGAGTATAAGTTTGAATTTTAAAATGTTGATTTAAAATATTTGATTGGTATCAGAGCAAAGATTCTGCCATCCTGTGAAAAATATATAAATATAAATATATATATATATATAACTATATATATATATATATATATATATATATATATATATATAGTTAATGTAAATATACCAAAGGAGTGGAAGAGCCATGAGTGAACAACTAAGCAATGATTTAAGAGCCTACATGGAGCAAATTGCTCAAACCACCCAAGCCCTTGTGGAACAAAATCAACTCCTCATACAAACCATTCAAAACATGGGCAATAACTTAAAACCCAACCAAATCAATGGAAGGGACACAAATTCCCACCAATTAGAAAATGATAATGACATCTCTCCAAAAACATCCGACCATAGACCAACCAAACCCTCTTTCCTACCAAGAGAGGATCAAGGGGAAAGAGAAGAAGAAAATCCACCACCTTCGGATGATGTTGATAAAATTCTAGAGGTCTATTCGAGACTAGATCTTGAACTCAGAAACAATGTTTTCTTTAAAGATTATTGTGATGCTAAATTGAAGTTTATTCCTAACATGAAGAGGAAAGGAAAGATCGACAAAGATCTAAAAGAAAGAATAAGTAAGATAACTCTCTCTAGCTTTGATGGATTCGGGAAATATTCAGCACGCTCATGGTCCAAAATTTAGATACTTATCTCTCATTAAGCCCCATGATTGAAGAGAATGCAATCAAATTCGTGGTGCTACACTTGACCGAGACAACCCATGAATGGTGGCACCATGGTCTCATCACACAAGATAGACAAGATTCCATCACTTCTGATGAATTTACACAAAAACTCATTCAAAGATTTGATCAAAAGCATCCACAATGGTATTTCAAAGAATTAACTCAACTTAAACAAAGGGGATCAGTGGAAGAATTTGCCACTGACTTCCAAATATTGGCAGCCATGGTACCTAAAATATCTTAAGAGAGACTTACTTACCTCTTTTTAGAAGGATTAAAGGAATCCATCTGCAACATAGTAAGCACTATGGATCCTGCAAACTTAGAGGAAGCCATCATAAAGGCAATGAAATTTGACACTCAAACATCCAAAGATAGATTCAAGAATTCTACACCAAACACATACACTAAATATCCCCCTAAAGGAGATAGGCATAAGAAAGAATCCCAAAGAGGAAAACCATGCTATCATTGCCATGAACCATGGGAATAGGGACACATATGCGAGGAAATGAAAAGATAGCATGATGACCTAAGAAGGAAAAATCTATGCTTTAGATGCAAAGAACCATGGGGACATGGACACACATGTGAGAAAAGGAGCCGAGTACATAACATTGAAGTAACACCCGAAGAAGAAATAAAAGAAACCTCTAGGAAAAGGTCCAAATTAGAAGAAGAGGAATATGGGTCCCTAGCTACCATCTCCCAAGTCAATGAACATCGACCCTTCAAAATTAGATGCACCTTAAAAGGGCAAAAAGCAATTGCCCTACTGGATAGTGGAGCTTCCCATAACTTTATAAGTCAACATCTAGTGTCAAAAAGAAAGTTGAAACCCCAAGACTTCAAGGGATTCAAAGTAGCTCTAGCCAATGGATCTATGGAACAATGCACCAAAGTCATACCTCAATTAGAAATCACCTTGGGCAAACACACCATGAGAGCGGACTTTTATGTTGCACCTCTAGGAAATGATATAATATTAGGGACCCCTTGGATAAACTCATTAGGACGTTTTACCATGGATCATCCAAACCTATAAATATGCTTCAAACACAATGGGCAAGAAGTCACATTAAAGGGATTACCCAATGGATCGCCAAAAATGGTTTAATGTAAAAAAATGGAAAGAATATTTAGGCATAGCCAAGTTGAGTGGGTTGCACAATGTATGATCCTAGATAAATCTTCTCCTCAAAATCAAGCAATCCACATCAATATTCAACCTATTTTGAGAAAATATAAGAGAGTTTTTGAAGACATCCCACCAGGCCTTCCCCCAAAGAGAGGATTTGAGCATACTATAGAATTGGAGACTGGTGCCAAACCGGTAATTACCACTCCCTACAGGTATCCCCACAAATTTAAGGAAGAAATTGAAAAAACTATTAAGAAATTGTTGGAAATGGGATATATTCAACCTAGTAGTAGGCACTTCGCATCCTCTGTCATATTGGTCAAAAAGAAAGATGGAACTATGAGGACGTGTATAGATTATAGAGCTCTAAACAAAAAAATGATAAAAAATCATTATCCCATACCAAGAATAGATGAATTGATAGATGAACTCCATGGGGCCCGATACTTCTCAAAGATTGACTTAAGATCAGGTTATCACCAAATCCGAATGAGGGAGGAAGATATACCCAAAACAGCCTTTAGGTGTCATTATGGGCATTTCAATTTTCTAGTTTTACCCTTTGGCCTTACAAATGCTCCCGCCACCTTCCAATCATGCATGAATTATGTCTTCCGTAAGCAACCAAGGAAATTCCTACTTATATTCTTTGATGATATACTTATCTATAGCAAGACGTGGGAAGAACACCTTCAACATATTGAAGAAATTCTAAGTATCTTGAAATCTGAATCCTTGTTTGCCAAAGCCTCAAAATGTGAATTCAGCCTAGAAGAGATCCTTTATTTAGGTCATAAAATTAGTGCAGAAGGAGTAAGTGTGGATGAGGAAAAAATTAAAGATATTAAAGATTTTCCAAAACCCAAAACCTTGACTCAACTTAGGGGATTTGTAGGACTATGCAGTTACTATAGACGCTTTGTCAAAGGATTTTCCAAAATTTTCACTCCCCTAACAGACTTAACCAAAAAAGGAGCTTTTGCATGGAATAAAACCTCACAACAATCCTTTGAGAAATTAAAAGAAGCGATGAGTTCATGTCCCGTCTTAACTATTCTGGATTTCACCTTACCCTTTGAATTACAATGCGATGCTTCAAGAGAAGGAATCGGGGCAGTGCTTATGCAAAACAAACACCCCATAGCTTTTGAAATCCGCAAGCTTACGGAAGTCAAGAAACACTACTCTATATATGATAAAGAGATGCTAGCCATCATGCATGCTCTAGTCAAATTCAGACAATACTTGGTATGTGGGAAATTCAATGTCAAAACGGATCATAATAGCCTACGATTCTTCATGAATAAAAGATCTCAATGACTGCTAGCAGAAATGGGTAAGTAAAATCCAAGCTTATGACTTTGATATCGAGTATTTCAAAGGGAGCAATAATGTAGTAGCAGATGCCTTGTCTAGGCGACTCCATTTAAACACCATAACAAGCATCACGGGGGAGTGGAAACATGATATTATTGCAGAATAAGCTAAAGATTCCCAAGCTAATGAAATATTGGAAGGAATTGTACCAAATAATGAGTATAAGATAGTTGAAGAACTCATTTTATATAAGAATAGAATTTTTCTTGTGCCCAACTCCAAAATAAAGGAAAAAATTCTGAAAGAATATCATAACAAGATGCACTCTTTCAATGTACCAAGAAAATATGAGGAATAAATCACACATTAGGCATAAGAATAATTCATGATAAAAAAATACAAACGCAAAATTCTTAAATATTCTTCTTATTCCTTAAAATCAAAGCATAAACTCTCTCTTCCATTTTCTATACAACTAAACATACAAGAGGAAAATATGAAGAGTGATGACAAGTTTGACATAAGAAGAACAATGGAGAATAATGACATAAAGTTTAAAGAATTCTTTTCATTTCTTCAAAATCCTAGAGCACAAAGTCTCCTTATAGTTTATGTATAATGGCTATATTGAGAGGAGAAAAACTTCCAAGAAGAGAACCCTTTACAATGATGCTTCCTTAGAATAAATGAGGGTAAAGGTATTTATCTTTCCTATAAATACCTAACTTCCTCTTTTTGGACTTTACAAAAAATTTAAATAACATATCCTAATCCCACAAAATTATAGTCTTAAATAATTAAAATAAATTAATTTTAGACATTAAGATTGAGTCTTGGTTGAAACTTGATGGGTGTGTGATTGTCACAAAAGCCTTCTTACATATGCTCAAAGTATTCTTTGAAAGATAGTGTTTCTTGATAGAACATTAGTTTGGATCCCCATCTAGTTGCAACTTATCCTCACAAAGTTGAGGCTTCATAATTGTCCTTGGTTCCATTATGATTTGACTTTAGAACAAATTATATAATCACTACAAGGATTGATTACATAGCAAAGCTTGATTGTCGACAATCAAAATCAAATAAAATTTCCATACATAGGAATCTCTTAGGATATAGCTATCTAGTTCAATAGATTCTTACACTTCCAAATTGAGGACTTCTTTCCCTTAGTTCAATAGACTTGATAGATAAGTTCTCAATAAAAACCCATCTTGTAGTCATTAACACTAAGTTGTAACTTCTTCTTTAGTAAATGAGTAAAAGTTTAAAGTTGTGTCACACTTTTATAAAGGAAATGTCCATTGATCTAACTTTTTCACTTGAATCACTATAAAGTGGTGTATATGTAGATTTTTTAGTGCATTTAAAAAAAAAAAATTATTTGAATGTATTTTTATTTATAAAATTGACACTATAATTTAGCTACTGATAAAATGTTGAAACATAAGGTTAAGTGGGATGCCGCTGTTTATGTAATAAATTTCATTTTTTCCCTCATTTTTTTTAGGGTATCTATAATTTGAAACTTTAGTGCATGGATTAATGTTTCTTCACAAAGTTATATTTTAAAAAACATATCTAAAATATGTCGAGATATCTCTTGACATATTTTAGATATATTTTTAAAATATAAATATACTAGTAGTAGAGAATTTAAAATATTTTTATGATTAGGTGTAGACTGCGAATAAGGTTTTCATCTCATGTGATAGATAATATGGCCCTTAAAAAAGACTATATATATATATATAAGTAAATTTGAATACTTTTAGTAAAAACTGCGTGTTTTTGTGTCAACATAATTTTTTTTTGGAAAGCTGACTAACGAAAATATTCCATAATATTTAATACCTCATAGATTAGAAATTACCGCATACTTTCCCCCATATTTCTCAATCATTTCAAAAAAAATTTCCAATAGAAAATAGAAAACCTTCTTTACTCTTTTGCCCATTTTCTTTGTTGATTGACATTTCTTTTCGTAATTGGCAAGTTTCATATTTTGGACCTGTAAGCTTATCATTCGTGTAGGAAAATGTTCGGCACTTACCCTTTTTCTTTTTGCAGAGACGAGTTTGAACGAGGAGGGAAACATCTCTTTAGATAATTAACATAACCAATTCTTTCATATTACTCCTAGTTTTTTTTTTTTTTTTTTTTTAAATTTTTGATATAACCCGTAAATCAGCTTGACCATACTCTTCAATAGGCTTAGCTTTAGTGAGAGTAATTGCAATAGAATGGAAACAATGAGCACAAAATTATGGCATATTGTTGACATTCTTGCATAGGTTTCCCATGGAGGAAACACCGCTTTACATATATCTGCCTTCAATGGTCGTGTGGAGTTTGTGAAAGGCTTCTTCAACTCATCACTGAAAAATGAGATGAACAAGTAATGAATGGAGACAGAAGGTATACATTTTTGAGAGCTTCCCAATCACTTTATTTAAATATCATCTATTTCAATTGTCAAATAACAATTTTACACTTTATTTATAATAAAAAGTGTTAAATAATTATCCTATTAACAAAAATTGACCTTTGACTGTTAAAATGAATGATATATAAAAATAACTTACCAAATAATACAAAATTAATTACAACTGATGTTGCATTCACAATATTTGACAGCGCCAATAATAACTCTATTGTATTTAGTAGTCATCTATGGTTTTGTAGCAGCCAGTGAAGATAAGTATTTGGTGAAGAAAAACTAGGGATTAAACAAAGCTTTAGTTTTCAACATACGCATAAGGTTAGTGAAATACTATAACTTTAATAATGAAAGGTAAATTATTTTATCAAGAAATATAGGCACCCAAACATCTTTTATTACTCAAATTACATGCGGAAAATAAACTATATGCTCAGAATCAAATTTATATTAAAATCAAACATCCTTCATTAACTGTGGTAGAGATTCAAGTAAGTTATTCTACCCGTTCTTTACTTTTCAGCTTGCGCTTTCCTCCCCTTTTCTTCTTATTTCCTTCTTCTCACTAATCCTTCCTTGTCTGAAATTAATAGAAATCCTATCTCAAATCGCAAAATCTCAAGTAAAACGTTAAAAAGAATACCTTGAGAGATTTAGAACCCTAACAAAAATTTGGAATCCGATTTATGAATTATAGGGGAGAGTACCCAATTGTTGAGCATGTTCTAATAGATGTGATAGTATTTGTGTATTTAAGGTCTAATATTTAAAAAAGTTTAGCACTAGTAGTTGTGATTTTAAGGTTGTTAGTGTTACTATAAGTACTTATAATTGAACAAAATGTGCTCATTAAATTTAAAAACCAACCAATCATGTAATGCCACATCAACACACCAACAAAACATGACTTAATGTACACCTATTGGTCCACCCTTTTTTTGCGGAACTGTTTGACACCTCAACAAAAGGTGTGTTGATGTGACATCATATTTGATGATGTGGCCCTGAAACCTTACTTATAAGCAGGGGCCTTGCCAAATAAGCTGCTGTAAAATTTTGTTAGTGATTCTAAATTGCCACATGATTTTGAGAGGCGTGAAGTTAGGGTGCTCAACTATTGGGTCCTCTCTCCTAAAAATAAAAAATCAAATTCTTTTTGATATTACTTTTCCTGAAACAAGGAACTATATTTATAGGCATTGCGATAGTGGAAATGGCCATAGGACAAGCAATTAAAAACATAGAATTCATCGATGGTAATTTAAGAAATTTGCCAGTCATAACTGCCAATGCCATAATAAAGGGAGCCGCCGACAATATGCCTTTAGTGTAGTGTATAGTTGTACTTTCACTAATTTTGTATTTACTCCTTTACATTATAAAATATGATGCCCATATTTATAATAGTTGTAAGCCTTGGAAGAGACTTGAAGGCCACCATAGCATAACAGTTAAAACATTAATTTTAGCATTGTTTATTTTGAGCTAAAACATGAGAGCTCAAAATCATTTTGACATTGAATCTATGCTCTAGACGTACATCATATTTTTTATAATTTTTTAAAATAATATTTAGTATTTTTTCTTGAGAGGACAATCAACATTATATTTTGGTTGATGAACTACTTTTAATAAAAATAAAAAAGAAAGTATACACACTAATTTAAATTTAAAAAAAATAATTTTTTTTTTTTTACAAACTACACATATGGATCTACAAAAAGATATTTTTATATTTTTATAAAAAGATTATTTATGGGAATAAGAGTTATTAAAACATCATGTTTTTAATATTGAGCTTCTAATTAGAAAAGTTGTGACCTAAATCTAATTTAACTAGATTGAATCCAACTAAATTTACAAAAATTAATTTTAGTTAGAAACACTTAAATTTATTTATATTGATAAATATGACATTTACTTGTATCATATTTGATGAGGATCGTAAAGTATAACCAAAGTGAGAATTCAAACTGAAACCTCTGGTCATATTTCTAATGTTGTTTCAACAAATCCAATTTGTGCATAAACTGAAATTAGTACATTTCGCGAGACATCTCTTGCATTCTGTCAAACAACCCATACGCTCTGTCAAGAATATTTCCAACAAAAATATTTGACAAAAATCCCTTTTTTATTATGCTTCGATGGATGTCCATAACCTGTCTCAAATGCTTTAATTTGGTGTGGGCCACGACGGTGTAGGCGATGGATTTCAGATTTACACCTGTCAAACACATTTTCTTGAAAGTTTCTAAATTCTCTTCAATAAATCCATCTGGTACACATTCCATTATCATTGTATTTTGTAAGATGACATCCTTTAGAAGCATTCGGCAATATTGCCATTGTCGAGAACTAAAATTTGCTTCAAAGAACCCTATCAGCCTCCGACGTGGTTGTGACAACGTGACAACCATGTTGGGCTCTGATGTAGTTCGTGAAACTTGGCTTTAAGTTTTGACTCTTTTCAATAAATCCAACCTTCGCTAATGAAGAAAGCGTAGATTCATAATTTGAAAATGAAGGACTTTTCAAGATGTTGTTTAGAGATTGTCATATTCTATAAACTTCTTCATTATTACCAAGTGCACCACGCCACATAGGATCGACGCCAAAGAGATATGGATCACGATACTTAACCAAGCTACGAGTCGAAGCATCACCGCAAGAAAAATCATTACATCTGCATGAAGATGGTCCAAATACGTGGAAAGGAATTGAAAACAATTCATTGTAAATAATCCCACAATAAATTGATAACAAAGCCATCATCAAAAGAATATAGTGCCCAACAAATACCATCTCCATGTCTCCAAGTTTCTGTCTCCCAAGATTCTTTTGTTAGCATATCACATTGTTGGCGGTCACTTACGCGGTATACAGTTATGCAACTGCCTCACCACTTCCGCTATGTTCAACCACTTTCACCTTCCTATCTATAAATACAAGTGTAATATCGAATAATAATTAATCAAGTTTTTATGCATTTTTCATAACAACTGGTATCAGAGCGTTGCTAGTTCTTGTGCCTATGAGAAGATGAAACGAAGTTGAAGGGTTGCACGTTGACAGAGGAAAAATGGCTGCAAGTCTAGAAGTTTGGTCAAATGTTAAAAAGGGGAATGCAGATTGAGTTTCTTCCTCTATGTGGATGCCAGTTGCGATTTCTCCTTAGTGTGAGCAAGAAATAGAGATTTCCACTCCCATACATTTGATAGAATCGGCCTTGTTTGTAAGCACGTGTATAATTCCTGCGTGTCTATGATGGTGTGAGAAGTGATGCCCATTGTATTTTACTAATCCTATAATCTTTGCTAATTTGTTCCTAGACTTTCCATATACTGCTGCACATTGCCATAGAGATCACACTTGTTCACTCCAAAATTGTCTTTGAATTTGGAACATCTAGTTGATAGAGGGGCGATTAATTTAAAGGATATATCACTATGGATTTTTTTTCTCTTAATCATGGTTTTAAAAGATTAAATGCAGATCATTGTGTATACATTAAAAGAGAAGAAAATAGCAATTTCATTGTCTTATTATTGTATGTTGATGACATGTTGATTGCTGGGAAAGATGAGTTGATGATTAACAGGTTAAAAGAAGAATTAAGCAAGGCCTTCTCTCTTAGTGATCCTATAGTAGTAGTCTAAGCCTTCATTTTATTGGAGGCTGGTGGCATCGGAAGATGGAGGAATTTCATCATTTCAAGTTAGCTTCTCGCTTTGAGATGATGCTTTGCATGAGAAACGTTTTGGCTTTAGTTTCTTGTTTTTCTTTATTGTTGCTGACAGATTTGAAGAATACATATATTATGAAGTTTGGTTTTTGGAGAAAAGTAAGGGGTTTGGTGTAGAGCTCAATATGGATGGTTGTCTAGCGAGCACTCGAGGCTATGATCCGAATTATACCCTTCCAAGGGTCATTAGACAAGTTGATGGAGCCATGTGTTTGGAGAGCTCAGTATGGATTGTTGTTGAATAATTCAAGGAATCTATGATTTGGGAGTTCATGGGAGGAAGAAGAACTTAGGAATTTGGCTAGGGGCTACAATTTTACGAGGGTTAAGAGACAGCTTGATGGAGCTCCACCTGATTCAGGATTTGGTTTCTTCAAGGAAGATCTTCACAAGGATGTATAAACATTTTGTATTCAACAAATTTTGTTATGTAAATCTTAAAGGGGGGTCTTTTAAAAGATGAATTGTAAGGTTTTAGGGATACATTTGTAGGAACAATGTGATAAGGGGGGGATTGTTAGCATATCACATTGTTGGAGGCTAGTTACGCGGTATACAGTTATGCAACTACCTCACTGCTTCTGCTATGCTCAACCACTTCCCCCTGCCTCTCTATAAATACAGATGTAATAACAAATAATAATTAATCAAGTTTTTATGCATTTTTCATAACATCTTTTGAGCTCTCCAAATAAATACCAATGTTGCTAGTAATAAACACAACCCCAAACAAAAATAGAAATGCGATGATTGTGTATACTATATGATTTGTGTTGGAGGAAACTAATTTCTCCTTTATTCATTAGTAGTTTTGTCTATTTAGTTTCTGTTTGTAGTTAGTTGCCTATGACTATTGTCTGCAAACGATTTATGCTTGTTTTGGAACCTCTTTTTATTTGAGGGATGTATGATCATTTTTGTGGAGTTGAATAAAATAGGGATAGTTTTCTGTTTGCTGTAGAAAACATTTTCTTTCCTCCACCATCAAATTGGTATTAGAGTAGGTGAGATCCAAGGAAGATAAAGAGAAATCAAAAGGAGATCCCTAAAGAGCAGGCTGATTTGGAAGAGGAGGTTGGTGTTTGAAAGTAGATCTATAATAATTTAAGTTGTTGTCAAGGAGAAAATTGTAGCATCATAATGATGTAGGAGCATCCAAGGTGAATCGGCGATCCACATCAACCGAAAAAAGTGTAGGTTTAATTTTTTAGTTTTGTTTGTTTGTTTGGACTTCCTATGGCAATTTCTAGGTAATGGTTTCACTTATGGATTCACATCAAGCGAAGTTGATCTTTCGTTGCTGCATGTTCATCGAAGTGCTGCGAAGGAGTTATGTACAGGTTATGTATTTCATAAATCGAATGGCATTATTTTGGGGAACTTAGTTTATGGTTTTGAGAGATCTTCCTATTTCAAAGTGATACAGGGTATCTTGAAGTTTACAAGCCAGATCACAACATTGAGATCTCTTGGGTACATTTCGTGGCACTACGCAAGTCACCGTTTGTGCCATAGCATAGATAGTTTAGTAGGCTCGGTCCCCTCCATCTAGTTCCAACACATTGTTGTAGTGCTACCATATTGGTGGAGGCTTATGCAATGTGTGAGGAGGTTGGTAAATGAGAAAGACCTTTCATAAATTGGAAATGGGGCCCGAAAGTATCTGTCTGCTCTTATAGCCCTGTTGATAAGACTTAAATATGAGAGCAGTGGTGAAAAGAGATTTCTGGTACTATTTATAATATCTTCTAGTATTGCAATCGTTTATCAATATTATTGGGACGTTGTCATGGGTTGGGGTCTACTTATCCGCAAGTCTGTGAACCCTTGGCTTAGAGATCAACTAATCTTGAAAAATAAGAGCATATATTTCATTTCAATGGTTGTGAATGAAGTGCTTCGATTAACATGGTTGTATTCAGTTATACACGTAATCATGCCCTTCAGGCTCATTTATTAGAAATACATAGACTTTATTCTTGGAATGGTACAAATTGCTCATCGAGGCTTGTGAAATTTTTTTCAGAGTAGAGAATGAGCACCTCAACAACGCAGGAAAGTTTATAGTAGCCAAAACTGTTCCTTTGCCATTTAAAGGCGTTGACCAAGATACATAAATGAAGGTCATGGAGTATCTGAGAAACCAAAAGGGATATGTAGCACCACAGTGGAGATTCAAATATTGTTTTCATTCACATAAAACATATGATTGTAAACATTAAGTATTAATCCTTATTGTTGGCCGTCGGGTGTACTGTGGGGCCGTGGGCCTGGAATGGCAAAGAACAAAAAAAATTCAAATTGAAGATTTGAATTAAGATAAAAGACTCTTTGCCTTCTATAGAGAAAATGAAAAGGAGTTTGTTCATTTCTATAAGAGCCAGGACTGAGGTAGTAAGAAGTCGCTACCCAAGGAGAATGAAATATAGTGAACAAAGATTGGGTCACTGCCAGAAAAAGAAATCATTGGAATTGTATGGAAGATTTTGTATAAGATTTTGAATATGAATATAAATAAGAATCTTTAGTTATATTTGTGTTTCAATAGGTCATTAGGTCTAAGTTTAATCGGGTGAACTACTTGTGTGAATTGTGAGTTGGGTTATTTTTGAGTTAGAGTGTTGCTGTAAAAGAGGGCAGATTTCTCTTTGTACCACATAATCACCTAGAAGGAAGGATAAAGCCGTAATCAAAGAATACATCAGGAGCTGCAAATTTTTGATTTGGTCACCAACATCATAGGATTCCAAAACTACAGAAGATCAAAGCCGCAGATGTAAAAGGAGGTGCAGTGAAAGATTACACTGAAGGAAGGATTGAATAGTAGTCTTTAAGGGAGCCACCAGAAAAGGACAAAGACAATTCACAGAAAAGGAATTTGTTTTGTTGGAATGAAAGCAGAAGTCGATAAAAGAAATCACTAGGAGTTATTTGAAGCAATGTCACTGCCAAAGGAGTTTGAAGATGGCAACAAGAGAAGTTGAAGCAAAATGTGACAAAATATTACTGTATATTGTTTCTAGCTAGGTACCATAAGGAGGATTTGTTCTATGAATTTTTGATAAGGTACTTGAAGGTTTTAGAAGCCTGACGATGGATTTGCTAGAATGTGTATTGTGAAAAATTTGCATATATGCTTGAGTGAAAATTAGTGGGTATGTTCGAGTAGGTGTCATGGATTTGTTGATAAAGACCTGAAAGTAGAAGAAGAGAAACATTTTATATTTAAGATAGATTTGGCATGAGTTGTTTGTCATATTCTCAATGTTTGAAAGGCATTCAATAAAGAGAAGAAATAAGACCTTCAATGTTACATTGCTAGTACATGATTTTGTGTAATATTGGAGATATTGTTTTAAGGAGTAGGAGGAAAGATACTGTAGAAAGGTAGAATTTCAGTTGAGCCACCAAAAGAAGCTACCAAGAGTAAGCTGCCAAAAGGTAGATAAAATTGAAGTCTAAAGACATTGCACAAGGAGAGGAGGAGTGAAGACACACGAAGCCAATGAAAATAAAATAATCGATTGAGGAAAGTGCATCAACATCAGGTAACTTTAATTAATTGTTCAAATGGGAAAAAATGGTAAAAAAGTTAAGAAAAAAAAATTAAAATTTGATGCTTGGAAAAGATTTTATAGAAGAAGAATTAATAAAAGTTAATGAAGAATTGATGAAAGTGAAAAAATAATAATGAAGAATTGATAGAAAGTATAAAAGAATTAGAAAAGAATGGATATGAATATTTATGTAAAAATGATGTTTTGGAAAAAGAATTGGAGAAAGTTAAAGAGAAAAATGAAGAGTTAGAAGAAGATTTGAAGTTGTATGACAAGGTTAAAAAGAAGAATGCAAATCTGCAAGAAAAGCTAAAGAGGATAGAAGAAGAAAATTCAACATTGAAAGATCAAAATGATTAGTTAGATCAATTGCTTGCAACATGCCAAAAAGAAAATGAGTGCCTTTAAAGTCTAAATCTTTACATTGTGATGTTTCATGTGATACATTTGATTTGTATGATATAGCTAAAGCTTTTTTTGATAAAAAATGTAAGAATGAAGATGATGATTTGTATGAATGTACAAATATTGCTAGTTGTTTTGAAAATAATGTTGGTTTTAAAATCATGAAAAGAATAGATTATGAAGGAAAAGGTTTGGGAAAGTATGGACAAGGAATTAGAAATCCAATTGAACAAAAAATGAGGCCAAAGTATGAAGGTCTTGGATATAGTAGAGGAAAAAAAAAAAGATGATGTTACTTGTGATACAATTTCAAACAAGTCAGTTCAAGAAATATAGTGTTTGTAGTGTTCCCATTGTCACATGCAAGGACACATAAGGGAAATTTGTTCTGATCTTCATCCTTGTAGCAATTGTGGTTTGAAGAATCATTCTGAAAAGATATGTTGGAATAGAGAATGGAAGAATGAATCTATGAAATGCTACATGTGAATGAATTGTGGTTGGATTGATGTATTTGATTGGAAAAAGGTCACGAGTATGTTTAGAAGGTTGTATAGGCACAAGTATTCACAAGTGGAACAAAAAATGGATCATGCAAGAATTGAATGTTTTGAGTGATAGATGATTGTTTTTTTTGCATCAAAGAAAGTCATTGTCTTGAAAGTCATCATGCAATTTGGAAAAATAGGAGTCTTCACTACTAATGGTGAGTTTGCAGGAATAGTAAATCTAGATTTCAAGTTTTGGTGATCTGAAGATCAGTTGGAGGTAAAGGTTCATGAAGACACCAAGTAATTAAGGAAGAAATTGAATTCTTGTAGCAAAGTGAAGTAGAACGAGGAAGAGTGCTTTCAAAGATAGTAAACAAATTGGAGTCTTGTAGATTAGAATATCATTTGGCAAAGGAAAAGATAGATTTTAAGAATTGAAGATGCCGAATCATTTGTGGTTGAAATTAGGGGGGAACGTTGGAGGAAACTAATTTCTCCTTCATTCGTTAGCAGTTTTGTCTGTTTAGTTTCTGTTTGTAGTTAGTTGTCTATGATGGTTGTGTGCAACCAATTTGTACTTGTTTTGTCCAACCTCTATTTATTTGAGAGATGTATGATCATTTTTGTGGTATTGAATATGTATTGGTTAAAATATGAATATGTAAATAACATGAAAGCAATACAAAACACAATGCAAATTACCTTCAAACATACACAAACAAACCAAATGGATTGAGCATACTGAGATAGCACCCAAATCTCCAGTTAATTTGCTCCTTGCTCTTTGCGATGTGGATTGCTCTATATTGTCAAGCGTAAATGTGATCTCTTGAGGATGAATAGTGATAGCATAAGTTTGCTAAAATGATAGATGTTGAAGAATGGAGAATGAAGCTCAATTTATAGACTTGTGAGATATCAGATCAATGGTTGTAAAAGACCAGAAAGATTAATGGTTGAGGATGGTTGAGAGAATGTGCATGAATCAAAGAAGGACAAGTGTCCTAGCTCCTTTATGAATCAAGGAAGTTAACTGACTTGATTGGAGAGTTGACTGGATAGATTGATCAGATGATTGGGTTGATTGATTAGAAGACTGAATTGATTGATCAAAAGACTGATTCGATTTATTAGATGACTGAATTGATTGATGAGTCAGCTCTTTTGATTGATCTGTTAATTGATTTTGATTGAAGGAATTTATGGTGGGTGAGGATAATTGAGAAATTAAATAAATAATTATTTAATTTCATGAGCATATGGGATAATTGAATTAAATATTAAATTTAATTCATTTTGGAGGAAATAGATTATTTAAATAAATATTTTTGAATTTATTTAAAGTGGAGGGAAATTTGAATATTTAAATAAATAATTTGATTTTATTTATTTAAATTGGAGGAATGATGATTTAATTAAATAATTTAGATTATTTAATTAATTAGAGGAATATGATAATATTTAGTGAATTTATTGAATTAGTGTGAAATGATGAGAATTAGGTGATTTGATATGAAATTATGCAAATGCAGTGCAATGATATGAATTGTGCGATGGCAAAATTTAGGTGTCTACATTTTGCCCCTCTTTGATGCATCATCCCGTTAGGTGGCGTCGAGTCAAAGAAAATGAAAAAAGATGCCCTGGTCTGTGGCCAGAAGGGATAAGAATGAAGGAAGATGGAAGGTATGCTAGTTGCTCCCTCGAGAAATTTTTTAGAAAAAAATAAAAATAATTTCAGAAATTTTTTTCGACAGGTGTGAATGAGGGTAGGATAGAAGAATAGTCAAACAAATAGTAGAAAAATGGAGAAAATGTTGACAAATAGGGGATAGGGGAGGGTGGGGTATGTGCAACATGGAAAAAATAGGGGTGGGGGGCCTATTAATAGTGGTAGGGGGGCCATTCCTAGTCATTTGACACCTAAGCATATAAATCCTAGTAGAGAGAAGAATAGAGAGAGATAGAGATGGCTAATAGGATCATGATCCCCTATCATAGGCACAGAGGTGAGCTAGTGAGGATCCACTAGAGGCTAGATGGTATAGGACAGCCGGTGAGTTATCTAACTAGGGCTTGGGTAGTTAGAGGATATTAATAGGGCATTAATGATAGGAAAAAGGTTGAAAAAGTGCGGACGCACATTTATGAATGCACACCTACACTAGACAATGGAGCACGTGTGATATAGGTGTGCCCGTTTTCAGGAAGCGTGCCTACGTGAATAGACGATGCGCCTGCACAAACTAGGGTTAGAGGGAAGAAAATGTGTTGATGCTAGATATCGGCACACCTAGGCTAGAAAATGGTGCACTTTTGCATAAAAGTGTGCCTACATAGAAAAACTGTGTGCTTGTGCATGAAAAAGGTACATGACATAGAAAAGCATGTTAGAGGGTAGGAAAGACACGCCTGTGGTAGAAGACAATAGGCCACTGACTAGACTTAGGAATTGGACTAAAGAAGAAAAGTTAGCGGTCTGAGGGACCCAACTAGTTGACTTAGGGAAGAATTAGGAGAATTAGGGAAAAATTGTGTTTGTTACCGATTTATGGTTAACATATTGACATGCTTTTTGATGGACAAGAGCAGCTGCCACCAATTTGATCATGCGTGCAGAGGCCACACACGATGAGGTTGGAGTCAGGGTTTACAGACATTGATAGAGAATTCCTGGATGGAGTCGAGATGTTACATATAACTCGATTCCCAGATATCTGAGCACATATAGGCATGATGACCGCACTAATACAGTGGTGGCACAGTGAGAGGAGTGCCTTCCTTCTCTCTATAGGGGAGATGACCGTTACTTTAGAGGATGTGTGGAAGATACTACAGATTTTGATTCATGGATCCTTAGTACGATATGACCTACACACACGGATAGAGGATTTAGAGAGAGTTTTTGTGAATGGTGACCTCCCTATAGAGGGTACACAATTACATTTGACCCAGGTCATTGATGATGCCCCACTACCACTGTTTATCATGGGCTTGATTAGTTACGTGCTGGTACCAGGGATACAATCCCAACATTTTACTATCAGTTGGGGAGATGTCCTGGAGCGGATGATGGAGGGAGAGGTTTTTTCTTGGGGTCCATGCATGTTAGCGCACTTGTATAGGGATTTACACAACTGTGTGTATAGTCAGAGCAGTACATGGGTTGTGGCATAGCACTACTACATATATGGGCCTGGGAGCATATACTGGTATTGTGACTAATGACTGATGGGATGGCAAGAACAGAGGAGTAGCCGTACTTTTGGTTATACGTTGGGGTGTTACATTATCAGAGGACGGGGGACATGACATATTGGAGTAGGATCATCGATTATATAGATGAGGTGGTTTGGAGACCTTAGAGGGCCTTGGAGGTTTAGTGGGATGACCACTGGGAGCTGCTCTATGTGAGGCAGACTCATTATCTCATGGGGAGGGTGAGGATGATTATAGAGAGATATATGCCAGATAGGGTTATGAGGCAGTTTGGGGAGCTATAGACTGTGCCTATGTATGAGGTAATTTTTTTGAGGGTAGTCAAAGATGCAGGTGCCTAGGGAGCACTTGTGGATAGACAAATGGTAGAGGCAGAGATTAGAGCACTACAGCTAGTGCCGTGGGCACCACCAGCTACGGCCATAGAGGATGTAGGGACTAGCCCTAATTTTGATGCTTGGTAGGCTATGCATAGGCCTGTAATATTGACATCGCCAGGGACACAGGTGGGATAGGTTGCAGATCCTCCCATTGGATAGCAACAAGTTGGGCAGTGGGTTGCAGTGAGACACGTAGCTATCCCTCCAGACATAGGGAGAGGAGGGGATGGATGAGGAGGACAAGGCCCACATGTAGCAACAACGATACCAGTAGCAGGGGGAGACAGAAGAGGAGGAGATAGAGACAGGAGAAAGGTGTAGGCTGGAGGAGGAGGAGATGGAGATAGGGGATAGGTGTAGGCTGGAGGAGGAGGAGATGGAGAGGATACAGACACACTACGAGCCTCCCAGATAGTCTATAGTTGGAGGTAGAGTGATTGCAGGGACAGGTACAGACTATTATAGCAGAGAGAGATAGTACCCTCCTACAGATACAGACTCTGCAAACACAGGTACAGGGACTGCAGGTATAGGTTCAATAGATTATAGGGGAGAGGGATACAATGAGGGCTGTGATCACCCAGGTACAAGAATAGTTAGATGCAGTGTAGAGGGTTATAGCAAGTGGGAGCATGGTATAGATGTGGATCGACATGATGGCGGTCCAGGTCAGGTTGGCCCAGGCTGGGCAGTGGATAGAGTACTATCGGGGGCTCTATGAGAGTGCAGTCCTAGCATCATAGAGGGCTCCCAATTTTAGCATATGGAGTAGGGTAGGGGGTTCTAGATTAGCCTGCTCAGGACCATCAGTGATGGGGCCACCTAGAGTGGGCACAGGACCACGAGATCAGGGGCAGCCATCAGGATCACAAGGACCTCATCAGCCACCTCCCCCAAGCACCGGACAACAGCTAGCTCCTTCAGAGGGAGCTAGCTTGACATGATGCAGATGCCTGATGTCTTTTTTGGATGAGAGGAGACACTTTGTTATTTTTGTATTTTTTATGCCTACGGGCTTGTGATGATATACAAACACTTGTATCATGGACATTTGTATATTATGGACACTTCATTATTTTTGATGATATTTATGATGGTTCGGTTGTGTATAGATGTTTATGATGTCACATTTTTGATGATATGATAGATGTATGCATATGTAATATGGATATAGCATAGATGTTTCTTTGATGATGTATATGATGATTTGATGGATGTGTGCATATGTAATATGGATGTAACATAAAATATGATATGAATGATGAAATGATTAAGTTAGAGGAAATGATAAATGATGATAATGGATGACACAAATGATTAACATACATATAATAATCAAATGATAATATGAAACAAATGATTAATGAAAAGATAATCAAATGATGATAAACCAAATGATTGATATGATATGATAATCAAATGAGAAGAGAAAAAATGATGAACAAAAGTGATTAACAAACAAAGATTAATTGGAATGGAAAAGAACATTGTTTAATAGATGAATGAATGATGGAATCATTTGGGAAAAATTATGCTTGACATGTAAAAATAGAGCAATCCTTTATTTGATATAGCATATGGATATTATGCACCAAGGTATGCGAACCAGGGTGGCCATGTATCCCATGCATAAGATAGTTGACTCTGCAAGCAAGTGGTTTGATTTTATTACTACTAGGTATAACAGAACCTTGTTGGATAAGTGAATGGAAAATAATCTTAGCGTAGAATAGTATTAATACAAAGAAGGTCTTTGTACAACCTTAGATGTAAAAGACATTGATATGAAAGATGCTAATCCCATCACACACAGGATAGATATTAGACCTAATAGGAGAATAAATTCATCCCTCAAACACAGCATACGAAAGTAATGACTATGTCCCAATTTATATATTATCATAAAATACCCAGATATAGAAAGATCAAGGTAGTTTTGAATGTGTATTTTAAAAGGGACACAAGATAAATCAATAAAACAAAAATAATCAATTGATAAAACTAATAGACAACCAACATGTTTTCTTGCCAAAGCGGGTATTCCAGAAAGATTTGAGACCTTATCGTAGGAAAGATGTATCCGTTAAAGGCTTTGGATCCCAAATGTATGGATATACCTAGATATAGGAAAATGGAATGTGGTGACGTATTGTGTTTCTTAGGAGTAGTCTTTTTGTTTTTAGATTTGATCAACACTTATAACTTCCAAAAAGATGCATAGTTTGTTTTTGCTTGAGTTAGTCATGTCTAAGTGGTAAATGGATAGGATGGATCGTGGTAAAATGGATGAAGTGATAAAGATGAATTTATTATGGGTTGAGATGGATGATTCAGGGTGTATCATATGTGTCTGAGTACTAGATACTTCCTTTGTATTCTAGACTACCTACATACCATGTATCCATGGGATCAAGGCACATTATGATGATGATGATGATGATGATGATGATATGTAGTTCTGGGAGGTGTGATGAATGTATTGATTGATGAGATGTGATGAGAGTGATGATGGATGAGCTCAATAAGTGAATTTGTGATAACTGCCCCTAATGTAAATGAGGATCCATTCCTAGCCTTAGGTTAAGGAAACTTGCCCCCTTTTTGGTAAAGGGTTTTATTATGGAGAAGGTGATTGATCAACAATAAATGAGACTAGGTGAACTGACTTCATATAAGTGAAACTAGATGGACTGACTATGGATGAGACAAGGATAGAATGCTTGACACTAACCAATTTCCAAACCATGATAGATGGACAATTGGGAATGCAAGGGTTAATGAGTTTTATTATGAAAATGAGATAGATGGATGGGAAGAACGAATAGATGGTAGTGTTGACTCCTACACATAGTGCCTATTTGCTAGGTTTTCACTATGGTACTTATCCAAGGCACTTCTTTAACAGGTTTTCACTAGAGGATGAATTTTTTTTTTGGATATTTTTTTTGTTATTTTTTGATTTTTTTGATTTTTTTCATATTTTCTGCTAAGATATTCCCAAGGACCAGACATAGAATTTCTTGAGATGAACATTGTTGATGGGTTCATCAAGAGGAATTCCTTTAGGTGTTGCTAGGGTATAAGCCCCTGATCCATATGCTGCTATGATGATGAAAGTCCCCAACCAGTTAGGGTTAAATTTACCTTTCTTTTCTCTGTCTTGCAAGTTTTGCTGATTTTCTTTGAGGACTAGATCACCCACTTGGAAACACTATTCTTTGATTCTTTTGTTGTAACTACAGTGTAGGTGATTCTGATAAACCTAAAGATGGTTTAATGTTGCAAGGCGTCTTTCATCAAGGAGTGGATATTGTTTATTCCTCTCTATTAATTAGGTGTTGAATGGAGACACAGAGAGGGGATCTTGACCTCTATAGGCACAATAACTTTAGTTCCATATACTAAAGCATAAGGTGTAGCTCTAGTTGGGGTTTAGATGCTTGTTCTATAGGCCCAGAGGGCGGGATTAAGCTGGAGATGCCAATCATGTCCAGCTTCATTGACTATCTTTTTGAGTATTTTAAGGATTGTTTTGTTTGAAGCCTCAACCTGACCGTTGCTTTGGGGATAGTACGGTGTAGAAAACCAATGTCGGATATGATATTGCATGCATAAGGCATGAACATCTTGGTTTTTGAATGGTTTACCATTATTGGTCATTATAGCCATGGGGATACCATATTGGCAAATGATATAGTTCAGGATAAATTTAGCAATTTGCTTGCTGGTTATGAAGTCATGGGAATAGCTTCCACCCACTTTGTAAAATACTCAATGGTGGTAATTATAAACTTATGGCCATTTGAAGAAGAGGGATGCATCTTGCCTACAAGTTCAAGACCCCACTGTGAAAATGACCATGGAGTGGTTATTGGTTGCAGTTGATGAGTAGGTGCATGAATCAAATCTCCATGCTATTGACACTGAAGACAATTTTTGGTGAACTAGTTGGCATCTTGTTCCATTGTGGGCCAAAAATATCTAGTTCACAGTAACTTCTTTGCTAGGTTGGGACTGGTGGAATGTGCTCCATAGATATTCTTGTGTATATCTCTTAATGTAGTTTTAGCTTCTTCCAAGTTTAAACACCCGAGGAGGATACCATTAAGACTCTGTCGGTATAGTGTATCTCCTAGGATGGTGAAACGGGAGGCTCAGTGAATGAAGGTTTTATTGTACAGTTTTGATGTCAGATCAGATGGGAGGGTGTTGTTATGAAGGTATTCGTATATATCCTAGGTAAATGCACAAAGATGAGTCCACTTAAGGTGGAAGTTTCAGACTTAGAAAAAAACTCAAAATCGGGTAAACCAAAACGGGATCCCAGTTTTTATGAAACGAGATCTCATTTTGCATCAGGATCCTGAGCCAAAAGCGGGATCCTATTTTCTAGAAACAGAATCTCGCTTCATAAAAGGTTAAAAAATTAACCTTTTATGAAATAGGATCCCGTTTCAAAATGAGATCCCATTTTGTAGAAACGGGATTCCGTTTCATAAAATTTGAATTTTTGACCCAATTTTTGCTATGGGTTTTGGGTTGGAAAAAAGGCTTGGGAACTCGACCCTTGGCTTTGGACCTGGTTTGACCTGCAAGTTGAAGGTCCTGTCAATGTCACAACAAATAGTGACTTTGGGCATATGTTTGAATGCCTTTTTTTGTAGAATTTTTTGACAAAATTAAAACCCATTATAGATGAGATAGTGTAGATTCCAAATATGTAATTTTTTTTACAATTGGTTTATTATTTCTATTTTTTAATTAATTTCTGATGAAATAGGTCCATAAACTTGAATTATCAGAGTTTTTTTTAGTATTTAAATAACTTTTTATTAAAGTAATTTTTTGTAAAAAAAATTCTACAAAAACTTACTTTAGACAATTCTTTTCAATTTGAAAAAAAAAATTCAAAAAAAAATTATAAGTTTAGGTCATCTTATGCATGACGTACACGACAATTGTTTAAAACACCAAAAATAGCCAATAAAAAATTAATAAAAAAATTCACTAAAAAATTACAAAAAAATATAGAAAATGTGCTTCAGTGAGTTACAAATCTTTTCCCAAAAGGATTTGGAAAAATATGATTATTTAGGTCAAAATATGGATGACATACACGTGCATGGTATAGTAAAAAAAAGTGACTTTTAAACAGTGGTTTTTAGAAACGCCTATTAAAAATCACTTTGTATCATCTGGGTATTAAAAAAATTACATATTTAGAAACTAGACTTCGAATACTACATTTCATATTTACTGACTTTTTTCAAGATTCCACCTTTAAAAAAATCAGGGAAAACACTTCCACTTTTTGGCCAAAAAGTGGACTCAACTTCTTGCACACACCCTCTTGATACCACGTCAAGTTGGGACCAACAAGCTCACAGATAATTTCAGTTTGCGAAATATCAACAGATGGTATCGGTAGCTATTCTACTAAGAACTCACAGTTTTGTATGTTGGTTGGCATGTCTAGAAGAGACCCAATAGTTGCCATTGCATCAGAAGCCTTGTTGTTAACTCTTGGGATCTGATCAAAGGAAAGAACACAAAAGTGTTGTTTATAGTTGTCCACCATCTTCTTGTAGGGTGTAAACTTGTCATCCTTAGTTTGATATTCGTTTGTGACTTGGCAAATGACAAGTTGAGAATCTTCGTAAACCTGAAGCTGTTTGATGTTTCATTAGATAGCCATTCAAAGACTTGTTAGTAATGCTTCATACTCAGCTATGTTGTTGGTACATGGGAAAGAAAGTTGATATGATTTAGGGATACAATCACCTTGTGGGGTAATGAAGAGAATCTCTACTCCAGAACCATGTTGAGTGTATGATCCGTCAAAGTATAGTTTCCACTTGACCAATGTAGAGAGGTTGAAGATCCCTTCATCTAGAAACTTTGATAGCATGGGGTGCGTATTTGTGAATGGCACCTTAGCTAGGTGGTCTGCAATTACCTGCCCCTTGATATCCTTTCGATCCACATATTCGATGTCAAACTTAGTTAAGATCATTGACCATTTTGCTAGGCGTCTCGTAAAAGTTGCTTTGGAAAGCAGGTATTTCAAAGGATCGACCTTGGATATAACCTTTGTATGCTGGTTCAACATATAGTGCTACAACTTTTGGGAAGCGAACACTACTGCTAAACAAGTTCTTTCCATAGGGGTATAGTTGAGCTCATATCCCACTAAGGTGCAACTAATGTAGTAAATTGCCCGTTCCTTACCCGAGTCATCATTTTGTGCAAGAAGTGCCCCAAAGACTGCTGATGTAGTGGATATGTAAAGCAAAAGAGGTTTCCTAGCTATTGGAGACATCAATACTGGTGGTGAAGCAAGATAAGCTTTTAGTTGTTTAAAGGCATCTTGGCACTTACTATCCCATAATTTGAAAGTGACGTCCTTGTAGAGTTAGTGCGAGAATGGTTGACATTTATCCGCTAGTTGTGAGATGAACCACCAGATGGACTATAGCTTTCCTTGAAGACTTCTTAACTGTTTAAGGTTACTAAGCAGAGACATTTCAACAATAGCTTTGACCTTTGCAGGGTCGACCTCAATGCCTCGTTGAGATACAATGTATCCCAGTAGTTTGCCAGATGTTATACCAAAGACACATTTCTTTAGATTTAGCTTTAGTTGATATTTCTCCAGCCAATCAAATATCTGGTCCAACATTTTCAAGTGACCTACCTGTGTAGATTTACCTAGGAGGTCATCGACATAATCTTCCATAATGGTATGAAACAAATCATGGAAGATTATCGTCATCCCTCGTTGGTAAGTAGAGCCAACATTTTTGAGGCCAAAAGGCATGATCTTCCAATAGTAGTTCCCCCAAGTACATGTGTTCAAGTTGTTTTATCTTGGTCCTCGGGTGCAATCATGATTTGGTTGTAGCCAGAAAAACCATCCATGAGAGAGAGCATTTCATGGCCCGCCATTAAATCCACGATGATGTCGATGTTGGGTAGTGGAAAATCATCCTTGGGACAAGCTTTATTCAAGTCACTGAAGTCTTCACAAATGTGAATGCCCCCATTCGGCTTAGAAATAGGTACTAGGTTCAAGACCTACTCTATATAATCCATAGGACATGAATTTGGCATCAAGTAACTTCTCAAGCTCAACTTTGACCAATAAAGCAATCTGTGGGTGCATCTTGCACAATTTCTGCTTGACTGGTTTAGCTCATGGTGAAACCGATAGATGATGGACTACTAATGCAAGATCCAATCTTGGCGTGTCAACATAAGTCCAAGAAAAGTTAACTGCCCTTTTCTGAAAGAACTTTGTGAAGTCCTTATTTTTCTATGGAGACAAAGAAGCGGCTAAGAATGTAATCTTGAGATTTTAGACCATGCCAAGATTCATTTCTTGAGATTTTTCCACCAATAAAGAAGACTTCTCTTGATATTTTGATGGTGGGGGAAGGTCAAATATTTCATCCTCATGCACCTCAGGGAGATTTTCACCATCGGATGTGTCCTTTCTTTTTATTGTTTTGAGATCAGAAGGAACCTCAAAGAGGTTTTCACCTAAGGATGGATTTATTTTATTCATATTTTTATGATGGAAAGATTTGACATTCTCCCCAAAATATGCAATAGAAGAGAGATCCATGATAAAACCTGCCTTATGGTTGTAGATTAGATATGCAAACAAGGTAAAAATACTAAACAAAATGCAATAAACACAAAGTTATACCTCACATGCAAACCCAATCCCATCAAGGGAGGAAGAAGCCTTTGCACCCAAAACAAGCTCCTAGACAAAGATAATCCCTAGACAATGGATTTAAATGTGAAATGCTACTCTAATTTGCAACTCACTATTCTCGCTCAAGAGTGATTTTGACATGGTAACTTTGCATAAACTTGGATAATGAAAATGGCTTGGGAGAGGTTCTATTTATAGATTTTTGGAAGGGATTTTGATCCAAGGGTGGAGATTGATTTGGAAGATCAATGGTGGAGGATAAAAGTGATGTGGAGGGCCTAGATTCAATCTTGAATGAATGGAGGGCTAGGAATAAAAGTGAATCTTTTATTCATTTTGGGGAAATGAGTTATTAAATGAGCATGGGGGTGAAGGATTATTTTGGAATTAAAGATTCATATGGGGGAATGCAAATGAATTAAAAATTTATTTGGGGAAGAGTGGAAATAAATGAGTATGGGTTTGTAAGGAGAAATAAATGTGATGTGGGATGTTTTTAAAATAAAAAATTGACTTATGTGGATTTAATTCAATTTTTTATTTGGAGGATGTGGGGAAGGGTGTTAAACTAGGTTTGACCACCCAAATGAAGGGGTTAGGATTAATTAAACATAGGTTTTATTTAACTAATCCTAGGGCTAGGATGAGGTAGGCTAGGGTAGGCAATTAAATAATAGTTATTTAATTGTCTAGGGTAGGGATAGGTTAATTAGTAGGCTGGATTAATTAGTTAACATGATTTTAACTAATTAATTGGATTTTAGAGAAAAGGGGGAAATTGATTTAATAAATATTGCATATTTATTAAATCAACTGGCTAAGGTTGGGACTATTGAATTAATAAAATTAATTCAACTTTGGGGATAAAATGATGGAAAAATAGGAAAATGAAGGGATAATTAATTAAATAAAATTTAATTAATTGGTTTGGAGAGAAATTGACATGATTAGGGATATCGGGAGTCAGTTTGATGGTAGGAGACATTTTTAGGTGTCTACATTTGCCCCTCTTTGATGTGGCGTCAGGACCTAGGAGGGAGTGGCATCAGGTCGAAGAAAAATATGCCCTAGCTGCCGGGAAGGTATGAAGGGATGCCCCCTCAAGAGGTTGGCAGAAAAATAAAAAATTTTTGGGCAAGTTCTCGAAAAGTATGCGATGGGAGTGAAAAGCAGATAAGGGATGGGAAAAGAGGATGACGGGAAGAAAAATAGAGGAAAAAGGCTGAGATCTATACCCTGGAGGGAAAAGGAGGGGGTGGAAGAATGACATGGCCCACTATATTAGGCAAAGTGGGCCCTTAGAGTGCCACATTTGCACACTTTAACTTTGGAGAAGAAGGAGTGAAGGAGAGATGGCTGACCTTAACCCTCAGTTTCCGTGACTTTAACACATCTTAGAGTGATTCTGATAGTTTGGTTGGGCACCTGATGCTGGACCCCCAGTAGGGTCTAACCTTGACTTTGTAATTTTTTTGTTTTATGTGTTTTTTTTTGGGCTTGGGATTTGGGATTAGAGCGCGTAGCGCCAACGGTAAGGCAGATTAGTGCCATCCTCTAGATTGGTGCTATCTGCCAAGGTAGGGAAAGGCGGTTTTGTCGCCATTTGGTAGGTATTTTGGTGGTATATTTTGGTTTAGTGCGATTTGTTAGAAGAATAGGGTTTGACCTCTATAGCGCCATATTAGGGTTAGAGTAGTGCGATTGTCTAGAATGGCTCTATCGACGAGAGTGGCGCTGTGTTAGTGCTTTTGGGGATATTGGTGCTATTAATTGGAATATTGCCAAATGGTATTTCAACGCCATTTGTCAAAATGGCGCCAAAGGTATTGCGCAGTAGGGCGATTGTGGGGTTTAGCGTGAAAGGGGGGACTCATTGGCGCTATTCTCTCTAATAGCGCTATGAAGAAGAAATCGTGGCACCATTTTTGGAATGGCGCAAAAGATTACCTATTTTATCGCCAAGTATTTTAGCTTTTAGAAAGTAGAAGAAAAGGTGTGATTTAGAAAAAGATGGGTTAATATCTGACCAAAAAGTTACGTATGCAAGATACTCAGTGATTTATACTTGCTTCACACGAGTGATGGGTGCCATCTGTGCTGGCACTTTTTGACGGTTTTGATGATGCGACGTGGGGCCGACTAGCTAGGTTGGGTCTTTTGATAGTGTCATTGATGCCAGTTCTACGAGCTCATCGAGCTCTTATGACAGCAATTGTGGAGCAGTATCGCTCTGAGACCTGCAGCTTTCTATTGCCGACTGGGGAGATTACCATTACACTTGAGGATGTTTATCGCATCCTTAAGCTACCTATTCGAGGTCGACGGGTTCGATATGACACGAGGATGGGGTGGAATGCCCTGATCAGAGTGTTTGTAGCAGACCACATGGTTCTCTCTGCGGACGGGAGAGAGATGGCCTATGAGGGGACACTGGCTACGGGTGTAGATCCCTTTGCCTTATTCCTATGTGCGTTGATTGGAGGGGTTGTGATGCCTGATAGGCGAGGCAGGGGTTTTCCGGTTGGATGGGGGGGTGATAGAGGGGATGGTGATGCATGAGATCGTCTATGCCTGGGGACCAGCTATGCTAGGGCAGTTATACCATGAGATGCATACAGTCACCTACCTACATGATAGAGCATTATTAGTTGGAGTTACTCTGCTTCATGTATGGATTTGGGAGCACATCCCAGTTACCAGGCTGATATGTGGGTATTATCAGCGGCCTTTTGAGGCCTTTGTATTTTTATATTGAGATGCAGAGTATATGTACACTGGACAGGTATGGTACTGGAGGAGGATGTTAGATGATGTGATTAGTGTGACTTGGCGATCGTATATCGGCATAGAGCCATGGCTAGATGATGATATTCATCTCCCTTTTACATTTTAGCAGCGGTACCTGATGGGTCGAGGAGACCAAATGATAGATACGTATCTACCCTCATGGGTCATGCGGCAGTTTGGTTTGGTATAGGACACTCCGCAGCAGATGGCAATATTCGCATGAACGCCTCGAGATGCGACCTATTGGCCTGCAGCCATATAGCCACATGTCGCCTTAGCTGATTTTGCAGCTCTGTGGCCAGTGCGGTGGGATTGGAGGAGCATAATGAGGGATGCAGGGACTACGGCTACTTATGATATATGATGGCATATGCATCGACCGAGTCGGTTGATAGATCCAGCAGAGGAGGCAGTAGGTTCAGGGGGAGATGATTCAGATGGTGGAGATGACTCTGATGGGGAGGAGATTATTAAGGACTACCTCGTGGAGGTTGGCGATGATGGAGAGGAGAGAGTGGTTGGTAGGGATGGCCAGCTGATAGATGTGCTGGTGGCAATGGTAGCAGGGCAGGGGTAGGTGGGGTAGCAGGTACCTGTGCAGCAGGTTCCTGTTGAGCAGGTACAGGTTGGAGCAGGGCGACAACCTAGAGGACCTTGGCGGCGTGGGGGACATCTACCTCCACCACAGGTAGCGCAGCAGCAGGCCGTTGGGGGGGCAGCAGGCAGGTCCCTCAAGGATAGCTGGAGAGGTAGAGGTTGAGAGGTTGACACCTCGTCGGAGGCAATGAGATGAGGAGGAGATGGAGACCCTGAGAGCACAGGTGGTGAGCCTACAGGAGGCACTAGATGGCTGGGATGCAGAGTTGGTGCAGTTGTAGGGGGCACTAGCCTTATTAGATGGGGTAGATGGACAGGTGGCGATGTTACAGGCACAGCTAGCCCAGGCTCGGGGTGATATAGTCACCATGATAGGAGAGCGAGATGCGGCACTTGTCAGAGCCCAGGACGCTGAGACTGCATTGAGTAGTCTATAGGCTTCAGGCGGTGGACTTGCCCCGGTGTTGGCAGTGATGCAGACACAGTTGTCTCAGGTGTAGTCATAGTCCTATTAGCTGCAGGGACAGTTGATTCAGGTACAGGGGGAGTTGACAGAGAGCAGTAGGTGGATGGAGTACTATAGGGGCTTGTATTATGCTGCCGTGCCAGTAGTGCAGCAAGCACCAAGCTATAGCCAGTTCAGTGGATCGAGGGCATTGAGATCACATAGGTCGAGATCTATTCAGTCTATACAACAGATGATGCCTCCTCCCACACATGTGCCCCAGCAGGTTGCACAGGTGCAGGCACAACCACTGCCATAGCCGCCGACAGGATCACAGCCTCGACTAGGGTCAGAATCTCCCACTCCCTCGGAGAGAGGATCCTCCATGTGATCGTTATATCATGTTAGCCCTTAGAGGCATTGTATCAGGACACTATATTTTTTGATGGATACATGAGCGATGTACATTTTTTGCGGTGATTTATATATGATGCGATGCTTTTTGATGGTTTATGATGCCCTATTGTGATGATGCCTATATGATGGATGCAGTATTTCTTTATGGATGTTATATGATATGGATGTGTTATGTTTATGCAATGGTGTTTTTGATTTTATGGATGCAGTTATGATGGATTTGTTGTGATACATGCATGGTGTTTGTGATCTTATGGACTATATGATGTCTAATGTAGATGAATGTTTCAGAAACATTTATTATGGAAATGTATGTTTATGTATGAAAATATTTAAATACAGTTTCAATGATGATGATATGTGATGATGTAATATAACTAAATGTTAATGAGTGATGTTCAATGTGATGTATAATGTGCAACTAAATGATTCTAAAATAAACTTAATTATTATGCAAACTTAAATGGATTAAAATGAATCTAAGTGATATGCAAATAAAATGGATGAACGTAATTGATATGCAACTTAAATGAATTAAAATGAATCTAAATGATATGCAATTTTAAATGGGTTAAAATGAATCTAATTGATATACAACTTAAATGAATTAAATGAACCTAATTGATATGCAACTAAAATGGATGAACCTAATTGATATGCAACTTAAATGAATTAAATGAGCCTAATTGATGTGCAATTTAAATGGATGAACCTAATTGATATGCAACTTAAATGAATTAAATGAAGCTAAATGATATGCAAATAAAATGGATTAAAATGACGTAAGTGATATGCAAATTAAATGGGTTAAATGCAAATGAGATTAACTGATTATGATATGTAGTTAGGCAATATGCGGGATGCATGCTAGGTGATAGGTGGGATGATCAGGTCCTGATACACATGATGTTCTTCGTTTGACCTTGGGTGATAAGGCTGTGGGAGAGGGGATCAAGTGGGGAGATGATAGGGGTGTGTGGATGGGGTATGGGCAGGATTTTTGGAGACGATAGGGTTGCTAGGTCATAAGACACCTCATCACTGAGGGGGGATTTACTTTGCTTTAGGGTGTGTTAGGTGGGAGTTAGTTGGGGAAATGGGAGTAGTGAGGGGATTGGATTGGTGGGAGGGGTAAAGTGATTATCAAATCTAGGCTGAGATGTGATGGTTGAATGAGTGATTAGGATGATGAGTTTGAGCTAGTAATAGTAGTTGCAAAAGATTAATTGAGAACATTTCTTAGTTTACTGTAGCAATGTAGGATACAGTTCAAAAATGTATGAAATGACCTAGGTGATGATATATATCCTACGATTGCATGGACTAGACCCACAAATAATAGGTTGATTTCATGCATGCCCAAGGTAGTATAATCTGGCCTAGCCTGGGAAGGGGACTCATAGCGATGAGTGTGAATAATACATATAAGGTTTTGATGCCTATATATGTAAATGGGAAACATCATGCTAGAACCGACCCAGACTTCAAGATATGAATACTATTCTTGGAGTGATGAAACCAACCCACAAGCACAGCATACCGAAACAATGACTATGTCTACTCTAGGTGCTACCCACTACTTACCATGATATAATGAGATCAAGGTAGCTTTGGAGATGACTTAGAGTGAGACAAAAAAGATAAAAATCAATAATCAAAAAGACTAATGAAAAGATACAAATAGCCTTTGTGTGCTCTTGCCAAGAGACGTGATGATAGAATGATAGATTTTTGTCCATTGTAGGAAAGATATATCCTAGGACGCAGATCAGTTGGTGTTGATTGAAAATTTTTTGGAAGATGGGCAAAAGAACAGTCCAGCCAGATGTAGGATTATAGTTGGTATGTTGATTGATAATTTTTGCACTAGGAAGCATGCTTCAAGCATATACGTAGCATGTGTATCATGTATTAGATCCAGAAAGCTCAGTGAATGGGGACCATCCAAACGGGTTGGATGGGTGCATCTTATATACCTGAGTACTGGAAACATCTTTCGTATTCCAAACTACCTACATACCCTGTGTCCACAGGATCAAGGTACTTTTAAGATGCGGACGAAATGAATGTGTAGTTCTGGTATGACTTGATGATGTGGGAAAAGGTTGGGATGGTTGTGATGGTGGGGATTTGATGTGTGTCTTGCTGATTGTGATTTGTAGCGAGATTGATGTATGGGGTGATTGTTTTGGATTTTCTATGTTTTTCTACTATTTTTTAGATTTTTGATTTTGTATTGTTTTTGGATTTTTGTGATTTTGTATGTACAAAGGGGAGCTTACAAAGATCCTCATTCCATGAGTTGGCTTTGGGATGGGATAGTGTGGGTTGGGTGATAGGACTTGATGTTTTGGAATTCCAAGCCATGGGATGCGTGAGATATGGAGTGGTGTGACGGAAAGAGGACTTATTAGATGGTAGAACCAGCCACTACGCATGGCGCCTGAAGTAGGTTTTCACCCTAGTACTTATCCAAGGCGTCACCGAAGTGATTTTCACCATTGGAAGTTTTTATTATACTCAGGTTTTTCCTTGATTTTCTAATTTTTGTTTTATTATTATTTGATTTTTTTGATTTTTTGACTTGGGGTACCAGATGGGTTATGCATAGAATTTCTTGAGATGCAGGATGTTCATCGACTCATCTAGAGGTTGCCCCTCAGGTGTTGCAAGCTGATATGCTCCTAATCCATAGTCAGTTGTGACGACATAAGGTCCTAGCCAATTAGGTTCAAACTTTCCTTGCTTAGGATGTTCTTGCAGGTTCTTCTGATTTTCCATTAGGACAAGGTCACTCACTTCAAATTTTTGGGTTCTGATCCTCTTGTTGTAGCTTCTTCAAAGGCGCTTTTGATATGCCTGTAGGTGGTTCAATGCATTCAGATGTTTCTCATCCAGTAGTTCTAGTTGGTGCAACCTTGCGACGCGGTATTCCTCATCAGAGATAATGTTTTGCAAGGATACTTGTCGTGATGGGAGCTCGACCTCAATAGGTAAAATGGCTTCAGATCCGAATACTAGGGAGAATGGAGTGGCTCCTGTGGGAGTGCAGATGCTTGTGCGGTATGCCCATAGGGAGGGGTTGAGTTGGAGATGCCAATCACGGCTAGTTTCATTGACTTTCTCCTTGAGAATGCAGAGGATGGTTTTATTAGATGCCTCTGCTTGACTGTTTCCTTGAGGGTAATACGGTGTGGAGAAATGGTGTTTGATATCGAACTTTTCGCATAATGTGCGAACTTCTTAGTTTTTGAATGGCTTTCCATTATCAGTGACAATGGAATGGGGGATACCGTAGTGATAGATGATGTAGTGAAGGATGAATTTGGAGATTTGGGTGCCAATGGTGAAGGTAAGTAGAATTGCTTCCACCCACTTTGTGAAGTATTCGGTAGCAGTGATTATGAACTTATGGCCATTGGAGGATGGAGGATGTATTTTCCCTATGAGGTTGAGTCCCTATTGTGAGAAAGGCCATGGCGTTGTGATTGGTTACAACTCCTGTGCTGGTGCGTGGATGAGATCACCATGCTGTTGACATGGGAGGCATTTCTTGATGAACCTGTGGGAATCTTGTTCCATTGTTGGCCAATAATATCCCGTCCTGAGGATCTTTTTAGAAAGAGTGGGTCCACTTGAATGCACCCCACAAATGCCTGTGTGTACCTCTTCCAGAGCTACTTCAGCCTCCCTAGAGTCTAAACATCATAGAAGCGTGCCATCAAGACTCCTTTTGTACAGGGTGTCGCCTACAAGGATGAAGCGGGAGGCACAACGGATGAACGATTTTCTCTGTGATGTTGATAGGTTAGGGGGAGGATGTTATCATGAAGGTATAGGTAGGTGTCCTGATACCATGGGGATAAGGGACCAATGATTTCACACACTAGTTCAGATTGATGAACATTGTATGCTGGGATGGGGAGTTCTTCGATCAGGAACTCATATTTCTTGCTATCCTTCTTCATGTCTACCAGAGATCTGATGGTTGCCATGGCATTTGCTACTTTGTTGTTGAGTTTGGGGATTTGTTCGAAGTGGATGTCGTCAAAGTAGTCTTTGAAATCATTGACCATCTTCTTATAGGGAAGGAGCTTATCATCCTTGGTTTTGTATTCATTATTTACCTGCCTGATGACTAGTTGAGAGTCACCATACACAATTAGCTTTTCAATTTTCCATTGGATGGCCATGCAGAGACCTGTGATAAGGGCCTCATACTCTGCTACATTGTTGGTACATGGAAATGTGATCTTGAAGGATTTAGGGACTGTGTCACCTTGAGGGGTAACAAACAGGATGCCTACCCCTGAGCCTCTGTGAGTGTATGATCCATAAAAATACATCTTCCATGTGTTGGTGGTTGGTGTGATTGTCAAGATAGCTTCGTCAGGAAACTCTGCTATTGTAGGATGTTCTGCCGGAATAGGTACTTTAGCCAGCTGATCTGCTATAACTTGCCCTTTGATGGCCTTTCTCTTGGTATATTCTATGTCAAACTCTATGAGAATCATGACCCATTTAGCCATTCTGCTAGTAAGAGTAGCTCTGTTTAGTAGGTACTTCAGTGGGTCGATCTTGGCAATGAGCTTGGTCTTGTGATTGAGCATATAGTGTCTTAACTTTTGTGAAGTAAAGACGAGGGCTAGACATGCTCGTTCGATTTGTGTGTAGTTGAGCTCATATGAGATCAAGGCGTGATTGATGTAGTAGATGGCTCTTTATTTCCCCTATTCATCAAGTTGTGCTAACAAGGCTCTGATAGCTGTCTCTATTGCAGAGATGTAAAGTAGGAGGGGTTCACCTTGCCTTGGTGGAGTTAGCATAGGAGGATTAGCCAAGTAGTCTTTTAGTTGATCAAAGGCATCCTGACACTGAGTGTTCCATACAAAAAGCTATGTTTTTTCAGAGTAGATGCTGGAATGGTTGGCACTTATCAGCAAGTTGGGCAATGAATCTTCAGATAGATTGGAGTTTTCCCTACAGGCTTCTTAGCTATTTCAATGTTTTTGGAGGTGGCATTTCGATGATGGCCTTGACTTTTGTTGGATCAACTTCGATTCCTCTTCTTGAGACTATGTATCCTAGAAGTTTTCCGGAGGTGATGCCAAAGACGCATTTTTTGGATTCAAATAGACATTGTATTGCTCTAATCTATCGAAGATCTTGGCCAACACACCTAGGTGTTCTTCTCTGGTCTTTGATTTCCCTAGCAAATCATCCACATAGTCTTCCATGATGTGGTGGAAGAGGTCATGGAAGATGATGGTCATAGCTCTTTGATAGGTAGCTCCTGCATTTTTTAGGCCAAATGGCATTACCACCCAGCAGTATGTTCCCCATGGACATATGAAGGTTGTTTTGTGCTGATCCTCTTTGGCAATTTTTATTTGGTTATATACTGAGAAACCATCCATGAGGGATAACATTTCATGTCCTGCGGTGAGATCCACTATCATGTCGATGTTTGGTAGTGGGAAATCATCTTTCAGACACGCCTTGTTGAGGTCTCTGAAATCGGTACAATAGCGGATCTGGCCATCTGGTTTAGCAACTGGTACTAGGTTTGAAACCCATTTAGGATAATCGATTGGGCGAATGAATCCAACATTCAGTAATTTCTTTAGCTTTGCTTTGACAAGGAGAGCCACCTGAGGATTCATTTTTCTGAGCTTCTGCTTGACTGGTTTCACATCAGGACGCACTGCAAGGTGATGAACAACCAAGGCGGGATCTAGCCCTGGCATGTCTGCATAGGTCCATGCAAAATTGTGATTTCTGCGTGTGAAGAAGGACAAGAAGTTCTCCTGTTCCTGTATGCTGAGGGATTTTTCTCTGTATGTGATTTTCGGCTCTTCTGCTATCCCCAGATTCATTTCCTGAGCTGGTTCTATCAAGATGGGTGATTTGTCTAGATATACTTTGTCTACCTCAGGAAGGCCCATGCTTCCATCTCCTAGCGCCTCGTGGAGGTTTTCACCAGGAGATACGTCTTTTGTTTTTACTTTTTTAGGATCTGATACTACCATGGAATGGTTTTCACCATCAGATCCATTGTTGATTTTTATGTTTTTATGACTGGAAGTAGGGGTTGTCTCCCTGAAATAGGCATCCAGAATGAGTTCCATGATGTACCTGACTCTGTGATCTTCCAAAGGGAAGTGATCTCTTACTCCCATCATTTCAGCGATGGCCTCATCATTAGGTGCGATGTCGAAGACATGAGGTCCCCATTGGTCCTAATCAATGAGGTCAAGATAAACTAGTGGCAAGTCATTGGAGGGTGAAGCAAGAGTGGTGACTGAGTAGGTGGTACAAATGGATGAGTTGAAGAAGTTGGTGAAGTCACAAAAGAAGTCTTGAAGGCCCGTTTCATTAACATTGTCGACGTCTAAGGATACCGTAACGACCTCAGCTAAGATACACTCGCCGGTAGTGAGGATGTGTTGTGGTTGGCCGTACTTCAACCCTTGAGTATAAGGATTCTTTGTTGCTTGCAGTGGTTCTATGATTCCCTATTCATGAAGGCCAATACCGCCTTGTCCTTTATAGCCCATGCTTTTGACAATTTCAGAGCATTTGCCGTAGATTTCTGTTGGGATTGTGGGGGCTTCTTGTTCAGTCTCTTCATCCTTGTACAACCAGGATGAGATATCTTCAAGTACATCATGATCCATAAGGTGTTTCTTCTCAAAGATGGGCGAAGGTTTGCACTTGATGATGATTGTATTGGCTACCTCTATTTTTGGGATGCCAAATGTCTTAGGATTGGGTAATGTGCCCACACAAAAGGTACCGTGCAGGTCATATTCCCCACATCCCATGTCAGTTAGCTTGATCTGGACCTTGGGTGGTGGAGGTGCTTGGGATGAAGTGGTGGTAATGTTTGCAGGATCAATATATGAGGTGGATGATGTTGGATTGGCTTCTGCGGTAGCTTTATTGTATGGGCAGAGGGTTTGGTTGTGGCCTTCCAGAAAATTGCAATATTGGAAGGGACGGGGGTCAGCATAGACAGTGACTTCTGTGCCATTGTGAGGGAATTTGATGCATTGATGGAAGGTGGATGGGACGGATTGCATGGCATGAATCCATGGTTTGCCGAGAAGTATGTTGTAGGGGAGGTTGAGATCAAGAACCTGACATTTTATTTCCAGGATTTTTTGTCCCACTTGAATGGGTAGCTTGATAGTACCTTCAGAGAGGCGTTCAGTATCATCATAGCCTTTGATCATGATGCACTTGCTGGTGTCGACAACCGCATCGGAGTACCCCAAGTGTTTTAGCAATTTTAGAGTGCATATATTATGGCCAGATTTACCATCTATTAAGACTCTTTTAATGGTGTGCTTGTGGATACGGACTTCAATGTGTAGGGCATCGTTATGTATGTGTTCAGAGGCAGGTAGGTCCTTTTCTGAGAAGGTGAGATGGTGGGGTGCGGCAATGTGTCCTACCATGGCTTGGAATTGAGTTATATTCAAGTTGGCAGGGACTTGTGTTTGTAAGAGCGCTTTGTTGAGGACGTCCTTGTGAAGGGGTGATGTGTGGAGCAACTCAAGGATGGAGATTTGTGTAGGTGTCTTTCCTAGGTGTTCTAGGAGGTTATACTAGCATGTAGGTGATGGACGTGTGGTTGGACGAGGAGGTAGGGGATCAGATGTGGATGCAGGCATTTGTTCAGTGGGAGGGGCTATGCGGATGGATACACGGCCACGGCGGGTTGTGATAGTGTAGTTGGGTGCTTGCCCCTGAATGGTGACTGTGTTGACATGATAGGATGATGGTTCGATCCATCCTACGATAGAGTCATAAGACGTGGGTGGTGGGGTGATATTGTATGCTTGGGTGGATGAGGAGGCTTTATTGTGATTAGATAGGGGATCTTTGTAAGCTCTGAGGTTGGCGTTTGGTGATGGTTGGGTGTTGTGGTCAAGGCTGACTAGATTTTGTTCTATAAGGTCTTGGATGCAATGTTTTAGTTGCATGCAGTCAGCTGTTTTATGACCCATAATGCGGTGGTATTCACAGTAGTCTTTCTCATTATACCATGCGGCTTTTAGTTCATTCTCTTGATGGGGTCTAATGGGTGGGAGGGTGATCACATTTTGTTTGAGACATTTGTCAAGGATGTCTTTGATGGGTTCCCCTAAGGGTGTAAATTGCCTGTGAGGTTTGCGAGGTTTAGTTTGACTCCTCTAATTATTTACATTTGTTGCATATGTATGCACAGGTGTTTGGTTTTGTATATGTTGGACAGATTTCACATCTGTGACACTGTCATTTAGATTATTCTTATTCTTCGCCCAATAGCATGATTTGTCATTTGATTGTGTGTTGGCGTTGTTGTTTGTATTGGGGGTGTTGTTATTGGATTTGTAGTTTTTGTTGTTGGATTTGGAGTCATACAGTTTGATGGAGCCCTTGGTAATGAGGGCCCGTTCGATAGTGGTACCTTTGTCGATGACCTCTTTAAAGGTAGATGCACAAAGGCTTTGTAGATGAAACCCTAATTCCTGATTGAGGTTGGCCATGAACATGGTGACAAGTTGTTTCTCAGGAATGGGCCATGGGAGTTTGCTTACTAAGCCTCTCCACCTTTGCAAGAAGGAAGCGAAGGCTTCTCCATTTTTTTGTTTAGTGTTGCAAAGGTCTATCATAGACATTTTGTGCTCAAAATTGTAGGAGAATTGGTTTACAAATTTCTCCGCTAGCTTAGGGAATTTCCTAATGCCTGGGGGAAGATGTGCAAACCATTCAGCGGCTTGACCGCCAAGGCTTCTTGGGAAGAGTATCATAAGATATGTGTCGTTGTTAGAGACTTCTAGGCAAGCGATGTAGAACTCCCTAAGGTGGTCCCTAGGGTCTCCCTTTCCCTTGTATTTGTCGAATTTGGGTGTCTCAAAGTTTTTGGGGAAAGGGGGCATGTACAAAGTGCAATCAAATGGGTAGGGGCAAATATCCTCAAAGGAGTAGTGCTTTTGTTTGCCCCCAGTTTGTAGGTCATCTACCTTTTGGATTAATCCTTGTAGGATGGTTGTGAGATCCTGTGGTTGTGGTGTGTAGGTTTGTTGATTGATGAGATGTTGGAGATGAGGTGGGATTTGATGTTGGAGATGTGTTTGGTTGAGGTGTTGGTATTGTGGGTTGGTGTTTGGATTGATTGGTGCATGATATTGTTGATGTGCATAGAGTTGTTGGAGAACATGCGGTGGTATTTGGGGATTGGTTTGATGTTGTATATATGATGTTATGGGATTATGTGGATACGTGATAGTAGATGGATTGACATTGGGTATGTGGACGTTGGATTGGTTAGATGTGTTGCAAGGTGTTTGTGAGAATAATTGTCATAGGTATGCAATGGTTTGAGGGTTGGGTGGGGGCACACTCGTGGAGGTACTTGCTTGCGTGATGTTGCCTTGTATGCCCATGGTGATTTGTGAAGCGGAAGGGTTTATGGTAGTTGTGGTAGTAGAAGTGATGACGGGTTGAGAGATGGTAGGGATGGCGGTGCATGTAGGAATTGTAGATGTGGTAGCGGTTGAGCTTGTGGAGGTGGTAGATACGGTAGGTGTTGACGTTTGAGAGATGGTAGGTTGGGTATGTGATGTAGATGCTTGGGTATTTGATGGGGTAGGAATGATTGTGGAGGTGGATGGTTGTGATGATGTCATGATGGGGGGAAGTTGAGCACCAATTTTGAGAAGATGATCAAGATATCTACTTGGGTCTGACCTTAAGACTTTATCAAGTAGGTCCATGTTATCAGCGTCTTGCGTGAAGCTCAAGACATCTAGGTCATCTTGGGATATGATGGGGATGCTTTGTGGTGGTGGTGGTAGTGGTGGTCATTGTTGTAAGTAACTGAAGGGATTTTCATTGGGACCATATGGGGGGATGTAAGAGTACGTAGGTGGGTTTGGATTGATGGGAATGTTGTTGCTATCGGTGTTAGGCATGCCAAATAGCCAATGTTTTACCATTTCTTGATTCTTTTTGTGTTGTGACCTCGTGATGGGCATACACATATGGGTTTGACTTCTAGAAGTAGAGTGGAATGGAGATGGAGACCTTAGAGAATCTAATTGATTGTGTTGGACCTAAAGATGGAGGTGGTAGTGATGTTGATTTTTTGCACAAATGGTTGGACCAAAGAGATAGGTGATGGATGACATTTTGTTTTGAAGAGATTTTGATGTTTGATTTTGGTGTTTGATATGGATGATTTTGATAGTCAACAAATTGAGCTTGGGTAGGAACTAGATTTGTGTTTGCACAAATGGATGTTTTTTCTTTGTTTGGGGTAGACTAATGACCTTACACAAAGAGGGATAATGATTTCACTTGAAAGGTAGACTATTGAATTTCCAAGCAAGATATGATATGAAGAATGAAATCTAGATCTAACTTTAGCTCAAAAGGATGATGGTTTTTGATAATGTTTTGATTTTGGGAGATTTTGGGGATTTTTGGGAATGATTTTCTTGTGACAAGGATTTGTTTGGTCTAAAAGGTGTGCAAAAATTAATGAAGACAATTGGATATGATTTTGAGTGGGTTTGATATAGCAAATGGCCCAACAAATGATGGTTATTTAATCCTCTAAGGTCAAAGAGAAGGTGTGATTTTGGAAAATTTTTGAAGAAAATGGATGTACTATTATCGGATTTTTGGGATGTGAATATGGATTATGGCAGAGCAGATGGTGAGGATCACAACTAAATAGGTCTCTATTTTAGGCAAATCAATCTAAGAATAGCAGCAATCCATAGGTTAAATGGCACCAAAATCAGACAGATATGGCGCTAAAACAAGACAGTGTTTGTTGAGGTCCTAAAAAGATAGATTTTTGATGGCAATTTTTTTGGATTTTCTTTGTTTGGAATGTGATCAAAGGATTTGGTTTGTCTCTTGGTAGGTGTTTGAAATTAATTTATGCATATTTAACACCCAATTAAGCATATGAACACATAATAACCAAGATTTTTGTTTTGCAAAATGACGTGTGATTTTGTTTGAACAAGCACTTTTCACAACCTAAGGCGAGAATATGACAATATTTGTTGAATCCCCTAGCTGCGCCTATTCAAAGCGGGTATCTCCAGGATCTTGGTAGCACTGGCTCCTCCTTACAATTACACACACTTCTCACACATACCAAGATCCAGGTTTATTATAAGGCTTGTCCCTCACCAAACCTTTAGATTGTCCCTACTACCTCGGCTAAGAACCGCATGAATCAGGGCCGCTTCAAAGGTTTCCCTTTTGCGTCAACAAATAGAAGGATTTTGGCTTGCTAAACAATGGTTTGTATTAAGGGCATCCATTCAGCTGGTTATACATGCGGCAGCGGTACTCTCCATTATGGAGTCTTCCAGCCTCCAAGGGTTATGCCTTGGAGGGTTTTGGGGGAGGTTGGCTGTCGATATAACACAACAACACCTATCACTTGAGACTTTCGTCCCAAATGCCTTATTTTATATAGAGGCTTGGAAGAGCTTGGCTTTAGCTTGATGCCGCTTGGGTTGTTCCCACCTTTCAAAGCGGGGTGGCAGGCCCTCTAAGGTTTACAAAAGTAATACAATCATGAAAACACTTTTGATCCCCAAGTTCATTCAAAGATGTGAGGGGAGAGCATACGTATCTTCTATGATTGCATCACACTAAACATGGTTCATTTTTAGATTTGTGGATTAAATTGGGTGTGATTAATGCAAGTTTTGTGAGAAGCTTTTAATTCCCAAGGTCACCAAAATGGTGCAAGGGAAGAGCATATGGTTTTTCACATCACAAGAAAAAAGAGCACAAGACACATCACACAAAGAAAAATGATCTTCTTGATTATATGCGTGAAAGATGCAAGTTGTTGTTCTTTTTAACCAAAATGCTTTTGATTTATGCAAGTTGTGGTTCTTTTTAAAGCCCAAATTGAAGTGTTTTGGATTGTTGTTTGTTGGCACCCAAATTGTAAATTTTAGAACACCAAGTTAAATGTTTGGGCACACACACACACAAAAGCTTGTTTGATTGATTTTAATTGCACCAAATCAAAGTGTTTGACTAACTAACATGCAAAAGGGTTCATTTTAAGTTGCAAAATGAAGTGTTTCTTTGTTAAAATAGAAATGAAACCATCCTGCAAAAAGTTAGTTAGTATCTCCGAAATGACAACAAAGACCTGCAAAAATGCTTGTCAGTACCTACACAGATAGCAAAGTTAGTTTTTGAAATAGTGCTAAAATAGAAATACAATAGCGCCACTGTGGGTAGAACAAGCCAACACTTAACATATGGTGCTAATTAAGAATACAACACTAATACAAGACCAGTAAGGTGCCACAACAGAATATGGCATTATAATATTACAATTAAGGTGCTAATACCAGACATAGCACTAATATCAGACCCTACTAGCGCCAAACTAGGAAATAGCGCTAAAATAACTCTGTGAATGCACCACTGCACAAGTTGTCAAATAGCCTGATTACACCTGAGGATAGCGCCAATCTAGGGGATAGCGTCGATACGAGGCTGAATGCGTCTGACCTACAAAAAAGTGGTTTTATAACAAAAATGGAGGGTCAGGTTGCACACACAAGATGTCCCATTAGCCTTGTTAGTTTGAATAAGTGAAAAGCAAGACAAAAAACAAAGCCAAAGCGTATGTTAGAATTTTATAAAAAATTGGACATAACTTCCCCTTGCATTTTCAATATCTCTGTGAAAACAGAGAGCACTCAAACACCCAAATAGTAGGGAGATCATAAGAAAAAGACATGTTTGAGTGAGTTAGTAAAAAGGAAATGTGCTGTGCAAAAAAAGTGCCAAAACAGTAAATCACGCTAAAACCGGCCAGTGATGGTGTCGCTGCGAGGGTAGGATGGCGTCACACCTGTAAACACACGTCCCTTGCACAAAAACTCACAAAAAATGGATTTGACTTAGAACTTGTGGGTCCCATCGGGTGTGCCAATGTAGATTAGATATGCAAACAAGGTAAAAATACTAAACAAAATGCAATAAACACAAAGTTATACCTCACATGCAAACCCAATCCCATTAAAGGAGGAAGAAGCCTTTGCACCCAAAACAAGCTCCTAGACAAAGATAATCCCTAGACAATGGATTCAAATGTGAAATGCTACTCTAATTTGCAACTCACTATTCTAGCTCAAGAGTGATTTTGACATGGTAACTTTGCATAAACTTGGATGATGAAAATGGCTTGGGAGAGGTTCTATTTATAGATTTTTGGAAGGGATTTTGATCCAAGGGTGGAGATTGATTTGGAAGATCAATGGTGGAGGATAAAAGTGATGTGGAGGGCCTAGATTCAATCTTGAATGAATGGAGGGCTAGGAATAAAAGTGAATCTTTTATTCATTTTGGGGAAATGAGTTATTAAATGAGCATGGGGGTGAAGGATTATTTTGGAATTAAAGATTTATATGGGGGAATGTAAATGAATTAAAAATTTATTTGGGGAAGAGAGGAAATAAATGAGTATAGGTTTGTAAGGAGAAATAAATGTGATGTGGGATGCTTTTAAAATAAAAAATTGACTTATGTGGATTTAATTCAATTTTTTATTTGGAGGATGTGGGGAAGGGTGTTAAACTAGGTTTGACCACCCAAATGAAAGGGTTAGGATTAATTAAACATAGGTTTTATTTAACTAATCCTAGGGCTAGGATGAGGTAGGCTAGGGTAGGCAATTAAATAATAGTTATTTAATTGTCTAGGGTAGGGATAGGTTAATTAGTAGGCTGGATTAATTAGTTAACATGATTTTAACTAATTAATTGGATTTTAGAGAAAAGGGGGAAATTGATTTAATAAATATTGCATATTTATTAAATCAACTAGCTAAGGTTGGGACTATTGAATTAATAAAATTAATTCAATTTTGGGGATAAAATGATGGAAAAATAGGAAAATGAAGGGATAATTAATTAAATAAAATTTAATTAATTGGTTTGGAGAGAAATTGACATGATTAGGGATATCAGGAGTCAGTTTGATGGTAGGAGACATTTTTAGGTGTCTACAATGGTCACCTTGGGTATACCATCCCTAAGTCCTAGAAACTCTGCTAGAGCTTCATCATTTTGAAAAGTATCTAGGACAAGAGGCCCTTGTTGGTCCCAATCGATTAATTCAGGATATATAAGGGAAATGGTTTGTGTTTTGGTCTTAGAGGTAAGGGAAATGGATGAGATCATGAAGATAGATGATTCCTAAAATAAATTAGTGAGATGAAGGTGAGAATCGTCAATGGTATCCTCCATAGAAGTTTCAATTGCGGGAAAAGACTTTGCCACTTCATCAAGTATAAACTATATATCGGGGGAGCAGGGTACCTCCTTACCGAATCCCAAACCATATTTATTTACTTTTTTTGTGATAGATATGGGTTCTAGAGTTCCTTTCTCATGGCATCCAAGTCGACCTTGTCCTTTATATCCATATTTTTTTACAATGCGATGACCATTGTTGTACTTGTCCACAGGCAGTATGACCAGTTCCTTCTCATCTTGGAAAAGTCAAGAGGATATGTCTTCAATGTGTTCATCTTCTAGATTACGCTCATGTATGAATACTGTTGGGGTATAGGTTTGATGGCCTTCTTTTTACTTACTTTTGCCACAAGGGGTTTGCCATAAGACTTTGGCAATAATGGTAAGTTCCCTACACAACAAGAGTTTTGCAATTCATATTCTTTGAACCCTATGTCCTTGTACTGAACCTTGAGCTCAGGTATGTCTTTCTTAGGAGATTTGGTAGATAATGTAGTTGGATCAACATATGCGGATGAAGGATGAGCTGCCTCATTTTTAGGTACTTGGTTTGAATTCTAGTATTTGCCTTGCATGGTGTGGTAGAATTCAAAAGGGTTTATATCTCTGGGAATGGTAATTTCTATACCATTGTAGGGGAATTTTAAACATTGGTGATAGGTGGAGGGGATGACCTACATGGTGTGAATCCATGGGTGACCAAGGATAATGTTGTAGGGGAGGTCAAGGTCTAGTACATGACATCGAGTTTCCACTAAGGCATGCCCCACTCTAATAGGTAAATGAATGACCCCTTCAGATTCCCTTTCAGCATCATCATAAGCCTTGATTGTCATTATGTTGTAAGAGTCAATAGCGTTGATAGAATATCCTAACTATTTTAAGATCTTCAAAGAACGGATATTAAGACTAGCACCACCATCTATAAGGATGTTCTTGACTTTACATTGGTGGATGTACACTTCAATGTATAGGGCTTCATTATGACATGAATTTTGGAAAGGGATATCTTGCTCTGTAAAGACAAAGTGATGTGGAGAGGTGATATGTCCTATCATGGATTTAAATTGTACAATGTTAATGTTGTCGGGGACAGATGACTCTTTGAGGGCTTTTTCTAGGACATCCCTATGCTCAGGTGAAGTATGTAGGAGATAAAGAATGGATATGAGTGATGGTGTTTTGCCCAAATGATCTAGTAGATTATACTCAGAATTGAGTTGACTATTTGATGTTCACCCATGAAGGGTAACACAACCTCGATGAGTAGTTACTACACAATCAGGAGCTTTACCTTTGATTGTAAGAGTGGATACAAAAATTTCACTAAAATGACCAACGATAGAATCATACACTCCTGACAAGTTATTTACACCTTTACCTTTATTATTGGAGTTGTTTCCTTTTCCGTGAGGAAGGAATGGATCCATATAAACACCAAGGTCTTTATTTGTTGTGGGTGGAGGAGCACCATTGATGACAACATCTCCACGATCAATGAGGTTTTGTATAAGGTTTTTCAACTTCATGCACCCTAGAGTTTTATGTCCTTTTACCCGATGGAATTCCCAGTATTCATTTTCTTTGTACCATGTGGGTTTAAAAGCACGTTCATCATATTGTCTAGTTTTAGGCAACATGATTAAACCATTTTGGACAAGCTTCTTAAGTATAGATTCAATGGGTTCTCCCAAGGGAGTGAATCTACATTTGGGTGCAAAGTCTTGTTTGGGTAGGTCCCGTTGAGGGGGAGGATTATTCTTTTGTGGTGTTTGGAGGTTAAGAGGTGTTTGGACTATTTGGACGTGCTTGTCATCCACAACACCATCTCTGACAACATTTTTGTTTTTAGACCAAAAGTGGGGCATGCCATTTGATACAGGAGTGTTGTCTTTTGTTTCTTTGAAGATTTTCACAAGTCCCTTAGCAATAAGGGCTTTTTCTATGTTGGTTCCTTTTGAAATGATTTCCTCAAAGGAGTTAGCACATTATATTTGTAGATGATACCCAAGTTCTTGATTCAAATTTTGGACAAATAAATGTACTAACTATTTCTCAGGTAGAGGCCAAGGGCATTTGCTAGCCATATTTCTCCACCTTTGTAGAAAGGAGATGAAGGTTTCACCATTTCTTTGTTTAGTATTACACAAGTCCAATCATGGTGACTTTGTGTTTGATGTTAAAAGAGAAATGGGTGACAAACTTCTCAGCTAATCCACTAAAGGATTTTATACCCAGAGGTAAGTGGGAAAACTATTCCATGGCTTGTCCTTTGAGACTTTGAGGAAAGAGATGCAAGAGATATTTATCATCGTGAGCAACCTCTAAACAAGCCATGTAAAATTCCCTTAAATGCTCTTGAGGATTGCCTTTTCGTTTGTATTTGTCAAATTTAGGTACTTCAAAGTTTTTAGGAAAAGGAAGCATGGGAATAGAGCAATCGAAAGGATACAGACAAACTTCCTCAAATGAGAAAGTCTTTTTGATGTTTCTGAGTGTAAGATCGGAAACCTATTTTTGCAAGCTCTGGATTGTAAGTTCAATTCTAGATGGTGGTGGTGGTGGTGGTGTAAAGTTTTGTGGAATGTTGGAATAAGGTGGTTGTTGGTATTGATTTGGTGGTTGTTGATATTGATTTGGGGGTTGTTGATATTGGTTGGGTGGTTGTTGATAGTGAGGTGGTTGTTCTTGATATTGATTGGGTGGTTGTTGGTAGTAAGGTGGTTGTTGTTGAAGTTGGAATGAGGAATTATATTGGTGGTTTGGTAGTTGTTGGGATATGTTATAGAGGTTTGTGTTATTTTGATATGAAGCATGTTGGGATGGAGTGATAGGTATATTGGTCGTAGAAGTTTGAACTTGGGAAACTTGTGGAGGATTTGCACAAGTATTGTTTGGAAGAGATGAAGATGAGGGAGATGTGTATGGTTGATTAGTATATGGATTGTTTGGGATAGAAGATGTTTGTGATGGATTAGTAGCTTGATTGTTTGGGATGGAAGTAGTGTTGTTTGAGGAAGGTGGATTTTGTGATTTAGTAATGTGATTGCTTGGACTAGATGAAGGTCATTTGAGTGATTTATTAGGGGGGTTGGTTGGACTTGAAGAAGATGGTTGATTTGGAATATAAGATTGGTGTTGGACTCTTACATATGATTGTGTGATGAGTGGTTCAAGTGGTGATTTAGTGAAGAGGTTTGTAAATGGAAGAGCATCATAAGTGGGTTGATTTGGAAAAGAAGGTGGTAATGTGGATGTGGTAGGTAATGAAGATGGATGCCCTCCACCCATGGTGGCCATTGAGGTGTTAAAGATATCTTTTTCTTGGATTTGAGAAGTATCAAAATCACAAGGCAATTTAGCTCCCTTTTGAGCAAGTAGACATGGAAGTAATGAGCACAGTTTGAATCCAAAAGTTTACTAATTCTCTCCAAGATCTTGGGATCTTGGAGGTCGTCATCTTGGTCTTCAGATTCTTCTTGATGAAGATGTTGACCTAGATTTTTTGATGAGGAAGTCCCTTCCGTATACCCTTTGAAGACAAAAATGGAGGAATCCATGCCTATGGTGAACTTGGAGGCATCAATAAGGACTTCGGGTACTGGTACCTCAGGATTGCCTTGTGGCAGATTTGGAGTAGTGTCCATGGTTTTGTTGTGTTGTGATTGAGTTACAGGCATATGAGATGAAAATGGGGATGGATGATGAAGTAAAAGATGTTTGATTGATGTGTTTAGACTTGTTCTAGGATCAAGATTTTGAGACAAGATGAAATGGATGGATGATTTGCTTGGTTAAGAGTTATAAGACCTAGATCAACAAATTTTTGGCTGGTGTGATTATGATTATCTACCTTGAAATAGACTAATGAATTTGAGGTGAGACAAGATAAAGCTATAGTGAATGTGACTATCTTAAAAGGAGCTCCCCTTTTGAAGGTAGGTTTGTTCACTAGTTGGTTTGATACTAATTGGTCTAGAAGACAAATTAGGGGATTGTATGATCTAGATTTTGGGATTGATAACCAAGTGGATGAAAATATGTTGGGATGCATTTGAAAAATGATTGTTGTATGTTTGAAAAGGATGAACTTTGGAAAAGACTAAAACAAGATGAACGTGGATGATCTATGAAGGTATGTAGAAATGGATGGTGGAGTCTAAATTTTTGGATTTTTTGGATTTTTTTGGGGAAAATGAGAATGCTAAGAAGAAAAGTTTAACACTATGTTTTTCAGAGTTTTGGTATTTTTGACAAGGAAAATGCGAAAAGGGAAAGTCTAACACTATATTTTTGGATTTTGTGAAAAGGAAAATGCTAAATGGAAAGATTAAGGCTATGTTTTGGATATTTGGATCTTTTGGAAATGGGAAATACTAAAAGGGAACAGACAATCACTATATTTTTGGATTTTTTTGAATTTTGGGCTCTTGGATTTGCCTTTTGACAAGAAAAACACAATAGGCAATAAACACAATGACTATTTGCAAATGAAAGAGTGTATGTTCAAGGCTTATAAAAAGCCCAAATTTTCACAGGTATAACACAATTGAAAACAAGTCAAGCACAATTTATGCCTAAGGACACGGGTTTACTGTGATAAATTCAGCCCACACGTGGAATCTCCTTTAACTCAAATTTCATCGCACCTAATATGGGTGTGTACATTTTTTTGACTTTGCAAGAGAGGATAGATAGGGACCTCTAGGACCAGAAGGATAACCCAATCACCCTTTACTTGGAAAGCTACAAGTAGCTTATGCTAAGCTGGGGAGTTCTGTCTCATCTCAAGGGAGCTTTATGGTGAGTAATCTTGGGGGCGTTGTACCCTTCCACTGAAAAATTACCACGACATTCAGGGGTGGATCAGGTAGACACTAACTACAAGGTTTCTAGTCACTTCTTTGACCAATGCCTTGTGAGCATCCGACAATCTACTAAAAGCTTTAACCAACTTTACTAGGAGTCTCATATACCTCACACAAATGCAAAATTTCTGTCACAAAGTGTTGGTACTCCTCCTTTCGAGTTGGTACTATATGGCAAAGGCTCACATTGGTTAGGTCTTGGGTTTTGCCTCAACCAATTTATATAGTGGTCTGAAGGAAAGATCCACTTAGGGTCATCCCTCTTGGATGAAACACAATCCAAAAGCAGGCCCTTCTAAAGGAGGATATCATACATGGAAAACAATAAAAATGAATGAATTAAATCTTTTTGATTCCCAAGATCACATTGCCATGCGAAGGAAGAGAATAGACATTTAAGAAATTCCAAGCACAAAAAACACACGTAAATTCCTTTAAGCAAAATGAAATGTGTGTCCTAAGATTTAAGCAATTCCAAGCATGGAAAACACACATAAATTCCCTTAAGAAAAAATGAAATGTGTGTCCTAAGACTTAGTGATAAAAGATTTTGTCTTTGGCATACATCCTACACCAAATCACATTAGTAGTCTTAATTTTATTTTCTTCTTTGGCCGAGGTGTAAGCTGCGCAATGTTAGTTTCAACACCAAAGAAGAAGTTAAGGCAAAACTACAAATAGTGGACAAAAATAAAAAGAACAAAAGATACAAAATTGATAAATGAGTAGAATAGACAACAATTAATAGAAAATAGAAAGACATTGACTAAATTTTTACCTTCTTGCACAGGCGCACCGCAGGGAGCATAGGCGAGTCAACTTTTAGCAAAGGCACGTCGATCAGAAACATAGGTGCACTTTTAGAAATTTGGATTTGATAGCCACATGCACACTTTTAGACCCAGGCATGTAGATATAGAGCACATGTAGACTTCTACAATGCATATGCGTGCTTCTGAAACAACCAATTAAACTTGCCAAAAAATAGAGAAAGATCTAGACATATAGGGTAATCTGTTGAGGGTTTGGGTGATCCAGTGGTCAGGAATGATGGATCTAAGGATCTAAAAGTTGTTCCCTAATTGTCCTAACATCGGCGCGCTTTTGCAGAATAAAGGCGCGCTTTTACACAGGATGACTAAAAGTTATGAAAAAAGATGTCGAAACCTGTTGAAGAATGAATCTAACAACATGAACATAGATGAATAATTGTTAAGCAAACCTAGGAAATAAAAAATAAGTGAGATCCACTAAAAACAACTCCAAATATATGCAAAATCAATTATCAAATGATCAAAAACAAAGGCGTGCAGATATGAGCAAAGGCGTGTCAACTTTCTTTATAGGCACGCTGACCTACTACATAGGCACACTGACACCTAACGTAGGCATGCATTGATAGTCAAGGGCATGTTTTTATTCTTGTGTAAAAATATGTACGGAAACCTCCACAGAAATATTAGTTTTTAGGGACATGGGTCCCACTGGGCGTGCTAAAATATATTGTTTAAAATCTAAATATGTAAATAAAATGAAAGAAATACAAAACACAATGTAAATTACCCTTAAACATACACAAACAAACCAAATGGATTGAGCGTACTGAGATAGCACCCAAATCTTGAGTTGATTTGCTCCTTACTTTTTGTGATGTGGATTGCTGTATATCAATGTCAAGTGTAAATGTGATCTCTTGAGGATGAATAGTGACATGATAAGTTTGCTAAAATGAGAGATGCTGAAGAATGGAGAATGAAGCTCAATTTATAGACTTGTGAGATATCATATCAATGATTGTAAAAGACCAGAAAGATCAACGATTGAGGATGGTTGAGAGAATAAGAGAATGTGCGCGAATCATAGGACAAGTGTCCTAGCTCCTTCATGAATCAAGGGAGTTAAAAGATTTGATTGGAGAGTTGATTGGATAGATTGATTAGATGACTGGATTGATTGATTAGAAGACTGAATTGATTGATCAGAAGACTGATTTGATTGATTAGATGACTGAATTGTTTGATAAGTCAACTCTTTTGATTGATCTGTTAACTGATTTTGATTGGAGGAATTTATGATGGGTGAGGATAATTGAGAAATTAAATAAATAATTAATTAATTTCATGAGCACATGGGATAATTGAATTAAATATTAAATTTAATTCATATTGGAGGAAATAGATTATTTAAATATTTTGAATTTATTTAAAGTGGAGGTAAATTTGAATATTTAAATAAATAATTTTGATTTGATTTATTTAAATTGGAGGAATGATGATTTAATTAAATAATTTCAATTATTTAATTAATTAGAGGAATATGATAATATTTAGTGAATTTATTGAATTAGTGCGGAATGATGAGAATTAGGTGATTTGATATGAAATTATACAAATGCAGTGCGATGACACGAATTGTGCAATGGCAAAATCTAGGTGTCTACAAAATAAAATAAGGATGTTTTTCTATTTATTGTAGAAAACATTTTCTTTCCTCCACCATCAATTTCATTCTTGATACTTTGCCATTCTATATACATAAACAAACTCTTGGAAAGCACCCATGAACTTGTTGGTTCTGAAATATGTAGGTGGGGAATTTGTTGTATCCATATTGTGGGTTACTATCAAGAGTTGCATGTTGTAGTGCATTTTGAATATGAGCTTCCCTAAAAATAGGGACCCAACCCACACTAGCTAGGCACATCTTAGTAACATCAACATTGAGCATGTTTAGAATACGACAAATAACTTTTTCTTTTGTCATCGATAATATCCATTGTGTACTAAGGACTTGTACTCACCTTATTTTCTATCACTCAATTTTTTTGTGTAAAATATCAAATTATAAATTTTTGTAAATCAGATACCTACAATTCTTTTGTTCTCCTTTTATATTTTTACTTTCCATAAAATCCCATATGGGCAAATGATCATATTATATCTAAAAGTAGTAATCATTCTTTAACTACATCTCTGAACTTTGTTAGATCCACTTTGGTTGCTAGTTTCTTGCAAAGGGACTCCAAGTTTTTGTCCACCCATAGTTTTAGTTGATGCCTCTATAACCATGAAAAACTTGAATTTTGTTTGAATGTGATTTGAAAAGGGGCTCAACACTACAAAAATTTGAGAACATTGGGGAACAAGAATTGACTATTTGCAAACATTGATGTTTTCAATTTGATCAAGCTAAGACAACAAAGGGTCTTTGCATGTGACTACAAGACAGATTTGATCTTGGGGGAATAACTTGATGACATGTGTCATTAATGAATGTAAAAAGTTTAAAATTAGTTGAAGTCAAAACACAAAAAAAAATTGGCCCTAACAAGGGACAAGGACCCTGCAGATGTAGCAAGAACCCAAAAACTCAAGTGCCTTATCCATTGGGCTAATAGAGTTGAAATTTAACCAAGGCAATAGGTAAAATGAAGGGACTTATGCAAGCAAAAAATGAGACAAACAACGAAAGACACATAGACACCAAAACTAAACAAAAATGACAAAAACTCCTAAGACAATTTATATACATGGTAGGAGATCCCTACCTAAAACTACTTCATGAGGGTCACATGAACGCATTAACAACTTGAGAAAAATAGATGCCTATGCAGAAGAATGGATTACATCTTTGGATTGGTCATGGACTAAATTGCCATTTTTCATTCTTGATGGGAGAAATCTTTACAATGTATTAGCCTCACAAATAATGAGTCATACCATGATAACCATCTTTCATTGAAACACTCAAGATCTTGTTGAATCAGTTGAATGTTGTTATACAAGTTGTTAACACACTTTCTTGTACCAGATTAGACATTTTAATCTCCAATCCCTAGATGTATTCCTATTCACTTGAATTAGAAGAGGATAAGTTCTAGGATGGATATATCTCATGTGAAACTTGATGCAAAAAATTAATAGTAATTTGGATTGAGAACCCACATTATGAAAATCTACGGTCAATAAGCGTGAGATCATTTGTAATAAAAGAAATCTCATCTTTATTTTCTATAATTAACTCAAATTCTTTTGGATCAGTGATGATGAAAGGAAAGTAGAAATTGATAGCTCTGTACATTCAAGTTTATTAGTAAGAATGTTCTCCTCTATGATTTGTAACTTAGGAGAAATAATGAATCTTTTATATTATAGAAAGTCGTCACCTAATGTTTCAAGGCACCATATTGGAATAAAAGTATCATGGGACTATGCATTCCCATCTTCTTGATCATTCATAGTTTTTTATCACTATCCTTATATTTTTCTCTGATATCTATATAGTTTTCAGTGTTAGATCCTCTATTTCTTGTTTAATGGTTTCTATATCATATTTTTCATATCCTTTTATATCCTTAGAGTTGAAAAAACTATCAAACACACACACACACACATATTCATTTATTTATTTATATTTCTCTTCCTTAAAATGAGTTTCACTTGGAAAATTAGTATGAAGAGAAACATAAAATGAAGTTACAATATTAGATATAGAGATGCTTTCAAGACTAGAAGTTTCAAAAAGAAGATTATTTCTAACCTTGAATTCTTGATGAAATTCAAGCTACTCAAGCTACACATATGTTGGAATAAGAATGATTTCTAGTTCATCTTCATGCCCTTTGCCTTCAAACTAGACTTCAATCTTTGTTTTTATTGTATTACTCTGATGGAGATTGATTGTCATTGATGTCAAAAAGGTGTTGAGTTGTTTGTCATTGTTGATTAGAGAGATATTCATATGATCACTCATGCTTGAGTTGTAATGCATCTAGTTCATATTTTGACAATGTTGGGTTCATTGGTTGACTTGCTTCTTTGAGGTTTTTCAGGTTCATCAAGGATGCTTTAATATTGATTGTTAGATCAGATTTGTTGGTGCCTCTTTGGATATTAGTCTTGGTGTAGTTGTCATTCATGGGAGAACTTCATTTGGGATTGCATCAATATAAGACATCAAGGTCATGATGTGTAATGCAAGTTGAAGTCCTCTTGGTATACCAGGTTGATTCAAGTGTTCACATGCATTGATGAGATCAGTTGATGGGTTCACAACCATAAGGAATGATGATGGTCATTTTGACTTAGGAGTTGCATAGTGTGACAAAGTTCAACATTGAAGTTAGTCTTCATCATCTTGCCTTAGTGAGTCTTCATCATCATGTAGATGTAGTTATGTTGTTCACATGGATGTTGATGTGATTGTTATGAAGAGACATCAAACATATGATGGCAATACATGTGGCAGAGACATCAAACAAGTGATAGAGTTCATGTGATAACTTGATCTTGATTGAATTATCTTATCTTGTCATTCATAGCTTCAATGTCAATGATCATATCAAAACTTGTTGATCATGGTTTAAAGGTTTTAGAAGTTGTATATCAAGTGATAGGAGTGGTGATAATGCCTGACAAGAGTAAGAGGATTTCATAGTAATCTGCATCTCATGTAGTGATGTTTGAAGGAGTTGATCAAGTGATGTTTGATCCATATGTTGATAGGTTTTCATGTGTTCTTCTTGGTGCTCCAAAGCCTTTGTATGAACATTTTGTAATGATCCACACTCTGTCATATATCAGATCTTCTCTTAGACTTCATGGTTTATACTAATACAGATCATGGTCAGTTTGGTATAATAAGATCATCATTTTTTAAGGGCTCAAAGTTTTTTTAAAGGTTTAAAACCTCAAAGTCTAAAATCCTTTACATATCAATCTCTGCTCGTATATGACTGTTTTACTTTTTGTTTTATTTTAATATTTACCTGTGATCACAGGTTATGTCACTTAAAGTGACCGGCTCAAGGGTTATAAAGACATCTAAAAAACTGACCCCTTTACCGTTCAACCATTTGCACAAGTCTTTATTATGAGCGCGATGGGCACCAAACAACTATCAACGGTTTATATTTGAATTTCAGTGGGTGCGCAGACTTAAATCGAGGGTTTACATTTGAACTTAGACCTCCTCCCTTGAGTCTGCACTTTGACATGTAGTTAGACGTCAATTCTTTGTGACTGCATAAAAGATGGTTTTTCTAAAGTCTATTTTTAGTCATTTTTGAAAGGTGGTTCATGGATAGTTTTTAAAGCCTTAATTTTTGGAGATACTTTCTATTTTATTCTCTCCTTTTCATGTAGGTGAAGGAACAATAAGATTTTCTATTTTTGAATTCTATTCAAGTATTGAAGACTGTTCATATTCAATGAACCTGAGGGCTAGTAAAATTTATATTTTGCTCTGTATAATGTATAATGTGAAGAGACTTGGTTTATGTGTTTGCAGAGTCATATACCTATGTGCTAGGCATAAGTTTTCAATCCAGAGGTATTAATTTCTTTTAATGGTGATTGAAGAATATTGAAGGTTTATTTTTTGAAAGAAGATGAATAGACAGAGAGAAAGGAAAAATGAATATAGACGAATGTGAATGGTTTTGAAGGAGAGATATTATTTTCAGGGGTAGATTGATTAAATCAATTGAAGATTTTATTTAATGGATATCATTTATGATATTTTGTTTTGGAGAAGATGAATGATTATGCAAAGAAGATTGATATGATTTTATGAATGAAAATGAATATATAGAGAAGAAATATATTTGATTTTATTTTTTAAAGGTGAATGAATTATGTAATGGAGAAGAATGTGAAAGGACATTCAGATTTTTATATAATGACATTGCAGGTTCAATGTGTTATGATTTTAGGATGTGGATCAAAATGCAGTGATGAAGACATATTTCTGCAAAGAAAATACAGATGAATCATGTGGTTTGAGAGATGTATGAGATCATGTTTTTGCAAGAATGAAGCAAACCAGGATGAAGACTTTATGCAGAGAACTTACAGATTGAACCATGAAGATAATATGCAATTGATTGTGCAGAGGTAAAATCAGGTGAATTGATTGTACAGAGATAATGAGACTAATATGCAGATTGAATTGGATGTAAAGAGATATGCAAATTCAGAGGCTTGTATTGAAATAGAGAAACCCTTTGTATTACTTGTATTGTATTGATTGTGTTTTCTAGTGAGGCTTTATGTGCCAGTGAGGGTTGTATGGTTAGTGAGACCTCTTTGTAGCTAGTGAGGCTTGAATGGTCAGTGAGACCTATTTTTAACCAGTGAGGTTTTGAATAAGCCAGTGAGGCAATTTTGAGTGGTTTTTCTACCCCACGAGGGTTTTCCACTCCAGTAATTCTTGTGTTATGATTTGCCTCTATGTGTGTGTTTTATAATATTTTACACATAAGGTCTTGTTCACTCTATTCATTATCATACTTGTGCATATAAGTTTGATAGATTATTGATGTCTCCTTTATTCTCTATCTTGTCTATTAAAAGGTGTGAAAAGATTTTAAAAATTAGACAACACTGATTCACCCCCCCTCTCAGTGTTGTCTTGTACTCCAACATACTCTCCACATGTTCTTAAATGGCTTCAAAATTGGAGACTTCCATTTAAAGAGTAAGTAAAGCCATAAATGGAGAGCCATTCTTTCTTTCCTCTTAGTAGGTCACATTGTCAAAACACTATTCAAGAGTTGCAATCACTAGAGTGGAAGGTGTTGTATTTTAGATTCCTTGCAATGAAGATCATTGCTTGAATAGGAAAATGAAGGAGCATAATCTTATTCATCACTTGAAGAACTATTAGATTCATTATCGCTATCCTCATATCAAAAACTATATACTTTAGCCTTTTTTTCAACATAAGGTTCAATCAGTGAGTCAATTGAGTCATTCCTTGCATATTGTTCTTCACCCAAAACTATAAAGTTGAGATGATCAGTTAGATTAGGCAACATATTTATCCTTTTTTGTCAAAACTTTGTTGTACATGATTAGAATTCATAGGCTAATGATTTTCATCCATAATCCAAAAAAAATCAAATCATCCGCACTTTTAACTGCTTCTCTTTGTGCAACTTCAAGATCACATACCTTAGTTTGCTTCCTTTGGAATTTTAGGTGGCAATATAGCAATGGAGTTGTAGAATTAGTTTTATTCACTTGGTTGATCAATGTGAGGAGTCCACTTGAGAGACTTGTTAAATTGTCACACAAACTCTCTTATTGGTTCTCCTTCTATGTTTTGGATTTTGAAAAACTGATATAATGGTGCACCTACATGAACTATTGATTCTAATCTCTAAATAAATTTATTTTTTTAAGCTATCCTATCTTGTAATGCATCCATCTTCCAATCGCTAAAACTAGTTTGCTGTAGGTCCAATGAGGATTCCAAAAAACAACCATACAAATAGATTTTCTTTGTTGACCCCTAGAATTCCACAAGCCATGGTGAATGTCTGAATATGATTTTCCACATCTTTGAGTTTTATCTAGTAAACTTTAGGAAGTGCTTTCATGATATTGAAGGCAAAGTTGTATATTGAGTCAAGGCTAGATGACCAAACTAATTTCCCCATGGTCTAGTGAAATCAATGCCATGATGCAAATCTAAAATATATGGTAGCACATATCTCTTTCCAATGTGAGTTGTTTCACTAAATTAATTGTTCTAAGTAAGATTTTCTTGTAAAGAGTCGCCAACCTCCATTATAGGGGAGGTACCATTAAATATTTAAGAAACAAAATGCACTAACACTTCATTCCTTAGTAGCTCGTCACCAAAAGTTTGTTGGTAAATAGATTTATCACTACAATACTTCATTGAATTTAGCTTGACTTGTCTAATGGGAAGCAACAAAATCTTAGAATAGTTAGAGAAGTCACCATTGGATTGGTTTTTTTCCTTTACATTTGAGAGGGGAAGCTCCCTTGTATGATAGGTTTTAGGGGGTTTTGCATAATTTTAACCAAAAAGCACAAAAGGAACATGAAAGTGGGAAAAAGAAAAAGAAAGTGAAGAAAACTTGTACATACACACTACATAGGATTCCATGAGTGAAAATATGGGAAGAACAAAAGGGAAAAGAAGAAACAATGTGCAACAACTAATGAAGACACAAAGTCCTCTAGTTTATGCATTGGAAAGAGAGAATATTTGATGGTTCATTGCTTCAATGTATCACCTGAAAACACAAGGAATCAATCAAACATTAGGCATATGAATAATCTACGATAAATGAAAAACATAAAATCATAAAGTTCTTAAAATTTCATCTTATTCCTTTAAACTAGAGCACAAAGCCTCTATTCCATTTTCCGTTTAGTTAAAAATCAAAGAACAATCACAAGTTTGAGATAATAAAAACCTGTCAACAATGAAGAATAATGACAAAAATTTTAAAAATTTCTTTCCATGTTTCTTCAAAATCCTAGAGCATAAAGTCTCCTTAAAGTTTATGTATAGTGGTTATATTGAGAGAGGAGAAAAACCTTCAAGAAGAGAACCCTTTACAATGATATGTTTCTTTACAAAAAATAAGGGTAAAGGTAGTTATCTTTCTTATGACTACCTAACTACCTCTTTTTGGACTTTATAAAACATTTAAATAACATATCCTAAGCCCACAAAATCAATGTACATCTCTTAAATCATTAAACTTGATTGGTTTGTGATTGTTGTAGAAGCCTTCTTGCATATGCTCAAAGTGTTCTTTGAAAGACATAAAGTGTTGCTTGATAGAGCATTAGTTTGATTCCCCATCTAGTTATAACTTGTTCTCATGAAGTTGAGGCTTCATAATTATGCTTGGTTCCATTGTAGACCGACTTTGGAGAAAATTGTATCAGCATTACAAGGATTAATTACCTCTAGGAAAGCTTGATCATCGATAATAAAAAATCAAATATCATTTCCATACATAGGAATCACTTAGGATATAGCTGTCTAGATTTGTCATGTAAGGAGTTACTCATACGCCACATGCAAAGAGAGAGATGTTTTGATTGTTTCTTGAGTTAGATAAACATATATATTTCCATTTTGATCTAAACAAGTGTTTAGGCTGAGAGCCTGAAGTAGGTATTGATATGAATTACATTTTGTGAGTTCAAAAAAATCCAAGTTGTTATATTTGAAGGCAACCATGATTTTACAAATTCCAAATGGTGTTGCCTTAAGCTTAGATATAAACATCTACACACCCTTCATCTCATCCACAACTCTAGATATAGATTTAGCATTGTCAATAATTTGGTGTAAAATTAAGCCAAAGGATTTATAGTTCCTTCCTACATGGTCATCTATAGATGTATGGGTGGGGCAAGGAAAACTCTTGAATGACATGTCTTATTAGCACCAAAACCTACTCCTATCACAATAAACCCTTTCAATGAAGAATTAATAAGTTCTAAAAATCCAACCCATTTACATGTGAGACATATTTAACATTTGACATTTTAGTACATATGGAAACTTTGTAAGGCTTGCACAAAGCATTGGCCCTCTTTGAACACTCCCTTGGAAATGCATAGAGTATTGATGTGTCTGTTTGTTAGTTATTTAAATTTGTCTATTATTGTTACCAAAGGGAATTTATATTTTACTCGTGGCACTAGAATAATGTGTAATGTTCTTGGAGTCCTCAATTGTCCCACTTGAAAGTCCAAGTGTTAGATCTACTCTTTTTCCCATTTTACTATTGTCATCACTTTGACCTGCCAAGCCTTGAGTGGTGATAATCCAATGAAGTTTGTAGGCCATACTAACCTCAAGCACTCTATGAGCTATGCAATGGAAGAGCCAGTGAAATAGGAGTAGAAGAAGATAATGCAAGGATTTGATTTCCCAAGGACATTAGTATTCATCAAGTTAGTTGCCTCAATTAAGGATACATCTAAAACCCCTAGACTTAGTTCTATAATATTGTAGTCTCTAGGTAAAACTAAATAAACATAATGGTTAGGTTGCACTAGAACATCCAACACTTCTATTCCAATTGTATTATCTACAATGCTATCAACTCCTAATTGTTGTCCAACATTCTAGTAGTTTCTCCCACAAGCATTTTGCTATTATAATTAAATAAAGGGACAATTTTGCTATTATAATTAAATAAAGAGCAATATTGTAAATGCTTTGATTAGAAAAATCTAGAAGAAAGAGGAAACTAGTAAGTTGCTTACTAAGTTTCTAGAGGGGACAAGAAAGGTTCAGAAAGTTTCTAGATAAAAAGTTTCTGGAAGACAAAAATATTGAATGTCATGTACTAGTAAACTCTTGTTAAGTCCTTTATGAATAGAAGTAATTTTTTAAAGTTTTTCATCAAGCAATAGAAATTATTTTTTGAGTGGTGTAGCATGTACAGACACTTTGACCAATTTGAGCGATTCATGTGTGAATGTATATTGTGTGTTGTATTTTCAGCTCCATCCACCACCATCACCGGTAGTGTTTTGACATCTCCACCTAAAACTTTTATATTGAAACCCATGTCTAGATCTACTAAAAGGAAGATGCTTATTGTTCCAAATTTAGGTAGCTCTTCTTTCAAAGGCTTGAATACCATTTTAATGTACTGGAAATATACGTGTCATTTGTTTTTACAGTGATTGCGATTTCTTTTTTCTCACATTGAACCTAAACATAACTTCCAAAACCACCTCATTATCACAACCATTTAAGACTCTTAACCTCCAAATTGAAGACTTCTTTGGACTTCTTTCCCCATGCTCAATAGATTTGACGAATAAGTTCTTAATAAAACCCATCTTGTAGTCATTAAGAATAAGTTCCAACTTCTCCTTCGGTAAATATGACATCAAATTGCTTACAGTCTCATACTTGGCAAGGATCGTAAAGGTATAGCCACACGTGAGAATTCGAACTGAAACCTCCTTGTCACATTTCTAACGTCCTTTCAACAAATCCAATTTGTTCATAAACTAAAATCACTTCATTTCGTGAGACATCTCTTCGAGGAATTCAATCAAACAACCTACACCCTCTTATTTCCAACAAAAATATCTGACAAAAATCCCCTTTTCATTATGCTTCAATGGATGTCAATCAGGGACTAAATTTGATGGCCGTATGGTCATATTTAGTCATTTTAGTTGTAAAATACATTTACAATTTCAGAAAGACTGTATCACTTGAAAGGAAAGATTTGAGGTAAATTGTCAAAATTTCTATATAACTATTTATATATATATATATATATATATATATATTTAGTTTATTCTAAAATAGATAGGCTTTAATATTTGAAAGGCAACTTCAAATAGATGACCGTCACAAAAAAAATTACTTGACAGACAAGATCGACCATCAAATTTAGGCCCTGATGCCAATAATTTATCTCAAATACTTTAATTTGGCGCTAGCCACGAAGGTGTATGTGATGGATATTGGATTTAAGCCTGTCAGATGCATTTGCTTGAAAGTTTCTAAATTCTCTTCAATAAATCCATCTCATACATATTCCCCATTAGATAATTTTGCCATCATCTGGAAAAGCTATTCTTAAACATCATCCATTTCAATCCACAAAAATCAATTTGGCTAATAAAATTAAAACAAATATTTACTATTTTTTATTATGGATTAAGTATAAATCCCTATTGATTGTTTAATCATTAAAATGAATGATATTTAAGTAGAATAATCTAAAATTAAAATGTGCTTCCAAGAACCCTGTCAAGCTCCAACGTGGTTGTGACAACCAAGGCTTTGATGTAGTTTGTGAAACTTGGATTTACGTTTGCCCAATGCCTTTCTTTAAGTTTTGACTCTTTTTTCTAAATCCAACCTTCGCCAATGAATAAAGCATAGATTCATACTTTGAAAATGAAGTTCTTTTGAAGACGTCCTTTAGAGATCACTATAGATATTCTATAAACTTCCTCATTACTACAAAGAGTACCATGCCACATAGGATCGATGCCAAAGGGATCTGGATCACGATACTTAACAAAGCTACGAATCGAAGCATTACTGTAGGAAAGATCATTACATCTGTATGGAGATGGTCCAAATATATGAAAAGAAATTGAAAAGAATTCATTATAAATAATCCCACAATAAATAAATTGAGAACAAAGCCATCATCAAAAGAATATAGCGCCCAGCAAATGCCATCTCCATAATGTTGCCCAAGTTTCTTCTCTCTCAAGATAAGTACCAATGTTGTCAGCGAGGGTTAACCTTGACTAATTGGTATGTTGCAAATTCGACTGCAGTGAAAATATATTTGATAAAACTCAATTGCATACATATATGTATATGTAAAACAGTTGGCAAAAACATTGTTATCGAAAAGAGGAGGTCATTTCCTTTTGCATAGTCGACACAACAACTTACCGACTGTTTACATGAGAACACTAGGGATAAACACAGCCCATGAACCCAATCACCAAACATAACAATCACCAAACATAACAGTAAACAAAAATGGAAATGTGATGATTGTGTATACTGTAGGATTTGCTTCTTGATACTTTGCCAATCCATGTGCATCCAATTTTTTTTGGAAAGCACCTGTGAACTTTGTTGGTTCTGAAATTTGTAGGTGCAGACTCTATCATATCCATCATGTGGAATATGGTTCCAACTTGTGGGTTACTGTCAAGAGTTGCACGATGTAGTGCGTCTTGAATCTGAGCTTTTGTAAAAATAGCGACCCGATCCACACCAACTAGGCACTTAGTAACATCCCAAATAGGCAAATGCTCATATTACATCTAAAAGTAGTAATACTATTAAACTGCATCTCTAAACTTTGTAAGATCCACTTTGGTCTGCAGTTTCTCACAGAGGGACTCCTATTTTTTGTCCCCAAAGTTTAGTTGATACCGCTATACAAAAAATTGAGAACATTAGGGAACAAGACATGATGATGCAGATATTGACGTTTTCAATTTGATCAAGCTAAGAGAACAAAGGGAATTTGCACATGACTAGAGGATAGATTTGATCTTAAGGGAACGACTCGACGACATGTTCTAGTTAATTAATGCAAAAAATTTAAAATTGGTTGAGGTCAAAATGTGGACAAGAAGACTCAAATGACTAGCAATATAGCAACTAATTATGGACATGCAAGACTCAAACATGACATGTTGAATTCTATGTTAGTTACAACTCTCCTTGCACATGGGAACATAAATTGGGGATTGAGATATGAAAATAAATGTGGCATATGCAATTTTTAACTCCCTCTAAGATGAAATCCTTAAAATGCTCTACCTCAGTGCTTGCATTGCTTGCATTGCTAGTCATCAACTTCACGTCTTGGGTGAAATTTTGAGTGGGGAAGTGTGTCATTTTCCATTTTAAATTAAATTAATTTTTTTTTAGAAAATTCTCATTCCAATGTTTCCTATGGGCTAAAGTAATAAAATAGGGAAATAATTTATTTAATATTTATTTTCGGGATCTATGAAGATTTATATTTTCCAGATGTTAGGGCAATTAAATATTAATATATTATTAAGTTGCAACTCCAATTGAGGCATGAGATTCTTTGAGGAGGTTTGTGTAACTTCCAAGAGCTAACTTTAGCAAATTCTATGATAGAGGTGGAATTATGTTATGACAGGTCATAAATAAGGAGCTACAAATATAAGCATATGCCAAAATAATTAAGTGGGGAGTTATTATTGGCATTTAATGATATTTAATGCTTCCAAAATACTATGATGGGAGTTTGGACGCGTAATTTCAGCCTCAAGAAATTCTAAATATGCAAAATATTTCATAAATTGGATTCATTCTATTGCATCTATCTCCTTTTGAAAACTTGGCTTGAACATTTTGTTCAATCTTTTATCTCTAGATGAAAACCCATAGGTGTTGAGATCAGTCGATGAAAACCCATTGATTTTTAGAATCAGAGGATAAAAAAATTTTGGTTGAAAAAGGAAATCTCATCTAGAGATTGCATTGGAGCTTCAAGGATTTGTAGATTTTAGTTGTTTCAGTTGGTGTGTTCTTACAGATTTTGGAGTGTAGAGGAGTAGGTAGGATTCAGAGTACAAATTTCAGATTTATTCCTATTTTCATTCCTATTGTATTTATTGTTTATTAACCCTCTTTTCTATACTTTCATAAATAAAATCATCTATAAAATTTTAGATTCTCATTTCTACATGTTCTATGCAAAACTGTGAAATCTATTGTTGCTATTGAGAAGATTGTTTGTTAGAATTGATGTATGAATTCAAAGATGATGTTCACTATTATTTTCTATCAAGATACTAAGTATTTTTATGTATATATCTTGATTATTATATAAAGTTTGGAGAAGATTCTTTGTTGAATAGTGATAAAATTATCAAATCTGTGTTGTTATTTGGAGGGTTGTTTATCTGATTGAGAGATTTCAAGGCTATTATTTCTGTTTATTTCTAGAAATTTTTCTATGTGTATTGTTGTGTTTTCATGCATATTTAATATCTCCAAAACATTGGAAAGGTTTCAAAGTTATTTAGAGTTAAATTGCCCAAGTTCAGGCTACACAGTGTTGAGAAAATTGTGATTAAATTGGGTAACAAATAAACATTATTTGTAAGCTCTTTAATACATTCCAAATATGAAATATATTTGTTTAAAAATATTATTTGTAGACATTACAAAGTGATTTGAATTAAATTAATTTTCAAATTGGTGATGATAGAATATGATTTTCTCCTCCATGCCTAAGAAGACAAAAGTTAGATCTAATAAGCAAAATGCAAACAAAATAATTTTGGCCAATACTAATTAGTCAATTCCCTAAGATGCTCCTACATTACATTCACAAGGGAGTTTGCATTTAATTATTTTTGGATTATGAATAACTTATCTATAGGGTTTCTAATGCAGGAGCATCCCTGGTTGCAAAGCAATCTTGCATCAACCAAAAATATTTGCATTCTTTCTTTGTTTCTTTCATTTTCTAGTTCATTTCAGTTCAGACAGTTAGAAGCAGTTTCAATAGTTTGGTCCACATTTTGTCATGTTTGTATTTCAGAGCTTGCAGAGCAGGATTTAGCACCTAGACATCATCATGCACATCATATCCAAAATTTAGATCATTTGGATCAAATTTTGGAAAGATATCGCTATCAGAAGATCAACTATTTTCTCAGAACAGAGCATTCAGATAGTTAGCTAAAGGAGAAGGTTTGTGGAGCACCTCCATGACTTATGAAGATAAATGAAACATCATTTAAGGTACTTTGGGACATGGCCGACCTTCCCTGAGATCTGCACCTTGTTTCATTCATTTGTAGAGGATTTCCATATGTTTCAGGCTGACCTATTTGTTGATACACATTACATATCTTCCATTGGAGTTTGTAATCTTTCTTGGCCAACCTAGAGGATTCTTGCAATTCGAAGATGATATATAATCATGTAATAGATGCATAGGAAAGTAGTTAGTTAGTGATAGATAGTTCTGGAGTTAGATTTTCTTCTGTAAGGTGCTTCAAAGCCATATCTTACACATATGTTGTAACTAGAGAATTAAGACTATGAGCCCTAATTTGTAATCCTGCATGTTACCAACATATCTGCATTTTGAATCTATGATATATTGAGTATTTGAATCATTCTTTACCTTTCATAATTGAGTTGCTTCCATTGTGTTTACTCTTGCTGCACGGCCTGGATTGTTCACTCTATGGACCCTCCTAACCGTGACTGCACCAAGTGGTATCAGAGCAAAGTTTGAATCCTTTTGGGAGTGAAGTTGAGAAATGTTTGTGAAGGCATTCCATAAGATCTTACTATGAATAGATCACCAAACCCAAGGCATACTACCTATGTTGTTAACTGATCACTGATTGTGAGACAGTTGTCACCTTGTAGCCCGATCGCTAAATTTGAGGTAGTTACACTTGATCCTAGGAAGAGATGCCATTGAGGAGAATACCTACTATTGGTACTATGGTGGGAAGAATGGATGAGATGATGGAGATGATGAAAACAATGTGAGTTCATTTGGATGTTGTCGGAGAAGATAGAAGAAGAGGATTAACACCTCAACCTAATGTTGAAATTGATGATGAAGAATTTCAATCAAATGATCAAAATGAAGAAAGCCTCAAAGAAGAAGATCAAGTGAAGATGTTGAGAGCTATTTGGAAGATTGGAAAAAGACCTAGAGTGAATGTACAAAACTATACTGGCAATTTGAATCCGGAGGAGATGATTGATTGGATAAATGACTTAGAGGAATACTTTGAATATGAATAAATTGAAGAACCAGAGAAGGTGAGATTTGCAAAGACTAAGTTGAAAGGACATGCTACTATTTGGTGGAAGGAAGTTCAATTGGATAGAGATAGAAGAGGGAAATAAAAGATCACAAAATGAGATAGAATGGTGACAAAGTTGAAGAATCAGGTTATACCTGCTGACTATGAATTGGAACTATTGAAGAGATTGCAAAACTTGAGACAAAAGGAGAAATATGTGAAGGAGTATACTGAAAAATTTCATGAGATGATCATAAGGACAAGACATAGTGATGCAAGCAAGGAGAAAGTGGCAAGATACATCAATGGACTAAGATTGAACATTCAAGAAGAACTGAGTTTGATCAGGATGAAAACACTTGAAGAGGCATATTAGTTTGCCCTGAAAGTTGAAGAAAAATTGAACAAGAAACATGAGCAGAGATAGAGAGGTAGAGGAGGTAAATTTTAGAGAGGCAGAACTTATTCTAGAGGAGAAAGATCATATGCAAAGTAAAATAGACAAGATAGTACATTCAAGAAGGAAGACAAAGATAACAGTTCATACTAGAGAGATGACAAAACTTTCTATCATAGAGGAATCATAATTCATACTAGAGTGAAGGGTATAGAAGAGATGAAAGAGGGTTTGATAAGAGAACATTTAGAGGAACTTTTTTTAAGTGTGGAGGTGAAGGACATAGAGCATATGAATGTCATCAGGGAAGTATAAGCAAGAAGACAGAGAACAGTGGAAGAGCAACTTATGTAGAAGAACCTATCGGATCACCTAATTTAGTTGGTAAACTTGAGAAAGGAGAATCACTCATCATGAGGAGAGAACTATTTCAAGCAGAGACAAATGAGGAACCACCACAGAGTAAAAGTTTTTTCCAGACCAGATGCAAATCCAGAGGTAAATGTTATAAGTTTGTAATTGATAGTGGTAGTTCTGATAATTTGGTTTTAGATGAGATGGTGACTAAGCTAAACTGGAGAGATTGAGACACCCTAAGCCCTATCACATAGCATGGATTCAGGATGAACACAAGGTACTAGTGAGTGAATAATGTTTCATAAAATTTCATATAGGATCTTATCATGATGAAGTATTATGTGATATTATGCCTATGGATGTATGCCATATATTTTTGGGTAGACCATGGCAGTATGATAGAAAAGCTATACATGATGGGAGAAATAATACCTGTATTGTTGTCACATAGATTTGCACCCAATGTTGAAGCCTTTTAGGGATTCAACAATCTAGTGAAACATTGAGATGACCTCCAGGTGTGGGACCCTACAGGGAGGTCAAATCTCTAGAGAGGCTGGTTCCTTTGTTGAATGAGAGATTCAACAATCCTAAGACTAAACCTAAACTATCCACCAGTTTATGAAAAGAGGAAGAGGGAGTAAAAATAAAATTAATGGAGGTGATGTACACCAAGTTTGAATATGGGAAGGCCCTCAAAATAACCATGTATGCACATAATAACAATATTCAATAGACCAACATACACATATCATGAACTACTTGTAGAGATAAGAGAAACTAAATAAAATCCAAGAGGAAATATACATTTATAGATGGAGATCAGATAGAAGAATACACAGAGCAAAGACCAATTCTTGAGAAGGTATAAATCTGATGTGTATTCTCAAAGAGGCACGGATACAATTGCAAGAGTTATGGTTTTTTAGACCAAATGCCAACCTGAATACATTACATTTCATACCTAATATAACATTTACAATGGAGCACCATTACCTATTGTAATGAATATGCCCTTGGGTCCGTCAAAGATATTTCCTCGCTACAAGGGGCGTCTATCTACAAGAATTTAATGTAGAAAATATTTGAATCCATCAAAAAGTTGAAAGATATTTGTGCCATCAATACAAACTGCTGAAACACCAACCTACAACAATTAATGCAAAATATCTACTTTTACAATCTTTTACAACACTTTAAATCAACCTTCGATCTTGTCAGTTGAGTCTGCACATTCCATCTTCAGTCAGCAACCATCCTGATATCTAGATAATGAATTTTGGATCATAATTTCAAAGTGTGGATATCCCTCAAAAAGCTTTCCAAATGAAAGAGGATGAAATTCTAAGCAATTTCGCCTTTTGGATCATGCAGAAATTCCTTAGGATGAAGAAGATATTCGTGGTCAAAGTTGTGGTCAACGGGCACATGGATTTCCATGAATAACCCCAAGGTCCGTACATTCACAAATATCTGGATGATATAGCCTGACTGAACACAAGAGTCTCAAAATCTTGATATCTAGATGCACCCATCAAATTTACCTCAACAGTTATTCGGGCCATCATCTGCATGAATACCTGATGTTTGGATGTTAACTTGATATCCGGCTATTAGCTCAATATCTAGATGCTTCTTTATGTCCATGCCCTTGGAACTAACATCCATATCCTGATGATGTCATCATTATAAGGTGCTTCTTTGGAAAGGATCCAAATGACATCATCAGGGCATTCACCTTAAGGATCAGAACATAGGGAGATTTCTGAAGCCTAGCTTTAACTTTGGACCATTAGATGAAGCCGCCTTGGATAGATCAATGATCATCACACATCACATATAACTGTTGAGGGTCAAGGACAAAATCATGATGTAAAGGAAAGATGTGATGAGACAGGAGGTTGCCATGCATCCCCATGCCTTAAAAATTTTTTACTGCCAACTCCCATCGCACATCACCAAAAGCCCGAAGCATAGAAGATACAAACTGCAATGCAAAGAAGCACTACGATGAGCCGAGAGGATGGCACATGGAAGAAAAATAAGGTAGGTTCAAAAGCCTTTGCATATGAAGCTCATCACATATCACCATTAGGGATGGAGCGCTAGGGATGTAAATGCAATGCAAAGGAGGCACGCGATGGAGAACTTAAGTTAGGATATTTTGTGCACATGCACAAAAGTTTATTTTAAAAGGTGGCTGGAATAGGAAATATTAACAAAGGGGGCTTTAGAAAAGATCCAGATCTTAGCTAAGGTCTAAATATTAAGAAAATATCCAAATATTAGCTAAGTTCCAGATATCGACTAAGGTCCAGATATTAAAACAATATCTGGATATCCAAATGACAGACATCCATGCCAAAACTCACCCAAAAGATAGGAATTTTTGTGAAGGAAAAAATTTGAAGAGTTAAAGTTTTTGGTTTTTTCTAGGTTTTTTGTAAGGATTCTCTAGGTGAGATTTTGGGGATTTTTGCAAGGTAAAATGCTGGAAATTGAAAGATTTAAGGTTTACAAAGCTAGGTTCTAAGGGAATTCAAGGGAATTTTCAAGGTGAACTATTTGACTCTAGACAGAGGAAAATTGGTCAACATTTTGGTGACCTCTTAGGAATGTTTGCTTGCTAAACAAAATAGGCCAGTGGCCTTAAGCATCCATTGGGCATGGGGTCTAAAAGTAGACTGTAATGGGTCAAAACAACTGAAACCTGCCTCTCAAAACACACCAAAAGGAAAGAGGAATGCATTCTCCTAATGACAATGCAGCCTATGTAGAAGCACTTATTGAAGGGAAAACTAAAACATAAATAAAACTAAAACAATATGTACAAGATCTTAGACCAACCTTAATGATAGGACTTGAGATGGATCCCATTCACTGAGATCAATAGAACTTCACCATCCAGCCTTGAAAGAATGAAGGCATTTGCTTGCTTGCAGTTGATGATAATAAGGCCCACTCCACAATGCATTAACTTGGTGTGGCCTCCTAGTTTGGCTCTGTCAACATCCCATTTCAAAATGAGATCACCTTCTTTGAAGGTTTGGACCTTGGACTTCTTATCAAAATATCTATTGGTCTATTTCTGATGCTCTTCTAATGTATCCATGGCTGACTTCCTTTGTTCTTCTAATTCAATCAATTAAGCCATTCTGACAGACCTGGCATCTTCTCCTTCCAACTCCAATTGATGAGCCAAATCTAATGCAGGAAGTTCTAAAGATATAGGCAATCTAGCCTCTCTTCCATACACTAGAACAAAAGCAGAGTTCCCAATGGCTTTCTTGTATGTGATCCTATCATCCCAAAGAGCTAATCTGATCTTATTGTGCCATTACCTCTGGTTTGTCTCCATGGTTCTCTTTAGAATCTTGATCATGTTCTTATTGGTGGAATCAGCCAATCCATTACCTTGAGGGTAATAATTGGATGAAGTCTTCACGAACACATTATATTTAAGAGCCCAATCAACAACCCTAAAACCAGTGAATGCTTTTGCATTATCAGAAATAATAGTATGAGGAGCTACAAATCTTGTCATGATTTCTTCCAAGAAATCTATGATAGATGACTCAGTGGCCTCCTTGAGTAGGATTGCTTCAACCCACTTGGTGAAGTAATCCGTTGCAGTCAAAACCCACTTGTGACCAGCATTGGAAGTGGGATTTATCATGCCAATGAAGTCTAATCCCCATTGTGAAAAGGGTTGATTAGCCTGAATAGGGTGAAGTGGAATTGCCACCAATCTTTTCTTTCCAGTAAAGAGAGCACACTCTTTGCATTTTCTTACCCATACATGGGCATCATTGAATAATGTTGACCAAAAGTAACATGCCCTCATTATTTTCATGGTTGTAACTCTAGTAGAGAAATGACCACTAGCTGGGCCAATATGAAACTCATTGAGTAGTCTATTAGTTTGATCTTCTTCTATGTGTAGACACTAAAAATTGTCTAGGTCTTGTTTACAGATGACTTTGTATGTCTTTTCCCTAGGTCCTAGTTACACAACACATTGTTGACATGAACTTGTATATGTCCCCTAGGTCCTAGTTCATCCTAATTCATCTAACCTCATCCCACTTAATCCCATTTATCCCTAGGTCCTAGTTCATCCCATCTCAATCATCTTCCTGATTAATTAAATAAACCCACTTTATTTAATTAATCCCACTTGATCACATTCTAATTAATTAAATAAATCACATTTATTTAATTAATCCCCCTAGTCACATGTCTCACATAATTCAAATTAAAAATTTGAACTATTCCCTCACCTCTCATCACATTGCGACACATGTCGCATGTCTCCATCTTCCACTTAATATGCCTTCACATGTCAAACTAATTCAAATTTGAATTAGATTCCCCTTTATTCTCCATCACACACTTGTCATGTGACTACAATCCCTTTTTGAGTGGGAAACCCTAATCCAACCCTAATCAATCTTGACTGTCCATATCCTCCAACATAACTGTCAATCACAACCGTTCATTCAAATTTGCCTTTTTCTATAAAGGTGGCTTCTCTTGAGCCATTTGTAACGAATCTTCTTCTAGCATCCTTACTCTACCAAATTTTCCTCTCGATCTCTCATCCATATATCTTGCATTCATCCATCCATCTATCTTACATTCATCCATTCATCTATCAATCTCCATATCATTGTTATGCTGCTGAATCAAGAAACTAACATATCAATCTTGTGGGTATAGCTAGAATGTTCATGGGTGTAGCATTCTCAACCCAATCAATGGATCGTGAGTTGATATGAAGTTTGTATTCATTGGATTTGCATTTGTTACCATTTCCCTCATGTCAATTTTTCATGATTTCAATATGCACCTTAGTAGGACTCCATCCAAGTTTCTCTTGAAGAGAACACCATCCACCAAAGCATAAGGGATAGATTGCAGCCTAAAATGCCATATTTTGGTTCTATCCAATCCATAGGGATACTCACCAGTGGATAGGAATTTAGCCATATCTGTTGTCCAAGAATTCACAACTAATGGCTCAGCTGTAGTTTCTTCCTCATTCAAATGGTAAGATGAATTAACTTCATCTACTGATGTCTGAGCTAGCTATTTACACAATCCTCTGCTTCTAATCAACTTAATGGCTTTGATCATCACATCATACTCTAGGATCTTGGTGACCCAACTAGCTCTCTTTAACTAATCTCAATCCCCATTATATAATCTCTCACACTAGGATGAGAAACTAAAACTTTAATATGATTATTTGCCAGCATATATCTAAATTTATTTAAAGATCTAACAATGACAAATACCTGTTTATCCATGGGGTTGTATCTGACCTCATAATCTTTCAAGGTTTGACTGAAGAAGGTCAGAGGCTACTCCATTCTTTGTTCATTCTATTGCATCAGTACAACAATAATACTGTTCTCTCCTCCATGTGCATAAAGGACAAAGTCCTCATAAGTTGGGTTCATGAGAGTAGGAGCTTGGGCAATCTCCTCCTTGATCTTCTCAAAACCATCCTTCCCTTCCTTAGTCTTTCTGAAGACTGCATCTTTCTTGACTATAAGGGTTAGAGGCTTCACTAAGCTAGCATAGTTAGGAATGAACTTCCTAACAAATTTTATCTGCCCCAGAAATGATTGTAAGGCTTTTTTGTGAGTAGACAGGGGAAGAGAAAGGAGAGAAAATGTTCTATCAAGGTCTATGGGTATCCCATCCTCAGACACTATGTGACCCAAAAGCTTACCCTGGGCAACAACAAAAATACATTTCTTGGGGTTCAGAGACACCCAAACTCTCTGCATCTCTAGAAATCTTTTTCCAGATGGTCCATGTGATTTTATCCCTTCTTGGAGAATACTATAATGTCATCCAGATAAATCAGGATGAACCTATTTATAAATCCTTTGAAGGCAATGTCCATTTCCCTTTGAAATGTAGCACCAACATTTGACAAACCAAATGGCATTTTTGCATACGCCATGGTTCCCCATTTGGTTGTGAATGATGTCTTAAATCTATCTTCTTCTTTGACAAATATCTGGTTATAGCCAGAGAAGCCATCCAATAATGAAAACCTTTCTTCCCTTGCAACTATTTCAAAATTTGATCCATAGAGGGGAGAGGGTAATGATCTTTCAGGGAAGCACAATTTAGGTCTCTAAAGTCTACATAGAGCCTAATCTCTCTATTTTTTTTCTCATAGCCACTAGATTAGAAACCCAAGTAGAATACTTGATAGGGAAGATAATCCTTGCTTGTATGAGCTTGGCAAGATCTTTTCTCATCAAAGGTTCAATCTTTGGATTAATGGGCCGTTGATTTTGGCAAACTGGCTTGCAATTAGGGTCTAGATCAATGGCATGTTGAGCCACATCTAGATTGAATTCTTTAAGGTCCTCATATGTCCATGCCAAGATGTCATTATATTCATGGGCAAGTTTTATGAACTCTTGCTCCTTTGCATTACCACAAACCTTTCCCAATAGTAACTCCTTGTCCTGGGTGATGGTTACCTTTTGGTAATCTTCTTTCTTGAAGGTCATATCATTTCTCTCACCCCTAACCTCATCATATTGGCTAAAAATGGCCTCAAGGGTGACTAGACGCTTGGACAATTTGTTTGATTTGAGTTGGATGATCTGATCACCATAGCATTCTTGCAACCTAGGCTATGCCATGGAGGAAAATTTCACTTCATTATGAATGAATCTTGCAATCTGCTCATTGCTGTCAAAGATTTGCCAATGAATATCATTATCAAGAATAGAAGGCCTGATTACTACTTTTACATGCTGATCAAGACCTTGAAACAAGTCTATAGATGGAGAAAATTGGGCCCCCACCATTGCTAGTTGATCAACATAAACATTTAATTTCATTGAGATTACCTATAGGTTGAGAGCATCAAAACTCTCAAAGAGATCCCAAACTCTATGTCTATAAGCCCTTAGAAGCTGGTTTTTTGTTGCACATCTCTCTTTGACTTAGTTGACTACCAATTCAGTATCCCCAAAGATCTCCAAATGATTGATTTTATTCTTTTCTGCTAACAGTAGGCCATGGACCAATGCCTCATACTACGCTACATTATTGGTGCAAGAAAAATGTAATTTGTGAGCATAGTGCAACTTCTTACCAATCAGAGAGACTAGTAAAACTCTTGCACTAGCTCCATTTCTGCTCTTTGCACCATCAAAGAACATTTTCCATGGGCCATTGGAGCTATCATCTGGCTTAAGTACTGAAGGGACTAAAGAATTCCCTTCATGAATCATGTAGTTGCCTAGATCAGTTGCCTTAGTGGTGTCAAAAGGATCAAAATCTGAATGATCCCTTGCCCACTCATCTAGAAAGAAATCAGGGATAGGAATAGGTGAAGGTTCGGCCTCAATAGACTTTGAGTCATGCACTTCCTCACCCTGAATCATGACATGTGGATTCACCAGGCTGTGGTCATAATTGTCCACGTGATAATATGAAATTGCTTCAGCCTTGATGGTGAACCGTGTACCATATCTAGTCCTCAGTAACATATGAGACCAGTCAGAAGAAAGGTAGCCACCTACATTTGCTGTGAAGTCCCTTGACAAGAAGATGACAAAGAAAGGAGGAAGATCAATGACTAAAATGTCTTGTTTGATAGTCAGGTTTGGACATGCATATAGAATCAAGTCCAGTCCTTTGATCACTCCTATGGTTTTTGTAGAGGTGCCATCCAATTGTAATACTCTTGATGAAACAAGGGTATACTTGATGTCTAATGCATTTGCTATCTTCTTGGGCATGACCAAGACACTAGCCCTTGAGTCAATCATACATTTGTACACTAAAAACTTACCCATAATCAAAGATAAGTAGAAAGGAGATGGTTTCTTGACTGTACTTACTTGTCCTTCACTTGGTTGTACAAGACTGACAGGGGTCTTTTCTTTCTATTTTTATGATGGGTCTGTTGCTGCTAATTCAATTGATGGGAAGTGTCTTAGTGCTTCTTGTAATAAATCCCTATGAGAAGGGATTGACATCACTTCCCCCATAGAGACATTGATATTTGTTTTCTTCATCTGTTCCACAATATTGAATGGAATAGAGGGCAGATATACATGGAGGGAATCCATGTTCCCTTCTTTGATTGTTTAGCAGGTTGTTCAGGCTCTTTTAATCTTGACTAAGTCTCTTTTGTAGTAGTAGGTCTATTATTTCATATTGGAACTGTCACTGGCCACTTTTGCCTTTGGAACAAGTTCTTTTTGTAGCATAGTAGGCATAGGACTAGCCTCCAACTGTCTCTTTTTTAACCTGAGGTTGTCTGCAATGGGCATAACAACCCATGGGCTGATTGACAACACAACAATCTTCCTGAGTCCACAACATCATGCTAGTATCAGGGGTAGCTTCATTTGATACTTCAGGATTGTTACTAGTTGCCTCTGACAATGATGCCTGCTAGGTATGAAAATTCTACACCATCAAAGCCCTTTCTTGCTCTCCAAAAGCACAAGTGGACTGATTATGAGGTTGGTTGCAGGGGTAGCACTAGTCTACATATTGGGCTAGATTATTTTGAGTAGGTACTAAAGCCCTAACTAGATTTACATCTGGTATTTGTTGGATAGGTCAGATTGTTTGCAAAGGCTATGTAGGGTTAGGATTTTGGTATCTATTTTGTTGATAACCTTGGTTCCAGTTCTAATTTCTATTAGGATTGTACCCTTGGTTCTAATTCTAATTAGATAACTACCCTTGATTATAGTTTTGATGGGGTTTAGGAGTAGTTTGAATAGAAATACTATTCACTTTATTTGTGAAATTAGGCATTAGGGTTTTAAGATCACTCTTTTCTTGAGAAAGAGAGGAGGCGAAAGCCTTAGGCTTTGAAATGGGAGCAATAATGGGCTGCTAGGATGAGGATGGAAGCTCTGGAAAAAGTAGAATAGGAGGTTTGGGAGTAATTTTCCCAGCCTGTATTAAATAATTTTCTGCTTTAAGAGTTGCCTCATAGCCAGCTGGTAGAGTTTCAACACCCATAGATTGCATCGTCACTGCAATGGAAGAATTCAAAGCTCTTAGAAAGTATAAAAAAACATCTTGTGGAGATGGCATGAGGGTAGCTAGAATCATCTCCCACATCCTCTAGAATCTAAAGTTAAAGTCTGCAAGCATCTCACTTAGGGCTCTTTTGATAGTTGTCAATTGTTCAAGAAATGAAACATTGTCTACCCTCTCTTCAAACTGTTTATAGAGGGCCTCTCCCAGTTCATCCTAGGTATGTATTGAAGCAGGGGTCAAGTTCCTAAACCATTGAAGAGCTCTCCCTTTAAAAGATGAGACCATGATCCTAGCTACAACATCTTCATGTTGTATATGATGGACTAAGCATACATTGGATATGTCTTTGATATGCTCAGCAGGGCTAATAGAACCATCACTCGTAAAGGGTGAAACAATCGTCAAGGATGCAGCTGGTATATCATTGTATGTAGCCAAATCTAAAGGACTACCTCCATTGAAGGTCACAAAAGGAAAATTCCATGCCATCCTAGGGATATTCAAGTTCAGTCTAGGAATATGCAAGCTTCTTCTATTATATTGAAACCTAATAGGAGGGGGTGTGGATTGAGCTCTTAAATGAGGTAAAGTAGGGCTACTATTCCTTCTCATAGGAGACCCAGATAACCTAGAACTTCTCCTTGAAGTAGCAACATATAGTTCAACGAATTGAAAGTTACCTCTTGAAGATGCCCTGGTTTGCACATGCATAAAAGATGGCGCTGATCAGAACCAGAAGCTTGTAGAGTCACCAGGTGCATGAAGTGTCTACCAAGATGTAGGGTACTAAGAAGAACACTAGATTCTTAGCTTGATTCTTTGATTGCTTATACTTACCGTCCCACTGGGTGTGCCAAAAATTGTTCTCACATAGATTTGCACCCAGTGTTGAAGGCTTTTAGGGCTTCAACAATCTAGTGAAACATTGAGATGACCTCTAGGTGTGGGACCCTATAGGAAGGTCAAATCTCCAAAGAGAGACTGGTTCCTTTGCTGAATGAGACATTCAGCAATCCTAAGCCTAAACCTAATCTATCCACCAATTTATGAAAAGAGGAAGAGGGAGTAAAACTAAAATTAATGGAGGTGATACACCAGGTTTGAATATGGGAAGGCCCTCAAAACAACCATGTATGCACAGAATAACAATATTCAATAGACCAACATACACAAATCATGAACTACTTGCAAAGATAAGAGAAACTAAATGAAATCTAGGAGGAAAGATGCATTCATAGATGGAGATCAGACAGAAGAATACATAGAGAAAAGAACAATTTATGAGAAGGTAAAAATCTGATGTGTTTTCTCAAAGAGGCACAACTACAATTGCAAGAGATATGGTTTTTTAGACCAAATGCCAACCTGAACATTTTACATTTCATGCCTTATATATAATTTACAATGGAGTTCCATTACCTACTATAATGAATGCGCCCATTGTTGGATTTAGAGCAGACAACTGAGAGGGGGGGTGAATCAGTTGTCCAAAACTTTCTTTACTTTCAACACTTAAATTCACTTAGCAGGATAACAATAAATCAAACAATAAATTTAATGCATTTAATCAAGAGCAGATAACACATTAACACAAGAGACACCAAGATTTTGACGTGGAAAACCTAGTTAGGGGAAAAACCACGGGGTGATTAACCCAAGATTGTATTCTCTATTAGAAGAATAGAAGGAACAAAATGGTACATGCCAATTAGGGCTCACTGCCTACAAGAGACACACTGTCTACAAAAGAGTGATTATCACATACTTGAACTAGAAGATAGCATCTTCACCATGCTTGAGTCAGTTCCATTTAAGCCCAAACCTTCTGCTATATTTTTCACTCTTCTCCTTGCTACCACACACTCATCTCCACAAGTCACCCATTGAAATGACTTCGCAATCCATTATTTATACATGACATCAACTTAGGAACAAACATCTAAGTCGGCACACATCCACAAGAACATCTGCAAGATGAATAACTCATCCGGTCGGCCAGCCTAAGTAAGAACACCTTCATTCGGAAGTATTTCTTCAATTCCAGGCTCCAACTCTTATGTGGACTGACAACACAAACTGAACATGATCCAAGGATCTCCACAATCTTTCTTGAATCACCAGGAACATCCGCACTTCCTCTACTTACTGAAATTTCTCTCTCCTACTTCCAGAACCTCAAGAACACGATCTGCCATTACTGTTACAAAGGAGTGGATGCTTCCGGACCTTCAAACCATGATCAAATAGAGATTACACATTATAAGGACTTCCCCAACACTCCTTCTGATCCGCAGAATAGGATAATATATTTCCAGATCCCACCAGACCTTTTTGTAATGCTCTGTCACTTTTGAACATCTCCCAGAACCGGTTCTACTTGATCGATCACAATTTCTTCATATCTTCATGCGGACCTTTGAAATCTTAACTAGAACATCTTAAGACTCATATCCACAAACCCTTTAATCCGCATCTTCTGATCCTCAACCTGTCTTGAGCTTTTGCCTTGCTATCATCATTGTTCTTCACTATTCCTGACTGAGACTAATTTACTCAATATCCTCAGTGTTCAGCTCTTCCAATCTCTCATTAATGTAACATGAGTATGTTGACATCAATGACAACACCGGTTAAACCCATACTTGCAACAATCTCCCCCTTTGTCATTGATGGCAACATATGATGTGAAAAACCATCAAGACAAGAACTTCTCCTTGTTGTCACAACTCCCCCTATCAACAATAACTATTCACATGTCTTCTCTTCCTGTACTGCTCCCCCTTTGGTCATCAACCACTTTTTTTCACATGTCTTCTCTCCCCCTTTGACATCAATGGCAAAGGGCACATACTTGCAGCTTCAGAATCACACCTGCTGCTCCCCCTGAGTAGCAACTCCCCATCATCAATCTGGATCACAAGATTATGACTGTGATAACCACTGGATTGGTACACATCAGTGCATCTTAGTTCACCACTGGAGGGGCAATAACCCCTAACTTCTCCCCGAGATACTCAAAAGAGTCCTTGGGAAGAGGTTTAGTGAAGATATCTGCAATCTGATCCTTGGAGGGCACATACTCTAGTCTGACTTCATCCATGTTCACTTGCTCTCTCAGAAAGTGAAGCTTGATAGATATATGCTTAGTCTTAGAATGCAACACCGGATTCTTAGAAATATTTATTGCACTTGAATTATCACAGAAAATTGTGATGGGCTCCTCATACTCTACTTTAATATCTCTTAGCATCTGCTTCATCCACAAAACTTGAGTGCAACTACCTGCTGCTGCAATGTATTCTGCTTCAGTTGTAGACAGGGATATTGCCTCTTATTTCTTGCTTCGCCAAGAAACCAATCTCTTTCCCAAAAAGAATGCTCCACCACTGGTACTCTTCTGGTTATCCACATCTCCTGCCCAATCAACATCTATATATGCATGAAAAGAGAAATCATGATCTTTAGGATACCACAACCCATACTCAACTGTCCCCTTTAGATATCTAAAAATCCTCTTGATTGCCATAACATGAGATTCTCTAGGATCAGCTTGGAATCTAGCAATAAGACCAATAACCTACATAATGTCTGGTCTAGTTTGAGTGAGATACAACAATCCTCTAATCATTGACCTATACTTTGTCTGATCAACCTTGGGAGAGTCATCATCTTTTCTCAACTTGCATCCGGTTGCCATTGGAGTGTTCATTGGCTTTGAGTCTTCCATCCCAAATTTCCTCAACAATTCTTTCACATATTTTGACTGAGAAATGAAGATTCCTTTCTTTGTTTGAGTAATTTGTAGGCCCAAAAAGAAATTCATTTCTCCAAGCATGGACATCTCAAACTCAGTTTTCATTTGACTTGCAAAAGTTTTACACATACTATTTCTTCCTCCAAAAATGATATCATCAGCAAATACTTCAACAATTAAGATATTTTCATGATCAATTTTGAAATACAAGTTACTGTCAGCAGTACCTTTGTTGAAACCAATCTTTAAGAGATGCTTATCCAATCTTTCATACTAGGCTCTTGGGGCTTGCTTCAGTCCATATAGTGCTTTTTTCAATTTGCAGACCATGTCACCATGATCAGACAATTGAAATCCATCCGGTTGCTCAATGTACACTTCTTCCAAATTACCATTTAGGAAGGTAGATTTGACATCCATTTGATACACCTTGAAATCCTTGAAGGCAGCAAATGCAAGAAATAATCTGACTACTTCAATTCTTGCCACCGGAGCAAAAGTCTCTTCAAAATCAACTCCTTCAATCTAAGAGTAACCCTTGCAAACCAATCTAGCTTTATTTCTGATTAATTCACCAGCTTCATTCAGTTTGTTTCGGAAGACCCATTTGGTTCCAATCACAGTCTTTTTTCTAGGTCTGGGAACAAGATCCCAAGTGTGATTTTTCTCAATTTGCATTAGTTCTTCCTCCATTGCTTTTGACCAATTTTCATCATTGCAAGCTTCATTCACTATCGTAGGTTCAATCTTAGAAATTAGACAATACTCATCTGAATTTTGAGCAATTCTCCTCCTTATTTACACTCCTTTGCTTTTGTCACCTATGATTTGATCTTCAGAATGGTTCGGCATTACATACCTTGGAACTTTGGGAGTTTCTTGCACCACTAACTCTTGATCAGTCTCATTGAGATTTAACTCTTCTTCTTGATTTACCGAATCAACTTGACTTTGTTTCTCAGAAGAGGCTTGGATACTTTGAATCTGAACATCATTCTGATTGTCTTCATCATACTCATGAATTCTTGAGGGTCTTTCAACTTCTTCATCCACCTTCACATTTACACTTTCTACAATCTTTCTCAGTCTCTTGTTGTAACATCGGTATGCTTTACTTTGAGTAGAGTAACCCAAGAATATTCCTTCATCACTTCTAGCATCAAACTTTCCTAGATCTTCATCCCTTTTAATGTAACATCTGCTACCAAAAAATTTGAAATATCTCACAGTGGGAGTAATGCCAAACCAAAGTTCATAAGGAGTCTTATCGGTATTGTTTCTGATTTGAACTCGATTGAGAGTGTAGATTGCAGTGCTGACAGCTTCTCTCCAATAGATCTAAGGAACATTTGCTTCCATCATCATGGTCCTGGATGCTTCCTGGATGGTCTGGTTCTTTCTCTCAACTACTCCATTCTGCTGTGGAGTTCTAGGGGCAGACAACTATCTCTTTATTCCATGTTTTTCACAGAAGTCTATGAACTCACCAGATGTGAATTCTCCACCTCTATCAGACCTCAGACATTTCAATTTTAATCCGGTTTCATTCTCCACCATGGCCTTGAATATTTTGAATTTCTCAAGTGCTTCTGATTTTTCTTTTAGAAAAGTTACCCACATCATCCGGGAATGGTCATCAATTAGAAACATGAAGTACCTATCACCTTGGATACTCCTAACTCTTGCCGGACCACAAAGGTCAGTATGAACTAAGTCCAATAGTCTGGTAGAAGACAATTCCTTACTTTTGAATGTGACTCTGCTCAATTTCCCCAACTGAAATTCTTTGCACAAGCTATTAGTAGGTTTCACTAATTTTGGAAGATCTCTTACAACTTGAGTATTGCTTATCTTGATGATATTATCAAAATTCACATGACACATCCTCCTATGCCATAACCAACTCTGATCAATTTGAGCAAATAAGCAATTTTTAGTAGTACCAACCAAGTGGAAGATATTACCTTTAGTTTGAGTACCAGATGCAATCTCTATTCCAGAACTTTCAAAGATCTTGCACTTTCCATTCCTGAATTTGAGATCATAGCCCTTGTCCACCAGTTGTCCAACACTAAGAAGATTGTGCTTTAAACCTTCAACATACAGTACATTACAGGTTTTGTTCTTTCCATCAAGAGAAATAGTTCCTCTACCTCTGATTCTGCCAGTAGAATTGTCTCCAAACTTTACAATTCCTCCTTCATACTTTTCCAACTTTATGAACTTATTCTTGTCACCTGTCATATGGTGATAGCATCCACTGTCAATGACCCAATCATCCTTTGTTTCAACTTGGGCAGCCAGAGCTCTTTCTTCAACTTTATGATTGATAGATACAAAGAATATAGGTTCCTCTTCTTTGATGGCAATAAACACCCATTCATTACCGGATTTGTTTCCTGTCTCTGATTCATCATCTGTTACTCCTTCATTATCATCTCCTTCATGAACATAGTAACAATTCTTTTGAAACCTTGGTCTGTTAGGATTTGGTCTTGAAAATCTTTCCGGACATCTTGAGGCAAAATGACCAATTTTATTGTAGTTAAAACACTTAAAAGGTAATTTTCCTTCATACTTACCGGATCCTCTTGGCAGTCTCTTAGCAATAAGAGCTTCAAGATGAGAAGTTTCAACTTCTTCTTCTTCCAAGTCTTTTCTTACTTTTTCATACCATGATAGGTTCCTTGAAGAGTTTTCTCCTGGATCAAATCTTTGTTTCCCTTTTACAGAGGTACTGGCTTTGAATGCAGATTCAGTCTTTAGGGGATCATCTCCAAACTCAACCATTTCAAAAGCAGCCAACTTACCAATCAATTGATCTCTTGTAATTGTTGTGTGAGCTCTGAATTCTTCAATTGTAAAAGCCTTCATTTTATAAGAATCAGGAAGGGATCTGAGAACTTTGCCAACAATCTCATCTTCACTCATGGTTCCACTTGCATTTCTAAGTTCACAGACCAGCTCATTTACTCTTGGCATGAAGGTGGTAATATTTTCATCATCTCTCATCTTCAATTTTTCAAATTTCCCTTTTAGACTTTGTAACCTTGTACATTTGACAAGCTAATCTCCTTCATGCAAAAGTTCTAGTTTATTCTAGATCTCAAAGCCAGTTGGTAGATCAATAACATTTGAGAGTTCTAAATCAGATAGCGAGCTTAATAGAGCCTCTTTGGTCCGCAGATTGTTTTCAGCATCTATGATTTCATTTAGGGTTGTCAGACCACCCTGTGGAGGTACATAGGCCTTTTTAACCATAGACCAGTACACAAATCCCATACACTACAAGTGACATTCCATGCGACCTTTCCAAAGAGCAAAGTTAGTTCCATCAAACTTTGGACTATCCTTCTTGTAGGATGACATCCTGGATCTCCTCAAGCGGTTAAGCTCCTTTTAGAGGAACCTGGCTCTGATACCAATTGTTAGATTTAGAGAAGACAACTGAGAGGGGGGGTGAATCAGTTGTCCAAAACTTTCTTTACTTTCAACACTTAAATTCACTTAGCAGGATAACAATAAATCAAACAATAAACTTAATGCATTTAATCAAGAGCAGATAACACATTAACACAAGAGACACCAAGATTTTGACGTGCAAAACCCAGTTAAGGGAAAAACCATGGGGTGATTAACCCAAGATTGTATTCTTGGTTAGAAGAATAGAAGGAACAAAATGGCACATGCCAATTAGGGCTCACTACCTGAACACACTTCTCACAAGAGGCTCACTGCCTACAAGAGACACACTGTCTACAAAAGAGTGATTATCACATACTTGAATTGGAAGATAGCATCTTCACCATGCTTGAGTCAGTTCCATTTAAGCCCAAACCTTCTGCTCTATTTTTCACTATTCTCCTTGCTACCACACACTCATCTCCACAAGTCACCCATTGAAATTACTTCGCAATCCCTTATTTATACATGACATCAACTTAGGAACAAACATCTAAGTCGGCACACATCCACAAGAACATCCACAAGATGAATAATTCATCCGGTCAGCCAGCCTAAGTAAGAACACCTTCATCCGGAAGTATTTCTTCAATTCTAGGCTCCAACTCTAATGCGGACCAACAACACGAACTGAACATGATCCAAGGATCTCCACAAGCTTTCCTGAATCACCAGGAACATTTGCACTTCGTCTACTTACTAAAATTTCTCTCTCCTGCTTCCAGAACCTCAAGAACACGGTCTGCCATTACTGTTACAAAGGAGTGGATGCTTTTGGACCTTCAAACCATGATCAAATAGAGATTACACATTATAAGGACTTCCCCAACACTCCTTCCGATCTACAGAATAGGATAATGTATTTCTAGATCCCACCGGACCTTTCTGTAATGCTTTGTCACTTCTGAACATCTCACAGAACCGGTTCTACTTGATCGATCACAACTTCTTCATATCTTCATGCAGACCTCTAAAATCTTAACTGGAACATCTTAAGACTCATATCCACAAACCCTTTAATCCGCATCTTCTAATCCTCAACCTATCTTGAGATTTTGCCTTGCTGTCATCACTGTTCTTCACTGTTCTTGACTGAGACTAATTTACTCAATATCCTCAGTGTTCAGCTCTTCCAATCTCTCATTAATGCAACATGAGTATGTTGACATCAATGACAACATCGGTTAAACCCACACTTGCAACACCCATGGGCCTGTTAGAGATATTTCCTCGCTAGAAGGGGCATCTATATGCAAGAATTCAATGTAGAAAATATCTGAATCCATCAAGTAGCTGGAAGATATTTGTGCCATCAATACAAACTGCTGAATCACCAACCTACAAAAATTAATGCAAAATATCTACTCTTACAAGCTTTTACAACACTTTAAGTCAGCCTCTAATATTGTCGGCTGAGTTTGCGCATTCCATCTTTAGTCGAGAACCATCCTGATATCCAGACATGCATATATCCATATCCGGATCATGAATTTTCGATCATAATTTCAAAGTGTGGATATCCCTCAAAAAGCCCACCAAATGAAAGAGGATGAAATTCTAAGAAATTTCACCTTTTGGATAATGCAGAAATTCCCCACAATGAAGAAGATATTCGTGGTTAAAGTTGTGGTCAACAGGCACATGGATATCTAGGAATATCCCCAAGGTCCACACATTTGCAAATATCCATATGATATAGCCTGGATGAACATAAAAGTCTCAAAATTCTGATATCCGTATGCACCTGTCAAATTTACCTCAATGGTTATTTAGGCTGTCATTTGCATGAATACCTAATGTCTAGATGTTAACTTGATAACTGGATATTAGCTCAATATCTGGATGCTTCTTTATGTCCATGCCTGCTGAACTAATGTCCATATCCTGATGACATCATCGTCATAAGGTACTTCTTTGGAAAGGATTTGGATGATGTCATCGGGACATACGCCTTAAGGATCAGGACATAGGTAGATGTCTGGAGCCTAGCTTTAAATTTAGACCATTAGATGAAGCCACCTTGGATAGATGAATGACCATCATACATCACATATAACTGCTGTGGCTCAAGGACAAAATCATGATGTAAAGGAAATCCATGATGAGATGGGAGGTTGCCACGCATCCCCATGCCTTAAAAAAAAACTTTACTACCAACTGCCATTGCACATCACCAAAAGTTTGAAGCATAGAAGATACAAACTATGATGCGAAGGAGCATTGTGATGAGCTGAGAGGATGCCACACATGGAAGAAAGATAAGGTAGGTTGAAAAGCCTTCACATATGAATCTCATTGCATATCACCGTTAGGGATGGAGCGCCAGGGATTTAAATGCGAGGCGAAGGAGGAATGTGATGGAGAACTTAAGTTAGGATATTTTATGCACATGCACAAAAGTTTGTTTTAAAAGGTGGTCACGCAAGGAAATATGAAAAAAGGGGGCTTTAGAAAAGATCTAGACCTTAGCAAAGGTCCGGATATTAAGAAAATATCTGAATATTATCTAAGGTCCAGATATCGACTAAGGTCTAGATATTAAAACAATATCTAGATATCTAGACGACAGACATCCATGCCAAAACTAACCCAAAAAGATAGGAATTTCTGTGAAGGTAAAACTTTGAAGAGTTAAGGTTTCTGGGTTTTTCTGGGTTTTTTGTAGGGATTCTCTAGGTGAGAGTTTGGGGATTTTTACAAGGTAGAATGCTAAAAATTGAAAGATTTAAGGTTTGATGAGCTAGGTTCTAAGGGATTTCAAGGGAATTTTCAAGGTGAACTATTTGACTTTGGATAGAGGAAAATAGGTCAACATATACTATAACATCAAATGGAAAGAGAATTACATTGATTCCATTGGAAGATGAGCCTAAAAGTGAAGTATGTAGAAATGCTAGAATCTATTTGGTTGATGGAAGGAAATTTCTCGATGGTTTGAGACATGAGAATATGTGTTATGCTTTGATTCCTAAGAAGCCTAGAACCCTAAAACTAGAGACAGAAGAATCACAACCAGAGGAGATAACTAAATTGTTGATAGAGTATGAGGACATCATATCAGATAATGTACATGAAGGATTGCCACCAATAAGGATTATCAGTCTTCATATGGATCTTATACCTAGAGCTAGTTTGCCTAACAAAGAAGCACATAGAATGACACCAAAAGAGAATGAAGAGTTGAATAGATAGATACAAGAGTTGCTAAGGATAGGTTTGATAAGAGAAAGCTTGAGCCCTTGTGTAGTACCTGTAGTGCTAGCACTAAAGAAGGATGGAGAATGGATGATGTGTACAAACTCTAGAGAAATCAACAAGATCGCAGTTAAGTATAGATTTCCCTTTCCTAGGATGGATGGCATTATGGACTGTTTGAGTGGAGCAAAGTATTTTACAAAGATAGACTTGAGGAGTGGATACCATTAGATCGGGATAAAAGAAGGAGATGAATGGAAGGCTGCTTTCAAGACAAATGAAGGATTGTATGAGTGGTTAGTGATGCCTTTTGGATTAACAAATGGACCAAGTACTTTCATGAGGTTGATGAATGAAATCTTCAAGAAATTCTTAGGTAATTTTGTTATTGTATACTTGGATGATATTTTGATTTTCAGTAAGACAAAGGAAGAACATTTGTGGCACCTGAGACAAGTATTGCAGAGGTTGAGACAAGATAAATTGTTGATAAACATCAAGAAGTGTAGTTTCATGAAGGAAGAATTGGTATACTTGAGATTTCTGATTTCTGTGGAGTGATTGAAGATGGACCTTGAGAAAGTTAGAGCAATTGTTGAGTGGCCAACACTTGAGAGCATTGGAGAAGTCAGATCATTTCATGGATTGGCTAGTTTCTACTAGAAGTTCATCAGAAATTTCAGTTCAGTATGCACACCTATGACAGAGACAATAGAGGTGACAGAAAAGACTTTAAGTGGACATTAGGAGTAAATAAAAGTTTTGAATTATTGAAGCAGAAAGTGATAGAGCAACCAATGTTAGCATTATCAGATTTTAATAAGGTATTTCAAGTAGATTGTGATGCAAGTGGAAATGCAATAGGAGAAGTGTTAAGTCAAGAAGGTAGACCAATAGCATATTTCAGTGAGAAGTTGAATGATGCAAGGAGAATATATTTAGTTTATGATTAGGAATTCTATGCCATAATTCAAGCCTTGAAGAACTGGAGACATTATTTATTGCCAGAGGAATTTGTGTTGTATACAGATCATCAAGCTTTGCAGTATCTAAACAATCAAGGAAAGTTGAATCAGAGACATATGAGATGGGTAGAGTTCATGTAGAGTTACACCTTTGTACTAAAGCATAGGAGTGGAAAATAAAACAAAGTTGCAGATGCTTTGAGTAGAAGAAGGAACTTGTTGATAGAGATGAGAGTTGAAGTATTAGGTTTTGAAGAACTGAAGAACATGTATGAAGAAGACCTTGATTTTGTAGAACCATGGAAGACACGTAAAGAACCTCTTGTGAGAGATATAAGTAAGTGGTTGGATTGTTTCATTTAGGAGGATATGGTTTTCAAAGGAAATCAGTTGTGTATACCTAGGAGTTCAATGAGAGACAATCTGATAAAGGAGAAGCACAGTGGTGGATTGGCAGGACATTTTGGAATTGACAAGACAATGGCTTTGGTAAGTGAACCCTACTTTTAGCCTCAGATATCGAAGGATGTCAAGAAGTTTCTGTAGAGTTGTAGAGTATGTCAAGTTGCAAAAGGAAGTAGTCATAATAGTGGGTTATACAAATCTTTGACAGTACCGGAGAGACCTTAGGAAGACATAAGCATGGATTTCATATTAAGATTGCTGAACACATAGAGAGGACATGATTCTATATTTGTAGTGGTGGATAGATTTTTAAAGATGGCATATTTCATACCTTGCAAGAAGACAAATGATGCAATGCATGTAGCTGACCTATTTTTCAAGAAGATTGTGAGATTGCATGGATTACCTAAGAGCATAATTTTAGACATAGATACAAGATTCATTGGATACTTTTGGAAGACACTTTGGAAGAAGATGAAGATAGATTTGAAGTTCAGTTCAACATTTCATCCACAGACTGATGAACAGACATAAGTGGTAAATAAGAGTTTGGGTAACTTGTTGAGATGTTTGGTTGGAGAGAAGACAGGAAATTGGGATCTCATTCTATCACAAGCAGAGTTTGTATACAATAATTTAGTGAATAGGACCACATGAAAGACACCATTTGAGATTGTGACAGGAACTAACCCTAGAGGAGTAGTAGAATTGAGAGATATCAGTATGGAGAATAAGAGAAGTACAGAAGCAGAAGAATTTGCAAGACACATGGAGATAATACATAATTAGGTTAAGAATCATTTAGAGGAGATGAACAACAAGTATAAGGAGCAAGAAGATGAGAAAAGAAGACAAAGAATTTTTAGTATGAGATGAGGTAATGGTAATTTGAGAAAAGAGAGATTTCCAGTGGGTACATATAAAAAATTGAAGATGAATAAGTTTGGACCATGTAAGATACTCAAGAAATTTGATTTGGGAAATGCATATATGAAGTGGAGCTACTAGACACATTGGGTATAGAACCTATTTTCAATATTGTAGACCTATACCAATACCATGAAGGAGAATCTAGTGACAACATTGAAGAAGACTTGAAGAAGCAGTTACCACAAAAAGCACCAAAGAAGATAGAAGAGATCTTGGGCATCAGAATTGGATGCAATACTAGAGGAAAGCAATACAAGGAATACTTGGTAAAATGGAAGGCAGACTAGAAGAAGACTCATCTTGGATTTATCAAGATGAGGTGGACCACCTTGGTTTTCCTCTAGCCCTAGCAAAGTGAGGGACTCACTTTTTCAACAATCCTGACTGTCTGATGCAGAAGCATACCTAGTTGTAGAGAAATCTTGCATCAACCAAAAATATTTGCATTCTTTCTTTGTTTCTTTCATTTTCTAATTCATTTTAGTTCAGATAGTCAGAAGTAGTTTTAGTAGTTTGGTCTGCATTTGACTTCATTTCCATTTCAGAGCTTGCGAAGCAGGATTTAACATCTAGACATCATCATGCACATCATATCAAAAATTTAGATCATTTGGATCAGATTTTGGAAAGATATCGCTATCAGAAGATCAACTATTTTCTCAGAATAGAGCATTGAGATAGTCAACTGAAGGATAAGGTTTGTGGAGCACCTCCATGACTTGTGAAGCTAAATGAAACATCATTCAAAGTACTTTGGGACATGGCTAACCTTCCCTAAGATCCGCACCTTGTTTCATTCATTTGTAGAGGATTTCCATATGTTTCAGGCTGACCTATTTGCTAATACACATTACATCTCTTCCATTGGAGTTTGTAATCTTTCTTGGCTGACCCAGAGGATTCTTGCAATTCAGAGATGATATATAATCATGTAATAGATGGATAGGAAAGAAGTTAGTTAGTGATAGATAGTTCTGGAGTTAGATTTTGTTCTGTAAGGTGCTTCAAAGCCATATCTTGCGCATATGTTGTAACTGGAGAATTAGGCCTGTGAGCCCTAATTTGTAAACCCACATGTTGCCAGCATATCTACATTTTGAATCTATGCTATATTGAGTATTTGAATCATTCTTGGCATTCCATAATTAAGTTTCTTCCATTGTGTTTACTCTTACTGCATGACCTAGATAGTTCACTCTATGGACCCTCCTAACTGTGACTGCACCAATTTCTAAGGACTTGGAATGGTCCAAAAAATCTTGAGGAAGAAGCCAAACTTGTGTACAAGAATTGGAAGGGATTTCTTTTTAAGTTTTGGTGAAATCAAAACTTACCACAATTAGTGAAATCATCAAACACCACTGTGAACTTATCAAATGATATGGTGAATTCATCTACATAATCATAATAATAGGGTTCATACTTTGATGAATGTGCAATCACCCTAGCTCAAATGTAATTCACCCCTACAAAAATAGTAAATTTACAACATTCTAGGGAAGGTTGGAATGTATGATTTTGATTGTTTTGTACAAATTCTCGGAGCAAAGGTTTTTCATTGGTTTTCATGTTTGAGAAAAAACTTTTGCTCTATGAAGAAAACTTGTGATTGTTTTGTTCAACTTCTTGGCAAAGATTGGTACTCATGGTTTTCCTCTTGGAGTAAAGGTGTTGCATGTTATTGCCACTATTGAGTAGGGTTCTTGGAGCTACATCATGGTTTGTAGGTTGTGGAGTTTGGTTGATCATCTTGTGATTTTACTACATTGTACTTGATTTATTGATAGTGGATATGAAGATTTTCCCCCTCTTACTAGAGTTTTTCATTTTCTTATTGTTTCTCTACGTCAAATCTATTGTTATTGTCATTATCATGTACTTTATTGTTGTTATTTTATGTTTCTATACTCTTTGTGATAATGTATGAATGCAATCACATGTATGTCAAATGAATTTACAACTACTAACACTAACAACACTATCTAAGGGGTGTTTTGTGAGAATCCAACCATAGATAAATCCATTGTTGATGAGATACTTGGGAGTATCTCACTAACTTTAAGCATCAAATTTGCATCAAAGTAGGCTTGAGATAACTTAACTATGATTAAGTATATTAATTTGGTGGATTTCTAGGGTTATTCCCACTACATGGTCTACTGGAAGTGGAAATTTAAGAGCTTTTGAGCTTGATATAAGTAGCCAAGAGTGGAATATATAATAGAGGTGGATAGAACAAGAAGGGGATATATATGGATCAAGGAGAAGCGAGGCTATGAAAGTTAGAAGAGGATGTTTCCATGATTTTGAGGCATATGGGTAAGATGGACATGTTTGATAGTTTCTTACTTGTCAGTACTAAAAAAATTAGGCATAGAAAATATGTCATAACCCTCCTTCCTAGACCCTTAATTTTGTTTATTTAATTTTATCTATTATTAGGTCTAGAATAGAAATTGCTAAAATTGATAATTTAATTTTATGTTTAATTTAAAGTTAAAATAAATAAATTAGTTCAAATGTGAGCATGTTATTTTTAAAATTAAAAATAAATAGCAAGTAACATCAACATTTACAAGAAAATGCAGACTGTAGATCTAAGTTTATTCTATGTTAGTGTTATATTTTACCCTCGTGTGATGGATAAATAAGATAATTAGAACATGTGGTGGATTATAGATTAGTGTGATAGATTAAACCATACATCAAGTAAAATAATCATTCATTCATACACTATTCATACATATATTAGATTCCTCAACATCCATATATTAATTATATCATCATATGTACATATTCATCAGTTCCTTAACACATATTGATATCTCATACAATAATCTCTCATATATCTATTACAATCTCTCAATATCTCAAACTCTTATCTCTCTCTTTCTTACACAAATACTCACATCACTCTCATCTCATATACTTTTATCCTATCTCTCTCACATCTATTCTCTCATCTAGATATTGTTTTATCTTCTATTCATACATGGTATATATGCTCATGAATACATCCAGGGAAATGTTCCTCTTTATGTTCCTTCATGATATGCTTCTTTGTATGTACTATAGGTTGATTTTGGGTACCACACTATTGTTTCCTTGCTTGTGATGACTTTAACTTTCTTTGTCCTACTTGGGGGTGTGTTCTCTTGCTGCCAACATTTGGTACCCTTGTGGATTTTCACCATTGGCCTCCATTAGGCCATCCTTTCAAGTTTTTAACTTGATTGGAGTGACATGGCTCTATCATACCAACATCGCACCCTAGGTTGACCCATGTCTTATCCTCAAGACACATTGACTCTATCTCCAAGTGCTCTAAAAAGAATGAGTGGGGCTAGTGTTTGTCTATTTTTTTCTCAAATCTATATTACTTTAAAAATGTTAATAAAAATCTGTACAAGATCTTGTAGCATGGTCAAATATTTTTGTAGATACTTCACAAGTGGTTGTATGTATTGATCCATTGTAGCACCACTTTCTATAAGAGATGAATATGTCTATTAATTGTGATTAGTAGAGTCTTTCCCTCATTGACAAACGAAGGAATAGTGAGAGATCCTACCATTTTTTGGGCATCCATGAGGAGTTTTGTGATTGGGGCTAAGCATAGACCCATCACTTCTCTTAATTAATTCATTTGTGAGATGATGTTATTTCTTTGTTCTCACAATTGGTTGTATTTAGTATACATATTTTAAATCTATACCTTAAGGGAACCATCAAAGTCCTTCATAGCATCATTATAATTTGAGGTTTGTATTATTTATATCTCCACATTATCTATCTAGATCTTCAATGCTTTGGTGGAGGTGGACCAACTCAAACAATACTAGTAGAGTGTGTTGATGTTTTTGTAGATTTATTTTATTTTAGAAATTTCTTTATTAAGTTCATTTTATGCTACTTTGCACACTTATCCCTTATCGTTTCCAATTATTTTCTCTCCTATTCTACCAAGATTTGCTCCTTGAATTTTTTTTTCTCATCCCAATTCCTAAGTTCTTCTAGTAACCCACTGACTACTGTGCCCAATTTCTACTCTAGTGGTAAAGAATTATCTATTATAACTTGTGGTAGTTGTGGTTGAATCTCAGTGACTGTAATCTTTATTGTTTTGGTAGTGGTCACATATTATGTGACAAGATGTTCCCTAGAAATTGCTTTGTAATATATCACCTATCTCAAATTGTTGGTTGAGAGAGATCTATGCTAAATCTACTTGTGGTTGCTAATGTGGAAGTGAAGAAGCCTAGCATCATATTAATGACTAGTTGTAGTTGCTTTTGATTTGTAATGAACTCTAATTTTATCAATATGATCAAGAATTTGAGATGACATAGGAGTAATTAGTTCTTGAATTGTCAATGATTGGTCTCCACCTACAAATACTCCTTTTCCTTCTTCTATTTTTATCTTCTCTTCCGTTATTTGTTAAAACCACCACCTTATGGTGTGTCTTGTTGTGGATGCTCAATTTGTTACTCCTCTCCTTTACTGTGTGGTGCCTCTTGTGATTTTTTTCTCTCCAACTTCCTTCTATTCATTTGTTTTTGCCTCTTCTTCACTAATAGGTATTGATATCTCAATTTGACATATGTATATATCCTCTTCCCCTTGCGCATTGCCATCCTAGATATCCCTGACTAACTCCTTCATACATATTCCAACTATACCATAATCCATCTATTCTAGTTGACTTAATTTTTCTTTCTTTCCTTCAACTTTCTTAGGTAGTAGGCTATCATAGGCCTTCTTGGTGGCATCCATTGTTTTATTCCTAACTTTTCCCTTAGACTCATCTATTTGAGATAAGAGAGTATAAACTCTCTACTTAGATCTCAACACTTTGTTTTATGAATATCTTAGCTATGCTATGTTGTTTAGGGATAGGTCTAAGTCTTAAGCCATTTATTCTAGAGTATCTTTTCTAATGCTTTCCTCTAGCTATGCTACTTCTCCTTTTGCCACAATGGAATCTACCAACCTCTCCAAAAATGTTTTATTATATCTACCATTCGATATGGAGTAGCAACAATGTAGTTCAATCTGGCTTGGAGAATCACCTCCTTATTTTCTGTTGATGCATTTGTGTGCATTTTTACCACTTATAATGGTTTTCCCAATGTAAATAGTGATATATACAAAATTTGTTGATTCATTATTTTCTCCTTCTCCTTCTATACCTCTTCTTTAGGCTTTTTTGTCCTCTTTTTTTGGTCACTTATTTCCTCCACACTTTTAGTTTTTCCTATTTGAGCCCTTGTGACTCTCTACAATACTTTTTCTTTGGTAATATTAATTACAACTACTTTCTCCTCTTCCTCTTCCTCTAATATTTGATCAAATTTTGTCTTTTCCTTCTATTTGTGTCTCAATTTCCCCTATAAAGGCCCTACTTCTCCCTTCTTCTCTGTACTCATTTGGAGTAGCATTGTTAGAAAATGAGGGTAACAAATACTCAAACAAAAATCTGATTACAATATGTAATTGATCTCAAATAGTGTAATGAAGATTGCATTCAAAAATTAAAATCACAACATAGAAACAAACACCATAGAAGAATAACACTAGATATAACGTGGAGAAAACACTTTCAAGTAAAAAACTCCACCAAGAAAAGAGGCTCAAGTATTATTATCTTCCAAAATAGAATAACATAATACACACACTTCCTTCTTCTCTCCAACCTTCACTTCGGCAGCACCTATATACAAAAATCTATCATACTGCACAACACATACATAGCAATATACTTATAGAAGTATTTTCCCTCTAATCTAGGCTCCCACTTTCTCTCTCCCTAGAATGTCCAACATGCAAATATTAAATGACTTCTTACATGAACATGACACTTGTCCAAAGTCATCCATGCAAAGTTGGATGCCCAAGAAAAAAAATGGTCTCTTATAGCATCTTATGACACATCATAACCATCATAGATTCTCCTAAAAAGTATCTTCCCAATATGGGTGCCTAGAGCTAAACATAGCATCTTAAAACTATTAATTACTTGTCATAAGATGTCATAGAATCTTATGACAACTTATAGCTGTCATAGATTCTCTTACATGCACTCACCAAATTTATGATGTGTGTCATACATGCTGAAAATAGCTGATTCCTCCAAGGTGGTACCTACACAAATTTACTCATAATTTTTACAATTTCTAACCATAAATGTCACTCCATAATTACCTTTGGTAAATATGGAATTACCACTATCGGTGAAAATACCTCATTTTGTTATGGTTAATTACAAATTACAAATAATAAAATGGAATAAATACAATATTGGGATTTACAAGGTTAATGACAGCTTATCCCAACATTCTCCCACTTGACATTATACATTGTAAATAAATCCATAGGAAATCAAATGAAAATAATCAAGCACTAGAAACAAGGCCCATCGCCTCTCTGCACCATGCAAATTTCTCTGTGCTCATAGGCTTGGTCAATGAATCTGCAACATTCTCCTAAATGTCTATCTTCTTCAGCTCAATTTGTCCATTTGCAACTAATTCTTGAATGAAGTGATACTGGACATCAACATGCTTAGTCCAAGCATGATACATAGGATTCTTGGCGAAACAGATAGCACTCTGGCTATCACAACAATTCTGAATGACCCTACAATCAAAACCAATACCTATACACAGTCTCCTCAACCAAACTACCTCCTTAGAGAAATGAGTAGCAGCCATATACTCTACTTCAATGGTGGACAAAGAAACTGTGGGATGCCTTTTGCTCATCCAACCCACTGCTCCTCCAAACAAAGAAATACATAGCCACTAGTGGACCTTTGACTATCCAAGTCACCTGCCCAATCTGCATCAACAAAGATCCCTATATATCTAAAGTTTTATCAGCACTATCCGTACTAGAATAAACCAAATAATAATGAGTACCTGCAAGATATTCAAACACCCTCTTCACATAATTCTAATGCTATCTACTAGGGTTAGACATAAATATGCTAAAAAATCCACTGCTTGCGCAATATCTGGCCTAGTACAAACCATTGCATACATTAAACTCCCTACAACACTAGCATATGGCACATTAGACATATCCTCAAAATCATCCTCATTCTTTGGACACATATCTAATGAAAGCTTAGTACCAATGGGTAAAGGAACTCTAGCTGGGTTATAGTCCTACATACTAAATCTCTGCAAAATGGTATTGATATACTTACTCTGAGATAACCTAAGATTTCTATTACCTCTATCCCTCCTAATCTCCATACCTAGAAAATACCTGGAAGCACCAAGATCCTTCATATTGAATGCACCTGAAAGTTGGGCTTTCAGCTTACTGATCATACCCTTAGTATTTCTAAAAATAACATGTCATCAACATACGATGCAATGATTAGTATAGAATCATCAATAGAATGAATGTAAACACAATGATCCTCTTCGCTCCTAACAAAACCCAATTTCAACATAGATGAGTCAAACTTTTGATACCACATTTTAGGGGACTTTCAAACTATAAAGAGACCTCTTTAACCTTCAAACCCAATTTTCTTTTCCTTTTGCCTCAAAACTAGTAGGCTGTTGCATATAAATTTCTTCCTTAAGATCCCCATGCAAGAATGCAGTCTTAACATCCATTTTCTCTATTTTCCAATTAAAAGAAACAACAATGGATAAAAGAAATCTAATAGAAGTTAACTTAGCAATAGGAGAGAAAATTTCATCGAAATCAACTCCCTCTCTGGGAGTAGCCCTTGGTTACCGGTCTAGCCTTGTACTTCTCCAATGAACCATCTGCTCCAAACTTCTTCTTAAAGACCCACTTGCAACCTATGGCCTTTATTCCTTTGGGCAAATGAACAAGATCCCATGTGTTACAAGAGTCTAAAACCATCATCTCCTCCTACAGGGATAACTATCAAGACTCACTATCATCTGCATGAATAGCTTCCCTGTAGGATCTAGGTTCATTGTCAGTACTTAATAAAACAAATACACAACAAAAATCTAGTGGGCTATACCTATCAACTAGGTTCCATTGTCTTGTGGATCTCCTCAAGGGTGGAGTAAGAGACTCAACTTGTTCTTCTGCATGATCATCTACACCAACTTCTTCTATTACAAAAGATTCTTCCTCATCAGGACTACTAGAATCTTCTTCTTCTTCACCCTCCAATCGGTCATTGTCTTATTCCTAAGGTGCATCTTCATGCTATAAGTCAAAATGCACTCTCTTTGATCTTTCTTTCTCTTTTGGTTGCTCAGGTTTAGAAATAACTCTAAGTTCCTTGAAAATAACATCTCTAGAGAAAACAATTTTTCTAGTTAGAGGATCCCAAATCTTATAACCTTTAACATTCTCACCATATCCAATGAAGATGCATTTCTACACTTTTGGATCCAACTTAGATCACTTTTACTTAGGCACACATACAAAAGCCTCATAGAAAAAAACCCTTAAATGTGAGACAAAAGGTTTCTTACTTGTCCACACTTAATAAGGTGTCGAATCAAGAGCCTTACAAGGTATTTTGTTAATCAAGTAACAAATGGGACACACAGCCTCTGCCCAAAAGCATTTATCCAACTGTGAATCACTTAGCATACTTCTGGCTCTTTCCATGATTGTTCGGTTCATCCTTTTTGCAACACCATTCTATTGTGGTATATATGGAGTTGTCTTTTGTCTAATTATACCTACATGCTTACAAAACTCTTCAAATTCCTTAGACCAATATTCCCCTCCATTTTTAGATCTTAATATTTTTATCTTTAATCTTGATTGGTTTTCAACTAAGACTTTAAAATAAATCCATGTAAATTTGGATACATCATCAATGAAGGTGACAAAATAATGAGATTTTCTGATAGAGTCATTAACCACATGTCTAAACACATCTAGATCAATAATCTCTAACTTCTCTTTTGCTCTATTACTTGCTAAAGGTAATGATGTTCTGTTTTGTTTTCCAAACACACGATGGTCATAGAAATAAAAGTGCTCATCAGGATAAGAGAAACTATCCAACAAATCTTTATTCTTAATAGTTTTTAAAACATTATTACTTGTGTGTTCCAATCTATGGTGCCACAACATACAAGTGTATTCAGAAGTTTCATAAACATAAGAGGAATTACAAACTGTAGTGGCATCTAGCCTAAACAAGGTTCCCAATCTTTTCCCCTTCTCTACCACCAAGTTTCCTCTCACCAATCTACAACCATGCTTATCAAATGTTACATACATTCCCAAATTATTCAACTTCAAAACTAAAATCCAATTTCTAGCTAATCCAGGAACATGCAAAACACCAAACATAACAATACCTTGCCTTTCCCAACTATCGAATATGTAGAGTTGTCCCCAAGGTACACTTTTCCTCCATCATACTCTTTGTATGTGGAAACCATTCCTTATGCGGGGTCATATGATATGAGCATCCTGATATTGGCAAGAGACACTATATGGATTCATGAATTTGTCATTGATGGCAACAAAGGTTATCCCACACATTTGCAAGACATGATGGGACTCTACCAGAAGTCAGATTGAAGAAATGTTATGATCCGGTAAGTAAGAACAGAGCAGTCAGCAAGGTTCGACAGTCAGGTCTGGATCTCTCAGAGGAAGTATTTTAGTGAAGTACAGATTTGGGGAAGTCAAGAGGAGTACCTTGACTAATAGGTTCCAAGGATTTAGCCTCCAGTGATGGAAGGGTGAAGAGATATGAGCACTTGAGTGTTGGGTTCCTGTTTGGCAGAGTAGACAGAGGAAGAACTGTACCGGTAGAGTGTCAGATCCTAATCCAGAAGAGATATTGCTAATGACTAAGTTTCTTGAGGTATCATTCATGGTTGGCTGACATGATTGATGACTTCTACAAGAATCTCCTAGATCTGCATCACTTGGTAAGCAAGGATCCAGCTGACAGATCAAAGCTTGGGAAAATATTGACTATTCTGGATGTCGACTAGAAAGGTGATGAAATCACTTATGCGGATATATATACAAGATGGATTTAGATGTGAAGGTGTGTGTGGTGTATTTTGTGGTGTGAAGAAAAGTACAAAAATAGAGTGAAGACAGGAAGACAGGTCTGGAATGTGAAAGTACAACAACATTAAAAGAGAGTAAGAATGAAGTGTAGTAGATTAGTTTATTGAGCCTAATTGGAACTGAACTTCAGCATGAGTGGATGCTTCTCATCAGTTCAAACATTGAGTTACCTTCCCTTCTTGTAGACAGTGAGTCTCTTGTAGGCAGTGAGCCTCTTGTGAGCAGTGTACTCGGGCAGTGAGCCCTAATTGGCAAGTGCCATTTTGTTCTATCCATTCTTCTAACAGAGAATAATATCTTGGGTTAATCACCCGTGGTTTTTCCCTTAACAAGGTTTCCACGTCAAAATCTTTGTGTCATGTGTATTGGTGTTATTTCCATTTCATGATTATGCTTGCTTATTTGATTTGATGTTGCACTAACTGTTAAGAAAGTTCAGAAAGTTGAAATATTAGGATAACTGATTCACCCCCCCTCTCAATTATCAACAATTGGTATCAGAGCCAAGTTCCCCTAAACAGAGCCTAACATATTAAGGAAGATCTGGAAATTCAAATGGATATGTATAGTTTGAGGGAACAAATTCAGTCTGCCCTAGACGATCTTGAACATTCCAACTCTAAAGTCAATGAATTGAAGGAAAGACTTAAACAGGCTGATGATTTCATAAATGAATTAAAAGGGAAACTAAGTATCTCTATGAAGAAGAGAAAGGAACTACTTCAGCAATTAGCAAGTCAAGGTGAAGCAAATGATACAAATGAAGACCTGAAGGAGAAAACTAAGTTATGTGAAAAATTGTCAAAAGAGGTCATTATGGTAAGACATGCAATGGAATTAGGAGTTATGAAATTCACCCAAGAAATTGAAGAAAAAAGAAAGACTGAAGATGATCTAAGACAATCTCTCAAGGAGAAATTAGAAGACTGCCACAAGATGGATAGAATAATCAGACATCTTGAATCTGATCTTGAAGATGCTAGAGATAATGAAGAAAAACTTTAGGATCAAATTAACACTCTTAAAAGGGATCTTTAAACAGCAAATGAATACAAAGAGAAATTCAAAATAAGCTCTGCTTAGCTTGAATTTCTTCTTGAAAGCCAAAAGAGGGTAGATGACAAGCGTGGTCTAGGATATGAGAAAGGTGAAAGCTCCAGATCCGGTCAGAAGAATTTTAGATCAGGAAATCCAAGGGACAAGCCTAGAAGACCTCCGGTAAGGCAACCCAATGCTCAAAGATATCCATCCTTCAATGGATACTGCCACAACTGCAATAACTTTGGTCACAAAGCTAATCAATGTAGAAAGAGAATGAATCAAACCAATTCATCCTTCTCCGGATAGTGCTTCAACTGCAAAAGGTATGGTCACAAATCTCATGAATGTAGAAATATGCAAATGAACAATTCATTCAATGGTAGATGCTTTGCATGCAATAGAGTGGGTCATATGGCTAATCAGTGTAGATCAAGAGTATATCAGTCAAATATGCAAAGAAATATTGTCTGCTACAATTGCAATAGATCCGGTCATACTGCCAAATTCTACAGAAGCAAGAATTAGGACAAAAAGGGTCTGATACACCATAATTAGAATCAATACAAAGGAAAAGGAAAAGTGAATGCAGATGAAGTTAAAGTTGAGATGAACAAGATTTGGGTGAAGAGAAGTACAGAGAATGTAGGGGATGGATCCGCACTAGAATCTGGTGCTGATATTCCTTCAAGAAATTAAAAAGTGAGCTCTAGCTCAGGGGGAGAAACAAGGAGAAACATTTCCCCCAGCTAGTCAATTGGTGCCTGTAATTGGCACTTGAAAGGCTGCAGATCAAATGGATTTTAGAGAAATACCTAGATAAGCCATGGTAAAGATTTGAAAAGATCTGCATAAAGGTTTAAAGAGTCTAATCCCTTCAGATAGATCCGGTTTAACAGACTTCTAGTAAAAGCAGGCTTCTTACAAGTTTGGATCGGTGTGATTCTAAAATTGAGACATCTTGATCTACGGATAAAATCAAATGGTTAAGGAAAGTAAGAAAGCTTGTTGTTATTCACCAAGGATAACTATAAGCATATTACAGTGATCTGGAAAGAGATCTATTTCAGAATAAGAAGAACAGAGCAACCGGAATAACTTAAGTTGCGCATTTATTGTAGTATGAATTTAGGGATTTTCTTGCAAATAAAAGGGTTCATGTGCTCATCATTTGCACATTTGCATTCGAAAAGAAAGAAAGGAGAGCTCTGCAACAAATTGCTTCAAACCTCTCAAAGACCAACCATTAGAGTTGATTCAATTAGCAAATCACTCAAGTTCACTCCGCGAACTCTACAAGCGCAAAAGGTATTTTCCGTTATCAAAAATCTCTCTGTAAAATCCTTGAATGATGGGTACTCCAAATATAGTGAAGATCACTGATAGGCCTTGCCCCAAATTCAAGAAACATCCCTACAAATCTTTGGAAATAGATCCCCTAGGAGCATTTTCTAGTGTACCGCATGGTGTATTGCACATAGAAGATATTAGGGTTTACTTAGGGTTTACATTCACGCAAACATTGAAGATTTCAGAGAGTTCAAATTGAGGGATATCTTCCACAAACAACTAATAGATGATTCTTTTGAGCTCAAGCCCCAATTCAAGGCCTTCTAAGATAAGCACTTTGCACAATGTATACATTTCCCCTGTTTTGCTGAGGACGAATGGGTCAGGTATATTTTGAGCAGGATACATGACAATTTCATATGGTTAAATGGACCATTGAAGATCACAAAAGATGCCATTAGGGATTTACTAGATTGCACTCATCCGGTGGGATTCCTATTCTTAAATCTATCAAGAATCAAACTGTGAGTGAGGCTACTAGATCAAAGTTTGACAAAAGAGAAATGACAATAGATGACATCATTGATCCGGATGTCAAGTTTGCCTCCATGATCATTGGATACAAGATATATCATTCTAGCAGGGAGAATTCAGTACCTAGAACTACCATCTACACTGCTTATGAAATGCTAAGAAAGGATGCAGACTACAATCTTTTTCAGCTCCTTTTAAACCAACTCTTGGAGAATCTGCAAAAAATAAAGATAAAAAGAATTCATTCAAGTATGGTGGATTGATACTATGCTTGTTCTTCTACTTTATGAATGAGCTTTCCGGATCCAGTGGATGGGTATGGCAGAATGAAAGACTAGTTGCCATACAAATCAAGGATTATTTGCATGGACTTGGTGATGACAAAGCACAAAACATAGCTCTCTAGGGTTTCTTCAAAAACTTTCAGAATATGATGCAAGCTAGAGAGAGAATTCCCCAATCTCTGGTTGAGAAATACAAAGACACAGTATGTTTTATGGTAGATATTGATCAGTGTCTGATGGAGGCAGTAGAACCAAGAATAGTGTGGATCATGCCAATGGGGTATGAGGTGGATGAGAAAATTACAGAACTGCATGTTCAGCACATGCTAAGTCAACCAAGGGATCCCAAGGCAGAAAGGTTTGGAACCTTTGAAGAACTGAGTGTGAAGATCCATGTTGAGTTAAGGCAACCAGAGATGAAGAGAAAGGTAAGAAAAGAAGTAGAGAATATTGCCAAAGACTTTGGCATCTCAAAAGAGGCACTTTTTGCCAATAGAGAAAAGATGGAAAGGGCAGAGAAAGAAAAGGAAGAGGTAGAAAAGGAAAGTGCTCCAGTAGAATCTTCCACCCGGACTAGATCATCAAAGAAATCTACACCTACCACTGCTAAAAGCTCAAGGGCATCAAAACCAAAAGCAAGATCATCTGGCAAAGGAGAGAAGAGAACTAAGACAAAATCCACAAGATCTTATGCTAGTCAAAAAGATGAAGAGGAGACTGAATCTGATGAAGAAGTCAAGAAAATGAAGAAACAGAAGAAAACATCCAGTGAACCCTCTACCAGTCAAGGCGAAGAAGAAAAGACAGAGGAATTTGTTGAAAAACCCACTCTTCTCTTGATGACATCATCAAATCAGTTATAGTGGATGGAAATCTTCAGCCAATGGTTGAATTCTATGATGATTATGGTGAAGCTGATCAGAAGATACTGCAAGATGCCACAGTTAGGTATCTAAACATCTACAACAAAGCATTCATTGAAATTATATCTCTGATCCCCAAAAGCTTAGAGAAGGAACTTGAAATAAGGAAGAACAATGCCCAAGCCAAAGATCTAGAAATTTGGGAGCAGATAACTATTCAGCTCTATCCTTCAATCACTTAGAAACAAATGAATATGATCTTCAAAGATTGCAAGGATGAGTTCTGGAGCAAAGCTAGAATGAATCAGCTCATGTGTAGTGCCCCTCCGTTCCCACCTTGGATGTACAGATGAACTAATCAAGGCGCATGAATGTGAAGGTAAAATAATAGGAATAATTAAGGTAAGGTAAGGTAAACAACATCATGATGGTACTTCTAAGACTTATTCAATTTCATGCACCTACATGTTCAGAGTATGGTTCTGTTCAGATAATGAGGTAGATTCGATTTGGTTATGATTATGTGTCATCTAATCTAGATTGATCTGATGTGGAAAGGACGATGTCGCATCACTCGCTTGCGAGTGCCCTGCGATATTGTGATTCCTTCTTCACCCAGTGTTAGCTTGTGTGTCTATATATGCTTAACTGTGTCAGTTGTTGCAGGATGCAAGTACCTGGCATCGACTCCACCTAAATTAACAGGTCTGAGCGTGCCCTGAACCCAATGGATAAGTTGTTCTGGAGATAACTTAAGGTCCCACATCCCAAGTCATCATCCTCGATCAGGATGCATGACATATCTAGTTCAACCTGTCAGTTTTGTCAGTATGTCGGGTCTTGCAACTGATTGATATTTGATGGGGGCCTGTTGGTTAAGTGCGAGTTGGCCTTGGCTTGTGAACTTGTGTTGATTTGGCATTCGAGATCTTTCTTGCTCGGTGGGTTAATGATATGTGCCTAGATTTTGTTGTGGTGTAATAGAAATTATAATAGTATATAGTATACTATTATTTAACCCACTATAATATTTAATAAGGTTATATCATATTATTATTATTATTATTCAGATTTAATAAGTTGGTTGTGAACCAATAAATATAAATAAATTATTGTTATGTGTAGTGTAATATTATTTTAATAATAATTATTATTAATGATAATAATATTATGTTGTATGCAATTGGGTAAACAATTAATTGTTTGCATGTGTAAATGTGGGGGTAAATAAATTAACCGTTTTTGTGAATAAAATTAGATTGGGTAATTATTTTATAACTATGAGCTTTATAAATTTAATATTTTTTTTAGTTAGTTGGTTTTTCCCGTTTGGTGGTTGCACTCTTGCAAATATAAAGGAAAGATTTTTGCTGTGAAAGGGGGGATTCTAGATTGTGCCCGGGGGGAAATTGGGGAAATTGGAGCAGAAGAGACCTACAGGGGGACAGGAGGCTAACTATAAACAAGAATGGAAAATCAAAGAGCAGGACAGGGCACAGTTGAAGTAATGATCCAGAGCACAGGCACTCCATTCTCCATCTGCGAGGAGTAGGTTGAAATGATAAGAAATGCAAATAAGGTACGTTGGATTTTCTTGCAGACTCTAGGTATGAGTTTTTATTTGGCATCACTTATCATTGTTTGCATTGTTCATTTCTTTGCAAACATTGCATTACATGAGATTAAGTCTCTGTAGGCATTCTTTTAAATAGCTCTCATGTTTGTCTGTGCTCCTATGTTTTGTTGCATACAACCCAGACTGCAATACTCCTAGCACTTTTGGAGTTTCTACTTTCCTTCGCCTTGATAAGTGCTCTGTAGATGCTTCTTCATGCCCTCTATAATGACTTTGAATACTACTTTGTTCACTTTGAAATCATGAGTAGTATTGTTATGAGGATTTATTCCAGTGATTCGTCTATCTCTAACCATCAAACTTGATTCTCTAGACTCTATTTCAACCCTTGCTAAGATTATATCAATCTAGCCTTGCTTTGCAATTTATTTTCCTTTCACTTAACCGAACTTCACACTACTTAATGTGATAGCAATTTTTAAGTGTTTTTGTTCCAATTTCTATTTCGATGTGAGACGTATAGACATTTATAGAAACATTCTTTTTCTCTTGTCTCTGGAATAAATTGGAAAGCAACACTCTCTATTGTCTTGCCCAGTCTTCTTAAACAGATATTTGTTGTATATTCCAGATTAAATCAGTATAACTATGCTCAATTGGATTGGCTCTATGCCTGCCTAGTGCTATTTCATGGGAATGTCTAAGCCTAGGAATGTCCATTTTATGCACATTCTATAATTGATGGGTCTACGAGACTGGATTTCCTTGGGGTATCCTATTAAGCAATTCATGTACCCTAACAATGCTTCCACGCTTTGCATACATGTCTACCAGAGCATTTCCAACTATAATATCTGAACAAAATCCTCCTTTCTTTATGCATTGAAGGATGTTCATACGCTGCCCCAAGGCTCCCATCTTGGCATTGGCATCGGTGGTGGAATTTTGCCTTACACCTGCGATTGCAATTGCTTGAAAGTTTCTAAAGCCTTCTCAGCAAATTCATTTTGTGCATAAACTAAATAGTTCACACGCTTGTCTATGCTTTCACTTATCGCATTCATGCCTACGGGGGCGATTGCAATTACCACATTTGACAAACCTCCTCTATCCCTTATGCTTTGATGGATGTCACTTCAATATTACTGGAGATTTGGTGCGATGCACATTATTATAGTCCAAGTTGATTTTTCTGATTACTTCATTCAACATTACCAATAGTTTTATACCTGTAACTTCAACGTTTGGCAGATAAATAATTATTTTTCCTACTCTTCTATAGCATTAAGTAAATATTTGAATTTGGAAAATACCTTGCTGCCTTCATCTTCCAAGCCATATTCTCCAACTTTGCATAGATCTCCTTTATCTACAGATGTGATTTTACTACTACACAAAAGTAGTGTTGTTAATGCCTCTATATACTGGAAAGGGTCGATATTATATTCAGGCCCAAGGCATAGAAATTATTCACAACGCTTTTTATACCTCTGTATGCTATATAGTGCTAATAATATATTCACGCCAATGCATAGAAATTATTCACAACACTATTAATAACACTATATTTTGAAAAGGGTCGATACAACTGCTATCTTGTCATGAGGTCATTTTGTTTTTATTTACAAGTAAGGTTGTATATTGGATCTTTTTAATTCCTTTGTCGTTCATCAATCTCCTTACCAAATTTGAACATCACCACACCTGTCCACTTCTGCATAGATGTTTGAGAGAACATAAGTAGAACAACATTTTAAAGATTCAAGTAAAAATCAGCATTGTTGTAAATACTCATAAGCCTATATTCATATGTTATCTACAAGCACCAAGAAAACACATCCATACAACCACCACAGATTTAACTAGTATCTCAATGATAAAGTTTAGGGTGTCCTGAAGATAGCCAACAGAGGCAAGAAGGTCAACCATGCACACATAGTGATCAATTGTGGGTTTGGTAGTTTTCAATAGTTTATTTATTAAAATATTTGCATTGGCAAAAATATATTTTTATCTTATTAAGTTATGTAATTGTATGATAGGAGTCTTAGGTTTTGTATACAATAATGATCTATTAATTGATGAACTTAGGGACACAGAGTGAATCCAATGTGTTTTATATATAAGGAATATTCATCCAAATATTATATAAATATCATTATTGACTTAAGATTAAATGAAACATTAATGTTGGTCATTACCCTAACTAGATTAAATTGTCAATGTGTTGTGATTGTGTTCATCATCCGGACTTGGTGAGCTATTCAATCTAGCTATATTAACCATCCCTTTAAGTTTATCCTTTTTACGTAATTATTTTAGCCAATCAATGAGCTATGTTTATATAGTATTTGGAATTTAAAATTGTAATTCTTGTTTATTGCAAACAAGAAATATTTTAGAAAGAGAAATAAAATGAATCTAGGTTTCATATAGTGAATTAGAGATGGTATAAATAGTATCTAGGGGTAAGTTTATACTCTTAAACATTAATTTAATATTAATGGAAATGGTTTACCAATCATGATGGAGTCTTTGAATAAATAGAAAACAAGTTTGAAGGTATGGGTTTTAGCGTTGAACTTCTTAGGTTTTAGAGGTTTAATGATTTTAATCTGTGATGTCGCTTCATGGTCATTATGCTAATGTTTAAAAGAATAATTACTTTGAGGCTATATGACGTAAAATGGACCCTTTGACTTCTATTATGATTATTGCCTAGTGCACATGATCCTCATTGATCAATAGTTAATTATTGTTTAGTCTTGAAGGTTTATGCATGCACACAGTTGGTTTCTAGTTTTCTTCCATGATATTGTTGTATCAAATTGGTCATGCGTGTGTGTTGTGTTGGGTAGTAGGTGTAGACTCTTTTGATCTAGTTAGTTCAATTTTAGAGACATTGTTAGATCTTTTACTAACTATTATAGGAGATGCACTAAGAGATTCAATTATTCATATTGTAGATTGGGACTAATGAGCCCTCAACCATACCAAGGGGTTGGAATTAATTGGTAATTTAATTGATTTGGTTTATGTGTGTAACATAGTTGGTTTTGATCCTATGGCAGATCCTATGTAGTTGCCTAGAGATAATATTCTACCTCAAACCATCTACTTACCTGTTCACTATTTATGTAAGTAAATGGAATAGAACTTTATCAGATAAGTTATTACATAGGAAAACTAGTGAAACGAGGTAATGTTTTACTTGATTTTGGGTTAGCAGTGAACCTATCGTTTGTATGGAAAATGTGTTTTAGTTGGTTGATAGTGGGCCTTATGTTTAAATGCATTGGTAAGGTGACAATAAGGGTTTATGTGTGTGTGTTAAAGATAAAATGCATATTGTGGAATACCTTACTAACAATTATCAAGTGGGCATCTTATGAGTACCATTACTATCTCGAAGACCCATGGTTAGTATGTCATATTTTATATTGCACTTATGGGATTTTAATTGGATTCGTCTATTTGATGAAGCTGTGCTTTTAGAGTGGATGTCGATGTGGGATTGTTGTGTTACAGTGGTGTCTAGTGGAAGTTGATTCCAGAGGCTAAGAGGGGTAGTCATTTGTATGATTCTTGTGTATATGTAATCTTGCTATTGGTTAAATATGATTTGATTGTATGTATTCTGTTGATAGGTGTCTTGAAATCAAGATGTTGTAAGAACATGATGTCTTTTGTCTATGTATGTGGGTCTTAGTAAACGATATTGTGAGATGATGTACATACTATGTTGTGAATATATTATGATGGGATTAAACCTCCTTCACGTATGTGTTGATATCAAGCTTGTGTTTAGTATTGTAATGGGGAGATCTTAGAAATCGTAATGAGAAACTATTTTGTTCATGGTTGAGATTTGCGAGCAAGATGACCCATACCTTGCTCGGGATATGTGTTGTTATGGTTATTGTGATTGATCAATAGAAAGTTTTGGGACAATGATGTATAGGTTGGTCATTGTGATTATGTTTTGTATGCAAGAAGGTAAATGCCTTGCATTGTTTATATATACTTATCAATATGATAGTGATTGTCTTGCTTGATGGTTAGGGTTTCTAGATGCAGGTAGGGGAGTGGCTGTCAGGATAACCCATTAAAAGTTGTTAATTAAGTGAAAACCTAAAAATGAACAGGGGGGAAAAGGGTAAATTACACATTAACAAGATAATTGGATTTCCTCTCCCATGCCTATAGTGCTCGTTTAGGCTAAGGATGGGTTGAGAAGGCCTGATCTGCATAATTGACTTCCTTGTCCTCACGAAAGGAAAGTTGATTCTACATGTGTCACCCTATGGGGCCGGTGCCTAGTGAGAGGCTGTCAGGATAACCATAGATGGGGGCCGACGCCTAGTGAGAGGCTGTCAGGATAACCCATGTCAAGACCATGCGATGACACTCTTCCTACTACAACCTAACATTCCCTAGTTGTACTCTCCCCATTTGTCATGTGTTGCCTCTGGAAGTGATTTTGAGTTGCTTGTGGTGTTGTCATGTGTTGTAATGGAGTCTCGTTCAGTCTTTGTTCCTGTTAGGCAATTGTCTACCTGAATGTATGATGTTTTGGGACCTTATGTTATCTCCTAGCACGGGGGTGGACCTTAGGGTTCCACATGGTCAGGTGGATGTGCTTTATCTCCATTAGTTTTTCCTTGCCTTTGTTCGTGTGCAAGAAGGTGGTAACTCCTGTAGTAGATTCAGATCGTGTGCCTATTTATGGAGATAGTTATTATGCTCATGTGCTATCCTATGTATCAGATTATTCATAATGTATGTATTCAAAAGATGATAATGTAACAATGTAATGTTGTATTCATATGTCAGGAGAGATTGTAACTATGTACTAGATCCTGATGAATACTTATATGATGTTATGTAGATGTAAATGTTTATTATTTTAGTGCATTAGGTTTACAATGAGTTACTGATGTTAATTCATGATGTGTGTTAGATTATGTTAATTGTTTTTCAAGTAATGCAGCCATATTATCTTGGAGGACAAGTCATTAGTAAATGATGAGTTATTATTAATTATTATTTCTATCTTTAAAAAAAAAAATTTATCCTGTTGCATATAGCATAAATGTGATGTTCTCTGAGGTATTCATGGTGGGGTGTTACATCATGCTTGGAGAAACTGATATAAGTAGCAAATGAAACAAAAGAGATCCTCCTGAATGCCTTCAAAATATTCCATCTTCTGGTTATAGAGGACTTAGGTGTTAATCCCTCAGCCACAAGTGCTGAAGAAGGATCTACTGAGGCAATGACAGAAGAGGTAGTGGACACCAGTGAAGATAAGGGCTTGGAATCCTCTACTCCAGAAGAGGTGGCCCATGAACAAACAATCACTCCTCTGATTTCCCCTGCTGACTCCAGATCCAAAGGAGAAGAAAGAATAGAGGAGAAAGAAAAAGAAGTGAAGGAAAAAGAAGATGACAGCTCCAAGACTGTAGAAGAGAAGAAGAATTTGTCTCTGGTAAGAGACACTGCAAAAATTGTCAAAGAATTCCTAAACAAAGAGACAATGGAGATTGATGAACCAGAACTTCTACAAGGACCATTTGATTTTGATTCTCTTTCTTCGGTACAAACAATGAAGATAGCTTCATTTGCTAATGCAAAGGCTAAAGAAAAACTCCTGAAGTCTCACATGGAAGACTGTGAGCTTATAGAAGCTGCATCTGGTGTGCTTGAAAAGATCATGCCATCTTTTCAGAAGGATCCCTCAGCCTCCTCATCCGATAATCTCAAATCTCTAGTCAATAGTGTTAGCACACATTTTGATTCCCTAGAGAAGTCAGCAGAAGATAAGGTCCGAAAGGAATTCTTGACAAAAATATTATCAGAGGTACAAGGGCTAGTAACTAATGATAGGAGGAATATGAATATTGGGATAAAAATATTAGAAAATGCCCTTAAAGATGGTGGGGAAATATACAAACTTTGTTTATCATGGTCCAAAGTAACATTGGATATTGAGAAGAGAGTGAAAGAATAGGAGGACAAACTAACAAATCTATCTAAGAATTTTGATTCTCTCTCATCCTCCATAATAAATCAAGAATGTCAGACTATTGTAGTCTTGAATGAAATCAAGAAGCTCGAGAAGGAAAAGAAAAATAGAATAAGCAGGTTGGGTGAACTTAGAGGGATAATTATCCCTAAGTTAGAGGCCATGCATGAGGCCATAAAAGAAGCTTAGACCACAGCCCAGACTAGTGATCCGACAGATCTAAAAAGGGCAGATGCTTTTGCATTCCTGTTGAGTGGTCACATCTCAATTTTGGATAGGATGAAGCAAAGTTGGGCAACAAAATTTGTCCAATTGAAGACAACTTTTGTAGACATACTTCAGTATATGTAAGTATGCTATATGTATATACTTATGCAGCTAAGTATAGTTGAAATTTTGAAAAATTTTGATGTACAAACCCTACCCTTTGCCATTGATGTCAAAGGGGGAGTGATGAGCAGTGAAAAATCAGGAATCCAGCTAAGGGGGAGCTCCAAAAAATGTACATAGAGACAGAGCATCCGCCAAGGGGGAGTATAGTGTGACACTTAGTCATTTTTCACTAAGTGTTGCCATCAATGCCAAAGGGGGAGATTATATGCAAGAGACACTATATGGATTCATGAATGTTGTCATTGATGGCAACAAAGGTTATCCCACACATCCACAAGACATGATGAGTCTCTACTGGAAGTCAGATTGAAGAAATGTTATGATCCGGTAAGCAAGAACAGAGTAGTCAGCAAGGTCTGACAATCAGGTCCGGATTTCTCAGAGGAGGTATTTCAGTGAAGTACGGATTTGGGGAAGTCAAGAGGAGTACCTTGACTAATAGGTTCCATGGATTTAGCCTCTGGTGATGGAAGGGTGAAGAGATATGAGCACTTGAGTGTTGGGTTCCTGTTTGGTAGAGTAGACAGAGGAAGAACTGTACCGGTAGAGTGTCAGATCCTAATCCGGAAGAGATATTTCTAATGAATAAGTTTCTTGAGGTATCATTCATGATTGGCTGACATGATTGATGACTTCTACAAGCATCTCCTAGATCTGCATCACTTGGTAAGCAAGGATCCAGCCAACAGATCAAAGATTGGAAAAATATTGACTATTCTAGATGCCGACTAGAAAGGTGATGAAATCACTTATGCAGATATATATACAAGATGGATTTAGATGTGAAGGTGTGTGTGATGTATTTTGTGGTGTGAAGAAAAGCACAAAAATGGAGTGAAGACAGGAAGATAGATCTGGAATGTGAAAGTATAGTAGCATTAAAAGAGAGTAAGAATGAAGTGCAGCAGATCAGTTTATTGAGCCTAACCAGAACTGAACTTCAACATGAGTGGATGCTTCTCATCAGTTCAAACATTGAGTTACCTTCCCTTCTTGTAGATAGTGAGTCTCTTGTGGCAGTGACCCTCTTGTGAGCAGTGTACTCAAGCAGTGAGCCCTAATTGGCAAGTGCCATTTTGTTCTATCCATTCTTCTAATAGAGAATAATATCTTGGGTTAATCACCTTGTGGTTTTTCCCTTAACAGGGTTTCCACATCAAAATCTTTCTGTCATGTGTATTGGTGTTATTTCCATTTCATGATTATGCTTTCTTATTTGATTTGATGTTGCACTAACTATTAAGAAAGTTTAGAAAGTTGAAATATTAGGATAACTGATTCACCCCCCTCTTAGTTATCAACACCTGAGTCAACCAGCCATTGATCATTAGAAACAACATTGCATGCAGAAAGTAAAACATCTTCACCTGCATTCGAGGACTTCTCAGAAGTAGTATCCAACTGTTCCTTTGGGTTTCTGCACTCCTTTTTCACATGTCCCCTCTTTCCGCAGTTCCAACACTTAACTCTCTTCTTCTTTCTAGGAGTCTTAGATTAGCCATTAGATTTGTCCTTAGCCCCTTTGTAATCTCCTTTCAGTCCTCTTTCCTTGGACCTTCCCCTCACATTGAGAGCCTCAGTGTTAATCTCAGATGTCTTCTTCCTCATCTCCTATGCCAACAAAGCTACAACAAGATGATCCAACTTCAGATCTTCAAGGTTAGTAGTAATAACAAGGATAACATTCTCACAAGGTTTAGGTAAAAAACAAAATAAAAGTATACATTTATCTTCCTCTTCAACTGTAGCATCTACGGAATCAAGTTGACTCAAAAGTAAATTAAAATTGTTCAAATGCTCTGCAATAGAATCACCCTCTTTCATTTTGATAGAAAATAATTTCCACTTTAAGTAAAACTTGTTTACCATGCTCTTGGCTTGATAAATCTCACCCAATCTCTTCCAGAGTTTGTATGTAGTCTCTTCCTTCGATACATTCAACATGACAGGATCTACAAGACATAGTCAGATAGTTCCCTATTTCTTCTTATCAAACCTTTCCCATTCATTTGGACTCACACCATCAGGATTCTTCTCTTTCTGAATAGCCATCCACTGGTTTCTTTCTTCCAACAAATCCTCCATTTTCATCTTCCACAACTAATACCCCGTAGCATTGAACTTCTCAATGTCCAAATGAGAGGTTGAAGTAGCCATGGATGCAACCATATTATCAACACAAGATCTGCAAACACAAACATCCAAATCTCCCACTGCAGCTAAACAACCTTCACACTACCACCTAAGAGTCAAAGCTATCCAAGATCTGATACCAAATGTTAGAAAAGAAAGGCAACAACTACTCAAACAGAAATCTGATTACAACATGTAAATGATCTCAAAAAGTCTAATATCAATGAAGATTACATTCAGAAATTAAAATCAAAACAAAGGAACAAACACTATTGAAGAAAAACACCAGATATAATGTGGAGAAAACCATTTCAGGTAAAAAACTCCACCAAGAAAAGAGGCTCAAGTTGTATTATCTTCAAAAACAAAATAACATAATACATGCATTTCCTTCTATTCTCCAACCTCCAGTCTGATAACATCCTTGTACAAAAATCTATCATACTACAATACATACATGGCAATATACGTATAGGAGTATTTTCCCTTCAATCTAGGTGTCCACTTTGTCTCTTTTGAGAATCTCCAACATGCAAACATTAAATAAATTCTTACAAGCTCATGATACTTGTCCAAAGTTAGCCATGCAAATTTGGGCACCCAAGGACAAAAATGGTCTCTTACAGCATATTATTAAGCATCATAACCATCATAGATTCTCCTAGAAAGCATCTTCCCAATATGGGCACCTAGAGCTAAACATAACATCTTACAACTATTAATTACTTGTCATACATTTTCATAGTGTCATAGAATCTTATGACAACTTGCAGGTGTCATAGATTCTCTTACATGCACTCACCAGCTTTATGATGTGTGTCATAAATGCTAAAAATAGCTGATTCCTCCAAGGTGGTGTCTACACTCATTTACTCATAATTTTTACAATTATTAACTGTAAATGTCACTCCATAATTACCTTCGGTAAATCCAGAATTACCACTGCCAGTGAAACTACCTCATTACCTTATGGGTAATTACAAATTACAAATAATAAAATGGAATAAATACAATATTGGGATTTACAAGGTTAGTGGCACCTTATCCCAACAAGCATCTCTATTGTAACTTTTATTGGAGATTCTACTTCTTGTTCTCTTTCTTTCTCCTTTAATAGTGGTTACATTAGCAATTTTGTCTTTGCACCATATTGTGGTGATTTATTTTCTATCTCCACCTCTCCAAGGTTGGGTTGGTCTTGGAATCTCTCATTTCAAAGCCTAGAGATTTATTCCTCAACCTATCAGATCACTGCACTTCTTTCTCTTTCTGTTCCACTACTGGCAGTGAGTTAGAGATCTTTGTTATTACAAGAGGTTTTCTGTAACGCCCCGCATGAACACCTTAGAGAACAACACATCTACGCTAATTTAACAGAATAATTTTTTTTTTTTTTTTTAAAGAATAAAATAACACATTACTACACATCGTTAAACCATCAACTTGTTACTCTAAGATAACATGGGAGCCTTACTTGACAATTCGAATAACATAGTCTGTCATACATCATTTACTAACATTAATAGATCATTCTAACTATTGCATTGCATTTAATCAATAGACATTTGCATAACATCAGATGAGTAATCATTAGGATCCAGTACAAAGATACAATTTCTTCTAACACAAACATTATAAATCAACTGATACATAGACAAGTACATGAATACAAATCACTTGCTTCATGTCTGGTACAAGATCTGACGGCTTATACACAAGATACGACATCCTCGCACATGAACAAAAGCAAGGAGAAAACCAATGGATTAAAGCTCTTCCACCCAACCATGTGGAACCCTAAGGTCCACCCCCCGAGCTAGGAGTTAACATAAGGTTCCCACTACAACATACAGTCAGGTAGACAAGACTAAACATGAACAAAGAATGACCAAATGCCAATACTACACATGGCAATAACAACACAACACATAACTCCAACAACACAATTCAATATTACAAACAACTTAACAACACTTCCAGAGGCAAGCACAAAATGAATGGGGAGAGTACAACTAGGGAGTGCTACGCTGCAGTAGGGAGGAGTGTCATCACATGGCTTGTCATGGGTTGTCCTGGTAAGCCTTCCTAGGCCCCGGCCCCCATCTTGGGTTGTCCTGGCAGCCTCTCCCGACTCCTGGCCCCCATACAACGCTCATGCGGAATCAACATACCTTTCGTGAAGACAAGGTAGTCGATCTTGCCATTCCAGGCCTTCTCATCTCATCTCAAGCCTAAACGAGCACTTGAGCCATGAGTGAGGCATTCACTTATCTTGTTTAGTGTAATTAACTACCCAACCCCCTAATTCATTAATTAGGTTATCACTGAATTAACAAACTCCCACATGGGTTGTCCTGGACGCCACTTTGGGCTCCGGCCCCCATTGAGAGCCACTCCCCTACCTGCAACTAGAAACCCCACTCAACAAACATGGAAACATCATCAGGACAACGATGATACATGAACCGTGCAAGGAATCAACCATCTTGCACACAATTATCCTCATATCAACATGAATATATAGTAATGCAAGGAATTAACCATCTTGCATGTCATCTTAGTCACAAGGTCAACTAACAAAACATTGTCCAAAGCAATACATAAACATTGCTTCTATTCTAGTACTCAATGTCTCCCCGTAACACAAATCCCAATACAAGATAATTACAATCAATACATCCACAAAAAGGATTATCACCTCCTCATTATGCATTCACGATATCGAATATTCATCATATCACATTATCAACAAGCGGCAACATACTTATATAATTTTATGGTCTCGAACACTTATCAACATGTCTCATGAAATCAAAACACAAACTACCTATGCCTCTGGAATAACCCTCGTCAACTAACACTTGACCACTCATATACATTCCACTTACAATTTGCAATTAGAATCACCATTTAATGCAATACTTATAATCAAGTTTCCAATACATTATTTGTATTCCGAGTCTATTTTATCTTATCAAGATAAAGAAAACATATTAAAACTATGACAATTTAGAATTAAATTTCATTAACCATTTATGTATAGCCACAATGTTTATCTTCAGAGTTACAAAATCCTTCAAATAGTTGAAGAGAAAGGTATTATGGATCTTGGTTAGAATGATGCAAAATGAGGTGGCAGCTATGTCATTCATTGAGGAGAGCACCCCTCTTGTTTTGAGTCTTCACAGTTTTGGGGAGGTGTGATTAATAGAAGGATCATTTAACATCGTTGGAGAAGTGGATCACAGCTCAAAACACAGGTGAAGTAGGGTTCCGCCATCCGAAGTAAGAAATTTGGAGAGAAATGGAATATTTCAGGCTTCTATGTGAAAGTGCCGGTTCCATACATATAGTGCTTTTGCAATCATCAGGGTAATTTCATCAAACAAGCTGCAGTTTCATGACTATTGAAAAAAAAATAGTGTCATCGAGTGGCAATTTAGTAACCTAAAAAAAAACGGCAATTTCAAAATTGTCAAAGCAGTTCCTTAATCGTCGGGGTAGTTTCAACCAAAAGTGGTGATTTCTTAGCTCACAAGACATACCTAAAATTTCCAATTATTCCTTCTTTTAATTGTAGGATAATATGATCTGTCCCTCCCTTAGCACATGTTCAATAAGCACGTGAGGATAAGATTATTCCCATCTCATCTAACAAGATTCTCTTATGTCAGCTTGGCTCACCTGTCTTAGATTTCCTGTCTCATCCCACAATAGCCATATCCTCAAAAGCAATCTACAACTAATAATAGCTTTTCCTACACAAACATCTACACTCAAACTGATTGTCTCTTGTCACTCATTGTCATCTGGACCCTTGAATCACAAGGTCAATGAGGGTTGCAGTATAGAACTGTCAAAATAGTTTACAGTCCAGCCTTTACATTACAAACAGATATGGACAAAGGTTGGTGTTCCAATAGCCAATGCCTTCCCGTAGCTAGCCCCCCGCCAAGAATTAAAAACTGACTTGAAAACAGTCCTAGAAAAATATACTTCGATGATTAATCCATATGCACCCTTTGACGCCAGTAGAAAGTAGAAGTTGATCATTTCTGTTTTAAATATTTTATTACTATTCAATATATTGCAATAACTGTTGTCAAATACTCCATTATCACTGATCTTATCCATCACCTAAGTTTGTAAGAGTGATGAGGCAGACTTTGACTGGGCCGGCTACAGTTTTTTTACACTTCTCCGTTAATGAAATAAAAATAACTTTGTCAATTTGCTTGCCAGAGGACGAATCCACCCAGGCCCGAGCATAACAAGGTGAACGTCTTACCTCGATCCTAGGGCCCTCTACCGGCAGAATGGGTTAAAAGGGTCAAATACAGAACGGTAGGACTAGCAAGGGATGGCGGCCTCCAGTAACTGGACCAAGCCTACATTCATGGAAGATTCCAAGCCAGAGAATAAACTCTCAAGCAGCAAATTGGAACACACCGGCACGCGAGTAGCATGAGGAAGTGCCGCAAAATGAGGCTGTTAATAGAAAGGTTTCGCTGCAGAAAGCACCAAAGAAAAAGAAAGAATAAAGCTCTATAAGACCTTCAGCAAAGTGACATGCAATATTGTGCTAGCTGTGCCCTTGGCGAATAATGTGTAGAAATGGCCAGCGAAATGATAATATGCACAAATAATCGCATCATAATTAATGTGTTTTAAACTATTTAATTTATCATGTTCAATACGATGATTCTGGCTTAATATTTAGGGCACGAGATATTATCAAGCAGTATAGTGCCCTTATGCACTAGGCGACTTGGGCAGGATATGAACGAAATGGATTTTGCAATTTAATAACGGAGAGCGGTACTCCCTTGAGTCACAATTGTAACCCTTAGCTTCTTGCCTGCAGTCGATTTATTATGTGAACATGGTAGACCTTCCAGCCCGTGCAGCTATCTTGAAAATGCCACCAACTTTATCATGGCGATGTCGGATAAATCTGCCAGACGTTTTTCCTGTAGATCACATATGAATATCGGCCTAGGAGCATTTACGGCAATACTACGTTTACGCAGCAATGAGTTAGAATGATGAGTGCGAATTGGTAAGGAGGACCGATGCAAGATAGAGAAATTAGTTGTGCCGTTGGATTTTCAGGCCGTAGAACGGTTCACACTTTTCATGTGGCAGACGCATCACATCCAAAGGCACAGGAAGTTTTGCAAAGTTGGGACCATTAGCGCGGAAGAAGAAGACAACCGTGGTCTAAATGTCATCACACAGGATGCAGTAAATGCGGATACACACCTACTAGATTCATTGCAATGGCTTAAAGCATCCTTCATCACAAACACGAAAAAAAGCAAATAATACCTATTCTGACCTTACAACTTTCAAGTGAATAAACTTGGCAGGAATGAATTGGATAATACAGAAATTCAGAGTTCAATGACCACAGAATAACTTAAAAATGTTTTGAATGGGTAAAAGAATGCGCAGAATCAAAACCCTAGATAAAATCCTTGAATGCAAGATGAAGGAAAATAACATTGACACAATTGATGGAACCTGTTTATGCTGCAACGGCCTCGATCTGTTCTTCGCAGCTCGTTCTCCTTCCCCGATCTCCAACTCTGTTTTTTCTCCCCCCTCTCTTCTTCTCTCTGCCTGATTTATAGTATTCCCCCTCTAGGGCACAAACACCCGACCCAAAGCCAACCGCCAAAGAAAAATATAGCCGACATACTTAAAATTATTATTATTATTATTATTATTATTATTATTATTATTTTAATAACTTCACAATATAACCCCGATTCTTTTATTTACTCTAGGGTAATTTTTATTTAATAAAATACAACTCATAGTTTTTATTTTATTTAGTTTAGTGCTACATATAGATATTAATATATATATAACAACTCATAAATACATTTTATTTTATTAAATCATTTATTTACTTTCATTTTGATTTTATTAATTATAGAACAATTTCACACCACTTTATAACTAATTTATCTCCTTTAATTATTTTATTTATTTATTTATTATTTAATATATATATATTTGTTATATAACAACCAATGATTATTTACAAATCTATTTAATAGACATTAACAAATTTATCCGTTTGTATACCACAACTAACCAATCATAATCATGCAATTACCCGACCACCAAACATGCAGAGAAAGCAAGACGACAACCCCAAAGACAACGAAACTGAGAACAATGGCTATACGTAAACTGAAGACTTATCCTCTACAAGGATGACGGATGACTGGGGAACCCTATGTTAACTCCCATCAACAATTCCATTGGCTAGGGCACGCTCAGACCTGCTAGTTCAGGTGGAGTCGATGCCCGGTACCTGCATCCTGCAGCAAATCATAGGGTTAAACATATATATACAAACATGAAGTCATGCACACAGTGAACAGAAATCGCAGCGTGGCAGGGTACTCGGACACGAGTAATGCGACACTGTTCTGTTCACATACATCCTCAATTAAACATTCAGTTGTCTACAAGAAGATAGATTATTCAATAACAATACGATCAAGTATAACAATTATTGTTAAAGCATCATAATCCTGATTCAATATCACATTAAACTCAGAAATAACATTAATCCATTATATCAAACATGTCCATCCAACTATGAAACATAAAATATCAATAATCTAGTATCATCAATCGTCATCATCGAAATAGGTCCATAAACAACTCAAGGAAATAACAAGGAATCCATGTCATAAAATCTAATCCTACTAGGAGTACTATCAGTCTGGCGGAAACAAGGTGAGGGGCACTACATTTTCAATCCTTCTTGATCCCCCACTTTGTTAGGAAAGATATCTCAACCTTGATTCTAATGTTAAGAATACAAAAATTGCAATTTTTGTGCTATAAAATAGAAAAACCCAATTTCTAAGCTATAGAGGTCTTTTTGACCGAAATAAATATTTTGGTTTGTTAATGATCAATTCCTTGATGCCCAACATGTAGATCTCTTTGATCTCTACAACTTAAAAAAGGGGCCGAAATGGTGTCTCGGATCAAAAGTTATGGCCTCCAAAAGTTGGGCCTCCCATATTAGAAATGTAAAAACATCTATGGCACATAAAAGAATTTTGAGAGGGAGTTAAACTTGGTGACCAAATTATGACATATTTTATGAAACATAATAAGGAATCTTTAAATGGAGATAATAGAGACAAAATGGAGCACCCAAGTTGGTGTATGGATTATGACAAACTTATGGTAGGTGGAAGGAATATGCTATTTTTAGCATGTAGACTTCTGTTGGGATTTGGGTGTTGAATTTCTAACTAGGGATTTGGATTTCACATTTTAGATGGTTTTATCTCACGGTTTCCTAATTACCATTTGATGGTTTCATGCATTGAGTCTCCTATTTATTTGGTTCTTAAGATGGAGGTTTAGATAGTGAGTGCATTACATAGAAAATGAACATAAGAAACAAGCTAAAATGTATTAACCTATTTTATTCATAATCTAAGAAACCTTTGATAGAGCTAATAAGGAATGCATAAACAAAGTGAAGTTAACTATCTAACTACACATGCAAACCTTGTTATTTTATATGTGCTCTTGATGTGTTGATATGTGATTGTTGCTCCTCAAAAAAGATACACAACCTTGCATAACTTGGAGACTTGAAAATGGCTTGGATTGATGGCAATTTATAGATTTTTGGATGGTGGATTAGAGGGTTGATATTAATTTGAGAAATTAATGGATCACATTGGTTGAGAGGACTGGGTTGATGAGTGGAAACCAAGTGGCATGATTGGATTAGAGGACAAATGGAGTCCTTAGATTGAGGAGAGATCAAGGGTGGAGAAGTGTGTTGGTAAAAGTGAATGGAGATGATTGAAGGAGGACAAAAGGACCCTTTTTAGAGGGATCTACAAAAGGACTTGCATGTCCCTTTGTAAGAAAGTGATGTGGTCATGTACAAAAGCCCATACCTTTGTACATGTTGGAGGATGTGATGGGTTTGAATGGTTTAATGATGGGTTAGGATTGTGCAAGTGAGGGATTAAGTTGATTATTGGATTTAACCAACTTAATCAAAAGTGAACAAAATAGAAAATTAAATAAATAAGAATATTTATTTAATTTTTGGGATGAGGATGAGGGACTTAGGTAAATAAATATTTATATTTATTTACCTAATGTGGACTATAGGATAATGGTGATAAATGATTAATTAATCATTTATGCTAGGAAGAAGTACAGGTGAGTATTAATGAATAGTGATAAAATAATAAAATATTATTTAATTAATGTCAAAAGGGGAATTGATCAATTGATGTCCTGATTAAGGCTAGAAGTGGTAGTGAGATGATGAGTGGATAATTTTAGATATCTATAGTGAGTTTTGTAGGTACTTTTATGCTATCAGAATTACTCCAAATCTCTTGTTGGTGATACTCTTATAAATGCTTAGACTCTACAAGTGTATTGTAATCTTTTATGACTGAATAATAAATTTAGGTTCTTTAGATTGTTGGGTTTTTCTCTAGAAAGGATATTCCCCACGTAAATCACTATATTATCCTATATTTCTTTTGTGTTTATTTTCTTGTAACTGTATGATTAGTTTAATTTTTCCACATACCCCCTCTCATAGATTAGTGTAGGAAGCATATTCCACACCTTTTCTTCCTTTCATTTGTTATCAAAGCATGATCACCTTAGGTTTGAGGTGTTAGAGACAAGGGTTTTTTTTACTAATCTTGAATTGAGTGGGAGCTTGTGTAGAAAAAGATCTTGTTGTAGGAAAATAGAAAGCACATCAAGGATAGAGATGGATAAGTTCTTGGGCATAAATCTTGAGCTTTGGAAGGTCAAAATGGAGGATGTTCTAATGGATAGAGATCTATGGGATACAATAACCAAATCTAAACCTACTACAATGAAATAAGAAGATTGAGATATATTAGACCTAAAAGCTAATGGTCTCATAAGACTCTATTTGGTTGATTCAGTAGTTCTAAATGCGCATGAAGAGACTATTACAACAAACCTTTAGAAGAAGCTAAGCAAGACTTATCAAGTTAAATCCCTAGTAAACATGATTTTCTTAAGAAATAAGTTAAAAATGGTTGAGGTGGTGGGATTTTTACTTTTTGAAGAGATGTGAAGAAATAATTTTAAATATACTAAGGAAGCCATATTTATTTGTGGAAGACAAAAAAGAGAAAAGAAAGAAGAAGGACAAGAAGTGAGAAAAGTCTAGGTCCAAGTTCCTTAGGAGATCCAAATCCCATTGTAAGACCAAGGAGAAATGTTGGAACTACGGCAAGCCTAGCCATTTTAGAGGAGCCTACAAGGAGGAGAAAAAAAAAGAGTGATTCTAATGATAAGTATAAAAATTCCTCTTAGGATGATGGTGATGTTTTTGTTGTGGCCTTTGCTACACATGCACTGGATGGTACATAGTTGATAGAATTCAGTACTTCTTTCCACATGACCTCACATTAGAATTGGTTCTTGAAATATGAAGAATATGACAGTGGGAAGGTGTACCTTAGAAATGACTCATCTAAATATTGTTGGTCATTGAAGATAATTCAATTCCCTAATGGATGAGTGAATGGGATCAATGGTGTACTACATATCCCTAGTTTGGCATTGAACCTACTTTATATAAGTAAACTTAATGATTCATATGTGTAAGTTATTTTATCAAGTGGAGGGTGCAAGATAGTGAGAGGCTATGGTTCTTGCTAAGTGTGTCCATGTATGCACTCTATTTTAGCAAGATGCATGCAGGGTTCAAAATAATAACTCATCTACTCCTGTAGTGAAGAGATCTATAGAATCTACATCTTCACTATTGGAACCAACAATAAGGAGTGTTGCATCCACTTCTAATGGTCATGCTTTATGGGTACTTAAGGGTGCTCATGCTTTGGAGACTAATCTATGAGATAAGAATATAATGTTTTGGAACCAAAGGATCAACCACACAGATGAGAAGGGTCTAAGGGACCTAAAAAATAAAAGCCTTTTTGAAGAGTTAAATGAGTGATCTTGAATTTGGTTTTTCTAAGCATTGTGTATATGAAAAGAAGAACCACATTTAATTTTACTCTAGCTATCATAAATACTCTAGGGTGTTAAACTTAATCCATTATGATGTATTTGGTCTTGTTAATGTTCCTTCTATTTCTAAATCTATATATTATGTATCTCTCTTTGATGAAGATAATAAAAGGACATGGGTATATTTCCTTAGAAGTAAATTTGAAGTCTTCAGTCATTTTAAAGAGTTTAAGGCTCTTATAGAGAACCAGACTAGTAGAAAAATTAAGATTTTGAGGAATGACAATGGCAATGAGTTTTATTTAGTAGATTTAAATAGATTTTATAGAGATCACAAGATAGAGATACATAAGAAAAGTCTATACACCCCTCAATAGAATAGAGTTGTAGAATGAATGAACATGATGTTGATAGAGAGGGATATGAGTATGCTTAGTGGATCTATCTTGTAACATAAAATTAGGTAGAAGTAATTGGAATGTGACTTGATACTTGATTAATTGGTTCCCTACGAGTGTGTGCAAGAAGTTGAGTCCACTTTTTGGCCAAAAAGTGGAAGTGTTTTCCCTAATTTTTAAAATTTGTCACATCTGACCTTAAAATTTGAAGCACTTAGAGATGGAATCTTGAAAAAAGTAACTGATCATAAAATGCAGTACTCGGAGTCTAGTTTCCAAATATGTAATTTATTTGAATACCCAAATGATACAAATTGATTTTGAATAGGCCTTTCTAAAAACTACTATTTAAAAGTCACTTTTTTTTACTATACCATGCATGTGTATGTCATCCATATTTTGACCTAAATAATCATTTTTTTCTAAATCCTTTTGGGAAAATATTTGTAACTCACTGAAGCATGTTTTTCATTATTTTTTGTAATTTTTTATTGAATATTTTTTTTGTTAATTTTTTATTGGTCATATTTGGTGTTTTAAGAAATCGTCGTGTACGTCATGCATAAATTGACCTAAAATTATCATTTTTTAATTTTTCTTTTCAAATTGAAAAGAATTGTCTAAAGTACATTTTCGTACAATTTGTTTTTCAAAAACTTATTTTAATAAAAAGTTATTAAAATACTAAAAAACCCTAATAATTCAAGTTTATGGACCTGTTTCATAAAAAATTAATGGAAAAATAGATAAAATAATCCAATTGTAAAAAAATACATATTTGGAATCTACACTGTCTCATTTATAATGGGTTTTAATTTCATCAAAAAATTCTACAAAAAGGTCTTCAGACATATTCCCAAAGTCACTATTTTGTTGTGACATTGACAGGACCTTCAACTTGCAGGTCAAACCAAGTCCAAAGCCAAGATTTAGGTCCCCAACCCTTTTCCCGAATCGGTTAACAAAGAAAAAACTAGGCCTAAGATTCAAATTTTGCAAAACAGGATCATGTTTCTTATTCTGGTGATAGAACAAGAAAGGGGATCCCATTTTATAGAACGTGATCCCGTTTAATAAATGAGATCCCATTTAGATTTTTACCATTTTTTAAATTGTTACTATCACTGTCGGCCTTGCAACTTGTTCTGTATGACCGACAATGACATATTCAATTTTTTCTATCAACTTTTGGCTTCTACAGGTTCTTTAACTTGGGATTTTATTTGAAGTTTGAAAGGAGGCATCATTGGGACAGTGTTTGAATGGAATTTTGTTCAATTGCTACTTGTTTGAAGGAGGAACAAAGAAGGAACACTTTCAAATTTTTGACATTCATTTGTACATCATTCAAAATTTTTTAATCATGGGATCACAAGCTCGTAATAGGAGGAAAGATAGGAAGGTATTGACCCCTGAAGAAATGGAAGCAAAGAGAGAGAAGGAGACAAAAAGACAAAGAGATAGAAGAATAAAGATTTGATCAATGAATGATGCTAAAGCATCCAATTTGACAACTATTGAAGATAAAAACATTGAGGAGACCATGGATGTAGATGATGCAAATTTGCAAGAGGTGAATGCGGAAACTAATACGATTATACAAACTACTCCTGGTATGTCTTCAAATTCCCCTTTCAATGCTATGGAGAATGTTTCAATAGGCACAAATCTAGGTACGTCTTCAAATCCACCTTTGAATCAAATGGAAACGGTGTTTACATGAGATTTAAAAGAAGCTGGATATAACAATGTTGAGATCAATAATATTTGTAGAGATCAAGATTTGAGTCAAATTGTTTTTGAAAATGAAAATAAAAATCTTTTTGTTGTTGAAAATGAAAATAAAAATCCTTTTTATTGAAAATGAAAATGAAAACTATTTTGTTGATGAAAATGAAAATCATTTTGAAGTTGAAAATGAAAATGAAAATCCAGGATGTGATGTTGAAAATGAAAATATATATTTTTAAATTGAAAATAATGTTTTGGATAATCTTCTTGGTAAGATTTCTTGGAGACAAATAAGAACACATGGCAATAGATTATACAAAGATTTTTTATCATAAAAAACTATCATTTCAATGTCAACTAGTGATGCAATTAATGAGAATGTGGAAAATGAGAAAGTAATGAAAAAGTTAGGCATTTTTGTTAAACCAAGAAGAAAAGATCAATCACTAAAACATGCTATGTCTACTATTGCTAGTGCCATTGAGTCTATTGGAAAGAATAGTTGATCGAAAGATAAGAATGCAACAAGACGAGCTATAACAACTGCTATAGTTAATAAAAACAAATTTAAATAAAAGAATGGTAAGAAATATTAGTGAAATTCTAAAATACATCCTAAAACATTGGTAAGAGCAGAAAAGAGAAGAGAAAGTATAGAAAATGATCCAATCAACCAATGTTGGAGTTTTAGTGGTCGACTCCCGAGATCTGACATGAAACTGAATGTTGAAATCAAATTTTTGATTGAAAATATTGGCATGATAATACTAGGGTATCATCTAATGCTAGAGATGTTTTTAAAATTAAGAGTGGGGTCCAAAGATCATGATCCTCATCCAAAACACCTATTACATACAACACAAACTGAATTTTACCAAAAACTTTGTGGTGATTTAGTGTTACCTGGTGATATTAGAATAAGTCAAAGATCTTTTGAAAAATGTAAACCTTGGTATGTAAAGATTAATAAGCAACAAATATCTTGTTGTTGTAAAATGCATGTACAATTTCGTTATTATTATGATGTGTTTCGATATATACATTGTACTTTACATATTAACATAATTATGCAGGAACGTGGTATTAATATGCCACTGGAAATAATAAAGGAGTTTATATCAAGTTTGTTTTGTGAAAGATCTAATGGAAAATTATTTTATTTAAGTTCATGTATTTTTGGACAATGCACTAGTTGTGGCAATCTTTCTTTCTTAAGAGTTTGTATGCATGAAAGTGTTGAAAATGATTTTGGACAACAATTAGTAGATGCTAAAAGATCTTCGAAATAATCCCTTTCTTCAAACCAAAGGGAGCAATGCTTTTAAGAATGTTGATTGTTCTTTAAAAGATGAAAAAATTGGAAAGCATTGTGATTAATTATAGAAAAAGTTAGTGTACATGCATTCATATCAGAATTTAAGAGTAAGATTTACCAAAATATGTCAAGCACTCTCAACATGCTTGATGTCTTGATGGACAATTTTGCGCATGTAGAAACACATTTCCAGTTGGTACTATACTATCAGTGGTTGATTTTGTGGAAAACTATACTCTAGCTTTGGAAGAGGAAATCTAATCACAATATTACAATTTAGTACAGATGGCTATGTTTGTTCATATTGTTTATAGACATGCAGATAATAGAACAGAGGATGATAGAAAAGTTTTGAGGGAGTATCATTTCTATTTGAGTGACAACTGATTACACTCATCAAAGTTTGTTCAATACTATTTCAATATATTTTATACAAATTTAAGAGAAAGACGAATTTAGATGATAGAACATCTCATATGGTCAGATAATTGTATAGGGTAGTTCAAGAATGGTCAAATGTTCTATTGGTTAAGTAGGGTTCACAAGGAACATAATGTCCATCATATGTGGAGTTTTTTAGAAGCTGGACATGCTAAAGGAGAACATGATGGAGTTGGTGCATGTGTTAAAATAATTCTTGCTAGAGAGCAATTGAAATTTGAGGATGTAGTAAAATTTAAAGATGAACGTGGGATTGTGGATTGGTGTAATACAAGATTATCTACACCTAGATCAAGCAAGTACTCTACAGTTCGCCGATTCTTTTGGTTGGTTGAAGAAGATAACATTCTATCTAGACTTGATTGCAAGACAATCAGTGGATCTACTAAATGGCATTCATTTAAGAGTTCGAATGTAAGCACATGGACTATCTGGACAAGAGAGCTTGTATGTTTTTGTTAGTTTTGTATTTCAGGAGATTGGAAAGCATGTGAGAATACATAATGGGTTGAAGAGTAGAAGCAAAGATCGTTGACACCTATACAATCACACAATCAATATGAAACAACAATTGAAGACAATGATCAAGTGTTTGCATCAAATGATTATGACCATGTTTTAGACCTTGTACAAGAAGGTAATTTAATTCAATTTAATTAATTTTATTTCACTTTATTACTATTTTGTAGTGCTTTTATTTATTTATATACATATGAATGCATGCATTTAGATTGGTCAAATTATATGGACATGTGCAAGTTATGAATCAATTTTTTCTTGTAGGACATGTGTATGCTATTGTTGCACCTGAGGAGAATGAAGAGGAAACAAAATATTGGTTGGCTCATTGTGTGGAGACTAAACATAATTTAATATCACCTCGTGAAGATGACGATGGTTATCATTATCCAATAGGTTTGGTGATCCCCTTAAGACATCCCCTTAAGAAAATTTTGATAACAAGTCTTTGGTCCCCTTAAGAAAAATTTGAGAACTTCTTTGATGATGGCTATCATTATCGAATAGGTTCGGTGGTGGTTGTTGGCACTTGGCTACGAAAATACCTAATAAGGAAGAATGGTTTGCCTACATTCGAAGATTATGAAACACATAAGAAGATTATACACTACTCACATTTGGTGGTGGCAACAAATATAAAAGTAGTGAGGTATCATGGAAGACCTTCAAATAAAGAGCTATGGACAATTTCTATGGAAGTCTAATACTTAATTATATCAATTGTGATCCAACATGAGACATGTAGTTTGAATTCTTTGATCCCCTTAAGAAGTCCTATTAGGACCCCTTAAGACATCCTATTACAACATAAATTATATTAACATTAACATTATTTTTGTATAACTTTTGTGATTGTTAAATGATGAGTCATCCTAATTTCTACAACTTAATTATATCATTTGTTATATGATGAGTCTCCCTAAAGTCTAATACTTAATTATATCAATTGTGATCCAACATGAGATATGTAGTTTGGATTCTTTGATCCCCTTAAGAATTCCTATTAGGACTCCTTAAGACATCATATTACGACATAAATTATATTAACATTAACATTATTTTTGTATAAATTTTGTGATTGTTAAATGATGAGTCATCCTAATTTATACTACTTAATTATATCATTTGTTATATGATGAGTCTCCCTAAAGTCTAATACTTAATTGTATCAATTGTGATTAAGTATGAGACATATACTTTGAAATATTTGATCCCCTTAAGCAATTTTTTGAGAAGTTCTTTGATCCCCTTAAGCAATTGTAGTGATTAAATATGAGACATGTACTTTGAAGTAAATATGACCCCCTTTAGTAAATTATTTAGAACATCTTTGATAAGTTAATGCAGGTTGACTATGAATCACTAAATTTGTAAAGTACAAATATTTAAATGTCCTATTAATTTTGACTTTAATTTCATATTTGTATTTAATTTGACATTAATGTCTTGACTATGAATTTTTTGTGAAGTACAAATATGTCCTATCAATTTCATATTAATTTCACATTAAATGCATAAATGCAAATGTGTAAATTACTATTTAACTATAATAGACCATAAAATATTGAAATGAAATAAAATCCATGAAACAATATATTAAGTCCATGACAATACAACCCATGAAATATTAAGTCCATGAAACAATATATTAAGTCTATGACAATACAACCCATGAAATATAAAGTCCATGAAACAATATATTAAGTCCATGAGAAATAATATATGTAGTCCACATGAAATAATCAAATACAACACATGAAATAATCTAACTTATATTGTCTCTATAATCAAGAGACCTCTCCACACCACATTGACTACCCAGATGACCCGAATCACTTTGCACAAGAGAAAGAAAGATGAAATCAGATGTAAGACAATTAAAATATTTAATGACAATTTAATTTATAATTTATCATAAAATTAAATTACTGTGTGAGGTTTCTCTACATGCTCCGGTGCACCTGGACCTATCTCTACATGCTCTGAATCAATCTACATACAAGAGAAAGAAAGTTGAAATTAGATGTAAGATGATTAAAAATGATTTAATTCAATTTAATTTATAATTTATCATATTTAAATTGTATCGTAAGAGGTTGTTGTGCATCCTCTATTCCAGGATCTGTCTCTACATTCTCAGCTACAGGACATGTCTCATGTTATAAAAGAAAAAGAATTTAAAACATGTCAACATATATTCTATCAAAATTTACTTTAAGTTCACAATGTATAAATTATAGTTAAGTTTAAATATAATCTAAATTTTAAATTATACAGTATCAGGTTTCTCATCTCCTCTATCGTCATGCTCTGCATGTGTTGTTGTACGTGGAATGACATCAATAGGACAAAACGTTTCACTAACAAGCTCCTACAAGGTCATTTATAAAGCACATGTGTACAAATTAGGTTAAAACATATATATTCACTTGTGTAGGTACCCAATTTTTGTTTTAATTTATTTAAAAGACCTACACATTGCATGTAGAAAAAGATTAATTTTTCAACAACCTGAAATGCAGTCGACTCCTAATATAGACTTGGATCATCCAGGTGTGCTGCAATGCCCATCCTCATTGTTGTGTCAACCTACCTAGACATATATTTTTAATATATATAAGTACATGCACGTTTGATAGAGTGAATTCAAAATACAAAAATCTAAGTATATAGTTTTTTAAAACAGTATACATACAAATGGCTCATGTGAGACACCCAATGATAGAGGAGTGCTCGAGACACCCTCTGGAGGATTCGATGTGGAAGAACCCTAAACCAACATAAATATTTAATGTACATGTGCAAGATTGAATTACAAATTAGGTTCAAGTTAATAAAATTATTTAAAATATATTTAAAAAATCAATCAACATACCCCAAATGGGTGGCCGAGATGAACAGGTCTCGATGAAAAATAAAATTGATCAAAATAACTATGAATTGTGCCTGTTTCCATCATATACACCAAACAATTTGATTTTTTTTTAATATTAAAATTTAATTGATCTATATGTTCATTAAAAACACGTGCTTAAAATTGTTATAAATTCAACATGTGTACCTATATATATACTTGTGTCAAACGATCAATGGGGTGGTCCTCAACAATTAGGAAATCAACAAATAATTCACCCATATCATTAGATGCTCCATGTGCAGCTGAATTGGGTGCTTCCTGATCAGGTCCATAACACAACAGATTGTAACTCATACACATGTGAGGCATCGACACATGTGGAGTGGTACTAGGACCACCTCCACCATCCACTCCTCCATGGTCTCAAACCCCAGCTACCATCATAGAAGTCTACTCATCTAGGCTACTTGAGAGTGCACTCAATGCTCCTAATGTAGATACCACTACACGATGCTAGATGGGTGTAGGAATGGAAGCAAGAGGGTCAACAAGAGGTTGAAAAGGGATGGGTCATTGGGGATCAACCCGTGCCCCTAACCTCTATTGTGGCATGTTGCCACCAATACCCTAGAATGATCTGAAGTCAAAATAATTGCATTTCCTATTCAAAACAAACTCTACATATAATTTTCTCAAAAAATATAGAGGAACCTCACAATTAGCATGAGGTGGATAATCAAATACCATCCACCACCTATCCCAAAAATTGGTAGACATCCCTACATGTCTACACCACCTGATTGATATTCTTTTCTTGTTTACTGGAATTGGTTCATTGGTGATGGGGTGCCTAAAATATTGAGCTAAATCAGCTTATGTGATTTTAAAATCCAAAATCTACCTATAAGAGAGGCCATCAGCATAAAACTAATGCCTCTCCTCTCTCCATAATCTAAAAGTGTCCAAGTCCACATCAATGCACCTAACCGAATCTACAATGTTTTGCATCAAAGATGCAAAACACATGAAGTGAGGTGGCATGAATTGTTCACTTCGAATGGCATTTAGTTTTTCTTCTATGGATGTGATGTTTTCGTTAATTCTAGTTCGTAAGAGAGCCTCATCTGATCCTGGAGGTGGGGGTGGGGGTGGATGTGGGGGATTTTGAGGTGGAGATGGAGGTGGATCATGGTGTTCAAGTGATGGGGACCATAGAGGTGGTGCATAGAGGAAAACCTCAACATCAAAGTCAACATCATGATCCATGATGTAAAAACTAGATGAACCTGTATTATATACATAAATATACAAACAAGTAGAAAATTAACTTTCAAGAATGTATATATATATATATATATATATATATATATATATAAATTATAAATAAACATATATCATTTAAACTAGATATTATACATGTTGAGAAATTATAAGAAATATTTAAATTAAACACACATGACTACATTTAAAAGAAAAATTAGGATCCACATGTACACATATATGTATACATCATTTAACTTGAGAATACATACAAATTTCAAAATTTAAGAGATTCTAGTTCTATGTAATTTTAATACATATGTACATATACTAAAAATAAACTGAAAACATGTACATAAAAAAGGTAAATTTTGTAGCTTTCAATTTACATACTTTAAAGCTTGTTTACAAGGAATGGTGAAGTTTACCCTTAAATCCTAATTTATTAAATACCCTTAATCCACATGTCATCTTTTCTAGGTCCATAAACCATTCTAATGGAATCATTTTGGCCATAGTTGACCAAGTTTAATATATATATCTTAAACAAGTTTGTAAAAAATTCAAGCTCATCTAACATTATACAAATCAAGTTCAAATGTGAATAATAAATTTTCAACTATTATTAGTGGCTTAGGGGGATTAATGTGTAGATTTCAACGGTCCATTAGTGCTATTGTTAATGGCTTAAGGGGATTTTATGATCATCCCTTGACAACGACATGTGGTTTGTCTACCTTTGAAAAACAAATAATTGTTAATGTGATGTGAAATCTAGTTTTGTAGGGCCACATTTGATGGACTATTTTTGTAGGTTAATTATTGGTTGTTTCAAACCCCTACCTATAATTAATTGATAGTACACTTTTAATTTTACCTTAAACCCTTTTAACCCTAAACCCTAAACCCTTAACCCTTAACCCTATACCCTTAACCCCAAACCCTTAACCCTTAACCCTAAACCCTATACCATTAACCATAAACCCTTAATCCTTAACCCTAAACCCTTAACCCTTAACCCTGAACCCTAAACCATCAACCCTAAGTTCCCTAAACCCTACACCCTAAATCCTTAACCATCTACATCCTCTTAGGACAAGCCTTAATCAATTTTCTTAAATCCCCTTAATATATGTCATCTTTCCTAGGTCCATAAACCATGCTAATGGAATGATTTTGTCTTAATTTGACCAATTTTAATATAAATTTATCTTTTTAAACAAGTTTGTAAAAACTTCAAGAATCTAACATTATAAAAATTGATGAAATGTCAATGATCAATTTTCAACTATTATTATTGGCTTAAGGGGATTAATGAGTAGATTTCAACTTGTAGGTCATCTACATCCTCTTAGATCATCCCTTGACAATGAGTATATTTTAAGGGGATTAGTGCTATTATTAGTGGCTTAAGGGGATTTTATGATCATCCCTTGACAATGATATGCATAACTTGTCTACCTTTGACCCTTAACCCTTAACCCTAAACCCTTAACCCTTGACCCTAAACCCTAAACATTTAACCCTAAACCCTTAACCCTTAACCCTTACCCCTAAACCCTTAACCCTAAACCCTTAACCTTAAACCCTTTTAACCCTAAACCCTAAACCCTTAACCCTAAACCCTTAACTGTAAACCCTAAACCCTTAACCCTTAACCCTTAACCTTAAACCCTTTTAACCCTAAACCCTAAACCATTAACCCTAAACCCTTAACCCTTAACTGTAAACCCTAAACCCTAAACCATATGCATCCTCTTAGGATGAGTCTTAAGCAATTTTCTTAAATCCCCTTAATCCATGTCATTAAATCCTAGGTCCATAAACCATGATAATGGAATTATTTTGTCTTAAGTTGATCAAGATTTATATATTTATCTTTTTAAACAAGTTTTTAAAAACTTCAAGCATCTAACATTATACAAATTGTTGAAATGTGAATGATCAATTTTCAACTATTATTAGTGGATTAATGAGATTAATGAGTATATTTCAAGTTTTAGGTCATCTACATCCTCTTAGGTCATCTATATCCTATTTTTGAAAATTTATTTAAGACATAATTAAACCCTAAACTCTTAACCCTAAACCCTAAACCCTAAACCCTTAACCATAAACCCTTAACCCTTAACCTTTAACCCTTAACCCTTAACCCTAAGTCCTAAATCCTTAACCATATACATGCTCTTAGGATGGGTCTTAAGAAATTTTCTTAAATCCCCTTAATCCATGTCATATCTAAGCTTGACATATATCCTCTCATCCTTAGCACATTAACTTCAATCTTTTATTTAGTGCTATATTAACTTATCAATTAATTGAAGTTATATAACATCCCATTACATTACCTCATTTTAACAAATTATTTAATTCAATGTTTGTAATTTACAATGAAACTATCTCTATTCTCAAGTGACTGACCCAAGGAGGATTGTTCTTTGATAAAAAAATATTTTAGATACTAGTTCTCAAACTTGAGGGATGCTACCAAATTTTATTCCCCATTTACATAGAAAAATGTGGAGTTTATAAAGATTCCAAATATGGATGGACAACCTATTAAAATATATATTTTTAGAGAAATGGTATTTCAAATTTAAGACTATTGGTGAAATAGGAATTGTTAAAGATCTATCATAAATTAGATATAGTTGTTTAGATGAGTGTGGAAAAAAAAACTAATAAAAATCTATAATAAAAGTAATGTATAAATAATCTAAAACAAATTAAAAAAAAATGCATAGTATGTGCTATTTCACTTGAGAAAACCATTTCATGCAACAAATCTAACACATTAACCGTCCTTCCTATTGCATAAAAACTCAACCATACACAATTTAATAATAAATCCCTAATTCAATATTTATGCATATGTGGATATTAATAGACATAAAAAATTAGATTTACAATTAGTATGAATACTTTAAAACCATGGATGAAAATAGATTTAACCAATGCATACACTCAAAAAAATTAATCTTGCTAGCCAAAAGAATACTTAACATTTTTTCAATCACTAGTCTCCATAGCCTTAAATGAGTATACAACATTCTTTCAACACTAATGGGCATGAGAACAATAACAACTACAACTTAACACCAATTTTATCTAGAAAATTATGATCCATGGTAACCAACACTATGGCCAACCAATATAACCTAAATAGGCATATACCTACAAATTAGTTGGCACCCATGGTATTGACCAACAGAGGCTTTTTACATAGACACTCTCTACCACAACACATTGATTGTTTAATGGCTACTTAAATTCTTATGTAAACAAGAGATACAAATTATTCACAAGGCACGTGACTCTTTAAGGTCTTTGATAAATGTATACACCTCTACCATTAGTTTCAACACCATCTGTGTCCATTTTTAAATTTAAAACTTATGTAAATGTTGTTAGTTCATCTTACCTACCTATAGTTCCCTACAAGATTCCCCAATTTCAGATTCTACTCCAATGATATTTGCATCCCTAAAGATACCACTATTCTTAATTTACAAGGTATCATTTTAAGTTACTTAAATGATCACAACTACCACAAATCAAATATCAACCACATAAGATGTGATACAAATGATAGCACTAGGATCCAAACTAGATGAAGCAAATGAGTTAACAAGATAGGCTTTAGTAAAATCTAGAAATGCAAATCCATGAGATTTAAACTAAAGTTACACATGACAAAGCAATATGGAAGGTGGAGAGGTGGTTGAAGAAAAAGGAAAATTGAGTCAAGCCATTACAATATTGTTAAATTAGAGAAAGAAATTTTAAAAGTATATAAGAAGAAAAAAAGGATAATTTAGATGCCATCAATGATAAAATCAATCTTAGATGTGATAATAGACCGGGTTCAATTTTTTATTAAAAAAAATAAAGAGTTGAAAAAGAGGTATATGATAGATATTCCAAATAAATTGATAGAAGAAGTGGTTAGTCAATTGCATCAATTGTATGAGTAGTTGTAGTATGATAGGTAATCACAGATGTATGTTGGCAAGGTCAAAGGAAAAATTAGAGAGAAGGAAGAAAAGGTAATGGGCTTTGTTGGTTTTAAATCTTGTGTTAGGTCATAAAGATGTATTCTAGACTAAGATAAATGACTTTAAGAAGATATTTTTAAAGAAAATGGAATCTATAGGAAAGGAAGGAGGTAAATCTATGGTGGAACTTTTCCTAAAGAATGCCACTATAATTTTTTATGAACACTTGTATAATGTGTCAAGTGATATAAAATAAATAGTCAAGGCATCGATCTATATATGAGGATTATTAATGCATAAAATATCTATGTGGACTACCAAGCATGTAGAGTAGAGAGGATTGATAAATCTCTAGTTTAGTACATAAATAAAGACTTGAGGACTTGGGATGTGTTGAGGATGAGAGGATATATGTCAAGCTTAGATATGTAAAGAAATTTTCTTAAATCCCCTTAATCCTAGGTCCATCAACCATGCCAATGGAATGATTTTGTCTTAACTTGACCAAGTCTAATATATTTATCTTTTAAAGCAAGTTTGTAAAAACTTCAACCATCTAACATTATACAAATTGATCAAATGTGAATGATCAATTTTCAACTATTATTAGTGGCTTAAGGAGATTAATGAGTAGATTTCAAGTTGTAGGTCATCTACATCCTCTTAGGTCATCTATATCCTATATTTTAAAATGTTTTTAGGACATAATTAAAACATAAACCCTAAACCATAAAACCTAAACCCTAGAAACTCTTAACCCTAAATCCTAAACCCTTAACCCTCAACTATAAACCCTTACCCATTAACCCTAAACCCTTAATCCTAAACCCTTAACCGTAATCCATAAACACTTAACCCTAAACATTTAACCCTAAACCATAAACACTAAACTCTTAACCCTAAATCCTAAACCCTAAACCCTTAACCCTAAATCCTCAACCATATACATCCTCTTAGGATGTGTCTTAAGCAATTTTTAAAATCCCCTTAATAAATTTCATCTAAATCCTAGGTCCATAAACTATGCTAATGGAATGAATTTGTCTTAAGTTGACCAAGTCTGATATATTTATCTTTTTAAACAAGTTTGTAAAAACCTCAACCATCTAACATTATACAAATTGATCAAATGTGAACCATTGAGACTTTAGGGTTTTGTTTCAATTCAGTTTAGGGTTTTCTTTTTCTATGTAGGGTAATTATTTTTAGATTTCCAATTTAGTTTAGGTATTTTTTTAGTGTGTGTAGGATAGTTGATTTTAGGTTTCCAATTCAGTTTAGGGTTTTTTTGAGTGTGTTTAGGATAGTTGTTTTTTAGTTTTCTTTCATATGAGGGATTATATAGTTTTGAAAGATTGAAACCAAATTTAAAACTTAATACATAGAAAAATACAGAAAAAAACTTCAAATAAAAAATACAAATCACAAAAAATAAACAAATGTGGAAAAATCCACTCACCTAGACTTTTGATGGCCAGAAATGGTGTGTTTATACTTGGGATCCCGTTCTGCACTTCTCATTGTCGTTGGGAGAAAATGAGCACATAGTCAATTTTTTAAAAAATTAATAGTTTTCGTAAACGAGATCTTGTTTCTTGGTGCTAGGTTTGGGATCCCACAACGTAATGAGATCTCATCCTAGATTTTAGGCTCAAGATCCCATTTTGGTTTACCCGATTTCAATTTTTTTTCTAAGTCTAAAACTTCCACCTTAAGTGGACTCAACTTTGTGCATTTACTGCTAAACTAGATCTTGTTCAGAAGACACCCATGGAGGTGTGGTCAGATAAAAAGCCTTCATTGATACATCTTTGAGTCTTTGGTTGCAAGGAATATACACATGTGCCTAGGGAGAAGTATTCTAAGTTGGAGAACAAGGTTTTTAAATGTATCTTTATTAGCTATGGTGTCAATGTGAAAATGGTACAAGCTTTGGGATTCGACGGCCAAATATTTTTGTATAGAAAAATTGTTATCTTTAGAAAAGTTAAACCTTCTTCCATAGTATTGCAATAGAAAAGGATGAAAAGAAATATGTCATTCAACTACCCCCTAAGGTTGAGAAGGTTGAACAAAAATCCCATGAAGGAATTGAAGAGGAGGAGAGATTAGATAGTTTAGAGAGTTCTAAAGAGGACATAGAGCCTCCACCTTACCTCTTGAGGAGGCCCACTCAGCATAGACAACAACTAGAAAGGTATAATCTTCTCAATTAAATGTGTATTTTTACTATGATTGCTAGCATAAATAAGCCTAGAACTATGAAGGAGGAATTGGGTATGTATGATTCTAAGTTTTGAAGAGTAGCTATGGATGAGGAGATGACTACATTGAAGAAAAATCACACATGGGACTTAGTAACTTTTCATGATGGTTAAATACCCATTGGTTTTAAATGGGTGTTTGAAAGGAAGATCAATTTGGATAGAAATATTTAGAATTATAAGGTTATAGTGGTTGTGAAGGGATATTCCTAGGTTGAGGGAATTGATTATTATGAGATGATCTCTCCAGTTTCTAAGTTGACATCCATTTAGTTCTTAATATCTATTGCAGTAGCTTTTGACCTTGAGATTGAGAAGATGGATGCAAAGACAACTTTCCTTCATGGTAATTTAGAGGAGGATATTTACAAGACATAGCCATAACACTACATTGAAAATGGTAAAGAAAATTTTGTTTGTAAGTTGAAGAAATATTTGTATTGTCTTAAGCAATCACCTAGGATGTGGTACCAAAAGTTTTATTCCTTTGTGTTGGGATTGGGGTTTTTGAGATTTAAATTAGATCATTACATCTATTATAATAGGGATAATGATTATTTCCTTATTGTCACATTATATGTTGATGATTTGTTATTTCTTTGTAAGGTAAGGACATGCTTTGTAAATTGAAGTCTAAACTTTTAGTACAATTTTAGATAAAAGAATTAGGGTTTTCTAGATTCAACTTGGGCATGGAGACTAGAAGGGATATAGAAAACACAAAGCTTTGTTTGGGCTAGAGAAACTATGTGAACTCGATGTTGGAGAGGTTCAACATGACAACTTGAAGACCATTGTGTGTTCCTATTTCAAGGGGGACTAGGTTATTAACTAACCAGTGTCCAAATTATAGTGAGATGGAGGATATGGCCTAAGTACCTTATGCTATTGGTATTGGGAGCTTAATGTATGCTATGGTTTGTACTAGACTAGACATCACCCAAGCAATGATTCAACCTTAGCTCTTCAATTACACAACATAGTTCTCTTTATCTCCTCACATGATGATTTTCCTTATCACTATACACACTTGAGCTCTCTAACACTTCTTAATTTCACTACAACACATAAATTAGCTTCACGTTCTTGGCTCACAACTCAACTCTTAGGTCATTTCAACAGAGTGAATTTTAATAATTGACATTTTTGTATGTCTCTATATAGGTGTTCAATAGAAAAAAAAAATAATTTTAATGCTCCATCTACCCGTTTCCCTCCAATTTCATCTTTGTCCTTTGTTATCAATTTGATAGGTTGATAACTATCATATTATAAAATTTATGACTTTTAAGTAATGTACACTAATATATAGTAAAATACATATTATACAAGGTAAGTTCTTGTTTGTACCCAACTCAATTTGGATTGAATCTACCCTTCAATCCCCTACATAGTAATGTTTTAACTAGGGTCCATTACATATCCATCTAACAAGTCATTTTGTAAGGTTTTTAATGTGACAACTCCATATGATGTTATATCTTCAATTTGTAAGGGCTTAACCACCACCTTTTTAATTTTCTAGATTTCTTGAATCTACTATCATACAACATGACAATATCACCAATTTTAAAGGCTTTACTTCTAATATTTCTATCATGCTAGGTTTTCTATAACCTCTTCTCTCTAATTCGATTGTATGAAGCCATTAATCTCTTCTCATATAGCTTCTCTAGCTCCAACAATTTTTCCTTAATTGATTCATCTTCACTCAATCTTAATTTCCTTTCCAATCATAAGTTTGGGACATGTACTATATAGGACGGTTGGTATCAAGTCCATATACTAGTTGGAAAGGAAAAAACATTATCATCTAATTATAAGTGGTCTTGTAAGCCCATAACATAGTTGGAATTTTTTAGAAATAATAAAATATTTCATAGATCCAAGAACCATCAAACTAACAAACCTTCCACAAGAAAATCTAAGTAAATAAGCTAATAAGAGGCACAGAGAAATAACTAATAGAATTATTGTATTAAATAAATAATGAATTGATCTTTTGACAAATTAAAAATAAGTCTATGCTTGTATAGAGAAAGGAAACATGAATGATAGAAACTAATTAAATGTAGACATCCATGATAGATGGAGCTAACTAAAGCTAGGCATGCATGATAGGTGAAGTAAACTTGATGGAATGGCATGATAGAAGGAATGTAACTCAACTAATAATAGATAAGTGTGAATTAGGTCAATAAGACATGGGCTCATGACTAATTGACACAAGTACTTAATACAATATAGTAATAAACTAATTGCAACTAAACTAAACTAAACTAAACTAATATATGAGAAATTTAGAAAGAGATAGATAAAAGGAAGTGTCCCAACAACTAGGCTTAATTAGGTACCCATTTACAAAAGATTCCCTCATAGATAGAGAAATGGAGAAAACCAAGGAAAAAAACTCCCCTCTAAAAGAGAGAACATGAGAAGAACTGAGATGCCTCTCTTAAAGATGAAATAGATGTTCCTAAAAGATGAGGAACATGAATAACTCCATTAAAAGAAGCACAAAGAAGCTATAAACAACTACTAAAGAAGAACTGTTATGCTATACTGTTAGAACTGAATAACCTCCAATAAAATTAGTATCAAAGACTAGGTGGCCACAAATATGCATGGGTGATTAAAACACTACTTTGACATTACATTGATATAGTTAGAGATGTAGATGAAATTGCATGAGTGATAAAGTAACACTACTCAAACAATGCATAGGTATAGTTAAAGATACAAAAGACACATAAATATGCACATGAGTGAGGAAAAATAATACTACTCAAACAATGCATTGATGGTGAATTCACACCAATATACTACAACAAGGAAACAATCTAGATGTATAAAATGTAGGTGTTAATGGACTCATAAATGTTGACCAATTGATGAAGGTGGATTCCATAAGTAGGTATGGAGAAGAGTTTGTATGGTGCGTGTTCCATCTTACTAGAATGAATGGGTAACTAGATGTTGCATACACTTAGTATGTATAAATAAGAAATAGATACATAATTTACTCCAAAATAGAACTAAGGACGCATTAACACATGTACATATAGTAAAATACCCCCCATAATGTTGATGGAGAGGAATAGTAGTCCCACTAAAAACTATCAAAACATAGTAGTGCAAGAAGGTGAAGAAGCAACATTAGAAGGCTCAAAATGAAGTAGCTACAATTAGAAAAGGGTGTGCAACAAAACAAAACACACACATATGAAGGTAGATGAGGTTATGAATATGAAATCAAGACACCCACAAAAACTCCGATGACATTTTATAAAATAGTGCAAGTGGAATAACGAGATGTGCAAAGCCCCCAAAAATTAAAAACATAGTGTGGAACTTTATTATAGTAAGTTTACAAATGTGAAAGTGCTTACAATGGATTATTACAATGCCCAAAATAGGACTAAATACTAAACATACATTCCTACTACAAAATGAGAAGAAATAAAAGGAACAAACACAAAATATATAGAAAATACACACTTTAAAAAAAAATTGGACCCAAAAAGGAGTTTGTATGTGCATGTTATCATCTTTCAAAGTTCCCAAAATGAAAATCAAACAAGATCACTGAGAAAACTATTTTTTAGAAATAACTAGACATCCAATCTAAAAACCATTATATTATCATGGAGTACACAAAAACCTACCCCATTTAAAAAAAATCTCTAAAAATGGAAACTATATGAGCAAGATAGAAGCCTTCAAACTTGCCCTCCAAAACTAAAATTTGCATTGGAGAATGGTCTTTCCTCATCATGGTGGCTTAGTGGCTACTCACTAGCATGTGGGTAGTGGAAACATGGTATCACAAACTAAAGTGGTGGCTAGTTAGTGTATACACTAAAATTTGTCCATGTCTTGTCTACACCTAGTTGACATGATCTTGTAATGTTTTGCCCTAGGTCCTAGGTTATCCGACTTAATCACATTCTTAATTAATTAAATAAATCCATTTATTTAATTAATTCCCTCTTGTCACATGTCTCACATAATTCAAATTAAAAATTTGAATTAAATACCTCACCTCTCACCACATTGCAACATGTGTCGCATAGTACATCTTCCACTTAATACCCCCTTCACATGTCAAACTAATTCAAATAAAATATTTAAATTAGGCCCCCTTTATTCTCCATTGCACACTTGTCATTTGACTACAACTCCTCTTGGAGTGGGAAACCCTAATCAACCCTAATTGATCTCAACCGTTCATATCATTCAACATAACTCTCAATCTCATCCATCCATTCGAATTTGCCTTTTCTATAAAGGTAGCCTCTCACAAGTCATTTTTAGATGATCAAGTTTACAAGTAGCCTCATGCTACCAAAATCACTCTAGAATCATCCTCATGCCAATGTTATGCTATTGAAATCTTGAGCAACCAACAATCCCCCATTATCAACCCTTCAAAATCTTGCATGCTCATAAGAGGCTGAGAAGAGCCATGGAGGTCAATCAACACTAGTGTGAATATAGTTTACATTTGAGTTGTTTATTTACACTTTCATTCTAGTTTGTACTTAATGGTGCTAGTTAGGGTTTAATTTTCTACAATTTTGATTTCTGCCCTAGATTTTACCCTAACGACATTTGGTGAACCTGACGTGAACAACTTGCAAATCTAACGATTTTTGATAATTTCTAAAAGTTGGATTTTGTAGGTAACCTCCGAAGCTCAAATGAACCTCGTTGTTAAGTCCAGGAGGCATGAAAAAGAAAAATTGACATAAAATTCAACATATTTTGCTACCTGAAAATTTTTTATTTTTATTTTTAATTTTAGACCCTGTGCAGGGTTGTACTGTATGGATCCGTACTGATGTACGACCTGCACAGAGGCCCTCCTTATCGATTGTGTTAATTTTCCATTTGTTTCTCGGTGTTTGATGATCTTGTGCAGGTTTAATATTATTGTCTTGTTGCAGGTTTAGGGTTATCATCTATCGAGTAATAAAAAATTGTAGGTTGATTTTAAAGTTTGCAGGTCGACTGTGTTGAATCCTTTCTATTGACAGGGTTAAAACCCTAACTCCACCCATTTGAAACCTTTTCACCACCTATAGTGGCAACCCACACCTCCAAACGATAGTCACCACTAGCCCAATCACCTTTGGCCACCACAGTTCACCCAGTTGCTACCTCTTTCTCAGTCCTCCGCCGCCACAACAAACCTTAGGTTGTCGATCCCTCTATCTACTTTTAAAAATCCCTCCACCACTATTTTCAATGCCACCACCATTGACACAGAGGTGTCGACTAAAACCCTAATCCTCTATAATTTTTGCTGCTGGTCAAAATACCCCCGCCGCCTAAATAGTTGCCACCCATCAATGGTCTCTTCACCGTCGAGTCTCCCCATCCTCTGCCGCCCTACATTTCTTAGTTGACCTCTTCCAATACAATCTCCAATCACCCACTCCCTTTTCAACCTGCATATAAACCCTAGCACCGGCCTTTGTTGGTGCTGACCCTATTCATTGACTATGGAACTCTAAACTATCAACGAAAAGATTTAAGCGGTCGACTTTGAACCCGTGGACCATCATCTAACCACCATCTCACCTTAAGATCATGGACCGTCATCTAACTGCCAACATTTATCATAGATTTCTCTCATTGAAAGGCTGTGGTAACATCTGGTTTAGCACTCAGCCCCCTTTTAAAACTTCTTTTTTTATTTTTAAATTGGGACCCCCACGGTCATATGAGAGACCATGGGCTCCACTAGCTCCTAGCCTTTAGATTAACTACCCAAATAATAAAACCACTAGATAGATAGTTCATGTGATCAAATTGCCTCTAACTACTAGTGGTTAGTGTTACAGTCAGAGCTTGACCTAGTGCCTTCTACATGCCACAGGAGGCTAATTTTTTCTTTTTCTCACAACTTTCACATACGAAGGTGAAATTTTAAAAATGACGACCCATCGGAAACCTGGGAGGACAAATTACATAGTGGAGAAGAAATTATTAGGTGAAAGTGTCATTTTGACCAGTTCTTTCGCAGTCAAAGTCCAGCTTCTTTGCAAACTTCAAATGGGCATAACTTTTGCATTTTCGATCCAATTTTCATGAATTGTTTTTTAAAAGTGCATAGAATTTCCTAAAGAATCTATTCATGCAATTTATTTTTCTGTAGCTGGTCATTTTCATCATATTTTTATCAAATTTTGCTTTTTCACATAATGGTCTCCTATGCACTTTTACTTGTTTCTTTTTCAATTTTGTGGCTTGTAGGTGACCTCACAAGGCTGGAACATCATTTGGATTAGCATACATAGCAGATTGGAAGTGAAATAATCAGGTGTGCATATTCTAATTTTTCATTTCTTAATCAATCTTGCTTGTCTCACATTTTGATTTGGGCATAAAATAAATCAATGTCTTCATCACATCATTGAAACTGGGCTAAAACTAACCATTATTTTCCTACACATTTGGCTTTCAGCTTAAAATGAACAAGTGCTTGAATTATTTTCCACACATGTTTAAATTTCTAAGGTTAATGAACCCTCTGCGAGTGTGACCAAGTAAATGCGTATGCTCTCTCCTCACGTCCTAGTACGAACTTGGAGATCAAAAACATTTACTTGTGTTGCTTTTGTTAAACCTTAGAGGGCTTGCCTCCTAGTTTGTGAGAGGGAATGACCCAAGTGGTACTTTCATTTTAGTCCGCTATACAAATAATGTAGTGATGAAAGTCATCAATCACCTAGTGCCACTGTTCTATATCAAAGAATGTCTCCCTCAGTACCCTTGTGGTGCGTAGAAACCTATAGAGTGTATCCTCTTCAGATTGGGAGGCCTCCTAAACAGAGTGAATCACCACATGTATAGACATCAGTATATCCTGAAGCATTGATTAAGAACCTTTGTGCTAATGGCCATACCTTGACTAGGGCTTGTTGATGTGTCTTCATGTGCTTGCCTAATCATCATCACATTCTTCTAAATCTCAAAATTCACACTTGCTTATGTGTCTTGCATGTGTGTACATGTGTGACCATTTGTTTGAACATTGCCAAATCAAGCTCTAAACACCAAACACATAAAGACAAGTCATTCTAAACATTCTTCAAACACATTCAAATCTAATCACTTTCATCCTAATCACCCATTCTTAGCCACTTCATAACCCTAATCATTCTAAATCACCTTCTTCCTAATCAAACCCTAATCACCCTAGTCATCATCTAATCACATCGTCATCCTTATTCAAACAACATAAATCCTAATAATTTCTAATAACATTCTAATCATATCTTTATCATTCAACCTTCATTCTAATGATATCCTTGTCATTTCACATTATTGAACCAACATTATCCTAATCATCTTCATTCTAGTCCAATCAATTTCAATCCTTATCATTCTACATCATATCCCAATCATCATAGTCATCATCCTGATCAATCCAAGTCATCAATCTATCTACCCTCATCATCCCTAATCATTCTATCTAAATCATTAGCCTAATCATCATTTCACATTAATATCATTCTAATCATTCCTAATCATAGTCCAGTCATATCTTCATCATTCAACTTTTATTCTAATCATCATTCCTAATCACATCCTAATCATATCTAATTCAATCACTTTCATCCTAGCCATACCCTAATCATTCCTAATTTCTTATCAATTCATTTCACATCATCTCCATATCATCCTAATCCTAGTCAATACTTGTCAAAATGGCCTTAATCATAAACAAGTCCAATCCCAATCCTAAGCCCAAAATTATAGTTGAAGGGGGCTATCCCCCTAGTTCAAATAATGAGACAAAACCTAAGCTCAAAATAATAATCCAAGGAGGCCCTCTCCCTAATCCTAATCATGAGACAAATCCAAGACCAAAGATCATACTTCGAGGGGCCTCTCCTAGTTCTAACGGTCATGAGAGCCTTGTAAATAATGTATCATACCTTGAGGGACAGGATGACATGCCAAGACTTAGACACATGTGTGACACCATGCAACATATGAAAACAAGGTCCTAGCAGCTCAACTCCAAAACCTCATCCAATCACTTCACTAAATACCCCAACCTTTCGACTAACAAACCATATGACAACTTTAGGCCCTGTTCTAAATATTTCAACACATCCAATCACATCAAATCCAATGTCTTTTATCTCAAGCCAATCAATTCATTGCCTCTTGTCAAATTCAAACAACACAACCTCAACCATTTCCACTTCAATCATATGTGTCAACTCCTTCCACTTCGTACCAACTTAATCCATCCATAGGCTAAGTCAATGCCACATCATCAAATCCAACTTCCTTCCATGTGAACCAACATTCATATCCATCCACATCACAACAAACACATGTGAGCATAAGTCAACCTTTGCAACAAGGTCCAATGCCTTTGGGTCCTAATGCCACCATTGACAAGGGGAACACTTGTCTAGGTTATGCACCTTATAAGTATATCATACCACTATCCCATCAAAAGCCTATCCAAAAACTACCATGTCCTAGTCCAAATCCATTAGTTCCTCCACCTTCCAAGCCATTAAACCCTTCATTACCTCTACCATCCTCTAATCCACTTTCCAATACATGAACTCCATGCCCTAAGTTTAAGCATTGCAAAAGTAATCCTATGGAGTTACCCAAATCCACCCATCCACCTACAAAGGATGTAATCCAAGGGATACTAGCTAGGAGTCAACCATGTCAACCATTCCCCATCCTCGATCTTACAAAATATTCTTCTAACACCATGTCTAGTCCTATTAAAGATCCTACAATCTCTTCATGTAGTTCACAACCCCTTGAGCCAATTCAAGAATCTCCCCCCATGAGCCCAAGTCAACCTCCATCATGCCCTCATGTTGTTGACCATCAAGAGCCTTCCACCTCCATTCAAACAAGTCATGAGGTATGTCAAGAGTACAATTATAAGCATGAAGAGACATCTAACCCTCACTCTAGTCAAGATCAAATCCCTTCCATTCAACCCGTTCATAACATGTATCTTTTTCATGATCAATACATTATGCATGATGAAGAGCCTATCCATGAGAATCTTGATCCTATTCATACACCCACAACCATTCATGAGAAAGACACTCAAGACCTACATGCTCCATCTAATGCAAGTCTTGTTGACCTACTTAAGCACTCACCCCATTTCATGGTCTTCCTACAAAGTGTAGAGACCCCACCAATTCATGATCCAACCATTGCCACTTGTCATGATGAGACATATGCCTCCCAAGAAGACATAAACATATAAGATCAAATCAATAACACGGATCTTAGTGAACATAAGGATAATCAATATCCTAATGGTCCTTCCATATCATCCACTATCGACCATGATTCAAATCCATCATATCCACTTGGTCTTTCCGCTTTCATACATGAATGTTCCTCCCTAGGAACACAACAATCTTTGTCCACTTCACCTTCTCCATCAAATAATCTTCTCAAGTCTAGTGCCCAAATTGCACCTATTCCCATTGTCCATCGCATGCTCCAAAACATGAATTACCAAGGTAAAGGCTTAGGCCCTCATGAACAAGGAATTTTGGAGCCAATCCATGCCAAAGTTCCCCCACACTCATATGGCTTTGGATACACACCCCAAGGACAACAATCTAATGATGTTAGTACTCCCTCCATTCATTCTAAGTCCACCAATTTCCATCCCACATCACATCATATTCCTAAAACATATGTTGCCATTCCACCTCCATCATCCTACAAGTGTCAAAAGCATGTGACCATACACCTTCCCCCATCCAATCTATCTCCATTACTTCCAACTCCTAACATCCCTCCATCCACTTTTCCACCATTACTCCCAACCCCTAACATCCCTAACATCCATACATACCCTAAATATCCTAATCATGACCAACAAATGCACAGATGGCCCAAACATAAAGCTTCCACTCATTCCACCCACCACATGGGATTAAAAAGAAAACATTTGGATGCCTCCTTTCATAAAGCCAAAAATCCTAAGGGTCCTAATGCCTTAGGGAACAAATTCAAAAATTCAAAGCAAAGTACATTAAAAAATCCATCCAAACCCATACCTCCAAAAGCAATGTCAAAAACTACAATGGTATGGGTACCTAAGAAAAAAGCCGACAAGTCAAAAGAGGCATATACCTCTCAAAAATCCCAACCATCCACTTTCATTCCAAAATCCCATTCCATAAAAAAACCCACTTGAAAAGCAAAAATCATAAAAATACAAAGTACATGTGGGTCCCAAAATGCCTAAATCATCCATCCCCTAAGAAAACATCACCATTGCTCTCTACACCACCATCCAATCAAAAGCTTCCATGTTTATCACAGTGTGTGCAACCATTGGTCATGATTCCTTTTCATACCTCCATCACCCCATCATTCAATCATTACTCTACATATCCACCTTATCACCTCCCTATGATCCATGCTTTTGCATAAGCCTTTCATCCATCCTCTTACATAAGTCCAACATAATCCACTATCATACCTTTCAAAATCTGCTATCTACCTAATCCATCTCATTTTCAAACAATCCCTTACCAACATCGACGAGCACAATGACTTGACATGGTACATGCGACGACATGTTTCTCCAATGGGAAACTAGCACCTTCATGGAACTAGACATTTGAGTCCCTCCTTTCCATATTCCACCTGTCCCCATTCATAAAAAAAAGTAAAGATAAATCCCTTCATCCAGTGGTGAAAACCCAGTAAATAGGTGCCTTGGATAAGTACCATGATGAAAACCTGGCAAACAGGCATCATGCGTAGATTGATCTTCTATATCACCTACACTTGGGGGCACCTTGTCTCATCCAACATGTCACTTTCATTCTATCATTTCCTATCTTACCATGCCTATCCTATCTTACCATCCTATCCATTACATATCCATTACATACACATTCCTGACATATCAAACTCATCCGTCTTCCCTTCCTCTTTTTTGATCTTGATAAAGATTGGGGGCACAATGTTGACAAATGCTTTGGATATCTCTTTACATACCTTATCCCTCCAAACCAAGCAAATCCTTCATAATCATATTGTCATCCTATCGTCACAAGTATTGTCATGAAAAATCCTAAGTATTCCACCTAGCATGGGGCATGTTCTTCCTATGCGACATAGTCTTTGGAGATCACATCCTTGCCCTCTTGTACATACATCCACTCCATCCATTATTTCCCACCCTTTCATCCAATCCCATGTATTATTCTTACACCTAGACTTGGTATCCTCTTGTCATTTGTATCTAGCATAAAGGCTACCCACATTGTCATCCATTGACATTCCAAAACATTCAAAATACAAAAAAATCAAAACATGTCAAAAAATAAAATCAAAAATCAAAATATTCCCAAAAGACAAAAAAATCAAATATCCAACAAAATCCAAGCAATAAAATCTATTCAATTCATCCATTCCACTCAATTATTCCAAAACATCAAATCAAATCATCCATAAAATCAAGTCACATCACGTAATTCTTCCAATCAAATTCAACCATTACACATAATCCTAATCCATCCTAATCATCATATCCTTATCATTACACTTCATCTTAACCTTATCCTATTTATCATCTTAATCATCCTAGTCCAAACCCTAATCATCATGAATCGTCATCCTAATCCAATCAACATCATCCTAATCATATCCAAGTCATCCTCATCGAAACCCTAATCACTTCTTTCATCTAAGCACCATCATCTTAATCATCCTAATCATATCCTAGCCATTCATTCATAATCCAATCAACTTCTTCCTAATCCAACCAACTCATCTTCATCTCATCACTACACATCATCATCCTAATCCAATTGATTGCACTCTAATCATATCCTAACCATTCATTCTGATCGAATCAATTTCATCTCAATCACAATACACCACAACTGTAGGGAAACCTTGGAGTATCTACTCTCCCTATCAAATCTGATTGTAGCTGTGTCAAAGCATACTCAATTTCACCCACTCCATATTCAACTTCATTCTAATACATTTCAATTTCATTCTGCCTTTGACATCTATAGAGGGACCTAAACATTAGTCTTCCTAAGGTTGAAACATAGGGAGAAACTATCGAAGCTTGACTATATCACAAATACAAATCTGGACCAAGAGACCTTGACATCTTTTTCAAATCAATCACAACTTGGGATTAATACTCCAAGGCTAATTTAAGTCTATCCTTGCAAGTGAATTCTAAAACTCATGGGTTCACTTTAATCAATCATTTCTCTCACATCTCAAGGTCTCGATAAAACCACTTTGTGCTTTGAAAGGTCATTAGTAGATGAGAGTACCCTCTTGGAGCTAGACTTTTCTAAGACTAATATCCATTACCCTCTATCATAGTCTGGGCCTCATCACCTTGCATTGACATCTCCATGGCATCCCACACTTCACAAGTCTTGTAGAGACATGGTTGCAAAACAAAGAGAAAAGGGAGTAGATCCTCCTAGTCATCCCTATAGAAAACACAACATTCTAAACATTCATTCCAACAAATCAATCCAATCCATATCATCCCATCAATAAAACATTATCAGAACTACATCTCATCTCCATCGTTGCTTGCCTTGATCTCGTGGGTACAAAGAATGTTGGCAATATGGGATATGAAGGAAGTACACAGATTCAGGCACAGGTGATAGACCTCTTCCATATTTCATCTTTCTTCTAATCTTCAATCAATCGTCGTCATCTATCCTTCAAATCATCACTTCTTCCAAATCAATCCACTTCATCAATCTTCATCAATCAACCTAATCACATTCACTGATACCAATCTAATCAATTCACTTCAATCAAAACAATTCTTCCAATCAATCAACTCGTCAATTAACTTCTTCCAATAAATCATACAATCATCCATATCAAATCATTCCAAGCAATAAAATCTAAATGCAAGTCATCATTAATCCATACCAATCAAGTCAAATTATCCAATCACATTCAATGGTCTTGATCCTAATTTGATGTAAACCAAATCAATCAATCATCAATCAAATCTCGGTGTTGCTCCCATGGCCAAAAACACTAGTTTCAATCAATTCAATTGTCTTAGACAGGATGTTGAATTGTAGAAACTAGACCAGGCATCTTAGACAACATGTTTCATTCCTAAAACTAGACATCCCTATCATCAATAGTCATCAATCAATCAATCATTGGTTTATAGCTTGACAGGGGAAATACCTTGTTTGTTTTTGCATCATTTGTGCATGTTTTCTTGCTTTCTCATGTGTGTTATCATTTTCAACTTGCCTTTGTATTCGAATCCAACCCAGCTAATATTCATATCTTGTATCTAGACAAGGTTATATTACACTGGGACACAAGACACATCGTCACCTTGGTCCTTATACCTTGGTGCATAACGTCTAGTGCTATATCAAACACCATGATTGCTCACCTTCATTGCAGCATCATGCACCCACCCCTTTCTTCTATCCATTCCCTTACCTTTCTTCCTTGACCAAGCAATTTCATTTCTAGAGCCTACCTATGTTTGTCCAACCTGCCTATCCTCTCGAGGGGGCATCATCATCCTATCCTTTTCCTCTATCCATTTCCTTAGCTTCTTTGAAATGATGTTATTTGACATAGATCTCATCATCTTGAACATCATCTCAAAGAGGGGCAAATTGTAGACACTAAAATTTGTCCATGTCTTGTCTACACCTAGGCGACATGACCTTGTAATGTTTTTCCCTAGGTCCTAGGTCATCCCACTTAATCACATTCATAATTAATTAAATAAATTTATTTAATTAATTAATTCCCCCTTGTCACGTGTCTCACATAATTCAAATTAAAAATTTGAATTAAATCCCTCACCTCTCACCACATTGCAACATGTGTTGCATAGTACATCTTCCACTTAATACCCCCTTCACATGTCAAACTAATTCAAATAAAATATTTGAATTAGGTCCCCTTTATTCTCCATCGCACACTTGTCATGTGACTACAACTCCTCTTAGAGTAGGAAACCCTAATCAACCCTAATCGATCTCAACCATTCATATCATTCAACATAACTCTCAATCTCATCCATCCACTCGAATTTGCCTTTTCTATAAAGGTAGCCTCTCACAAGTCATTTTCAGATGATCAAGTTTGCAAGTAGCCTCATGCTGCCAAAATCACTCTAGAATCATCCTCATGCCAATGTTATGCTACTGAAATCTATTGGGAATTAAGGCATCTCAACCTTGGTAATTCCTTGTATTATTTCATTGTATTTATTTATTTATTACCTATTGTATAATGCGGATGCAAATCCTATGTTGTCATCTTGTGGGAGTTGGCACGATGATGTGTCATCCTACATGGCATATGACCACAAGTAAATTTGTCCTCACATGAGGAGATAGGCATCCCATTTAGTGGTAGGAATATTTTTCCATGTGTTGGTATCTTGGAATGTGTGTAAGGGAATATTGACCGAAACGGTCATGACAGATTCCTATGACAAAGTTATGACATGTAAGAGTCAAAAATAGAAGATCTTATGATAGGTATGGACATGTGTCAAGAAGAATCTTTGAAAAAGGTATCTTTGGGCACCCCAAGGTGGACTATGACATGTTGTAAGAGAATATGCTATTTATAGTCTATGTATGACAGATTCTCTTACAGCTGTAAGTTATAACAACTATGATATATTCTATGACAGTTGTAAGAGTCATAAGAGCATTTGTCATAGCCCATTTTGGAAATAGGTGACCTCCTTGGGATGGGGTAACTTGACAAGTGTCAAGGACATCCTACAGTATTGGACAAGTGTCCATAGGTGTGGGTTTTGGGCCATGAGGCCCATCTCAATGTGGAGCCATTTTTGCCTTGTATTCGCTTTATAAATAGGTGCTTTGGAGAGGTGATGCATTATGTGATTGACAAGTACTGTTATGCTGCTGGATCATCTCCAGATATGAGTGTCAAAGACTCCTACAGGAGTATTGGCTCTGTGACTATATTGTAACCTTCATTGTTTACAGAATACATTTGAGCTGTGTTTTAGAGTGTGGGGTTTTTTAACTGTAAGGGTTTTCCCCATGTATATCTTGTGTCTCTCTTCTTCTGTCTTACATTCTTGTGCATGTGTTTACTGCAATATCTCTATTAGTGGGTTAATATAATTGTAAAGATAAATTGAATTTGCACTCTCCTCCCTCATTAGATTAGTGTAGGAAGCGATTTCCGCACACCTAGCTTCCTTTCAGTTGGTATCAGAGCCTGGCTAGTTTTGGTTCTAGCTACTGGGTAGGGGTTTTTTGAGCTAATCTTAGGTTGAGTGGGAGTTTGTGTAGAGTATTCTATATATTTTTGTAGGAAGGAGATGAAAATCACATCCAGAAGATTCGAGGTGGAGAAATTTAATGGCACTAATTTCGAGTTGTGAAAACTCAAGATGGAAGATTTACTTGTTGATCATGACCTATGGGAAACCGTATGCGGTGTAAAACCTACGACAATGTCACCTACGACAATGTCACAAGATTTACTTGTTGATCATGACCTTTGGAAGAAGCTGGGAGATGTTTATCAGGCCAAGTCCTTGGTGAACAAGCTCTTTCTGAAAAATAAGTTATTTGCTCTAAAGATGGAAGACGAAGGATCTATTGCGGACCATATGAATGCTTTCAACATGATCATTACACAATTGACATTTGTGGGTGTGAAAATGGAGGAGGATCAGTGTATGACCTTGCTTTGTTCTTTGCCAGATTCATGGGATCATCTTGTCATGGCTATTAGAAGCACCACTACCACCTTCAAGATGAAAGATGTGGTGTCCTCACTATTATCTGAAGAAATGCGGAGACAGACATCCGAGTCAGCTAAAGAGGTTCTTGCAGTTTGTGGAAGACCCAAAGAGAAAGGGAAGAAGAAGGACAAGAAAGGTGAAAAGGACAGATCCAAATCTTATGGAAAGTCCAAGGTTCTTTGTTGGAATTGTGGGAAAACAGGGCATTTCTGAAATGAATGCAAAGAGGAAAAGAAAAAGAAAAAGAAGAATGCCCCCGATTCAGATTTTGACAAGTCACAAGATGATGGTTATGCCTTCATCATAGCCCTGGCCACCCATGCATCTGATGATGTGTGGTTGATTGATTCGGGTGCATCATTTCACATGACCTTGCATCAAAGCTAGTTCATGAAGTATGAAGAGTTTGATGGTGGAAGAGTGTACCTGGGTGACGACTCTCATCTGAAGATTGTTGGTCATGGAAGAGTCTCAATCCGATTTCTTGATGGAAAAGTGAAGGGGATCACTGGGGTTATGCACATCCCAGGCCTAGCATGGAACTTACTTTCTGTAAGTATGTTGAATGCTGCAAGTGTGGAGGTTGTCTTTTCAAAGGATGGATGCAAGATGACTAGAAGATCTATGGTGCTTGCGAAGGGTACTTAGAGAGGTACTCTATTTTAGCTGGAGGCATGCACTTCATAGTACAATACTTCTTCTAACTTGAAGAAAAGAGTTGCAGTCACTTCATCCCCACCATCTGAACAAGCAGTGAAGAAATCTATTGTAACACATTCTGATGGTAGTGCACATGCTTTGGAATTTAAGCTTCCTACTGAAAGGTCTATGTTATGGCATTTGAGATATGGCCACATTGGTGAGAAGGGTCTTAGAACCTTGAAAAATAAAAACATCGTTGAGGGGTTAAATGATTATAATCTCGAGTTTGACTTTTGTGAACATTATGTATATGGAAAGAAAAACTGTGTTTAGTTTTACTCTAGTTCTCACAAGTCTTCTGGTGTATTGGATCTTATTCATTCTATTGTGTTTGGTCCTATTAATGTTCCTTCGATTTCCAAATCTATATATTTTGTATCTTTCATAGATGATTACAATAGAAGGACATGGGTTTATTTTATTAGAAGCAAGACTAAAGTCTTTAGTTAGTTTAGAGAGTTTAAACCCTTTGCTGAAAATTAGACTAGTAAAAAGATTAAGTGTTTGAGAACTGACAACGGTGGTGAGTTTTGTTCGGCGGAGTTCGATAAGTTTTGTAAAGAGCAAGGGATTGAAAGACATAAGACAACTCCATACACCCCGTAGCAAAATGGAGTTGCATAGAGGATGAATAGGACACTGATGGAGAAGGCTAGGAGTATGCTTAGAGGAGAAATCCTCGAACAAAAGTTTTGGGTTGAAGTTGTTGCCACTGCTTGCTACCTGGTAAACATGTCTCTTACATCAGCTCTTGTTGGTAATGTTGGCAAGAGACACTATATGGACTCATGAATGTTGTCATTGATGCCAAAAAAGGTTATCCCACACATCCCCAGGACATGATGAGTCTTTACCGGAAGTCAGATTGAAGAAGTGTTGAGGTCCAGTAAGCAAGAACCGAGCAGTAAGTAAGGTCTGACAAATAGGTCCGGATCTCTCAGAAGAAGTATCTTAGTGAAGTGCAGATTTTGGGAAGTCAAGAGGAGTATATTGACTAATAGAATCCAAGGATTTAGCCTCCAGTGTTGAAAGAATGAAGAGATATGAATACTTGAGTGTTGGGTTCCTGATTGACAGTGAGAACAGAGGAAGAACTGACTGACAGAACATCAGACGTTATTCCAGATGTGTTTCTGATGATGGTAAAGGTTATTAAGGCATAAGTTATGATTGTCTGACATGATGGATGACTTCTACAAGTATATCCTTGATCCGCATTACTTGGTATGCAAGGATTCAACCGACAGATTAGAGTTTGAGGAAAATATTGACTATTTCGGATGCTGACTAGAAAGGTGAGGAAATCACTTTTGCGGATATATATACAATAATGATTTAAATGTGAAGTGGTGTGGGAAATGTGTGAAGAAAAGCAGAAAAGTAGAGTGAAGATAATAAGATAGGTTCAGAATGTGACAGTACAGTAGCATCAAAAGAGAGCAAGAATGAAGTGCAACAGATCAGTTTATTGAGCTTAACCGGAACTAAACCTTAGCATGTGTGGATGCTTCTCATCAGTTCAAACTTTGAGTTACCTTTCTTTCTTGTAAACAGTGAGTCTCTTGTAGGCAGTGAGCCTCTTGTGAGTAGTGTGCTCAGGCAGTGAGCCCTAATTGGCATGTACCATTTTGTTCTATCTATTCTTCTAACAGAGAATAATATCTTGGGTTAATCACCCCGTGGTTTTTCCCTTAATAGGGTTTCCACATCAAAATCATTGTGTCATGTGCATTGGTGTTATCTCCATTTCATGGTTATGTTTGCATACTTGATTTAATGGTGTACTAACTGTTAAGAAAATTCAGAAAGTGGAAATTATTAGGATAACTGATTCACCCCCCCTCTCAATTATCAACAATTGGTATCAGAGCCAAGTTCCTCTAAACAGAGCCTAACAACTTGAGAAAGATTTGGGAACTCAAATGGATATGTATGGTTTGAAGGAACAACTTCAGTCTGCCCTAGATGATCTTGAACATTCCAACTCTGAAGTCAATGAATTAAAGGAAAGACTTAAATAGGCTGATGATTTCATAAATGAATTAAAAGGGAAACTAAGCATCTCTATGAAGAAGAGAAAGGAACTACTTCAGCAATTAGCAAGTCAAGGTGAAGCAAATGATACAAATGAAGACCTGAAAGAGAAAACCAAGTTATGTGAAAAATTGTCAAAAGAAGTCATTATGATAAGACATGAAATAGAATCAGGAGTTATGAAATTCACCCAAGAAATTGAAGAGAAAAGAAATACTGAAGATAATCTAAGAAAATCTCTTAAGGAGAAATCAGAAGACTGTCACAAGATGGATAGAATAATCAAACATCTTGAATATGATCTTAAAGATGCTAGAGATAATGAAGAAAAACTTGAGGATCAAATTGACACTCTTAAAAAGTATCTTCAAATAGCAAATGAATACAAAGAGAAATTCAAGATAAGTTCTGCTCAACTTGAAGTTCTTCTTGAAAGCCAAAAGAGGGTAGATGACAAGCGTGGCTTAGGGCATGAGAAAGGTGAAAGCTCCGGATCCGGTCAGAAGAATTTTGGATCAGGAGATCCAAGGGACAATCCTAGAAGACCTCCAGTAAGGCAACCCAATGCTCAAAGGTATCCATCTTTCAATGGATACTGCCACAACTGCAACAACTTTGGGCACAAAGCTAATCAATGTAGAAAGAGAATGAATCAAACTAATTCACCATTCTCCGTACAATGCTTTAACTACAAAAGGTATGGTCACAAATCTCATGAATGTAGAAATATGCAAATGAACACTTCATTCAATGGCAGATGCTATGCATGCAATAGAGTAGGTCATATGGCTAATCGGTGTAGATCAAAAGGATATCAGCCAAATATGCAAAGAAATGTTGTTTTCTACAATTGCAATAGATCCAGTCATATTGCCAAATTCTGTAGAAGCAAGAATCAGGACAAAAGGGGTCCAGTGCATCATAATCAAAATCAAAACAAAGGAAAAGAAAAAGTGAATGCGGATGAAGTTAAAAGTGAGATGAACAAGATTTGGGTGAAGAAAAGTATAGAGAATATAGGGGATGGATCCGCACGAGACTCTAGTGCTGATATTCCTTGCAGAAATTAAAAAGGATGAGCTTTGGTTCAGGGGGAGACACAAAAAACTATTTTCCCCTAGCCAGTCAATTGGTGCTGGACTGGCACAAGGAGAGTTCTGGATTAAAGGGTTCATAAGATAAACATCCAAATAAACTATGGTTAAGATTTGGAAGATCCGCAAGATGTTCAGATCAAGATTGATTCAGTTCTTCAAGTCATCTGAATAAGGCAAACCGGAATGACTTAGGTCAAGCATTTATTGCAACTTGGTATTAGGGTTTACAGAGTAATATAAGGGTTCTTCCTATCAAACACTTGTTCATTCTACATTAGACAAGAAGTGAAAGGAGACCTCTACATCAAAGCCCATCAAAGGTCTTCTACAGAAGTCGATTCACCCAGCGAATCAATCTGGATCTTTTCACGAACCCTAGACGCGCAAAAGGTACTTTTCATTATTGAATATTTCTCTGTAAGTCTTTTTGAAGATGGAGACACCAAATGTTGTAAAGATCACTGAGAGGCCACGACCTAAGTTCAAGAAACATCCATATAAATCCCTAGAAGCTGATCCCCTAAGCACCTTTTCAAGTATTCCACATGGAGTTCTACATGTAGAAGATGTTAGGGCATATATTCATGCAAATATTGAAGAATTTGGGGAATCTAAGCTGGTTGATATCTATCACAAGCATTTGATAGATGACTCATTTGTACTCAAAACTCAGTAAAGAGCTATTTGGGACAAACATTTTGCACAATGCATTCATTTCCCCTGTTTTCTGGAAGATGAATGGGTCCGGTATATATTGAGCAGAATGCATGACAACTTCATGTGGTTAAACAAGTTGTTTAAGATCACTAAGGATGCCATTAGGGTTGTAACTGAGTTACACTCAACCGGTGAAATGCCTATGCTCAAATCTGTCAAAAATCAAATTGTCAGTGAGGCTACTAGATCAAAGTTTGATAAAAGACCTATGACTATTGAGGATATCACAGATCCAGATATCAAGTTGGCATCAATGATAATTGGATATAAGATATATCACTCTAGCAGGGAAAATTTAGTTTCCAGAACTGCAATATATACTGCTTATGAAATGTTGAGGAAGAATGTAGACTATGATCTTTGTGAGCTCCTTCTAAACTAACTCATGGAGAATCTATAGAAGATAAAGAAGGATAAGAAGAACTCCTTCAAATACGGCGGTTTGATACTCTGTCTTTTCTTCTATTACATGAATGAGCTTCCCGGATCCAATGGCTAGGTATGGCAGAATGATAGACTAGTAGCCATTCAGATTAGAGATTATATACATGGGCTTGGTGATGCCAAGGCATAGAATACAACACTCTAGGGGTACTTTAAGAACTTTCAGAACATGATGCAAGCAAGGGAGAGAATTCCCAAATCTCTAGTTGAAAAGTACAAGGATACAATTTGTTTCATGGTAGAAACTGATTAGTGCCTAATGGAGGCTGTGGAGCCAAGGATAGTCTGGATCATGCCAATGGGGTATGAAGTGGATGAGAAAATTATGGAGCTGCATATTCAGCACATGCTAAGTCAGCCCAAAGATCCCAAGGCAGAAAGGTTTGGAACCTTTGAGGAGTTGAGTGTAAAGATCCATGTGGAACTTAGACAACCAGAGATAAAGAGAAAAGTGAGAAAAGAAGTAGAAGATGTTGCCAAAAGATTTGGCATATCAAAAGAAGCACTTGATGCTAATAGGGAGAAGAGGGAAAGAGCAGAGAAAGAGAAGGAAGAAGCTAAAAAGGGAAGTCATCCAGTAGAAGCCCCCACCTGGACAAGATCCTCCAAGAGGTCTACACCTACCATGGACAAAAGCTCAAAGACATCAAAACTAGAAGCAAAATCATCTGGTAAAGTAGAGAAAAGATCTAAGTTAAAGGAAACAAGATCTTACACAAGCCAAAAGGATGAAGAGGAGACAGAATCAGATGAGGAAGTACAAAATATGATGAAGAAGAAGAAAGTATCCAGTGAAACCGAGGAGGTAGAAGTAGAAGAGTTTGTTGAAAGGGCCACCCTGTCCTTAGATGATGCAGTTAAGGCAATCACTGTGGATGGAAACCTAAAGCCATTAACAAAATTCTATGATGAATGCAGTGAAGCTGATCAGAAGATTCTGCAGGATGCCATAGTTAAGTATCTAAACATTTACAACAAGGCTTTCATTGAGATTGTATCTTTAATTCCTAAAAGCCTTGAGAAGGAACTTGAATTGAGGAAGAATAATGCCAAAGAAAAGGATAAGGAGATTCAGGAACATATAGCTATTCAGCTCTATCCCTCCATCACTACTAAGCAGAAGAGCATGATCTTCAAAGATTGTAAGGATGAATTCCAGAGCAAAGCAAGGATGAACCAACTTATGCTCAGAGAGACTGACAAAGGTGCAAAAGAGACAGAAGAGATCCTCTAGAATGCATACAAAAAATTCAACATTCTGATTATAGAGGACTTGGGTATTGATCCCTCGGCCACAAGTGTTGTAGAAGAATCTACTGAGAAAATGGCAGAAGAAGTAATGGACACCGGTGCAGAAAAAGCTAAGGATTTGGAATCCTCTGCTCCAAAAGAGGAAATCCTTGAACAAGAAAAAAACTCTCCTCCGATTTCCCCTGCAGTCTCCGGATCTAAAGGAGAAGAAAGAGTAGAAGAGAAAATCAGCCAAGAAGCAAAAGTGAAGGAAAAAGAAGATATCAGTACTAAGGTTGTGGAAGGAGAGAAAGCTCCAAGAGATAGTTCTATGATTGCAGAAGAAAAGAAGAATCTGTCTCCAACAAGAGACACTACAGAATCTATCAAGGACTTCTTGACAAAAGAAACCATGGAAATTGATGAACTGGATCTGCTAAAAGGGCCACTTGATTTTGACTCTCTTTCTCCGGTACAAACAATGAAGATAGCTTCATTTGCTAATGCAAAGGCCAAAGAGAAACTACTGAAATCTCACATGGAAGACTATGAGCTTATAGCAGCTGCATCCAGAGTGTTAGAAAAGATCATGCCATCTTTTCAAAAGGATCCCTCAGCCTCCTCATCTGGTAATCTCAAAGCTCTGATTAATAGCATTAGTACACATTTCAAATCTCTAGAGAAATCAACTGAGGAGAAGGTCAGGAAATAATTTTTGGATAAGAGATTCTCTGAGCTACAAGGGCTAATAACAAATGTTAGGAGAGTTTTGGGTATTGGAATAAAGAGCTTGGAAAATGCTCTCAAGGATGGAGGAGATGTATACAAATTTTGTATAACCTGGTCTAAAGCAACCGTGGAGATTGAGAAGAAAGTGATAGAACAGGAGGACAAACTAACAAAACTTTCTCAAAATTTTGACCCACTTACCATATCCATAATAAATCAAGAATGTCAGACGATTGCAGTTTTGAATGAAATTAAAAAGCTTGAAAAAGAGAAGAAAAATAGAATTAGTAGGTTGAATGAACTTAGAGGAATAATTATCCCTAAGTTGGAGGCCATGCATGAGGCCCTAAGTGATGCTCAAACTACAGCCAGGACAAATGATCTGACAGATCTGAAAAAGGCAAAAGCTTATGCATTCCTGTTGAGTGGTCACATTGTAATTTTGGACATAATGAAGCAGAGTTGGGCAACAAAATTTGTCCAGTTGAAAACATCTTTTGCAGATATCTTTCAGTTTATGTAAAGAATAACATGTATAAATACTTATGCGGATAAGTATAGAAGTGTTTTTGAGAAATTTTTGGTGTGCGGACCCCACCCTTTGCCATTGATGTCAAAGGGGGAGTGAGGAGCAGTGAAAAATGAGGAATCCAACTAAGGGGGAGCTCCAAAAATGTACATAAAAATAGGAACACTTAGTCATTTTTCACTAAGTGTTGCCATCAATGCCAAAGGGGGAGATTGTTGGCAAGAGACAGTATATGGACTCATGAATGTTGTCATTGATGGCAACAAAGGTTATCCCACACATCTGTAGGACATGATGAGTCTTTACCAGAAGTCAGATTGAAGAAGTGTTGAGGTCTGGTAAGCAAGAACCGAGCAGCAAGTAAGGTCTGACAAACAGGTCCAGATCTCTCAAAAGAAGTATCTTAGTGAAGTGCAGATTTGGGGAAGTCAAGAGGAGTATATTGACTAATAGAATCCAAGGATTTAGCCTCTGGTGTTGAAATAATGAAGAGATGAATACTTGAGTGTCGGGTTCCTGATTGATAGTGAGAACAGAGGAAGAACTGACTGGCAGAACATCAGACATTATTCTGGATGTGTTTTTGATGATGGTAAAGGTTATTAAGGCATAAGTTATGATTGGCTAACATGATAGATGACTTCTACAAGTATATCCTTGATCCGCATTACTTGGTATGCAAGGATTCAATCGACAGATTAGAGTTTGAGGAAAATATTGACTATTCTAGATGCTGACTAGAAAGGTGATGAAATCACTTCTGCGGATATACATACAAGAATGATTTAGATGTGAAGTGGTGTGGGAAATGTGTGAAGAAAAGCAAAAAAGTAGAGTGAAGACAATAAGATAGGTCTGGAATGTGACAGTACAGTAGCATCAAAAGAGAGCAAGAATGAAGTGCACCAGATCAGTTTATTGAGCTTAACCGGAACTAAACCTTAGCATGTGTGGATGCTTCTCATCAGTTCAAACTTTGAGTTACCTTTCTTTCTTGTAAACAGTGAGTCTCTTGTAGGCAGTTAGCCTCTTGTGAGCAGTGTACTTGGGCAGTGAGCCCTAATTGGCATGTGCCATTTTGTTCTATCTATTCTTCTAACAGAGATTAATATCTTGGGTTAATCACCCCGTGGTTTTTCCCTTAACAGGGTTTCCACATCAAAATCATTGTCATGTGCATTGGTGTTGTCTCCATTTCATGATTATGTTTGCATAATTGATTTAATGTTGTACTAACTATTAAGAAAATTTAGAAAGTGGAAATTATTAGGATAACTGATTCACCCCCTCTCTCAGTTATCAACAGGTAAGACACCCATGGAGGTGTGGTCTAGTAAGAAGCCTTTAGTTAGACATTTTCGTGTATTTGGTTGTGAGGCATATGCCCATGTGCCTAGGGAGTTGGTGCAGGAGCACCTTGATAAATTGATACTTCCACAGGAGTTTGATTAAATTTTAATGGTTCAACATTGCAATGAGGTTAATCAAGCCACTATTAGGTGTTTAGGTCATTAGGAGGTTCAAATATGTAAAATATTGCATACAATGTAAAGGTTGTCATACAAAATGTAAAATTTCAAAAGATGTAAAATGAGGGAAGGTGAAGAGTCATTTGGCTCTTAGTTCGTTCCAAGGAAGTTAGGAACTGAAGAGTCATGATGTAATGCCTTTAAAAGGCCTTCTATCCATTGGTGAAGGCAAGAGGGGAGAAGGTTGGAGAATGTGGGTTGTTACATTTTGATGTGATATCAATAAAAGATACCCTTGTTTCTGCATTTCTGAATGTTAAACTGTTGTTTCAGAGATTGGTACAGATTTGTATGAATTTTATATGACCAAAATGTGGTATGGATGGAAAGAGTATTGAGTCTACTTTCCATTTCTTTTTGTTGCATCAAATTTTATTAAGATTTGAATAAGTTATGGCATTTTTATTGAGGGTAGGTTTGTAGAGTTTAATTTTCTGAAAATGCAGTCTGAAAATATGCATGGTACAGCCTGGTATAGCCTCACATTGATGTATATAATAGATGGATGGAAAGATATGTGTTTCTAGTTTACAAGTATTTTTGTTTGGTATAATTTCATTAAGTTTTGTAAGAGATATTACAATTTTTGTGAGGGCAGGTCTGAACGCTACCTAGGGTTTGTAGTTTTGGGAAAAAAATCATAACCTTCTCCCCTACCATTGGATCTTCATGAAAATTGGAGGAAAAATATGTATTAATGTTCTCTTCAACCTAAACAAAGCAATTTGATTAATTCTTTGATTTGTTAATGTTATTGAGGATAGTTTTGGTCCTCCTACCTCTGCATCAAATTGGTATCAGAGCTGGTGAAAGATTTGGGTGGTGTGTATTTGTTTCCTATCACTAAGAAGGCAGGTGAAGAACTAAAGGAAAGATGAAGAGTTGTCTTGGTGACCGTTATTTTGTTTGCTAAGTTGTTTGGTTGCAGGTGCTTGGTCCATCTAACTACAAAAGGATGTTTTCTGAGGTTCTGTGTGTGGGCAGACAAGATGAGGTCTGTCATGACCATTCTCCAATGGAGATTAGGCTGGATAAGGGTGCAGAGAGAAACCACTGAGGAGATAGTGGTAGGTGCATCACCAGGATCTGCTATTGGGTGAGATGAATGGTTTGGTGAGTTGGTGTTGTGAAGTAGTAGAAAGATGGATACCTGACTGAAGAAGCACTTGATGTTGCAACTTGAAGAGTACTCCACTGATGGGAGTAGAGGGAGCCTGAAGATGCTCTAAGATGATGGTAGTTCAGATTTTGTTGGTTGGTTGGTCACCTTTCTATTTGTGTGAAGATTGAAACCTGAAGCTAAAGATGAAGAGATAGACAAAGATGCAGAAAAAGAGTTTTGTTTTGTAGATACATTTCCAAGGGACTTGGAAATCTTTGTTGGTTGGTTGTATGGTGCAGGAGCACCTTGATAAATTGATACTTCCATAGGAGTTTGATTAAATTTTAATGGTTCAACATTGCAATGAGGTTAATCAAGCCACTATTAGGTGTCTAGGTCATTAGGAGGTTCAAATATGTAAAATATTGCATACAATGTAAAGGTTGTCATACAAAATGTAAAATTTCAAAAGATGTAAAATGAGGGAAGGTGAAGAGTCATTTGGCTCTTAGTTAGTTCCAAGGAAGTTAGGAACTGAAGAGTCATGATGTAATGCCTTTAAAAGGCCTTGTATCCATTGGTGAAGGCAAGAGGGGAGAAGGTTGGAGAATGTGGGTTGTTACATTTTGATGTGATATCAATAAAAGATACCCTTGTTTCTGCATTTCTGAATGTTAAACTGTTGTTTCAGAGATTGGTACGGATTTGTACAAATTTTATATGACTATAATGTGGTATGGATGGAAAGAGTATTGAGTCTACTTTCCATTTATTTTTGTTGCATCAAATTTCATTAAGATTTGAATAAGTTATGGCATTTTTATTGAGGGTAGGTTTGTAGAGTTTAATTTTCTGAAAATGCAGTCTGAAAATATGCATGGTACAGCCTGGTACAACCTCACATTGATGCATATAATAGATGGATGGAAAGATATGTGTTTCTAGTTTACAAGTATTTTTGTTTGGTATAATTTCATTAAGTTTTGTAAGAGATATTACAATTTTTTTTGGACAGGTCTGAACGCTACCTAGGGTTTGTAGTTTTGGGAAAAAAATCATAACCTTCTCCCCTACCATTGGATCTTCATGAAAATTGGAGGAAAAATATGTATTAATGTTCTCTTCAACCTAAACAAAGAAATTTGATTAATTCTTTGATTTGTTAATGTTATTGAGGATAGTTTTGGTCCTCCTACCTCTGCATCAGGAGTAATGGTCTAAATTGGAGAACAAGGCTGTTAAATGTATTTTCATTGGCTATGGTGTCAGTGTGAAATGATACAAGATTTGGGATCCTATGGTTGAAAAAGTGTTGTATAGCAGAAGTGTTATCTTTAGAGAGATAACACCTTCCATTGTTCTACAACCAAAATAGACATAAAAGAAAGAGGATGCGGTTCAGTTTCCTTCTACCCCTGAGAAGAATGAACATATAGACCCTGTGAGACCGGATGATGAGAAGATCTCTACCAACTCTGAAAGATCAGAAGAAGAAGTAGAACCTCAACCTCAGCCATTGATGAGGTCTACATGAACAAGAAAGCAACCTGATAGGTTTGGTTATTCATTACTTGATTCTAGTTGTGCTTTTACTTTACTTACTAACACTGATGAGCCTAGAACTATGAAAGAGGCTATGGGCATGAAAGATGCAGGTTCCTAGGAGGCCATGGAAGATGAGATGGCTTCTTTGGAAAAGAATAAAATATGGGACTTGGTACCTTTGCTTGATGGACAGAAACCCGTTGGATGCAAATGGGTGTTCAAGAAGAAATTTGGTGTAGATGGAAATGTTGAAAAGTACAAGGCTAGATTGGTTCCTAAGGGGTATTCACAAGTGGAGGGAATTGATTATGATGAAATTTTCTCTCACATTGTAAAGCTAACATCCATTCGATTTCTGTTATCTCTTGTAGCTGCTTATGACTTAGAGGTAGAATAGATGGATGTGAAGACAACTTTGTTGCAAGTATGAGGTGAGCCAGTGTTGTCATTGATGTCAACATACTCATATTGCATTGACAAGAAGGATTTGATGAGCTGTGTGCTGAGGATATTGAGAAAATTAGCCTCAGTCAGGAACAGTGAAGAACAGTGATGAGAAGAAGGTAAATGTACTGTATAGGATGAGAACCGGAGGATGCGGATTAAAGGGTTAGTAGATATGAGTCTTGAGATGCTACAGTTAAGATTTCAGAGGTCCGCATGAAGATCTGAAGGAGTTGTGGCTACCGGTATAGAACCGGGTCTGGCAAGTATCCAGAGGTGACAGAGGATCACAAAAAGGTCCGGTGAGGTCCGGAATTGTATCATCCTAATCTGCGGATTGGACGGAGTGTTTAGGATGTCCTTGTGATGTGTCATCCTGATTTGTGTATGATTTGGAGGTCCGGAAGTACCTCTTGCATTATGACAGTGGCGACAGACTGTGTTCTTGAAGTTCCGGATGAGGAAGACAAGAGATCCCAGTAAGTAGAGGAAGTGCGGATGTATCCGGACATTCAGACAGGCTTGTGAAGGTTCTTGGATCATGTTTAGGTTGTGTTGTTGGTCCGCATTGATGGTAGAGCCCAGAATTGAAGTTATTCTTCCGGATGAAGTTCTTGCTCTGTTTAGCCGACTGGATGAGTTGTTCATCCTGCGAATGTTCTTGTGATGGCCGACCGGATGTGTTATTCATCTTGCGGATACTCCTATGGTTGTTTGCCGACTTAGATGTTTGTTCCTAAGTCGATGTCTTGTATAAATAACAGTTTGTGAGTTCATTTCAAAGTGTGGTGTGTGGATGAGTGTGGCATAGCGAAGAAACGTGCGAAAGGCAGAGCAGAGATGTTGGGCTTAATTGGAACTGATCCGGACATGGTAGAGATGTCATTCTCCAGTTCAAGACTGTGATTTTTATCACTTTGTAGACAGTGTGTCTCCTTGTAGGCAGTGGGCCTCTTTGTGAGCAGTGTGCTCGGGCAGTGAGCCCTTATTGGCATGTGCCATTCATTTTTCTTTATTCTTCTAACAGAGAATAATTCTTGGGTTAATCACCCCGTGGTTTTTCCCTTAACCGGGTTTTCCACGTCAAAATCTTGGTGTTCAATGTGTTGATGCTTATCTGCTCTTGTGTTTATGTATTATGCTTCCATGGATGATTATTTGATATGCTGCTAACTAACAACAGAGAATTAAGTTTTTGAAAGAACAAGAAGTTTTATACAACTGATTCACCCCCCCCCCTCTCAGTTGTATGCCCTAGATCCAACAAACTTTCCTTCATGGTGATTTGTAGGAAGAGATTTACATGTCACAGCCAAAGCATTACATCAAGAAAGGTAAAGAAAATTTGGTTTGCAAGTTAAAGAAGTCTTTGTATGGTTTGAAGCAGTCTCCTAGGATGTGGTACTTGAAGTTTGATGCCTTTGTGTTGTCGATTGGATATCTAAGATTGAAATTAGATCATTGTGTGTATTAAAAATTTGACAATGATTGCATTCTCATTATTGCATTGTATGTTAACAATATGCTGTTGATTGGGAATGGTAAGAATATGATTTCTAATTTGAAGTCTCAGTTGTTAGCATAGTTTGAGATGAAAAATCTTGGGGCATCTAGGTACATTTTGGGAATGGAAATCAGAAGAGACAGAGCTAATAGAAAACTTTGGTTAAGCCAGAGTAAGTATGTGAAGACTGTGTTGGATAGGTTCAGCAAAACAGATTGTAGACCATTGTGTGTTCATATTTCAATGGGGACAAAGTTGTTTGTTAATGATTGTCCAAAATATCCTAGTGAGGTGGAGGACATGAGCAGAGTACCTTATGCTAGTACTATTGGCAATTTAATGTATGCTATGGTCTGCACAAGACCAGACATTGCCCAAGCAGTGGGAGTCCTTAGTCGATTTATGGATAATCCTGGATAGGTACATTGGGGTGCAATTAAGCAAGTTTTTAGATATTTGAGGGGTACTTCCGAGTATTCCATATGCTATCATGGTAATGTTATAGGACCTCTGCATTCAGTTTGTATTCTTGGATTTGTGGATTCTAATTGGGTGGGTGACATTGATAGCAGGAGATCCACCAGTGCTTATGTGTTCACTATGTTTGGTGGTGCAATTAGTTGGATGAGTAAGTGACAACCTTGGTTTCTTTGTCCATGACAGAAGTTGAGTACATGGTAGCAACTCATGCTTGCAAGGAAGCCATTTGGCTTAAGATATTGTGTTCAAATATTGGTGTTGATGCAGGATAGATTACAATTTGTTGTGACAGTCAGAGTGCGATTTGCCTTGCAAAGAATCCAATTTTCCATCCTAGAACAAAGCATATTGATGTACATTTTCACTTCATGCAAGACATGGTAGAGGATGGGAAGTTAAATTTGGAGAAGGTAGATACTTTCAAGAATGTTACAGATGCATTGACGAAACCAATGGGCATAGAGAAGTTCAAATGGTGTTTAGAGTCTATGGGCCTCTCGACCTATATCAGTTAAACCCTGTTATTTCTATTGGCTCTTACAAGGTGTTCGACAAGTGGGAGAATGTTGCGAATTAAGGTGTCTCAACCTTGGTAATTACTTGTATTATTTCATTGTATTTATTTATTTATTGCCTATTGTATAATTAGGATGCAAATCCTATGTTGTCATCTTGTGGGAGTTGGCATGGTGATGTGTCATCCTACATGGCATATGACCACATGTAAATTTGTCCTCACATAAGGAGATAGGCATCCTACTTAGTGGTAGGAATATTTTGCCATGTGTCGACATCTTGGAATGTGTGTAAGGGAATATTGACTGAAACAGTCATGACATATTCCTATGACAAAGTTATGTAAGAGTCAGAAATAGAAGATCCTATGACAGGTATGGACATGTGTCGAGAAGCATCTTTGAAAAAGGCATCTTTGGGTGCCCTAAGGTGGACTATGACATGTTGTAAGAGAATATGCTTTTTATAGCCTGTGTATGATAGATTCTCTTATAGATGTAATTTATGACAACTATGACAGATTCTATGACAGTTGTAAGAGTCGTAAGAGCATTTAGCATAGCCCATTTTGGAAATAGGTGACCTCCTTGGGATGGGGTGACTTGACAAGTGTCAGGGACATCCTATAGTGTTGGACAAGTGTCCATAGGTGTGGGTTTTGGGCCATGAGGCCATGTTGGACGCCCATCTCAATGTGGAGCCATTTTTGCCTTGTATTCTCTTTATAAATAGGTGCTTTGGAGAGGTGATACATTATGTGATTGATAGGTACTGTTATGCTGCTAGATCATCTCTAGATATGAGTGTCAAAGACTCTTGCAAGAGCATTGGCTCTATGACTGTATTGCAACCTTCATTGTTTATAGAATACATTTGAGTTGTGTTTTGGAGTGTGGGGTGTTTCACCCGTAAGGGTTTTCCCCACATATATCTTGTGTCTCTCTTCTTCTATCTTACATTCTTGTGTATGTGTTTGCTACAATATCTCTATTAGTGGGTTAACATAATCTGTAATTGTAAAGATAAAATTGAATTTGCACTCTCCTCCGCTCATTAGATTAGTGTAGGAAGCAATTTCCGCACACCTAGCTTCCTTTCAAAATCTTGAGCAACCAACAATCTCCCATTATCAAGCCTTTGAAATCTTGCATGCTCATGCAAGGTCAAGAAGAGCCATGGAGGTCAATCAACACTAGTGTGAATCTGGTTTGCATTTGAGTTGTTTATTTGCATTTTCATTATATTTTATGCTTCATGGTGCTAGTTAGGGTTTGATTTTCTACAATTTTGATTTCTACCCTAGATTTTACCCTAATGACAGGTAGATATATTGGGTAGAGGTGGGGTAGAAGATTGGTTTGATTTCTTTTTTTTGTTTAAAAAAAATTATACAAGCAAATGTTAAGAAAATGGTTTGGTGGGAGGTAGCTCCCCATGTAGCTCCCAAGGGGACTAGGGGGTAGTACCTCACCATACCCCACTTAAAAGAGGTGACAGGGGTGTGTGGGGCCTTGACCTTATCACATGCCTTCCATGGTGAGTGAGAGAAGGTGGGGGGTATGGGGAGTGGAATAGAGTACGAGCTACTCCATGCTCCCCAACAATTTTTTTTTTGAAATTAAATTTTTTTAGCATTGGGATGTGCTATACAAATGCCCATTTAATTTAAAAAAAAAGATTACATAATAAAATAATATTTTTTTGAACCTACTAATGTAGACATGTGCCTAGGGCATATGGCCTCGATCTACATGCCTCGGCAAAAAATATTGCTAGTTTCCTTTAGCTTTCTCCAAATCCAAAACAAATTATATGGATTTATATGTTCTCAACCCTTCCAAACACAATGATGCACTTTGTTTTGTGCCAAAATGCTCTGATTATTGAGCTATCAAAAAAATATACCAAAGACGTATGCAACCAAAAATAGAAGATTTTTTTTTAGAATATCCAAGTTAGATAAAATGAATGTCATTTTTATTCTTCTAGAAATAATAGTGGGCTCTGATATGACTTAGGAAGCTCCATTTGATTGTTTTCCTTTAACACTCTAACGAATGTAGCTTGAGATCTACAATTGAACCTCCTTCAAATAATATCTATGAGCAAAATGAAAATAGCAATGGGAAGGGGTTTGAACAAATTTGGCTTTGATACCATATAGAAATATTAAAATATTCCATAAATCTAAGAACTGCCAAACTAACAAACCTTCCATAGGTAAATCTAAATAAATAAGCTAATAAGATGCACAAAGAAATAACTAACATAATGATTGTACTAAATAAATAATGAGTTGGTCTTGTTACAAAGTACAAAGAAGCCTATGCTTATATAGATCAAAACAATGCAAGAATGGTGGAAAATAACTAAAGGTAGACATTCATGATAGATGGATCTAACTAAAGCTAGACATGCACAAGATAGGTGGATATAACTAGATGAACTCGCATGATAGAAGGAATGTAACTAAATTAAGATTAGATAAGTGTGATTCAAGCATATAATACATGTGCACATGATTGATTGATATAACTACCTAAGTGAGCTTATCTTAAATAGGTGCATATAATGCAATATAACAATAAACTAAATACAAGTAAAATAAACTACACAAATAATTCTTACATCCAAATGTGTTGTATTTTAATTGAACTTTTTAGTCATGGAAATGCCCAATATTTTTTTAAATTCCTCACTAGCTCCATTAGCTCAAGAATGATAGGGGATACATCTATTATGTGTTATAATAAAGTTGTCTAGCAATTTTGCAATTGTCCTATTTACAAAATACTTTACTTGATCAATAGTAATGCTTATTATGGATAGTCAAACTGCATTATGATATTCTCATAGATGGATTGTATGACACTCTTGGCTATAAAATCCTTGGTTTCTATTGCCTCTACTCATCTAGTCAAATATTCAATGCTAACTATGATAAAGTGAGCATGGGACTCACATGCAAGTGGATTAAGTGGTCCAATAAAATCTATTACCCATTTTTCAAATGCAAGATGATATTCATATGGAAGATGATGATGTGTTAATACATGCATACCTAGCTCTATCATACCTTTTTGTTTGCCCCAATGAAAGGACTCAAGATAAAATTAAGACAAGCATTTTCTCCAATCTAGTAAACATTTGTGGTGAGTATTGCAAGGACTAAGTATTCACATCATATACATCACAATGTATATGATAAAACAAATTTCACTCTCTAACACTATTACTTATGTAAAGCTAATTTCCACTAAAAATTTGCTCAATTATATACTAATATAGAATTTTTGTCTTCCTTCTTTAGCACATTTTAAATTCTATATACTGATTGAAGCTTGAAGCACAACATTCCATTATGTTGTAGACACTATTTACATGATGTTGATTTTTGTATTTTGAGAGAATATAATATTGTTGTAGTTTTGGATAGTTTTTGTGAGGACTAAATTTTTGTAGAGTAAAATATTTAACAACATTCTAATGTCTTTGGATCATGAAATTCTCATGTAAAGATTGCATGTATACTAGGTAGTTGCTTGTTTATGATTATGATTACCACATGATGATGAGAAGCTAATGTACGTATATTATATTATTTTTGAATGTATATTTGGATCTCTACATTAAAGTAAAGAGGACCATTCCCCTCTAGATTAATGACTTAAAGCTATAAATGTTCTATCGATTCTCCTTTTAAATCAATGAAGTCTATTTGATTTTGAGTGGTTTGACAAAATAAAATAGGAAGAAATAGGGGGAAGTGGTATGTTATTGACCAAAAAAAAATTTATACTATTAATAACATCTAAACGTGTTATTGAATGGTCGTTAAGTACAAATATTTATAACTCTATCATCCAAGCACTACAAGGAATGACTACAAAAAACATAAACATGTAGTGATTGGCCATTTAGACTATAAATATTTATATCTATTAACCATTTGATAACACCTTTAAGTATTGTTACTAGTCTATTATTGTCAACAATTATAGTAGACTTGATTCTGTATAAATACTTGTAATCATGAATATTCTTGCAAATGAATCAATACTTGCAATGTTGGGTGATGTCAAATCTTATTTTTGAAAATAAGGATGATAATCTTGGTTACATTCTAATGGAGAAAATATGAGTTTCAATGAAAATTTTATGGGTTTAAAGTCTTAAAAGGAAGTAACCAAAACCCAACAAGTCATATGAATACTCATGTATCACTCTACTTAAATATCACATTCTTCAACAATCAAATAGTCAATAGAAATTCTACACCTCATCCCCACCAAAAGATGGTAAATAGTTGTCCTACTTTATTAGCCAAAATTCAACTTTGACCATTGAAGTGAGTGTAGTTTAAGGATAGCCCTCTTGTATAGTGTGAAAAATCATGAAAATAGCTATATATTTGTCACATTCCCAAGATAAATTAGCTATGACATTGTGGGAGATGTATTTACTATTGACACCATATGGTAGTAGTTGGATCTCCATTGGAGTAGTTGTTATTACCTATGTTGTGGTTGTCATTTCATCTACATCGATTATATTTTATGCTCATCTTCTCTAGGTGGCATTAAGACTAAAAGCCGAAGGCAATAAGACACTACTTTTTCTAGGGAGGATTGGAATCCTTTATTGGGAGAATATCTTGACTATCAAAGGTAGTGGAGTGATAAGCTCAACTCAAACATGTGGTAAGACATGTTTCTGTACAACTTGGTGGTGGACTTGTCAACAAAGGAAACCAAACATTAACACATGATCCAAACCAACATCCACACCTTTAAGGACATGGGCCTCACCTATATCTCCTACTGACACTACATGCTCAACATCAAGGGGTTCCTAGCCTACGAAGCATTGAATATTTTTAATCTTGAGTTAGACATCATTAATTAATTTCTAGTCCATAGAAATCTTTTTGGGATCCAATTTATTTTTTATCTCTATCGCTAGTTGGATATTAAATTTTGTTGGCTGTCATAAATTCTAGCAGTTGAGATTTTTGAGTTTTGTGTGAATGAGAGAGAAAATTGGAAAAAAATAGAATAGACAAAAGGGAAGAAGAAAACCACAGAAATTGAGTAGAGAGAAGAACAACTCTTGAAGGAATAATATTGTATGAATCTATAAAAGAGAGCATATAGTTGATGATTTCAGAAAGTGAGAACAATTAAAATGCTCTAGACAACTCTAAAAAGGAGAAAAAAGATGATAGCTACAGAAGGAACTCAATAACTAGCTTTAGGAAGAGGAAAGGGAGAACAATCATTGTAGATGAAGAAAATAGAGCAACAACTCTATATTTTGTTTGTATTTTTGAATGTACATTTTTTTGTTGAATATATATAAATATGAACTCAATTTTTTATTTGTGCCTACCCTTTTAGTTTCCTTGTCTCTCTCTTTTGTCCAACAGATTGGTATCAGAGCTAGAGCCCTAGTTTTTTAGGGTATTTTAAGAGCCTTTCCCTTAATTTATAAAAATGATTGGAGCTAACAACAAGAGTTGGTAGCAACCATCATCATTTAATTGATAAAACTATGATTGTGAGCTAAGAAGATGAAGACCATAATGGTAGATAATTATTTGTGGTAGCTTGTGTTTAGTGGATTCATAGATGTAACTAACCAAGTAGCTTATGCAACATTGACAAATACCCAAAAGACCTAGCTGAAGGAGACTAGAAGGAAAGATCCAAAAGCACTAAGTTTTATTGAAGCAACATTAATAGAAGTCATATTCCCCTAAATAGCCATAGATAATTACTCAAATAAGTCTTAGGAAATTATTCAAAAATTGTACAAAGGGACTGACAAGGTGAGGTTAGTCAAACTCCAATTACTCCACAAAGAATTTGAAACCCTTCATATAAAAGATGGTGAGTCCATTTTAGATTTCCATACAAGGGTTTCTAGCTTAACAAATAAATTAAGGATTAATATGGAAGACCAAAGGATTGTTGAGAAGCTCTTTAGGAGTTTTCCCTTAAGATTTGGCCTGATTTTCACTATAATTGAAGAGGATAAAGATCATTCAAATATGACAGTGAATGAGTTAATGGGTTCACTACAGATACATGATTAGTGCCTAAATAAATCAACTCCTTCCCTATAGTAAGCCTTTAAGGCTCAGATCAATGTAAGAGAAAGAAATAATAGAAGCAAAAGTTGAAGAGGCAGAGGAAGAGGCTACCCTAGGAGAGTAATCTCAAACAATCAAGAGAGATTAAGCACATCACAACCAGTCTCCCAAGATAAGAAAATGAGTAGTATCTCAAACCAAAGGTATGATAAAAGTAATTTTCATGTTGCTACTATTGTCACAAGTATGGTCATTTTACAAGTGAATGTAGAAAAATGTAGAATGACCAGTTGAATTAAAGTGCAAATGTAGCCAATGAATAGGTAGCTAAAAATAAATAATTTCCAAACATGTTTATTATTTGTAACATTTTTGAGTAGAGCAACATTGAGGTTTTATATTTGGAGAGTGCTTGTAGCAACCATATGAGTGGTAACACAAATTTATTTGTCATTCATTCTGAGATTAAGATGGGGAACAATGAAAAGGTTCTAGTCAAGGGAAGATGCTTTATCACAATTCATACTAAGCATGGTGATAAAAGAGCAATCTAGGACATCTATTATGCCCCAGGCATAAAACATAATCTTTTGATCATTAAATGATTGGTCTAAAAAGGATACAAGGTCTCAATGGAAAATGGAGAGAGAATACTATTTCACAAAGATGGGAGAAAGAACAACATTGCAACAATCCAAATGACAAGAAACTGAATGTTTCCACTTATGATGCAAATGACTTTTAACATAGTTTGTAGTTTCACCTTCCAAGAACATGAAGACTACAATAGTGGTATAATAGTTAGCCTTCAAGATAGTCATCAAAGACCTATCCAAAATTTGATATTTAAGGTATGGGAATTTATGTTATTCTAGAATAAATCTTTTGTCCAAGAAAGACATGGTTAGGGGGATATAAAAAATTGTAATGACTGACAGAAAATGTGAGGACTACATCCTAGGAAAATAGCATAGGTAGCCCTTTGAATCAGGAAAGTAGTGCACTTAGATTTATGTTGTCCCATGCATACTCTCACCATATCTAAGAATGCATACTTCATGACCTTCATAGATAATTACAATAGGAAGAATTGGGTTTATTTTTTGGAACATAAATATGAAGCCTTTGAGAAATTTAAGTGTTTCAAGGCCTTAGTTGAGAAACCAAGTGGACACTTCATCAAAGTACTTAGAACTAGTAGAGGGGGAGAGTATGTCTCTAAGGAGTTTCTAAATTTTTGCAAGAATGAAGGTATTTAGAAATAATTCATAGTGAGGTACACTCCACAATGAAATGGAGTTGTTGAAAGAAAGAATTTAGAACCATCCAAGAGATAGATGCAGGCATGTTGAAGGCCAAGGGAGTTTCAAATGAATTTTGGGGTGAGGCTATAGCAACAATAGTATACCTACTAAATAGATTTCCCACAAATGCCTTACGAGATAGGATTCTGCAAGAACCATGGAAAAATACCAAATAGATTGTGGAGCACCTAAAAATCTTTGGGTGCATGGCATATGCATTTGTGCCAAAGGAGAAAAGGTAGAAATTTGATGATAAAGGAGAAAAGTGCATCTTCATCAGTTATAGTGAAAAATCTAGAGCATACAAACTATATGACCTTATTACCAAGAAGGTTGTCATCAACAGGGATGTTGAATTCATTGAGAATGAATCATGGGATTGAATGGTTGACACCTCCATAGGTATCTTAGTAACAATATCTATAGATGATGAAGAATGTGGAAATGAAGAGAGAATTTCTAGTAGTCAAGATGAACCAAATACAAATCAACAAAGTGAACCTTCCATAACACTTCCTTCTTCATCAACATCACAACATAGTCCATAGTCAAGAAACTCTAATAGTAGTTCAGATCCAACACTCACTTCTCTAATGCCAAGAAAAAGGAACGTGAGGGAAATTTATGAAAATACAAGGTATGATGATCTTGATGAAAATATGAACTTTGATTTATTTTATCAAAGTGATCCTTGGGAACACATTTTGAAGAAGTTCTAAAAGAAGAAAAATGGTGTAAGACCACGGATGAGGAGTTAGATGCAATAGAAAGAAATAAAACATGAGAGCTAACTAAGATACCTAAAGGTAAACAAGTGATCAAGGCTAAGTGGCTCTATAATACCAAGAGTATTTCTAATGGGAGAATTAAGAGGCATAAGACAAGGATGGTGGTTAACGGATAAAAATAGTAGCCTAGAAGAGATTATGATGAGACGTATGCTCTAGTTGCAAGAATGGAAATGATGCAGGTAATCTTAGAAATAGAAACCCAACACAAGTGGAAGATATACCAAATGGATGTGAACTCTACCTTCTTGAATGCAATGATCAAAGAAGAAGTATATGTTGAATAACCATTTGGATATGAAGTCCCATGACAAGAAGATAAAGTACACAAGTTGAAGAAATCTCTCTACATGCTTAAGCAAGTACCTCAGGCATGATACAATAGAATTGATTGATACTTGCTTAACAATGGTTTCAACAAAAGTGATAGTGAACCCACACTTTACATCAAAGCAAGTCATGGTAAGATCTTAATTGTTGTTATATATGTAGATGAATTCTATTTTATAGGAAAAAATGATCTCTTCATTGCTAATTTCAAAGAAGTAATGAAAAGAGAATTTGAGATGATAGGCTTAGATTTGCTAAAATATTTCCTTTGTATTGAGGTACAACAAATAGATCATGGAATATTTATTTATTAAACTAATTATTCCACATAGATCTTAAAGAGGTTCAAAATGATGAACAACAATCCTACACCAACACTAATAGCCACAGGGTTAAAATTAAGGAAGATAGCAACAATGAAGTTATACAAGAATATGGTTGGAAGTCTAATGTATTGACAACCTATAGGCCTGATATAATGTAAGTAATAAGTCTGATTTCTAGATTCATGGAGACACCTAAGGATACACACTAGAAGGTAGGAAAAAGAATCTTGAGATATGTCAATGGCACCAAGGGCTATGTAATTATATATACTGCATCAAATGAGTTTGAGTTGGTTTGTTATACTAATAGTGATTGGGCATGTAGTGTAGATGATAGGAAGAGCACATCAAGTTATGTGTTCCACTGGGGTCAAGAGCCATTTTGTGGGCATCCAATAGTTTCTCTCTACATAGTAGAAGCTAATATATTACAGAAAATATAGCTACATGTCAGGATATTTACCTTAGAAGAATCCTATCATACTTCAATGAGGAACAAGAAAATTGTACAGCCATATATTGTGACAATGTATTCTTACTATCCTTGATGAAGAATCCAATCTTCCATGGACAAAGTAAACACATTGAGACATGTTATCATTTTTTAAGGGAGCTAGTAGAGCACGAAGAGATTGAATTTTAGTTCTATATATTCAAGCAAAAAATTGCTGATATCTTTACTAAGGCACTATCAAAAGAGTTCTTTGAATTCTTAAGATAAAATTTAGACATCATAGACATCTCCAAAAATGAGCTCAAAAACTAGCTCCAGAAAGTAGCTTTAGAAATCAACTCCAAAAGTCACCAAGAAACTATAGAAATAGCTCTAGAGATCCAAAATGATTATATATGCATGATATGAGACTCAAGATGAAAGGGAAGTGTTGGATTTTTTTAGTCTTGAGTCATAAATCATTAATTCATTTCCATTTTGTAGAAATCTTTTTGGGATCCAATTTCCTTTTTGTCTCTATTGCAAGTTAGAATATTAAATCTTGTTGGTTGTCTTCAATGCTAGTAGCTAAATTTTTTGAGTTATGTGTGAGTGAGAAATATAATTGGAAAAAGTCAAAATAGACAAAAGGGAAGAAGAAAACTATAAAATTTGAGTAGAGAAAAGAATAGCTCCTAAAGGGAGAATATTGTAGGTATCTCTAGAAGAGAGCATACAATTGAGAATTCTAAAAAGTGAGAATAGTTCAAAACAAACTGGAAGTTAAGAACACAATAGAAAACTCTAGAAAGGAGAAATAGAGCTGACAGCTACAGAAGGAATGTAGTAACCATCTCTAGAAAGAGGAAAGGGAGAGAAACTATTGTAGATGAAGAAAATAGAATAGTATCTCTGTAATTTGTTTGTATTTTTGAATGTATAATTTCTTGTTGAATATATAAAATATAAACCCAATTTTTGTTTCTACCTACCCTCTTTAGGCTCCTTGTCTCTCATTTTTCCAACACAAGTGCACTATGTGGCACACCGCCTCTAGTCACAGTGTCGATTCTCTGTCACCCTGACTATCCAAAGAAGGATTTGTGAGGTGTTTGTGATCTAGACATGCATCTTCCTACATGTATTAACAAGGGTGTGCTCTTTTGGTTCCAAAAACTACTAGTCCACAATCCTCGAGTATTTTCTAATCTTCTAGGCTAGGGGTGTCATCTGAAAGGAAGCTAGGTGTGCGGAAAACACTTCCTACACTAATCTATTGAGGAGAGGGCTATGTAAATTTAATTTTATCCTAACTATTATAGAAATGTTAAACCATTAACATGAGATATTGCAGCAAAACACAAGAACCAGAAAGTAGACTGAAGAAGAGAGACAAAGATTTATGGTGGGGAAAACCCTTATCGGGTGAAAAACCCAACACTCACAAACTTGCACAATGTATTAACAAATATGAAAGAATGTTTACAATACACTTGCAATGCAAGCTTCAATGGTCTTCAACACTTGTTTCTAGAGTCAATTCGGAAGCATAACAATACTTGTAAACCTGTGATACAAACTCCATTTCCAAGCACCTGTATATAAAGAAAATATAAGGCAATATTGGACCTATCTTGGAATGGGCATCCAATATGGCATCTTGGACCAAAACCCATGCCTAGGGACACTTGGTTAACATTGTAGAGTGTGTCTGACACTTGTCCATAGCTCCCATCCCAAAGAGGTCACCTATTTCCAAAAGGGCTATGACAGATGCTCTTATGACACTTATGACCGTCATAGAATCTGTCATAGCGGTTACAACTTACAGCTGTAAGAGAATCTATCATACACATGCTATAAATAGCATATTCTCTTACAATACATCATATTCCACCTTGGGGCACCCAAATATATGTCATTCAAAGATGCTACATGACACATGTCATTACCTATCTTACAACCTTCTATTCTTGACTCTTACATGTCATAGAATCATCATAGGAATCCATCATAACTGTTTCAGTCAAACATTCCTTACACAACATAGAAAATGCCGACACATGGAAGAATATTCCTACCACTAAGTGGGATGCCTATCTCCTCATGTGAGGAAAAAATAACAAGTTGTCATAATCCATGTAGGATTGACACATCACCGTGCCACATCCCACAATATGACAAAGTGGAATTTCTAATTATTTACAACATAGGCAATTGAATAATAAATACAAACATTACAAATATAGAGAATTACCAAGGTTGAGACACCTTAATTCCCAACATTCTCCCACTTGTCGAACACCTTGTAAGAGCCAATAGAAAAAATAGGATTTAACTGCTATAGGCCAAGAGACCCATATACTCCGAACGCCATCTAAACTTCTCTATGGCCACTGGTTTCGTCAATGCATCTGCAACATTCTTTAAAGTATCTACCTTCTCCAAATTTACCTTTCCATCCTCAACCATGTCCCTCATGAAGTGAAACTAAACATCAATGTGCTTGGTTCTAGCATGGAAAGTTGGATTCTTTGCAAGGCAAATTACAGTCTGACTGTCACAACTAATCGTGATCTAACCTGCATCAACACCCATATCGAAACACAATCTCTTAAGTCAAATGGCTTCCTTACAAGCATGAGTTGCTGCCATATACTCAGCTTCTATCATGGACAAAGCCAAAACTAGTTGTTGCTTACCCATCCAACTAATAGCACCACCATATAGTGTAAAAACATAAGCACTGGTGGATCTCCTACTATCAATGTCACCTGCCCAATCTAAATCCACAAATCCATGAATATCAACAGAATGCAGAGGTCCTGAAACATTACCATGATAGCAAATGGAATACTCTAAAGTACCCCTCAAATATCTCAACACTCGCTTAACTGCATCCCAATGAACCTATCCAGGATTAGCCATAAATTGACTAAGGACTCCCACTTCTTAGGCAATATCTGGTCTTGTGCAGACCATAGCATACATCAAACTGCCAACAACACTAGCATAAGGTACTCTACTCATGTCCTCCACCTCACTAGGAGATTTTGGACAATCCTCAACAGATAACTTTGTCCCCAAAGAAACAAGAACACACAATGGTCTATAATCTGCCATGCTAAATCTGTCCAACACGGACTTCACATACTTACTCTGGCTTAACCAAAGTTTTCTATTGGTTATGTCTCTTCTGATTTCCATTCCTAGAATGTACCTGGCTGTCCCTAAATCTTTCATTTCAAACTGAGCTGACAATTGAGATTTAAAATTAGAAATCATAGTTTTACCCTTCCTAATGAGCAACATATCATCAACATATAGTTCAACAATGAATACAATCACCATCAAATTTATAAGACACATAGTGATCCGATTTCGATCTCACAAATCCAATTGACAACATAAAGGCATCAAACTTCAAGTACCATCTCCTAGGGGATTATTTCAAACCATATAAGGACTTCTTAAGTTTGCAAACCAGATTTTATGTACCTTTCACCATGTAATGTTCTGGTTGTGACATGTAGATCTCTTCCTCCAAGTCACCATGAAGGAAAGTTGTCTTCACATCCATCTGTTCTACCTCTAAGTCATAAGCTGTTGTGAGTGACAACAAGAATTGAATGGATGTCAGCTTTGCAATGGGAGAGAAGATCTCACCATAATCTATACCCTCCACTTGTGAATACCCCTTCGCAACCAATCTGGCCTTATACTTCTCAATACTGCCATCTACACCAATCTTCTTCTTGAACACCTATTTGCATCCAACGCATTTTCGTCTCAAGTCCCAAGTTTGATTCTTTTCCAAAGAAGCCATTTCTTCCTCCATGGCCTCCTTCTAGGAACTTGTATCCTTCATATCCAAAGCCTTTGATACAGTTCTAGGTTCATCACTATTAGTGATTAAAGTATAAGCACAACTAGAATCAACTAATGTAAAACCAAACCTTTCAGGTTGCTTTCTTATCCATGTAGACCTCCTAAAGAGCTGAGGTTGAGATTTAGCTTCTTCCTCTGAGCTTTTAGAGTTGCTAGAGCTCTCCTCATCATCAGGTCCAACATTGTCTTTCTATTCAGTCTTCTTAGGGGTGAGAGCAAACTGAACAACATCCTCTTTCTTTTCTTTTTCTTCTGGATGCAAAATAGTGGAAGAAGGTGTAAGCTCTCTGAAGATGACACTTCTGCTATACAACACTTTTTTAGCCACGAGGTCCCAAAGCTTGTATCCTTTCACACCAACACTGTAGCTGATGAAGATACACTTAACAGCTTTATTCTCCAACTTTGACCACTTCTCCCTAGGCACATGTGCATATGCCTAACAACCAAAAACACAAAGATGCTTTACTGAAGGCTTTCTACTAGACCACACCTCCATGGGTGTCTTTCCAACAAGAGCTGATGTAGGAGATCTATTTACCAGATAGCAAGCAGTGGCAATAGCTTTAGCCCAAAACTTTTGTTCTACACTAGTTCCACTAAGCATGCTCCTAGCCTTCTCCATCAGTGTCCTATTCATCCTCTCTGCAACTTCATTTTTCTACGGTGTGTATGGAGTTGTCTTATGTTTTTCAATCCCAAGTTCCTTGCAATACTTATCAAATTCTGTAGAACAGAACTCACCACTGTTGTCAGTTCTCAAATATTTAATCTTTTTACTAGTTTGATTTTCAGCAAAAGCTTTAAACTCCTTAAACTTGCTATAGACTTTAGATTTGCTTCTGAGAAAATAAATCCATGTCCTTCTACTATAATCATCTATAAAAGGTACAAAGTATATAGATTTTGATAACGAAGGAACATTAATAGGACCAAACACATTAGAATGAATAAGGTCCAACACACCAAAAGACTTATGAGAACTTGAGTAAAACTGAACATTGTTTTGTTTTCCATAAATGCAATGTTCGCAAAAGTCAAACTCAAGATTACAATCATCTAACCCCTCAACGATGTTCTTATTTTTTAGGGTACGCAAACCCTTCTCACCAATGTGGCCAAAACTCTTATGCCATAACATTATCTTTTCTACAAGAAGTTTAACTTCCAATGCACGATTACAACCATCAAGACTAGAAACAAAAGATTTCTTCACTGCTCGTTCAGATGGTGGGGATGAAGTGACTGCTGCCCTCTTCCTTGAGTCAAAAGAACTATTGCATTGTGCAGTGCATGCTTCTAGCTGAAACATAGTACCTCTCTCAGTACCTTTAGCAAGCACCATAGATCCTCTAGTCATCTTGCATCCTTCTTTCGAAAAGATAACCTACACACCTGCATCATTCAAACTACTTATAGAAAGCAGGTTCTGTGCTAAGCCTAGGATGTGCATAACCCCAGAGATCCCCTTCACTCGACCATCAGGGAATTGGATAGAGAGTCTTCCACGACCAACAATCTTCAGATGAAAGTCGTCACCTAGATACACCTTTCCACCATCAAACTCCTCATACTTAGTGAACTAGTCTCGATGCGAGGTCATGTGGAATGATGCACAGAGTTGATTAGCCACAGATCATCAGATGCATGGGTTGCCAAGGCTGCGATGAAAGCATCACCGTCATCTTGTGATTTTTTAGTATCTGAATTAGGAGCTTTCTTCTTTTTCTTCTTCTCCTCTTTGCATTCCTTTCAGAAATGCCCAGTCTTGCCATAGTTCCAACAAAGAGCCTTGGTGATGCAGAGTCACACAGTAGAAGTTCACAAGCAGGGTGAACCACCCATTAAAACCCACAAAATAGCTATATTGTTTCCTATCGGTAAGATACCTCTAGTGTCTCACCAACATATTCAACTCCTTTACTATCAGCAACACTGCCAACATTGGTCAATCCACAAAAAGTCTCCCTGAAGAGTCATCTCATGCCGACGTAGTACTTATCGCCTTTGGTTGCCTATCGGCAACACTTTGTCCATCAGCCTCTCTGCAAAAAGTCTCCCGAAGTCCTCCTCATGCCGATGGAAAGTTTCAATTTTGGTTGCCTATTGGCAACACCTATACTATTGGTCATCAAGAGTTATCTCTCTCTGATATACCCCATCTCGCTGATGTTCACTCCCTCGTTGCCAGGACTTCTATCGTCAAAAAGACATCCAATCCTTCAGCCGATACCGACGACCACCTGACGACTTCCTTGTACATTCTGCTAAACACATGTGCTACATACCAAGGTGATGAGTCACAAGCGATAGGCACATGGAACATACAAAAGTGATATACTTAGGGTTTGCACTTGCGATATACACAAGATTTGCATATCAACCCTAAAATGTGAAGATACAAGTGTTCAACATAGTTTCAGCACCTGATCTGATTAGCGATATGTCCTTAGCCTACATCCCTCATGTTAGAACTAATTTTGGTCTAGATCTGAGTGCAGGATGTTGGAGGGTTTTTTCCTTTTTGGGCCCTAAGTTTCCTTGTTCATCGCTGTGATTTTCTCTATCGGTGAAACTTCTTTTTGGGTACTCAGATTTTGCTTGAACCATTATTTTGAACCATTGCATTGAACTGTTTTGGTTCAAGGTTCAATGGTTCATGGGCTTAGGCTTCATCTTTTCCCGTCAGTGAATTCTTTGTTCATCTATGTCATCAGGTTGAACTGGTTCAGGGTTCAATGGTTCAAAGCCTTATGATTTTGGTCTTATCGGCGTAATGTTCATCATTGGGTGGATGGTGGAGTGTTGGCTCGACAGTTTGCCTCTGGCTGATGGAAGGTTAGCGGTTTGCAAGGTTGGTTTCGGTGTGACATGGACTATCAGGCTAACCATTGGAGGGTTCACCGATATACAATGTTTGGCCGATGGATATGTTATCGGCGAGAGCTGTATTGTCAGCCTGATTGTTTTGAGTTATGCCGACGATGGGAGGTTTGGCCGATGAGGAGTCGTTGGTGTGTGTCTGGCCGATGGAGGAGCAGAGTGTAGCTCGTTGGTGCATCGGTGAGACTATTGTGATCGGCTGGGGAGATTTTGGTTGCTCCGACGGTGTAAGTCACACAGACGGAGGTGGTCTTCGGCGTGACTTGTGTTGTCGGCGAGGATGGATTGCGTTGGGCCGACAGTGGAGGGTTTGACCGATGAAGGGGGAAGCCGATATGTTATCGGCGGGAGTTGTTCTATCAGCAGCAGTCTTTTATGGTTTGCCGATGGAAGGAAGTCACCCCGATGGGGAATGCCATCAGAGTAAGGTTGCTTATCAGGTTAGCAGTTGGAGGATCTGCCGATGGGGTAGTGTCAGGCTGATGAGGATTTGGAGTGGTCATTGGTGAGAGTTGGTCTGTCAGTGAAGGAGCTTTTGGCTAGGCCGATGGTTCTTCTCTGGCCGATGGGGATGTTGGAGGCTTTCAGGAGTTATTCATCGGCGTGATTGGCTGTGTTGGTCGAGGGGTTTTTTGCTTGGCTGACGATATTAGTTTGGCCGATGGTGGTAGGATGGTAACTGCTAACGGGGTGCAAGCTAGTCATCGGAGAGACTCATACTATCGGTGGAGATCTGGAGAGTTGGCCCGATGGTGCATCTTTGGCCGATGGAGGGGATTGTAATGTAGCGGTCGGCAGGAGATTCGTGGGCTTGGCCGATGGTGTTGATCTCAGCGATGGGCTTTGGGTGGAGGAGAGTGTGTCAAACGTGGCAAAAGCGCTCGACACCTATTATGCAAGTGACTATGCTTTTAAACTACTAAAGTGATCTCCTCACTGTGCATGTGGGACTAATCTCCCTGTATAATTTGAAACTGTGATAGAACGCATTTTGGCGGGAATTTCTTTTTCGAAGTGCTGCGACAGTTTTCAAGCGGCTACAGGTGGTTGATCCATCAATGGCGACTATAGCAGGGGCATGGGCGAGTTGTTGAACAGTCATGTACCCGATTTTTGGCATGAGGACTTCCTGATGACGGCGCAGGGCTCAAGGTCTTTTCTGTCTGATGCAACAATAAATTCTGAGCGCCATTCCTTTGAAGGATCTGTATCTGGCGAATTTTTTGTCAAAGCCATGTAATTAATGCTGAGTACGCTTCTTTGGCTGTTATAAGTAGGAAGTGTTACTCATTTTAGGTTGTTGAAAGTTGAACATTTTGGCTCTGTGATACAATACAGTTGGTTTTGGTTGCTCTGTCCATAAAAACTTGTGAGTCTATGTATCTCTTGTTGTATGTTTTTGCATGAATCCACTGATTTCATGGTTAATTTTATATGAGAAATGCTATGTTGGCATGTGTTTTGTTAATTCTGTCTCCAGTATTGCATGTATCTTTCTTCTGAGTCTGGATATTTAAGGAATGCTTGAGACTCTAGAACATAGAATTCCCGTGTTGAATGTCTGATCTTTTAACTTCTGCTCAAGTGGTAGATTAAACTATTCTCAGATTGAACATTGAGAAGGGTATACTGCAGTAGGGATGCCATAAGTATAGATAGCTTAGCACTTTGTATTAGGAGATATCTGTAAGGCAGGTATCATATGTATCCCCCTAAAATCTAGTTTTAGTTGTTCATGCATATCATTCACAGGTGTATGTCTACTGACTCCAGGCCCTGGATAGGCACCAATCTTGCTTTGTGTTTGTGTTACAACCATGTCCAGCTTTGCATCCAAAGTTTAAATCAAAATCAAAATCTAAAACAATCTTTAGGACATTAGAATTAGTATTAGGATCCTCAGTCCTCTGTCTACAACTGTAAATAGGCCCAAAGCTAGCCCCTTTGCTCTTATCTTTCAGTTTTGGTCTACTTACAGGAGGACTTATCTGCTTTTTGTCAGTATCCTAGCCTTTGTATGTATATCCTCATGGATGTTGAGTAGGGAATACCCCCCTAGGTTTTGTAGAGCCTGAAGAAGAAGAGGAGATAAAATATAGAGTCTATCTCCTATACTCTTGGCCCCTGGCCCAGAGTTCCTGTTGATCATTGATGGCTGCCTTGTAGGGAAATCTGGGAATAAGCATCCAGTCTGGGAAAAAACCAACAGAAATTGGTGACTCTTCTAGGGAGATTTGTGAAAGAACCCTGATTTTCAAAAGAAAATAGTTCCTAGTAATAGGTGGTGACTCCGAAGTAATCTCCCAACTGGTCAAAGTAAAACTTATATGCAGGGGAGAAGATCCCAACAAAATCCTTTATTTGAAGAGTTACCAGTAACAAGAAGAATGATGTACAGAAGAAAGGGAGCTATCTCAGTCAGTCATGAGGGTTCCCCCAGAAAAAATGATGATATGCAAGATAACCCTAGGCCATTAGGACAGCATGTGCCTTACTTTTCAAATGCAGAAGCTGATATTCAGGGTGCATATGAGAGGCAACAGGGTGGTAGCATGAGAATGAGGTTAGAGGTGTTCCAAGAACGCCCATTTCTAGACCCTAGTGAAAGGTTTGAAGAGGCAGAGTCTCTGAGGGATGATGAAGATGAAGATCAGAATATGGTAAAACCATCCTCCTCTAGGCCTAGCGAGGAAGAACTAGCTGATGAAATTAGGAGCTTAAGGGCCGAGTTCAAATATCAACAGGCAATAACAATCAGAGATGACCTGAGGAAGAAAGTGCAAGCTTTAAGGGCTGCCCAAAATAATTCAATTCCTACCCTTGAGAATGCAAATGTGCAGAGACATCAACAGAGAAATGAAGTGCAACATCAGCATAATGATGAGAGACAAAATGTGAATGATGCTAGGATACCACTGAACAATGTAAGAAACCAGAATGCAAATAGAAATATTAATATTAATCAGTTTGACAGACAGCCCATGCAGTTAGATAGATTTAGACAGCTGGTATTTGATGGTATTCCTGGGTATCCTAACCCCATTGACAAGCATCTAAGGCTACAGATGCCTAAATTTTTAGGAAACAACACTGTGTCAGGAGAAGATCATCTAAAAGCTTTTCAAAATGTCATGGATAACTTTGAGGTTGAACATGAGGATGTTTTCATGAAGTCATTCATGCAATCTTTAGTAGATGAGGCAAGGGAATGGTATAAAAATCTGCCTGACCAGAGTATTTCATCATGGGATGATTTTAAAAGGATGTTCAAGGAGCAATATGGTGAAAAAACTGACCCTAGCTTTTTTGTAAATGAGTTTACCAGTATCACTAAAGGGTCAAATGAGCAGGTTGCAGATTTTAATGCAAGATTTACTAAAGTGTTAAACAAATTGCCACATCACATGAGGCCAAATGAACCTATGTGCATAATATTGTATATCAACGCCTTTGATGCAAAAACTGCATATGGATTAAGAGATAAAAGTCCTGCTACTATCAGGGATGCTTTCAGAATTGCAGTAAATATTGAGAACAACAGGAAAGCATCAGGCAAGACTAACAGAAGGGATGATGTAAAAATTCTGTAGAATCCAAACAAGCCTCAGAACACTCAAGGTAATACATCTGCCCCTAAAGATAAGATAGACAAATTGGCAAATGTTGTTAAGGACCTAAGCTATAGACTAGCTAGAAGTGAAAAAGGGATAGGTCCTGATATGCAATTCTATCAAAGGCAGGAAAAGAGGCCATCATTGCATGATATGCCTTATAATACCAATTGGCATAATGGTAAGCCTATATTCCCACATAACAACACAAATCAGAGGACTCAACATGTCAAAGAAACTCCTAATCCTCTAAAGAAAGCTGTAAATATTGTTGATGATACTCCATGGTGTATAATTTGTCAGATGCCACATTCACAGTCACAATGTATGATTGCTCAGTCCTTGTGTGATAATACTACATCTTGTAATGAATGCAATGAGCCACATTATGTGCAAGATGATGATGTTAATATGATGTCCACAAACAATGGATACCCCATTTATGATGCTGATGAGAGTACAGATGATGGAATTCGGGCCTATCAACAGGACTTTTATGATGAAGGTAATGAAGAGAGCTATGTGTATGCTTAGAGCTCGCATAATTTTCTGAGTAACTTACAACGACCTTCTGATGAGGAAATTAGGGCCTTCACAGCTGCAGCAGTTGCCCAAGTCAAGAGTAACTACAATCTCAGAGGTAAAGCTCAGATAAGTAGCTTGCGTCAACCAGAAGATGTTTCTGCAGGTTAGCCAGTGCATGGTCATAAAGGAATTGAACCACAAAAAAGGCAATGGGGTAATAATAAATAGAATTTTAGACATAGAACAGGTCATGAATCCCAAGGACCAGAAAATAGAATCCCTCAGGCTGAAGATCAAAGTAAAGGTTCCCAAGACAAGAATGATGATCAGGGAACTATGAAAGTAAAAGCTAAATCAGTTCAGGATAAAAACAAGATTGTGGAGCAAGCTACAACTGTTATACAAAATTATGCTCCATTTGACATAGCTCAAGTCCTCTCCCAGGTAAAAGTCTCTGTTCCACTTATGGAACTGATGAAGGTTGAAGAGATCAAGAATAGGACAATATCCCTAATTTCAAGGGTGCCTTTTCAAGCTAAACAAAATGTTCAGATCCAGGGTGAGAAGCATGTCATGTGTAATGAAGAAGATGAGGCTCCTGAAGTCTATTTAGGAGTGACTATGACAAAGTGTCCTTCACAAGTGGAACCATTTTATGTATCCCTGGTTATAAATGGAAAAATAATCAGAAATTGTATGCTTGACTCTGGAGCATCTACAAATGTCATGCCTTTAGCCGTCATGCAACAAGCTGGATTGAAAATCGACAAGGCATGTGGAAAATGTTACGCTATGGATGCCAGAGAGGTACCAGTTATTGGAATCATGAAGGATGTAGATTTCAAATTGGCAGCATTTCCTAAAAAGAGATATAAAATGAATATAACAGTGGTTGACATCAAGCCACAGTATGGTATGTTGCTGTCAAGAAGATGGGCTGCACTAATTGGTGGAAGTATGCAGCTCGACCTGTCATATGCCATGATTCCAATGAATGGCAGGGATGTTAAACTAATCAGAGAATAGAGATCATCAGAGACAGTGGAAGACCAAGAAGCGGAGGAACAGATATGCTTTGTAAACACTGACTGTGATAACTTTAAGGTTGTCTCAGATGATAGAGAAGATAAAAAGAAAAATGTTTGCATTAAAGAGCTGGACCAACAAGGTTTATGGACCATGTATTTTGATGGAGCTTGTGCAAAAGAAGGCTCTGGAGCTGGAGTTGTTTTCCTGTCTCCAACTGGTAAGGTCCTTAAATTCTCCTTCTTGCTGAGGTTTGTTTGCACAAACAACATTGCAGAATATGAGGCTTTAATCTTAGGCCTAAATATAGCTCTCAAACATGGAATCAAAATGCTAAGAGTATTTGGGGACTCTGAGCTGATTGTATCCCAAATTAGAGATAGGTATGCTTCAAAAAATAAAAGATTGAAACAATACAAGCATGTTGTTTGGGATACCATTGAACTCTTTGATGCATTTTCAATAGGCTGGGTAGAGAGATCAAAGACTGTTATGGCAAATTTCTTAGCTAATGTTGCAATAAGGCCAGATGACATCACTCTGTCAGATGTTACAAATGTAGAAGTTAAAATCAGGCCTGCAGTACCAGAAAATATATGCAGTTGGCAAGTGTTTGATGATGATAGGGACTTGTTAAAATTTTTGCACTACATAGATGAATTTAAGAATCAAGAAATTGATTTCCAAGCTTTTGTACAAACTATAGATGGAGAAGAAACTCTTGTGGGAAAAGAGATAATTCAATTGAAGACTAATAAAATCCCTAGAGGGTTAGTAGCTTTGGAAAGAGCTTTTGACAGTAGAGACAAATTGGTCACAAGGACATCTCCCACAAATAAGGAAGATTTAGAAGAGATAAATTTGGGGACATCTCAGGCCCCCAAGAAGGTATACATTGGTAAACAACTCAAACCACACATCAGGAGTATGCTGATTGCATTACTCAAAAGGTATAAACATGTTTTTGCTTGGTCATATGAGGACCTAAAAGCCTATAGGGAAGATCTATTCCAGCATGAGATCCCATTGAAGCTTGGAGCTAAGCCATTCAGACAGAGGCAAAGACCTATTAATCCTACCTTAGCTCCAAAGATGCAAGAAGAGCTTAAAAAGCTTAGGGAAGTTGGAATAATTGTGCCAATCAGACATTCAACTTGGGTGTCTAACCTTGTCCCAGTCAGAAAAAAGAACGGTGATATTAGGCTTTGTGTTGATTTCAGGAACTTGAATGTATCCTCTTTAAAGGATAACTATTCACTGCCTAATATGGAAGCTATGTTGCAGAGAGTGACTGGTTGTGAACTCTTATCCATGATGGATGGATTTTCAGGTTATAATCAGGTGAAGGTAAAGGAATCAGAATAGTATAAGACTGCCTCCACCACTCCATGGGGAACTTATGTGTATGTTAGAATGCCCTTTAGACTAACAAATGCAGGTGCTACATTTCAAAGAGCAATGGATGTTGCTTTTGCAGGGTTGATTGATTCAATCCTGGCTATATATCAGGATGACTTGACTGCATATTCAAAGAAGGAAGAGCAACATTGTTTGCATCTAGAGCAGATTTTCATAAGAGCACTAGAGTATGGTATTTCTTTAAATCTAAAGAAGTGTGCCTTTGGGGTAGTTGAAGGAAAGCTCCTGGGACACATTGTTTCCAGGGATGGAGTTAGGATAGATCCAGAGAGAGTGGCTGCTATTGACAGAATTCAAATGCCAAAAACTATAAAAGGAGTTCAGTCCTTCTTTGGATAGATAAATTTTGTTAGGAGATTTGTTCCCAACTTTGTAGAAACCACAAGGAACATTTCCAAGATGATGAAGAAGGATGCAACTATCAACTAGGAAAGTGAAGCAATAGAATCATTTCAGAGTATCAAAGAGGCAATCAAGATGGCCCCTGTTCTTAAATCTCCTAATTTTTCTAGGCCATTCCAAGTATTTTCATTTGCTTCCTTTCACACTTTTGCTGCATGTTTGCTATAGAAAAATGAAGATGGTTTTGAACAGCCCATAGCTTTCTTCAGTATGTCCTTGCAGGCTTCTGAGTTGAAGTATGATATTATGGAAAAACAGGCATATGCACTAGTCAGAGCCATCAAAAGTTTTAGACCATACCTGGTAGGATCACATGTAATTGCATATGTACCCCATGTAGCAGTCAAAGACATATTCACTCAGCAAGAGGTGACTGGAAGAAGGTGCAGATGGATAAACAAACTGCAAGAGTTCAACATAGACATACAAGTTACCAAGTTGGTAAGAGGACAAGGATTAACCAAGATGATGGCGCAGTCAAACTTGGAAGCATGCCAAGTTAATGCAGTCCAAAATGAGAGTGTAAATGTATCAAGATCTGAATGGTACAAGGACATTATATACTACTTGCAAAATTTGAATTGTCCTTCCCATTTCAGTGATAGCCAAAAGAGGACTTTAAAGTTACATGCAATCAGGAATGTTATTGTTCAAGGTGAGCTATATTGGAAAAACCCTGATGGTGTGCTGCTGAGATGTGTGGATGAGGATATGGCTAACAATGTTTTGATTGATATGCATAAAGGATTGTGTGGTGGACATTATACTGCTCAAACAATAGCTCATAAGACTCTCAGAGCAGGATATTGGTGGCCCACTCTCTTTTCAGATGCACAAAGGTTAGTGAGGAAGTGTGACCCTTGCCAAAAATTCTTAGGAAAATTGAGATATGATGGTGCTTTACCCCTCAGAACTGTAACTGTGGATGCTCCATTTCAGCAATGGGGAATTGACTTCATAGGGGAAATTGCAGACAAGTCAAGTGGGGGACACAGTTGGATTTTAGTGGCAACTGATTACTTTACCAAATGGATTGAGGCCATTCCAACTAAGAGAGCTACAAGTAAGGTGGTGATGGATTTCATACTGGAAAATGTTATCATCAGGTTTGGAGTACCATTCAAGATAGTCACTGATAATGCTATGTGCTTCAGATCAGGTGAATTTGTTGATTTTTGCAATAGGTATGGGATAAATCTATCATATGCATCACCATACCACCCACAAGGAAATGGTCAAGCAGAATCAAGCAATAAAAGCATCATGAAAATTATCAAGAGGATACTGGACAAGAACAAGAGAGCTTGGGACTCAAAATTAAAGTTAGCAATATGGGTTGACAGAGTGACAGTAAAAAAGGCTATTGGAATGTCACCCTTTGAGCTAGTATATGGTGCATTAGCCAGATTGCCCATAAACAATCTCCTACCAGTTTACAGATTCATCCAGGAAAATGATGAGGAGATTGAAGACTCCATGACAGAAAGAGTGAATCAGCTGGTTGCATTGGATGAGAATAGAAGGAAAGCACACTAGATTAACCTCAAGAGACAACAAGATATGAAATATCAGTTTGACAGGAGAGCTACGAAAAGGAAGTTTCAAGTCAATGATCTGGTGCTCGTATGGAATGCAAAAGGTCAAGAAAAGGGTAAACATGGTAAATTCGAACCCTTATGGATGGGCCCATATCAGATTTGTAGCACTCATGGGGAGGACTCTTATTTCCTCCAGGCCCTAGATGGTGAAGTTCTAGAATTGCCTGTGCATGGCCAATTCCTTAAGTTCTATTTTGCATAGATGACTTGTCGCTGTGCACATTTGTAAAAATATGTATATAGTGTAAATGTTCTGTACAGTTCGTGCTTTTTTGCCTTTTTTGCCTAGTCTGCCTGGAGATCTGGTTCTCGCTGTAGGTTTTTCACCTACACGTCCCCATTCGGAGCCAGTGTTAGCACTAATTTTGGTCTGGATCTGAGCACAGGATGTTGGAGGGTTTTTTTCTTTTTGGGCCCTAAGTTTCCTTGTTCATCACTGTGATTTTCTCTATTGGCGAAACTTCTTTTTGGGTACTTAGACTTTGCTTGAACCATCGTTTTGAACCATCACGTTGAACCCTTTTGGTTCAAGGTTCAACGGTTCATGGGCTTAGGCTTCATCTTTTCCCGTCAGTGAATTCTTTGTTCATCTATGTCATCGGGTTGAACTGGTTTAGGGTTCAATAGTTCAAAGCCTTATGATTTTGGTCTTATCGGCGTAACATTCATCATCAGGTGGACGGTGGAGTGTTGGCCCGACGGTTTGCCTCTGGCTGATGGAAAGTTAGCGGTTTGCAAGGTTGGTTTTAGTGTGACATGGACTATCGGGCTAACCATTGGAGGGTTCACTAATATACAATGTTTGGCCAATGGATATGTTATCGGCGAGAGCTATATTGTCAGCCTAAGTGTTTTGAGTTATGTCGACGACGGGAGGTTTGGCCGATGAGGAGTCATTGGTGTGTGTTTGGCCGATGGAGGAGCAGAGTGTAGCTCGTTGGTGCATCGGCGAGACTATTGTGATTGGCTGGGGAGATTTTGGTTGCTCCAACGGTGTAAGTCACACCGACGGAGGTGGTCTTCGGCGTGACTTGTGTTGTCGGCGAGGATGGATTGCGTTGGGCTGACAGTGGAGGGTCTGACTGATGAAGGGGGAAGCCGATATGTTATCGGCGGGAGTTGTTCTATCAGCAGCAGTCTTTTATGGTTTGCCGATGGAAGGAAGTCACCCCGATGGGGAATGCCATTAGAGTAAGGTTGCTTATCGGGTTAGCGGTTGGAGGGTCCGCCGATGGGGTAGTGTCAGGCCGATGAGGATTTGGAGTGGTCATCGGTGAGAGTTGGTCTGTCAGTGAAGGAGCTTTTGGCTAGGCTGATGTTTCTTCTTTGGCCGATGGGGATGTTGGAGGCTTTCAGAAGTTGTTCATCAGCGTGATTGGCTGTGTTGGCCGAGGGGTTTTTTGCTTGGCCAATGATATTGGTCTGGCCGATGGTGGTAGGATGGTAACTGCTAACGGGGTGCAAGCTGGTCATCAAAGAGACTCATACTATCGGTGGAGATCTGGAGAGTTGGCCCGATGGTGCATCTCTGGCTGATGGAGGGGATTGTAATGTAGCGGTCGGTAGGACAATTGAGGTCGGCAGGAGATTCGTGGGCTTGGCCAATGGTGTTGATCTCAGCGATGGGCTTTGGGTGGAGGAGAGTGTGTCGAGCGTGGCAAAAGCACTCGACACCTATTATGCAAGTGACTATGCTTTTAAACTACTAATGTGATCTCCTCACCGTGCATGTGGGACTAATCTCCCTGTATAATTTGAAACTACGATAGAATGCGTTTTGGCAGGAATTTCTTTTTCGAAGTGCTGTGACGGTTTTCAAGCGGCCGCGGGTGGTTGAGCCATCAATGGCGACTGTAGCAGGGGCATGGGCGAGTTGTTGAATAGTCATGTACCCGATTTTTGGCATGAGGACTTCCTGATGACGATGTAGGGCTTGAGGTCTTTTCTGTCTGATGCAGCAATAAATTCTGAGCGCCATTCCTTAAAAGGATCTGTATCTGGCAAATTTTTTGTCAAAGCCATGTAAGTAATGCTGAGTACGCTTCTTTGGCTGTTATAAGGAGGAAGTGTTACTCATTTTAGGTTGTTGAAAGTTGAACATTTTGGCTCTGTGATACAATACAGTTGGTTTTGGCTGCTCTGTCCATAAAAACTTGTGAGTCTATGTATCTCTTGTTGTATGTTTTTGCATGAATCCACTGATTTCATGGTTAATTTTATATGAGAAATGCTATGTTGGCATGTGTTTTGTTAATTCTGTCTCCAGTATTGCATGTATCTTTCTTCTGAGTCTAGATATTTAAGGAATGTTTGAGACTCTAGAACATAGAATTCCTGTGTTGAATGTCTGATCTTTTAACTTCTGCTCAAGTGGTAGATTAAACTATTTTCAGATTGAACATTGAGAAGGGTATACTGCAGTAGGGATGCCATAAGTATAGATAGCTTAGCACTTTGTATTGGGAGATATCTGTAAGGCAGGTATCATATGTATCCCCCTGAAATCTAGTTTTAGTTGTTCATGCATATCATTCACAGGTGTATGTGTATTGACTCCAGGCCCTGGATAGGCACCAATCTTGCTTTGTGTTTGTGTTACAACCATGTCCAGCTTTGCATCCAAACTTTAAATCAAAATCAAAATCTAAAATAATCTTTAGGACATTAGAATTAGTTTTAGGATCCTCAGTCCTCTGTCTACAACTGCAAATAGGCCCAAAGCTAGCCCCTTTGCTCTTATCTTTCAGTTTTGGTCTACTTGTAGGAGGACTTATCTGCTTTCTGTCAGCATCCTAGCCTTTGTATGTATATCCTCATGGATGTTGAGTAGGGAATACCCCCTAGGTTTTATAGAGCCTGAAGAAGAGGAGGAGATAAAATATAGAGTCTATCTCCTATACTGTTGGCCCCTGGCCTAGAGATCCTGTTGATCATTGATGGCTACCTTGTAGGGAAATCTGGGAATAAGCATCCAGTCTGGGAAAAAACCAACACCTCACACTCAATCGATCAAAGCGATTTGTTTCGCCCTGAACCAGCACTCATCACGAGCTTCTCTCAGTTCAAAACCTATCGACCTAGCACATTGAAAATGCTAGGATTCCTTATGACAAGCAACAAACATCCCTATAACAAACAGTACAAACAGAACAAAACCCTAAACTACTATATACATCTATTCCACCGATTGCGAAGCAATCTATTGGTGGAATGGTTGAAAATCCATCCGATCCCTAGGTAATTTACATAGTAAGAGCACACCAGGAAAATAACACAAAATAGAGCTTCTTTTATTGCTTACAGAAAATGATTACAATAGATGCTTCACAATTTCACAACTCAGTTCTCCAATACAGATCTGTTCAGCATTAGATATCCATTCGATGCCTCACAATTGACCTGATCTAGGGTATAAATAACCACTCCTCTCAAGTATTACAGACTCAATTCCCAGCAGCTAGGAGACCTCCAAGTGGCTGGGAGAAGATAGCTAAGACAACTAGCATAACAAACTATAACAGTCTACACACAATCCTAGATTTACTAAAACATACGCATTGGTCCAATGGACCTTATTACATCACAAAGTTAGAACATACTATAATTAGACTTATGCTTTATTTTGAAGGGGTGCTCCTGCACCATACTCCCCAGAAGAAGAAATCTCAAGTCCACTTGAGATGAGAGTATGTAGGTCTGAACCGTGTTGGTTGATCTGGTTTGCAGTCATCCACACTGCTTCTGAATCAGGTTTTCCCTGCCAAGCCACCAAATAGTCTAGATATTCCTTGTTCCTGGTTTTCTTAATTACTCTGGTGTCTAAAATCTTCTACAACTATGGTGTAGTAGTTCTTGTTCTTCATCTGGATTAGGCTTGTATGGAGTTAAATCACACACATTGAATATAGGTGATAATCCAAGATCAGAAGGAAGTTGTATCTCATAAGCATTTGGCCCACATTTCTTCAAAATCGGACATGGTCCAATCTTCCTCTACATGAGTTTGGTATATTTACCTTTAGGAAGTCTTTCCTTTTTCAAATGATCCCATACCAAATCTCCAACATCAAATTGTACATCTTTCTTCTTTTTATCAGCATACTCCTTATACTTCAAAGTAGTTTGTTGGAGGTGGGTCTTGACCTGATCATGGACCTCTCTGATGGCTTTGGCAAAAGCTTCTGCATCTGCACTAATAGAATCTCCTGTAGGTAGATTTCTCAACTCTAAAATATCTCATGGATGCATACCATATACTATTTGAAAAGGTGATTTCCCCGTACTCCTATTGACAGTATCATTATAGGAAAATTCTTCCTGAGATAGGATATTATCCCACTTTTCTCCATGCTGTCTTGTCAAACATCTGAGCAAATTCCCTAAGGAACGATTTACCACTTCAGTCTGTCCATCTGTTTGAGGATGATATGCAGATGAGAAAGACAAATTTGTTCCAAGCTTCTTCCACAGAGTTCTCTATAAATGACCAATAAACTTCACATCCCTATCTGATACTATGCTTAATGGAAATCCATGTATTCTTACTATATCTTTGAAAAACAAATCTGCAATATATAAGGCATCAGCAGTGGTTTTCCATGGCAAGAAATGTGCCATTTTGCTGAATCTGTCCACTACAACAAAAACACTATCATATCCTTTTCTGGTTCTGGGTAAACCCAACACAAAATCCATACTTATGCTTTCCCATGGTCTAGAAGGAATGGGTAATGGCTGATATAAACCTACATTCATTGATCTTCCTTTTTCTTTCTGACATATCACACATGTTTCCACAAATTGTCTGACATTAGATTGTAACTTAGGCCAAAAATAATGGTGTCTAACAAGATCAAGAGTCTTATCCAAACCAAAATGTCTTGCCATAGCTCCACAATGTTTCTCTTTTATGATGTTCAACCTCATAGAACACCTTGGAATACACAACTGTCCATCTTTGAACAACAATCCAACTTGGATCAGAAATTCAAAGAACTCAGCATGATATTCATCTCCAAAAGAAGTACATACCTGATATATCTCTCCAAAATCTTCATCATCATCATACATGGTCTTCAAGGAATCAATGCCAACACTTTCCAACTAAATTTGGTTGACTGTTAGAGCTCTCCTGCTCAAGGCATCTACTACCTTATTCTTGACTCCTTTCTTATGCTTCAATGTGAAAGTAAAAGTTTGCAATGTTTCTACCCATTTCATATGCCTATGATACAGTTTTTCTTGGCTGTTTATGAAACTTAGAGCCTGATTATTTGTGAATACTATGAATTCTTTTGGCATCAAGTAATGCTTCCATTTCTTGAGTGATTGGACTAAAGCATACATTTCCAAATCATATGATGAATACCTCTTTTTAGCATCATTGAGCTTCTCACTAAAAAATACAATTGGCCTTCCTTCTTGGCTGAGTACTGCTCCAATGGCCATTGACTTGCATCACATTCTACCTGAAAGATTTTGTTAAAATCTGGAAGTGCAAGGACTAGCTGTTGTGCCACCTTCTTCTTCAATGTTTCAAAGGAATCATCTGCTTCCTTAGTCCAAGCAAATCTGCACTTCTGTCCTCCTTTTATAGTATCAAGCATGGGTGCACAAATATGACTAAACCCTCTTATAAACTTTCTGTAGAAGGTTGCTAACCCATGGAAACTTCTGACATCATTCATAGTCCTTGGAGTTGGCCAAGATAATATGGCACTTACCTTATCCTTATCCATTTGCAGCTTTCCTTGGGAAATGACAAAACCTAAATATGTGATCTCCTCCTACATGAACAAACACTTGTCCAAATTTAACATCAACTTCTCTTCATGTAACCTCTTGAGAACCAAATCTATATGTCTGAGATGTTCTTCCTTTGTATTGCTGAAAATCAGAATGTCATCTAGATATACTATGACAAACTTTCCCATGAATTCTCTCAAAACCTCATTCATTAATCTCATAAATGTACTACGTGCATTAGAAAACCCAAAAGGCATAACCTTCCACTCATACAACCCATCATTGGTTTTGAATGCTATTTTCCATTCATCTCCTGGCCTAATTCTAATCTGATGATAACCACTCTTCAAGTCTATTTTTGTAAAATACTTAGCACCTCCCAAACAGTCAAGTAAATCCTCTATCCTAGGTATTGGAAACCTATATCTGATTGTGATCTTATTAATAGCCCTGGAATCTATGCAAAGTCTCCAAGTGCCTTCTTTCTTTGGTGCTAGTACAGCTGGTATTGCACATGGACTTAAACTTTTACGAATCAGACCTGTGTCTAACAATTCCCCAATTTGTCTTGCTACTTCTGCATTCTGTTCTGGAGTTAGCTTATATGCTTCTTTGTTTGGAAGTGTAGATCCTAGAATTAGATCTATGCAATGGCTGATATTCCATCAGAGATGATGCCTTTATAATTATCCAATAACTCTTGGACAGCTGGGTCTATGAACCTCTGCTTCTTCTCTTTCTTGACTTCTTGCTGCTGTTCTCTATTCACTGTGAGACATGGAATTAGGGCATATGCAACTGTACCTTTTGCTGCTACTTCTTTCATGAATTGTTTTCCTTCCATCAGCATTACCTTCACCTCTTTTCCTTTTGATTTCACCTCCTTCTCTGTCCGTGGGATCAGCTCTGTCACCATACCATTTTTGGTGATTGTATAGGTGTTCTTAACACCATCATGGCGTGCCTTCAAGTCATACTACCATGGTCTTCCAAATAAGAGATGGCAAGCATCCATCTTGGTGATATCAAACAACAACTTATCTTTATATGCTCCAATCTGAAATTCTACCCAAGCTTGCTCTTCTACAATTGTTTGCTGGCCTTGGGTAAGCCATGAGACCTTATATGGGGATGGGTGAGGCAATCTTCTAAGCTTAAGCTTTGTTACCATTTCATCAAATACAAAATTTTCAGTAGAACCAGAATCAATTAAAACTTTACATGCCTTACCTCCTGCCTTGCATTTAGTTCTGAAAAGAGACTTTCTTTGTGGGGGTTCTTTGTTAGGTACCTTCATGGTAGTCATTGTTCTCCTCATCATCAGAGATTCTCCACTCTCTGGATATCCATAATTGTTAGGAGCATTCACACTTTGAAAAGTGTTTGAGCTTGTTGCACTTTAGCTATCAGTTTCTTGGATCAGATTCGTTCTCCTTTATCCCATTGAACTTGTTGCCTTTTCTAGACATCTACTAGCTATATGGCCTTCTTTATTATAGTTATAACATCTGATAGATCCTCTGCCCTGAGATCTTCCTCTGAAAGGTCTTCTGCCTCTAAAGTTTTCTTGCTGATCATAACTTCCTCTTTGACTATTACCTCCCTTGCTATTGTCATGATTGGATTCTCCTTGATATCCAAATCCATGTCCTCTACCTCTGAAAGGACCTCTTCTGCTTCTTTGTTGTTTTCCTCTTCCTCTATTGTTCTGTTCTTGTCTTCTCTTTAATTTCTCTTCCACTTTCAATGCCAACTGAAAACATTTCTCAATTGTATCTGGGTTATGCAGATTCAAATCTTCCTGAATGTTGAACCTCAATCCGTTAAGGTATTTGGCTACCTTTTCTTCCTCACCCTCTTTTACCTTTGTCTTGACACAAAGTTTCATGAACTCTTCTGTATATGAGCTGACATCTAGCTCCTTCTGCTTCAAATTTTCTTTCCTCTTATGCAATTGGATGCTGTAATTCAATGGAACATAGGCTTCTTTCACTAAAGCCATCATCTTCTTCCACGTAGCAACTTTGCGCTTTCCTTCTTGTACTCTGTTGTCTTGGATAAAATTCCACCAAGTTAATGCAACCTCTTTCATTTTTGATTGGGCTATCTTTACGCTCTGGTGTTCTGGTATCTCTTTTGTCTCAAAGAAATTGTTTAAGGTGTCTATCCACTCCATCACTGAATCAGGATCCATCTTTCCTATAAACACTGGCAAATCTAGTTTCACATCCATGGTTCTCCTCTCCATGGATTTGAGGGCATTAATCAAGGGTCTCTGGTTTGCAGGAACGTCTTCCTCATTCCACCTAGGGATCTCTTCCTCTTCATCCCTATCTTTTTCTTTACCAGAACCTACTCTATCCCTCAACTTCTCCAACTCATCCTTCAATGCCTGATTCTGAGCCTTCATTGCTTTGCTCTCTGAAATCTACTTCTTCATCAGCACAGCCAACTCAGTGTTGGTCATCCTTGCCGAAAGTTCTGATGTTCCTTCTTCATCCAACATCTTGCTATCTTTTTATCTTCCCAGAAGATACTCCTTCACTTTGGTACCACTATGATGCAGAGTCACATAGTAGAAGTTCACAAACAGGGTGAACGACCCATTAAAACCAACAAAATAGCTATACTATTTCCTATTGGCAAAATACCTCTAGTGTCTCACCAACATATTCAACTCCTTTACTATCAGCAACACTGCCAACGTCGGCCGATCCATAAAAAGTCTCCCCAAAGAGTTGTCTCACGCCGACGTAGTACTTATCACCTTTGGTTGCCTATTGGCAACACTTTGTCCATCGGCCTCTCCACAAAAAGTCTCCCCGAAGTCCTCCTCACACTGATGGAAAGTTCCAATTTTGGTTGCCTATCGGCAACACCTATACTATCGGCCGTCGAGAGTTATCTCTCTCTGATATACCCCATCTCACCGATGTTCACTCCCTCGTCACCAAGACTTCTATCATCAGAAAGACATCCACTCCTTCGGCCGATTGTCCTTCTCATGCCGATACTGATGACCACCCAATGACTTCCTTGTACATTCTGCTAAACACATGTGCTACATACTAAGGTGATGAGTCACAAGCGATAGGCGCATGGAACATATAAAAGTGATATACTTAGGGTTTGCACTTGTGATATACACATGATTTGCATATAAACCCTAAAACATGAAGATATAAGTGTTCAACACAGTTTCGGCACCCGATCTGATCAGTGATATGTCCTTAGCCTGCATCCCTCACACTCAATTGATCAAAGCAATTTGTTTCACCCTGAACCAACACTCATCATGAGCTTCTCTCAGTTCAAAACATGTCAACCTAGCACATTGAAAATGCTAGGATTCCTTATGACAAGCAACAAACGACCCTATAACAAACAATACAAATAGAATGAAACCCTAAACTACTATATACATCCATTCCATCGATTGTGAAGCAATCTACTGGTGGAATAGTTGAAAATCCATCTGATCCCTAGGCAATTTACATAGTAAGAGCACACCAGGAAAATAACACAAAATAGAGCTTCTTTTATTGCTTGCAGAAAATGATTACAATAGCTGCTTCACAGTTTCACAACTTAGTTCTCCAATACAGAACTGTTCAGCATCAGATATCCATTCGATGCCTCACAATTGACTCGATCTAGGGTATAAATAACCACTCCTCTCAAGTAGTACAGACTCAATTCCCAGTGGCTGGGAGACCTCCAAGCGGCTAGGAGAAGATAGCTAAGATAGCTAGCATAACAAACTATAACGGTCTACACACAATCCTAGATTTACCTAAAACATACGCCTTGGTCCAATGGACCTTATTACATCACAAACTCAGAACATACTATAATTAGACTTATGCTTTATTTTGAAGGGGTGCTCCTACACCACTTGGACTTTCCAGGAGATTTGGATCCCCCATGGGATTTGGATCTACCCTTCTCAGCTTTCTTGTCCTTCTTCTTCCCTTTCTCCTTGGGTATTCCATGAACTGCAAGGGCTTCTATAGCTGCCTTAGAAGACTTTCTATGCATCTCTTTAGATAACAATGAAGAAACCACTTCTTCCATTTTGAATGTGGATGTGGTGCTTCTAATTGCCATGATAAGATGATCCCATGAGTTTGGTAGAGAACAAAACAGGGTCATACATCGATCCTCCTCCATTTTTACACCAATAGATGTTAATTGTGCAACCAACATGTTAAAGGCATTAATGTGCTCAGCGACAGATCCTCCGTCCTCCATTCGAAGAGAATATAACTTCTTTCTCAGGAAAAGTTTATTGACTATGGATTTGGCTTGATACACATCCCCCAACTTCTTCCAAAGGCATTTTGCAGTAGTCTCCCCATGGACATTTAACAACATAGAATCAACAAGACTAAGTCTTATGAGACCCTTAGCCTTCCAATCCTTGAGATCCCACTCATCTTGAGTCATTGTAGCTAGTTTAGTTCTGTTCACACTTTCCCAAAGGTCTCGGTCAACTAACATGTCTTCGAGCTTCCATAGCTCGAAATTACTACCATTAAACTTCTCTACTTCAAACCTTCCTGATGTGCCTGCCATCTCCTTGTTGTAATAAGATATAGAATGCTTTTTATAGACTCCCACTCAACCTAAGATTAGCTCAAAAAACCCCTACCCTACAACTAGGACCAAAGGTGATCAAGCTCTGATACCAACTGAAAGGACACTAGGTGTGCGGAAAACGCTTCCTACACTAATCTATTGAGGAGAGGGCTATGCAAATTCAATTTTATCCTAACTATTACAGTAATGTTAAACCATTAACATGAGATATTGCAGAAAAACACAAGAACCAAAAGTAGACAGAAGAAGAGAGACAGAGATTTACGGTGGGGAAAACCCTTATTGGGTGAAAAATCCCACACTTAGAAACCTACACAATGTATTAACAAATCTAAAAGAATGTTTACAATACACTTGCAATGCAAGCTTCAATGGTCTTCAACACTCATGTCTAGAGTCAATCTGGCAGCATAACAGTACCTGTAAACTTGTGATACAAACTCCATCTCCAAGCACCTGTATATAAAGAAAATACAAGGCAATATTGGACCTATCTTGGAATGAGCGTCCAATATGGCATCTTGGATGAAAACCTATGCCTAGGGACACTTGGTCAACATTGTAGAGTGTGTCTGACACTTGTCCATAGCTCCCATACCAAAGAGGTCACCTATTTCTAAAATGGGCTATGACAGATGCTCTTACGACACTTACGACCATCATAGAATCTATCATAGCGGTTACAACTTACAGCTATAAGAGAATCTGTCATACACATGCTATAAATAGCATATTCTCTTACAACACATCATATTCCACCTTGGGGCACCCAAATATGCCTCATTCAAAGATGCTACATGACACATGTCATTACCTGTCTTACAACCTTCTATTCTCGACTCTTACATGTCATAGATTCATCATAGGAATCCGTCATAACCATTTCGGTCAAACATTCCTTACACAACATAGAAGATGCCAACACATGGCAGAATATTCCTACTACTAAGTGGGACACCTATCTCCTCATGTGAGGACAAAATAACAAGTTGTCATAATCCATGTAGGATTGACACATCACCGTGCCACATCCCACAATATGACAAAGTGGAATTTCCAATTATTTATAACATAGACAATTGAATAATAAATACAAACATTACAAATGTAGAGAATTACCAAGGTTGAGACACCTTAATTCCCAACATCATCAAGAAGACCAAAAAGGGGTTCATCCATAGATTAAGGATGGTTAAGAGCAATTGACGAGAGTGGGTATTATCTCCTACACTTTACGCTCAGCTAAACCCATGAGGGTATTCCTAGAGGTATCGAATGAGAAATAAATAAATAATCATAGCCATACCCAATGTACACTTGACCACTATATTTGTCACTAGGGAAAGACAAACTAATTACATAAAACCTCTAATTAAAGTGATTATTACAGCTTGCAGATGCACCCATAGATAATAACATGATATACCATAAGATGAATCTACTTAACTTCACATACATAATTTGCAAGGTGCAGGCATGCATGATCATGATTAAAAAATGATTTAAACACTTAAGGTCACTTAGGATTATTCCCTGGTAATAATACTAAATCATGAATAGCATGAGAAACCTAATCTACTCCTAATACAACTCCTACAACTACCTAGGATAGAGGATGATATAAAAGAAAGTGTTGGTCCTTCACCAATATGGACCAATACCTACTCCATTTGGCAACAAAGAGGAGGGAGATGCATCTAATAAAACATCAACAGAACAAAATGTGGATTTATATACATATCAAAGATTGAATCCTATATGATAGACATACTTAATAATCTAGAAAAGAGATTCAATGATCCATTTGCAACAAAGAAATGACCCATACAAAAGAGTTTGCATCAATTTAAATTCTATCACACATTGTCAAATCTCTATTTCAATCATACCAGTAAGTCTGGCAAGAGAGGATGAGTTTAATTAGGTTCAAACACCCCCTTGAGAAACTACATTCTTCCATGGAGAGATACTATCACATGAAGATCTTCCTTACAAAATCCTTTGTATGTTGAATCAAATGTATTCATTCATTTACAATCCAGACTGGCTTTTTTTGATGCCTAAAAAGCACATGAGGTACTTGTAGATCCAAATTGGCTCAGGGACCAAACCTTTTTACATCTTTACAATATGTATATATAGCATTACATTTTCACTTGTTCTAACAAGATTTTGAGTGGGAAACACTTCTGTAGGGCATCTATACTATTGCAATAAATTCCACCTACCCTCTCATATACCTTCGTACGTACTACATTTAAATTCAACTACCTACAATCCATTCATACTGGGCATTAATGGCATTTCAAGGAGGTAGGAAAGCGTTTAAACTTGAGAGGCCATGAAAAAACACATTAAAAACATGTGAAAAAATTTTAGTTTTACTTTGTCGGAGCCTCCAGGGTCATCATGAACTAGGTTAGAGGTTCTGGTGGTTCTAGGAACCATCAAAACCGTTGATGCCTCTTTTTCTTTCTTTGTTTGCTTTTGTTTCTGTTATCCTATTTTACTTCCTAGCCAGATTGCCCAAATCCTTGAAAACCTCTAAGTGTTTTCCCCTTTAGAAATGTAAGGAAACCTCCCTCGCCCCCCCCCAAAAAAAAAAATTTGACTAAATCCCCAAAACCTTGAATTTTCCTTGTGCTTTTAGCATTTTTTAAGTTTCAGAGTTCAAAGTTCCTCCCTTCGCCATGCCATCCTAGTTGCCTCTGAACTTCACCTTGTTCCCTTTGAAAATCCCTAAGTATGGCAGGGTTAGAGGTTAGAAGTTTCATCTTCCTCCTTCCTTTCTTTAGAAGGCAGAATGTGGAAAGTCTAAGGTCTGAGCTCTGATCCTTTCCCTTCGTATAATTCTCTAAGTATAGTGGAGGTTAGAGGTCAGGGGTTCATCTTTCCTCCTCTTTTTGGTAACCTGGAAGGCGAAAGGCCTGATGATTGACGCTCGATGAGTATTATTTTTTCTAAGGCTTTTTGCCATTCTGCAAACCTTTTGAGTGGGTCCCAGCAAGCTTATGGAACAACATAAATCTGCCATGTGGACAAAAGACAAGTGCTAAGGAGGAAGTCTCGAGGACTGAGTTACATTCCTTTTCTCTCAAAATGTGGCTAATTCCTTAGACTTTCAGGGCCCAAACTTTCCTTCCTCTTTCTCTGGGAAGGCAGAAGACGAAAGGCCTAAGGCCTAAAGTCCACCGATATTGTAATATTTCTTTGTAATGCAGAGCTCAGGTGGTAGGATTTTCTCCTTTCTCTTTCTCTCATGGAAGGTGAAATGCTAAAGGCTCGAGGCCTAATCTCTAATGAATTCTGTGATCTTCAGAAATGAAGGGAAAAGAAGTGGAAATCAATCTCTGCCATGGTTAACCTTGATGAAATATTGTTGATAAGGTAGAATCTAGGCCAGAGTGAAAGTCAAATGTCCAGCTCCAGTTGGAATTTGTTGTTGGGCATTCATTGTTGCAAGTGGAGATTCAAACACAAGTTTTCAATGTGGATATTCGTTTAGCTACTTCTGAGAAGATATTTTCTGCATTTATGTCAAAGACAAACAGATGTTTCCAGACATTTCCTTTATAAAATATCTTTTGATAGGCTCATAGGGCGAAGTTATTACAATAGGTGATGGCGCCTCATTGTAAACTATAAAATGCATGAAATCAAATGTATTATGTTGGATTTTGGTCTAAAAAATGATATCTTGTATTAGTTGTAACTGTGCCTCTTTGAGAATAAACAAGAGATTTTACCTTTTAACGAATTCTTTTGCTTTGTGTAATAATTCTGTTTGAGTGTCCATTTGTGAATCTTTCTTTCCTTCTAGATCTCAATTAGTTTCCTTTACCTCAGCAATTCATTTATGATTTGTGTATACTTGTCTATTGTTTATTATTATTATGTGCATACATGGTTGATTTGAGGGCTGATCATTCAAACATGGTGTATCACCTTTTCCCTTTCAGTTTATCCTTCTTCCCCTTTTCTACAATTGTGAAAAGATTAGGTTTAGTCTTAGCACACTCTGAATCTTATATTCCGAAAAGGAACTAGCCTTTCTCTGGAGGTTTGATTTCCTTGCAGGGTCCCACACTTGGAAATCATCCCAATGTTTCACTGGATTGTTGTAGCACTAAACCGCTCCAACATAGGGTACAAATCCAAGTGACAATAGCTCCTACTTGTCAGTGACTCACCAACCACCAAGAACTCATTCCTTTCTTCTTTCTTTCTCATTATCTTTTCTCTTTGTCTTTTACCTATTCCAGTTTGTTAGAGGTTCGCCACCCACTAAGAACTCAAGAACCTCATCTTTTTTTCTCTTGCTTTTCCTTTTTTTCTTCAACCTTTTTTCTATGTGGCCTTGTCAGGGTTTTAGACCTTACTGGGAACCAAGAACTAAGTCATAGGTTCTAGTGGTTTTAGGAACCACTAGAAGCTTCAACATCTCTTTTTCTTATCTTATTCTGCATTCCCATCTTTCTCTTTCTTTCACTCCACTTTGTTCCATCTTTTTAGCGGTTCGTTGACCACCAGGAACCATAAAACTTCAATCCTTATGCTCCTTGCTACTTTATCTTCTTTCTTCATTAGAGCTTAGGGTGCGATTGGGAACCATGAACCAAGCCAGAGGTTCTAGTGGTTTTAGGAACCGTAGGAAACAACAAGAAGTTCCCATTCACTTAACATTTCTTTGCATAGTGTCAGGGTTTCAAGGCCTGATAGGAACCAAGGAACCTTGTGAGAGGTTCCAGTGGTTCTGGAAACCATTGGAATCATTAACAAGTTCTTGACAAGCCCAAAAGGACTGACAAAGGCCATACTTAGCCATTTTTTGAGCTTTTTTGGGAATTTTGAAGGCGTTAAGACAAGGAAAAACACAGGGGGCTACACATGGGTTTTTTATGCAAATTTAATGGCTAAAAATCTGGGCACCAACATTCTCTTTGTTTGTATTTTAAAATGTATAATTTTTTGTTGAATATATAAAATATAAACCTAGATTTTGTTTGTTCCTACCCTCTTTAGGCTCCTTGTTTCTCTCATTTTGTTGAACACAAGTGCACTATGTGGCACACTGGGTCAGTGCACAATACCGTGTCCCACTTTTTGGCCAAAGTGGGAGAATGAAACCAACATTTTTAATCAATTTTTCACTTTTCGACATCTATAGAAACTAATCCATTAAGAATTTGAAGATGATGTGAACTAATGCTTTTTGAGATTCTATGTGTATATTCTAAATGTATTTTTTAAAAGAGTTTAAGAAATAATTTGTGAATTTTTTTACGTAACTTTTAATAACTTATTTTTTATAGTTAACAGTACTTTTAAAAAGTGACATTTATACCATATAAAATAACCTTTTTTATGGAAAGGATAAAATTATAAAATTTTAAAAATAGATTTGTAACACCAATATCTAGTGCGTAGATATTTTTTCATAATTTTTTGTTGCATTTTGTTTGATTAATTTTTGAAGTGAGATTAATTATAATTCAGACATCTAGTTTTATACCATACAACATAACTTTTTTTGTATGTATCCAAATTAACTTCTTTTTTTTTAAAACAAGGACATCAATACCTAGTCTGTAGATAGTTTTTAGATTTTTTTCTCAATTTTTTAATTTTTCCATGTGTGTGGAATAGAGACCTTGATGTTCGGTGAAAAACCCACTAGAAAATAGAAAATAAATTAAATAATCAAATGAAATATATTTAAAATCATACTTTTTGGAAATCTTATAATAAGGTACACATACTTATAAAACAGAATTTCTAAATGACTTCATTTGATCCCCCAAAAGGTGAAGCAAAATTAGTTTTTTTGTCAATATTTTGATAGGTGCAGAGGAGACTCCATCAAGATTTGGATTTAAGACTAGGGAGTTATTTCCAACGGGGTTTTATCTAACCCCCTTCAATTAAACCCCTTTATATGGAACCCCTCAAGGCTTAAATCATTAATTTGTCTAACAAATATGTGATTTCAGACAAAAGTTAGGATGTCCCATAAGTGGGACACACTATTGTGGCAACACCCCATTGCCTCTAGTCACAATGTTGATTCTTGGTCACCCTAACTATCCAAAGAAGGGTTTCTGAGGTGTTTGTGATAGACATGCAATAGTTTACTACTTGCATTGACAAGGGTGTGCTCTTCACTCACATGATTGAATTTGTCATACATAAGTGAAATTAATTATTTCAAGTCATTACCAAGGTATTTTGGCTAAAAATTAGATCATATATTAGTAGTTGCATTGCATACATTTATGAAATATCTATAATTTTTTTTGTTATAAACAAGGAGTGCATTAAGTAATAAAATATTTTTACCCTTCTTATATCAAATAGTGCATTTATCAAATACAAAGTTTATTTATTTCTTTTTTTCTTCTCAAGGTAAAGATCATGAACTTGGTTTTGCTGATATTCACTTGCATCCATACCTCCTAATAAAATGAGTCCAAATATCTCTAGTGTTCTCTCAAATTATGTGTTGTTCTTGCACTTATGATAAGGTCATTCACATATAGAAGCAACTTATTACATAGTTGGCCAAGTGAACACCTCCACCACCAAACTTGTCTATCCACTAGTCTAACTTGTCTATGTACAACCCAAAAAAAGTAGGGGATAGTCAACATCCTTGCTTGACTCTAATGTAACTCCTAAAACATTCTCATAATCCTTGCTTTGTTCTAATTTTGTCTTGACCTTGATCATAAAGCCTATGAACTACTACCCTATACATCTCTAGGATTCCCTGATCTTCCATTCTACCCTAGAGTGGGCTTTAAGGAATGGTGTCAAACTCCTTCATGAAATAAATAAGATAACAAAAAACTTCTCCTCTTGTTTATCCCATACCTTCTTGATGAAACCTATCTAAGAGTAATGGAATGATCAATTGTAGAGTGTTTTGACATGAAACCTGCATGTTCTTGTTAGATCTAGGGCACACAACTAAGAGGGGGGGTGAATCAGTTGTATAAAAACTTGCTTCTACTTCAAACACTTGATTCTTCTTTGTTAGTTAATAGCATATCAATTAACCATTCATCAAGCATAAAGCATGAACACCGGAGCAGATAAACATCAACACATTTGACACCAAGATTTTGATGTGGAAAACCTGGTTAAGGGAAAAACCACGGGGTGATTAACCCAAGGATTATTCTCTATTAGAAGAATAAGAAAAAATGGATGCCACATGCCAATTAGGGCTCACTGCCTGAGCACATTGCTCACAAGGAGGCACATTGCCTACAAGAGACACACTGTCTACAAGATCATAAGTATTACAAACTTGAACTAGAGAATGACATCTTTACCATGTCTGGATTAGTTCCATTTAAGCCTGAGACACACCTGCTCTGCCTTTCACTCTCTTGCTATTCCACACTCATCCGCTCCACACCACCACACTTTGAAATGAATTCACAAACCTTTATTTATACAAGGCATTGACTTAGGAACAATCATCTAAGTTAGCAATCATTCATAAGAACATTCACAAGATAAATAACTCATCCAGTCGGCTAGTCTGAACAAGAACATCTTCATTCGGAAGAACTCATCCAGTCGGCCAGCAAGAACATCTCCATCCAGAAGAATATCTCCAATTTCAGGCTCTAACACTAATGCAGACCAACAACACAACCTCAACATGATCCAAGAACCTTCACAAGTTTGCCTGAATGACCAGGTACATCCGCACTTCCACTACTTACTAGAATCTCTTCTCTTCTTCATCTGGAACTTCAAGAACACAGTCTATCGCTACTGTCATACTGAGAAAGGTGCTTCCAGACCTCCAAAACATGAACAAATCAAGATGACACATCACAAGGACATCCCAAACACTCTGTCCAATCCGTAGAATAGGACAATGCACTTCTGGAACTCACCGGACCTTCTTGTAGCACTTTGTCACTCCAGAGCATCTCCCAGAACCGGTTCTACTTGATTGATCACAACTTCTTCATATCTTCATATGGACCTCTAAAATCTTAACTGAAACATCTCAGGACTCATATCTACAAACCCTTTAATCCGTATCCTCTGATACTCAACCTATTGAGTACTTTTGCCTTCTTCTCAGCACTGTTCTTCACTGTTCCTGATTGAGACTGATTTCCTCAATAACCTCAGCACATAGCTCATCCAATCCTTCTTGTCAATGCAATATGAGTATGTTGACATCAATGACAACACTGATTAACCTCATACTTGCAACAATCTCCCCCTTTGTCATTGATGGCAACATATGATGTGAAAAACTATCAAGACAAGAACTTCTCCTTTCTGTCACAGCTCCCCCTATCAGCAACAACTCTTCACATGTCTTCTCTTCCTTTACTGCTCCCCCTTTAGTCATCAACCACTTGTTTTTCACATGTATTCTCTCCCCCTTTGACATCAATGGCAAAGGGCTCATACTTGCAATTCTAACACACCAGAATCATACCAGCTGCTCCCCCTTAGTAGCAGCTCCCCATCATCAATCCGGATCACAAGATATGACTGTGATATCCACCAGACTGATGCACATCAGTGCATCCTAGTTCATCACTAGAGGGGCCATGACCCCTAACTTCTCCCGGAGATACTCAAAAGAGTCCTTGGAAAGAGGTTTAGTAAAAATATCCGCAATCTGATCCTTGGAGGGTACATACTCCAATCTGACTTCATCCTTGTTCACTTGCTCTCTCAGAAAGTGAAACTTGATAGATATGTGCTTGGTCTTAGAATGCAACACCGGATTCTTAAAAATATTTATTGCACTTGAATTATCACAGAAAATTGTGATAGGCTCCTCATATTCTACTTTAATGTCTCTTAACATCTGCTTCATCCATAAGATTTGAGTGCAACTACCTACTACTGCAATGTATTTTGCTTCAGTTGTAGACAGAGATATTGCCTCTTGTTTCTTGCTTAGCCAAGAAACCAACCTTTTTCCCAAAAAGAATGCTCCTCCACTTGTACTCTTCTGGTCATCCACATCTCCTACCCAATCTGCATCTGTATATGCATGAAGAGAGAAATCATGATCTCTAGGGTACCATAGACCATACTCAACTGTCCCCTTTAGATATCTAAAAATCCTCTTGATTACCATAACATGAGATTCTCTAGGATCAGCCTAGAATCTTGCCATAAGACCAACAACCTGCATTATATCTGGTCTAGTCTGAGTGAGATACAATAGTCCTCCAATCATTGATCTGTACTTGGTCTGATTTGTCTTAGGAGAGTTATCATCTTTGCTTAACTTGCATCCAGTTGCCATAGGAGTGTTCATTGGCTTTGAATCTTCCATTCCAAATTTCCTCAACAATTCTTTCACATATTTGGTCTGAGAGATAAAGATGCCTTTTTTTGTCTGAGTAATTTGCAGACCCAAGAAGAAATTTATTTCACCAAGTATTGACATTTCAAACTCACTTTTCATTTGATTTGCAAAGGTTTTACACATACTGTCTCTTCCTCCAAAGATGATATCATCAACAAATACTTCAACAATCAAGATGTTTTCATTGTCTATTTGGAAATATAGATTACTATTAGTAGTACCTTTGTTGAAACCAATCTGCACAAGATGCTTATCCAACCTTTCATACCATGCTCTTGGGGCTTGCTTCAATCCATACAGTGCTTTCTTCAACTTGCAGACCATATCATCATGATCAGACAATTGAAATCCATATGGTTGTTCAATGTATACTTCTTCTTCCAAATCACCATTTAGGAAGGCAGACTTGACATCCATCTGATATACCTTGAAGTCTTTGAAGGCAGCAAATGCAAGAAATAGTCTGACTACTTCAATTCTTGCCACCGGAGCAAAGGTTTCTTCAAAATCAATTCCTTCTATTTGAGAGTAGCCTTTGCAGACCAATCTGGCTTTGTTTCTGATTACTTCACCAACTTCATTTAGTTTGTTCTGGAAGACCCATTTGGTTCCAATCACATTCTTGTTTCTAGGTCTGGGAACAAGATCCCAAGTATGATTTTTCTCAATTTGCATCAACTCTTCCTCCATTGCTTTGGTCCAATTTTCATCATTGCAAGCTTCATTAATTGTCTTAGGTTCAATCTTTGAAATCAGACAGTATTCATTTGAATCTTGAGCAATTCTCCTTCTTGTTTGTACCCCTTTTCTTTTGTCACCTATGATCTGATCTTCATAATGGTTTAGAGTTACATAACTTGGAACTTTTGGAGTTTCTTGCACTACTATTTCCTAATCAGGCTCATTCAGACAAACCTCTTCTTCCTGATTTACCAGATTAGTCTGAATCTAAATTTCTGAGGAGGATTGAGCTCCTTGCAGCAGAGAATCATTCTGATCATCTTCATCATATTCATAAAACCTTGAGGGCTTCTCAATTCCTTCATCAATGTTCACATTTGTACTTTCTATCATCTTTCTCAATCTCTTATTATAACACCGATATGCTTTGCTTTGAGTGGAGTAACCCAAGAAAATTCCTTCATCACTTCTAGCATCAAACTTTCCTAGATCTTCATCTCTTTTGATGTACCACTTGCTACCAAATACTCTGAAATATCTCATAGTGGGAATTATACCAAACCAAAGTTCATAAGGAGTCTTACCGGTATTGCTTCTGATTTGAACTCTATTGAGAGTATAGACTGCAGTGCTGACAACTTCTCTCCAAAACATTTGGGAAACATTTGCTTCCATCATCATTGTCCTGGATGCTTCCTGGATGGTCCGGTTCTTTCTCTCAACTACTCCATTTTGCTGTGGAGTCCTAGGAGCAGACAACTATCTCTTTATACCATGCTTCTCACAAAAGTCTATGAATTCACCGGATGTGAATTCACCACCTCTATCAGACCTCAGACATTTTAGTTTCAATTTGGTTTGATTCTCTACCATAGCCTTGAAGATTTTGAACTTCTCAAGGACTTCTGATTTTTCTTTTAGAAAAGTAACCCACATAATCCAGGAATGGTCATCAATCAATAACATAAAATATCTATCACCTTGCATACTCTTGATTCTTGTCAGACCACAGAGATCAGTATGAACTAATTCCAATAATCCGGTAGAGGACTGATCCTTGCTATTGAAAGAGACTCTGCTCTATTTACCTAGCTGACATTCTTTGCACAAACTATTTGTAGGTTTCACCAATTTTGGAAGATCTCTTACAGCCTGAGTATTGCTTATCTTAATGATGTTGTCAAAATTCACATGACACATCCTTCTATGCCATAACCAACTCTGATCAACTTGAACAAACAAACAACTTTTATCAGAACCAAATAGATGGAAGATATTACCTTTTGTTTGAGTACTGGATGCAATTTCAGTTCCAAAACTTTCAAAAATCCTGAATCTTCCATTCTTGAACTAGAGATCATAACCTTTGTCTACCAACTGACCAACACTGAGAAGATTGTGCTTCAATCCTTCAACATACAGTACATTACTGGTTTTGCTCTTTCCATCAAAAGAAATAGTTCCCCTACCTCTGATTCTACCAGCAGAATTATCACCAAACTTTACCATTCCTCCTTCATACCATTCCAAATCTAAGAACTTGTTCTTGTCACCTGTCATATGGTGAGAGCATCCACTGTCAATAACCCAATCATCCTTTTCTTCAACTTGGGCAGCCAAAGGTCTTTCTACAACCTTATGATTGACATATTCAGAGGATATTGGATCTTCTTCCTTGATGGCAATAAACACCCATTCATTTCCGGATCTGTTTCCTATTTCTAATTCATCATCTGTTACACCTTCATTATCATCTTCTTCATGAACATAATAACAGTTCTTTTGGAACCTTTGTCTGTTAGAATTTGACCTTACAGATCTTTCCGAACATCTTGAAGCAAAATGACCAATTTTATTGTAGTTGAAGCACTTGAAGGGTAATTTTCCTTTATACTTACCGGATCCTCTTGGCAGTCTATTTGCAATGAGGGCTTCAAGTTGAGCTATTTCTACTTCTTCCTCTTCCATATCTTTCCTTGGTTGATCATACCATGACAGCTTCCTTGAAGAGTTCTCTCCCGGATTAAATCTTTGTTTGCCTTTCACATAGGCACTGGCTTTGAATGCAGATTCAGCCTTGGGGTGATCATCTCCAAACTCGATCATTTCAAATGCAGCCAGTTTTCCAGTCAATTTCTCTCTTGCGACAGTTGTATGGGCTTTGAATTCATCAATGGTAGAAACCTTGATTTTGTAGGCAGCAGGAAGGGATCTGAGAATTTTGCAAACAATCTCATTTTCATCTAGAACTTCACCAACATTCTTGATTCCACACACCAACTCATTTACTCTTGGCATAAAGGTAGTGATATTTTTATCATCTCTCATCTTCAAACTTTCAAATTTCCCTTTGAGACTTTGCAACCTTGCACTCTTAACAAACTCATCTCCTTCATGCAGAAGTTCCAGTTTAACCCAGATCTCATATGCAGTTGGTAGGTCAATAACATTTGAGAGTTCTGAGTCAGTCAATGCACTTAGAAGAGTTTCTTTGGTCCGCAGATTGTTTTCAGCATCTGTGATTTCCATTAGAGTTGTCGGACCACCCTGTGGAGGTACATATGCTTTTGTGACCATGGACAAGTATGCATTTCCCATACACTCCTAGTGACATTTCATGCGACCTTTCCAGAGAGAGAAATTGGTTCCATCAAACTTTGAACTATCCTTCTTGTATGACGACATCCTGGATCTCCTCAAGCAGTTAAGCTCCTTTTAGAGGAACTTGGCTCTAATACCAATTGTTAGATCTAGGGAACACAACTAAGAGGGGGGGTGAATCAGTTGTATAAAAACTTGCTTCTACTTCAAACACTTCATTCTTCTTTGTTAGTTAACAGCATATCAATTAACCATTCATCAAGCATAAAGCATGAACATCAGAGCAGATAAACATCAACACATTTAACACCAAGATTTTGACGTGGAAAACCCAGTTAAGGGAAAAACCATGGGGTGATTAACCCAAGGATTATTCTCTATTAGAAGAATAAGAAAAAATGGATGCCACATGCCAATTAGGGCTCACTGCCCAAGCACACTGCTCACAAGGAGGCACACTGCCTACAAGAGACACACTGTCTACAAGATCATAAGTATTACAAACTTGAACTAGAGAATGACATCTTTACCATGTCTGGATCAGTTCCATTGAAGCCTGAGACACACCTGCTCTGCCTTTCGCTCTCTCACTATTCCACACTCATCCACTCCACACCACCACACTTTGAAATGAATTCACAAACCTTTATTTATACAAGGCATCGACTTAGGAACAATCATCTAAGTTGGCAATCATCCATAAGAACATTCACAAGATACATAACTCATCTGGTCAGCCAGTCTAAACAAGAACATCTTCATCTGGAAGAACTCATCTAGTCGGCTAGCAAGAACATCTCCATCCAAAAGAATATCTCCAATTTCGAGCTCTAACACTAATACAGACCAACAACACAACCTCAACATGATCCAAGAACCTTCACAGGTTTGCCTGAATGACCAGGTACATCTGTACTTCCACTACTTACTAGAATCTCTTCTCTTCTTCATCTGAAACTTCAAGAACACAGTCTATCACTACTGTCAAACTGAGAAAGGTGCTTCCGGACCTCCAAACCATGAACAAATCAAGATGACACATCACAAGGACATCCCAAACACTCTGTCTAATCCATAGAATAGGACAATGCACTTCCAGAACTCACCGGACCTTTTTGTAGCACTTTGTCACTCTAGAGCATCTCCTGGAACCGGTTCTACTTGATTGATCATGACTTCTTCATATCTTCATGCGGACCTCTGAAATCTTAACTGGAACATCTCAAGACTCATATCTACAAACCCTTTAATCCGCATCCTCTGATACTCAACCTATTGAGTACTTTTGCCTTCTTTTCATCACTGTTCTTCACTATTCCTGATTGAGACTGATTTCCTCAATAACCTCATCACACAGCTCATCCAATCCTTCTTGTCAATGCAATATGAGTATGTTGACATCAATGACAACATTGATTAACCTCATACTTGCAACAGTTCTTTCACTCTCTTTCCTTCCTTTCTTTCCCATTTCCTAATTCTATGCTCTACCATACTCCCAAAAAGTTTTCTAATAGGAGGATTAATCATTCTAGCATAGTAGTTTGATGGGTTGTTGACATCTCCACTTTTAAGGAGAAGAATGACAAAACTAGTTGTTTAATTTACTAGAAAAAACATTTTGAATGATCCCATTCTATATCTTTTTGATGTGTGGCATGAGGGCTTTGAAGACACATTTAAGTTACTTTTCCTATAACCCATCTACGTCACATGCTTTACCCAAGTACTTGATTTTTAATTCCTTCCTTGATGTCTATTACCATTTTTTGACCCAAGCTCAAAAATTGGCTGAGCAAATTTATCATTTATCATTTTTGAATGAGGTTTGATTTATTTCTATTATGTGCTAGTTGCATAGTTGTTATGACGAATACAAATAAGTTGTTTAGACGCAGAAAAGAAAAATTCAATCATTCATTGCATTGCAGAGCAGTGAAAGAGATAAGTATTCATTCACCACAGTGATTGTTCATTTAAAATTTTGAATACATATGTAAGAGAACAAACATTTCATTAAAGGAAACTAAGACATATCAGATGTCCCACACAAGTCATGGGCTATAGTTGAACTCATGCAACTACAAATAAAATACTATGCATCTAATGAAGAAGAGGGAAAGACATAGCAATCATTGCCTTGTTTTGGTTGATCTTCATAGAAGCCTCCAGTTCCCACTCCTGACCTTGGCATGTACCTCAAAATATGTTGGAAGGTCCTGTTAGAAGCTCCAGTTATGAAAATCCTTCATCAATTAAGAGAGACATAATACTTTAGTTGTAATGCATTGATCAAATGAGAACATCCATATGTAGAAGGAACTAAAGTGAAGAAAACATAAGAGCATGATTGTTTTATTCTAACATATTTGTTTCATGTGCAGGTATAGGACAAATCATGAAGTTGATTGAAGACATTCAGCATGTGGTATCAAATGGGCTCCCACAAGGGTTGAACCCAGCATGCTGTTGATCTAAAAAGGGATGAATAGAAAAAGAAGATCATCGATGACATTCATATGACAAGCTAGAAGAGTAACAAGACAATCATATGCATCAGTCCCATTTCAAGACATGACCATGATTTCACTTCAAAGTATGAAATGCAACCAAGAATATGACTTGAATAGATGGAGGACACAGTTCAATGCATATAATAGCTTATACGCTACTCCAACTATTATGAAATGACACTCTCAGACATGATAATAATCAGGAGTCCACAATGCACTTGTAATCATCATATTGATAAAGGAGTAAGTGTTCACAAGTATTGACTATCTAAATATTGCTTTCTCATTCATGATCAATAGTCCAATTGGAGAGTTCATTATAAACCAATAAACAAATTGCAAAGATAAATCTGTAGCAGAAAAATACAAGACAACCAATCCAGATGGCTCATTTTGTCTTTGACAAACTCCAAGAGAATCAAAAGGAACATTTCATTACATGTGTGTAATAGAGCATCATCATCATGTGACAAAGGAGTCGCTAAACTAGTATGATCATCATCTTTATGCTATAGGATATCATGTTGTGACAAAATGAAAGGTATAAGTGTATGGTTGCATCTGTGGCTGAGTGAGTTCAAATGAAGTTTTCATTATAAGAAGTGATCTACCAAAACTGATAGAATATATAGTGGACCTGATTGATGTCCTACATGACATCTCAGATAATACATTTGATATGATAGAGTATAGAAAGAAGAACTGAGGTTCATGTGTTACAGTTTATACAGAACAAGTAAGTGTTGCCTTCATGTGTTACAATGCCACAATGTCATGATACAACTAGGTCATCATCATATATGTAAAGTGTCTAATAAGCATAGTCCACTGAATGGACAAGAGATACAGAAATGAAAGTATATTTGCTACTACTGGAAGAAGAGAAGTTTAAAGTTGAAAAGTGACACTATACATTCTATGTGCAAAGTCCACAGAAAGAGAAAGTAGAGCTACAGAGAGAGTACTGTATACAATCATCACTTCTTTTAAAGAGTAACAATGATTATAACTAAATAGTGATAGAAAGAAAAAGAGATACCATATGCCATGTATGCTACAAAAAGAAGTTTTGTGCTCATAAAGCTGAAACATTGCTTCAGTTATCAAATCTAAATTTACATAGAAGAGTGAAAGGAAAATGCAGAGATACATTCATAGTAAGGCCGTGGCATATACTGACTTTTGCATTCTTTTCTCAAATACCCACATTGAATTTCAGAACCAATGTATTTTTGCAGTATTGAAAAGAGAAATGGTATTGTAAAATGCCCAGACAAGGCTGTAGTAGAGTATATAGTTTACACAATAATACAAATGAAACCTTTGTTAGGTAAAAAGTTTTTTTTCTTTTTCACAGTCAAGCAAGGTCAAAATGAAGCATTGAAGACATGATCGCAGTGAGAAAAAAGTTTTGTGTGACAAAACATGAAACCCTTATTGGGTTTAAAGAAGGAGTCTATTTCTTCTTACATACAGTCAAGCAAGGTAAAAGAAGTTTTTGTGTAAGTATGCATGCCAAAGAAAATGAGGTTCTGTGCAAGGTAAATGAAACCCTCACTTCTAACACAAGATCTTAACCTTTTTTACATTGAAAGACAAAAAGGAAGCTACAAAAAATGTATTATGTGCCACGACTGTGCCATATGAGAAGATATTTCACATACCCAAAAGCAAGTATGAAACCCTCTTCACAGCTTCAAATATACAGAGATAAAAGAGTTCACACTGGAAGTATTGATAAAGAGGAACAATGAGCTCACCATTTGATAATGCAGCATGAGAAGAAGATAATGGCTGCGGCCAGTTGAACTGAACCTTGTCATTTTGCCATTTTTTCACAAGTTCAACATAGAAAACCAAACAAATACTTATCAAACAGATAAGACTGAAGAAACAGTTACATGGGCGTGGCCATTTAAAGAAATATAAGCCATCAAAACATAGTAGAATACCATTTTAAAAGCTCATATTCAAGCTTTCCAGGAGTGACTTATCATTTTGGCTAAAGAAGTGCAGTGCTTTTGACCATCAAATGGCACAAGAAAACACACAGAAGCATGAAACCCCAAGTCAACCTCCACAGTTGCAGAGCCAACTCAACGCTAACAACAAAAAATGAAATGACCAATATTTTAAGGTTTCACGCTTGCTTTTGTTTCGATGTCCCTTTCATTTTAACCATGCAAAATATAATCATTTTTATCCAAATGAGATCGGGGTCAACACTTTGTGTTGATGGTGTCTAGTAATCATAAGCAGAGGTGGCCGACATCACATAAAATATGGCCTATTTTGTTAAGTCAAAGTCAGAAATAATCATGAAATGTGCCTTTACAGTCTTGCAAGACCTTGACATCATATGTGGTTGACTCACATTGGAGTCCAATTATTATTTGACAAATGCATGTGGTCGAGTGTCTTTGATCTCCAACTTATGCATTTTTTTAATTCCTTCACATATTTCTATATATGCATAAGATCAAACAGGAACCTTGTGAATGTGAAGAATATGCTAGATGAAGATATGGTCAAAGGGGGTCAATGCGACATGGTGGCACTATAGAGGCAGTGACTTGGCATTTTTTTAAGCCATATGGATAATGGTGAGGTGGCGGAATATCGACACATTGGAGTCCATGGCATCAAGCCTTTTAAGGATTTTATTTATTTTTTGCAAACATGTGTAATAGTTCATATTTTTTATGATTTTTATAGAAAATCATTTGTGATATCTTGTAAATATCTTGGTGAAATTATAAACCAGATATCATTTTATTTTTGCAAAAAATCATATTGATAGGATATTGATTAAAATTACCATATCATTGTATAGTTAACTTTAAAGCAACAAAATTGTGAATTGCTTTTAAAGTTTAACTATTTTAGGCAATTTATAGGCTAATAAAACTATCAAATATTCCATTTTGATTTGTTTTATTCAGATCCATATAGGACAAATTTTGGAGCTTTCATGAGTAGAGAAAAGTAGTTGTATGTTGGGACCACATGAGAGGGTAGTTTTGCAGCTTTATTTCACATATTGGTGGCGGATTCAGTGCTTTATTTTTGGCTTTCACGAGTAGCTCGAAAATGGACTTAGGGTCTATTTTTAGGAGCTTTTTTAGCTTTCTTCATAGGAGGTCATTTGGAGACATTTATAGGAGAAAAACTTAGTTTTTTCTCAATTAGTTAGCATCAGTTTCTTCTCTCTTGCAGAGTTGTATACAATTGTTGGCTCACACATTTTATTTTTTATGCATTGTATTCCTTTCAGTTCTAATAGCAAATCATCATGTTTCACATATTTTGCAGTCTTGATCTGATGTTATATTGTGACTATTTCAGTCCTTTATTTTGTCTCAATACTGTTAAAATTTAGTTTCTTCTTGGTTGTAGTTTGTGTTTTATCCAAACCTTGTTGCAAATTACTTAAGGAGTAACTATCAGTGGAATTGTGAGGATTTATGTTAGAGGATCTGCTTATGAGTGATAGAATTCCATCCAATTTAGATTCTAGAGTTAGTTTATATTTCAGTTATATCCTTCTATCCCTTTTCCCCTTAATTCAATAGTTTAGAAGTTACAAGAGAACCAACTCACTTTGGAGATTCATTCTCATGAAAGGAGACCCACATTCGAGAATGATACCATGTTTCAGCAAATAGTTAAGCTTTCACAAAGCTAAAACAAGGGTGCATACTTGAATTGACAATAGTTTTTGGCGTGCCTGGTGGGACTCTGAAAGTAATTTTAGAGAGATTTGTACCCTCATAGCTATTGTTTTGGTATATGTGGTAGTTTTACTAGCCTTTGGAGGCTTTCAATATACCTGGAGACTCATTCCCTCTGGTTTGGAAGTAGATTAGTGCTTGCATCTTATGAAAACTAGGTCTAATCCAGACCCATTTGACTACTTACAACTATCTACACCTAAAAGAAGAGGCAGATTGGCAAGCAGAATAGTTGAGTCATCAAGAAGATCTAAGTCTACACCTTCCCGATTCAAATCTACAAGCCTGGTCAAAAGAAGTAGAAGTCCAGTGTTCATAGTCTAAATACTAATAATGGCTAGGCAGTATGCATTTGTTGCTTTCAATGGAGGCAGCCCATTACAACTCGCCCAAAGAGATGATATTCCAATGGCAACCCTTAAAAGTTTGCCTTATTTCAGTGGAGAGGATCACACTACGGCTGCTAAACACATTCAAGATATAGAAACCTTGTGTTCCATGCACAATGTCATGCAAGAAAATGAGGCAATCAGGATTTTATCTACTTCATTAAAAGGATAGCCCTTACAATGATTCAAACAACTTGCTAAAAATTCAATAACATCCTGGGACTTATTGGGAGATGGATTACACAAACATTTTAAGGATAAGTTAGATCATCTCTCACTGCTGGAGCAACTAAGCACCATCAAAAGGGCACCCCATGAATACATGGTTGATTTCAACTATCGATTTTAGAGAACCTAGGATAGGATTCCCACAATGGTAAAACCTTTTGTAAGGCATGCTTTTCTATTTTATCTCAAAGTTTTAAACAGTGAAATTTTAGTAATGATACAGTCTATGGGAGGTACCACCCTTCTAGATTCTTTTGAGACTGTTGTTAGAGCAGAAAACTACCTTATTTAAGCAGGAAAGATAGGCCGTAGGCCTCCTTTACCCATTTTCTATAAAATCTAGCCATCAATGCCTATGGTAGTACCTCCTCTAGTTGTTATCCCACATGTTCCAGCAATAGGATATCAAACAGCCTAACAAGCTGCTATCATAGTTCAAACCCAAAGTACCCTAGAGTTGGAAAATACATTGAGGACAATCGCAAATAAGCTGGTAATTATGGAGAAATGTTTGCCCTATCAAAATTAGTATCAGCCTAATCAGTAAAATACCCAATATTAGCCTAATCAGCAATATAGACAACCCTTTCAGGCTAATCCTTAGGGACAGAAAGAATTATAACCCTCAGCCTTTTCAAGATTATAATCCAAATACTGCTAGTACCTCAAGAGAGTTTGTACCCACATAGAATAATCTGGTTCAAAATAGTGACTGGTATTATCCATGTCACTAACCACATAATCAAGCTACCTACACGAATGGAGTGACACATTAGGCACTCACGATTCATAACAACTATGCAAATTTAGAGGGGGTTAATGGTGAAGCTTCAACTCAGCAGAATAAGGTTGATGTGGTCTCAATGAATTGGGAGAAATCTAATCTTTGTGGTGTAAATTATTTCCAAAGTCAGAATCAGCAAAGTACACCTGTTTTAGCCAACACTTGGGTCAAAATTGAGGGTTGTAGATGTAAATCAGCAAGCTGATGTAGTACAACAATAGGCTATAAGGGATAAAAACAAAGTTTATCTGTCACAAACTACTCCTGTACCATAGTTGAAAGTACAAATTCTACAAAGGGACCAAACAATACCAGTGAAAGAATAGCCCAAAACACAACAATAGTCTTCACAAGGTTAGATTGATGCATTTGTAGCAAGAGGACAACATAAGGTAACCCCTGTTGCTTTTAATATAGTTGATCATCTTAAAAAGATAGCAGTGAGCATGTCAGTTATGGATTCTTTACACATCCCAGGTCAAAAGAATTTCCTGCAAAAAGCATTGAATAAACTCTCACTTTCCGAGCATTCCAGTCAAGAGAAGGCCAAGGTTTTACTTGCCAACAATTCTGAGGTCAAAAGTCGACAACAAGCAAATGAGGTAAAACCACCCCCTTTCTATCTAAGTCTCATTATTGGTGATAAATTGGTTCATAACTGTATGGTAGACTCAGGGGCAAGTAGTTCAGTTATGTCCAAAAGTGTAGCTAACTCATTAGGATTGCTTTATGAACCCCTTGCAATAGGAGTAGTACAGTTAGACGGGTCTACACTTAGTACTATGGGGATAATAAAAAATCTACCACTCACATTGCATGCTTGGCCTAATTTTTCCATCCATCAGGATATCTACATCATTGACCTTCCATCTAGTTTTACAATTTGCCTTTCTAGGGAGTTTATAGCCAAATTGGGTGGGTTTCTTTCATCTGACTGGACTCACTTGTTCTTTGGAATGAGATATGATACAAAAGTAACAATACAATCTGAACCACTTGCAAAAGACCATATTGAGCCCTATGTTCCCAGCCCAATAAATGCTAATCTATACATCACCCACAGGTAGCAGGATGAACCCATGAGCCCAGATCCAAATGCACCTATAGAAGACATAAGTTTAGATGATTGGGCATCTGAAGATCATGAAAGTGACCCTTTCCGTCATAGTGATAAGGTAGGATTAGGCATCTATATGATATAGGAACCAAATGCATTGATTCCCAATCTGATTAAGGATCAAAATCAGTTAGAACAACAAGAAGATCAGATGTGGAAGCTATACTTTGACGGATCAAGGACCAAGACGGGTGCCAGTGGAGGTAATATGTTAATTTCACCTCAAGGAGACAAGTATTATGCTTCCTTAAGGTTTACCTTCAGCTACACAAATAATGTGGCCGAGTATGAGGCCCTCATCCATGGTTTGGAATGGGCTCAAAAAAAAGGTATCAAATTTGTTCAAGTTTATGGGGATTTTGAGTTGATCGTTAATTAGGTTAGGAATCTAAATGTTGCCAAAAATGATCTACTCAAAAAGTACAAGCATAGAGTGTTGGATTCAATTGAATTTTTTTATGTTTTTAATCTGATTTTAGTTCCAGGGATCCAAATAAGTATGCAGATAGGTTAGCAACCATGGGATCTCAATTTGAGATTCTTGATCAGATTTAGAATGTTGAGGTACAACCATATGTTAAGATAGTTGTTAGACCTTTTGTACCCGACAATAGTGTTTCATGGCAAGTGTTCAACAGTGATGAACAAATCTTGAGTTTTTTAAGTGCAGAGGTTGAATTCACAATAGATAATCAACATAAATATCAACAGCAATTTGAAGATCATATTGTTCAATTGAGGACCAACAAGTTCCCCAAGGGGTTAGTCACCTTAGAATCAATGTTTAACACTAATGATCAGTTTAGAAAAGATAAGTGCAGCATGACAGTGAAGCAAGAACATTATCAAACCATAGAAATTTTTAAGGTGTTGGCATTTCAATTCGTACCTCTGGAATGTAATTTGGAAATAGATAGCTATGCACAAATAAATTGCTCTCCTATTGGAAGGGGGAGTTCCCTTTCTTGCTGATGTTTGTTGAAAAGATAACTTGAATGAAACTTGGCCTATCTTCTTTTTGATTCTCAGCTGTGAGCACAAGGTTATAAAACTCTAAACGCTGCAGAAGAGGTTTTTTTCCTTTTTATAAAACTTCTACTACAACTAGCATAGACTAATGATGCTTTCAATCTCCTGAGTAAATTCAGAGCAAAGGAAGTTGATAGTGAACAAGGAATGATTGTTAACACAAAAACTCAAGCAGTTTTCATCCATATTTACACCACAAGACTAAAAGTACTTTAATGATGAAAGCTGAAAATGAAAGCTACAGAAGCTACACATCTGACGACGATAACTTAATGAATCGATATAGAATATCAAAGCAAAGTAGGCATGAGACTTCTATTCAATATCACAAAGTTTAATACAACTCTAGGACAATTATACTGTAGCAAAAGGTAGGCATACAGTAAGCGATCAAACACTGGAGAACAATGAACACAAACTGAACAAACACCTGGAATAACAATGTTTGCAGGCTAGAATAGGCACAACAAATTTTCTATCACAAAAGTCATTGCAAACAATGGGCAAGGATGCCCTTATTTATACTAAAATCAAAGGAGTAGGGAACCCTAAAATCTCCTTGATTAACCCTAACTTGCCAACTCGCAAGCTTTATTACTATTCTAAGACAAAGATACAAAAAACAAATGCTTTAAAGCAAAGAAGATTCCATCTATCACAAGGTGATTTCTTTCTAAATATAGAATGGATGAGATTAGGATGAAAGCACATGCTTTAAAATAAAAAGCATCCGATTTAAAGCTACTTTATTTTGGAATGCATCCTCATCAACATTCTAGCTTTTTGGTGATGTCATCCGTTGATATTCTGGGAAATAGTGCATCTCTGCTAGGAATATTGATACTCTCTAGAACAATATTCTGACTCTCTAACATTTCTTCACCATTGGCAACCATCTGAAGAAATTCGTGAACTTCACCCGTAGCCTTGTCAAATTTCACTGTCATTGCGGTAAGATGACTCATCTTGCTGGCATTGATATCATCATTAAAGTTGTTGTGGACGAGAGTCTGGAACTCTGCTCACACTTCCCTGAGATCATACAGGGTACCATCTTCTTTCTCATATGAACACGGGATCTGAGAGAGAAAGGATCTGACAAACTTGAGGATGTCGACTACCTTTACTTTCCATTTTGTCAACTCTGAACTCATACTGTCATAAGTTTTTACTGTGAAAAGATATTGCCCTTTCCAAGTAGAAACTGTCTTCTTATCTTCAGTTGAATCAACAGTATCAAGTGCAATCTTCAAGTCAGAGATAATGATCTCAAACACTGGCCTATTTTCTGCCATGATCTACTGCGACCCCTGTATGCCTTAGCGTAAATCATGAGTGTTGTACTTCAACTGATAAAGCTCTGCAAGTACAAATCTCCCTTTGGTCACAAATTCTTCTACCCAACTGTCCATGTGCTTCCCATAGAGGACCAACTTACTGAAATGCCGCTGATCAGCTGGTGTTCCAAGATTTGGTGGAAGAAGTAAATCAACCTGTGAAGTGCCATGGAAAAGGTTGGAAATGTATCGCTGCAACTGTCAAACTTTAGCTTTGAGAGCTGCCTTGTCTTATCCATCTTTCAACACCCTTTCCTTCAAGGTATCCACTGCAACCTCGAAGAGATTGATGTCTGTATGGTGAGTACTTCTACCAAGGTTAGCTTTGACAACTGTGAAGTCATCAACCTCGACATCATTAGCACTTCTATTTTCTGGAGGTGTTGCAGTCTCAAGAATTATTTCTCCATCCGCATTCTTCTCAATGCGAACTTGCTTCTTCAGCTGCTTGTCTGGTGTGTCTTGATAGACGCTTTTTAGCTCTGTTAAATCCAACTGATATGAGGGCTTTCTTCTCTTCCTTCTCAGAATGTTTTCAAGCTAGGATGAGCCATCCTCTTTTGGAAACTTGGTTCTCGCCTCATCAGCTCCTGATGAATCAATGCTTGCATCAAAGTTGTGAACTGGTGAATCTGGTTCTGAATCTATGTGAATAGGGGAAGGGATCAGTGAAGAAGGTGGAGATACATGATCTGAAGGTAACACTTCAACATGTGGCATCATTTCAACAGGAGTTTCTAGTTCAACTGGTGGAGTTTCTATCAAACCCTCTATGTCTTCTGATAGGATATCAGACATTTGCTGAAGAGTGAACCTACTATAACTGCATCCTCGCACTTCATACTCATCAGCACAATTAGCCCAGAAGTCTTCAACTACAAACTTGTGCATACAATTCTGACCAAGATGTGATGCATAAACACCACGGGGATCATATGAAGATCTCCTGTCAAAAAACTTAAGACCATATCTGGATGATTCATTACCGATTGCCTTGGCATCTGCTCCAGATCTACATCTGTAAATACTCATCCCAATTGGAAAATTGAAGGCAGTCTTACGTCTGCTACGCAAAAATGTATGCACTTCATAAGCTTGCCTCAAAAATTCCATAAATGTTATTTCATCTATAGGATATCGCGGCAACATGGCTGGCTCTCCTGAGAAGCCATATACTCTGATGTTGGAAAAAGTAGGAAATTAGATAAACCAATCAGCCCATTCTGCCATTGCTATTCTAGCCTCCATAGAAAACTGTATATGCAACTCCTTGTCCATCTCTCGCACTGCATACATCAAGAATGCATCATTCACCCACCTATAATGTCATTCAGCTTGAGAAATCTCTAACTGCAGGAAATGATGATACACATGTTGAGTACCCAGAGTTCCAACAACATTCAAACCTCTGAAATGACCTTGAAAATCCATCAAATACACAAGGTATGATATCATGTGGAATTCGTGAGCCCTTTGAAAATCAATTATTTGTTAGTGGAGACTATCACTGATTAGTGCTTACCAATCATAGAATTTAGTTCCGTCAACAATCTGGGACATGATGTAAAACATCCAAGGCTGAAATTTGTTTGCATCTACTTGACCCGTGATACAACTTAGCAGAGTAATCGTTATTGCGTGCTCCTCCTTGAATTCTCCACGTCCAATGTTCTTTGGCATAATATTCTAGTTTTCTTTCAACGACCTCTGACCAATCTTTTTTTCTGTATTTTTCCTTATCATTGTTCCAAACCCTCTTGCCTTCTTCAAGTGAAACAGTTAAGTTTTCTCTCCAAATAGGTATTGTAAAACACTTTTCAATGTCGTTTGGCCTCAAGCTACAGAGCACACGTCCATCACCTGACTGAATTTCTCTTGTGACCGAGTTGGAATGTGTCACACAAGCAATCACAAACTCGATACTTTGCACGGTGATAGGAAAGGATGCCGCTGCAAGCAAACTGGAGTGTCCAAGATTCTTGATAGCATTATTTCCTGCATCCTCCAAGGAGTGTAAATTGATTACTGGAAGTACTTTATGCAAGTCTGTTTCACAAGTTTTCAGGTAATCATGAACCAATGTTGTTTTGTGCCTCATTTGTGTTGGAGAGTACTGCATATTGAAAGATTTGAAAATCGACTGTGAACACGCCTATGTTGGAAAAAGTACTGGATAGATGGCTGAAAGTTATTTGCTGATTTTTAGAAAAAGCAGAGTGTGAGCTAAAAAAACTGGCACATGGGTTTTGTAGATATTTCTGTTTCTAAGCAACCCAGATTGTCAGATTTTGAAAAAACGGAGATTTTCTCAAAAAAAAGGAAAAAAGCAGTTTCCCAAAAGAAAGCACAACTCCCAATCTTCAAGAGGATGATAATCTGGATGGACCCATCTCGACAAAAACTAAAAAAACTTTGGTCGAATTTCTGAGAAATGATCTCCTTGAAACAAGGACCTTGAAAAAGCAAGCCTCTCTTCTTCCTCAACCTGAATCTATGAAGAACACTGAAAAAGCACCTGGTTTGTGTCTTCGAATCTTCATTGAAAGAAAAATAAAATCTTTCCTCTGGATGCAACCTGCAAAAGATAATGAAATAAAGAAGCCCAAAGCTTGTCTTTATAAATCTTTTGGTCGAAAAAGCAGCTTTATTTGTATGAGAAGAAAACTTCACCCTCATCCATGAAGAAAGCATCTTTTAAAGCATAAATCCAAGTGGATGTCTTTGAATAGGAAGAATCCCTATTTTGTAGGAGCCTATGGCTTCATGTGCAAGATGACAAAAAATATCTTCTTTGATGATGTCATCGAATGCGCAAGTTGGAAGAAGTACTAACAAAATTTTCTTCATTTTCGACACTTCAACACTCGTTTTGACTCAAATATGGCCTGTCTCTGACTTTGACAAGGTGGAAAAATGTCGTCATGAACTAAAAAAGCTAACTGATCCTGACATTTTGGAGATTGATCAACTGAGATTCCATCCCCTGCCTCCGTTCAACGCCAACGAGTGAAGATTGGTAACAAAGCATGTCAGAAAACACTGAAAACATGAAAATATTCTAACATTGCTCAAGTTGGGCGCCCCAAGCCTCCTGGGGTGCCCAGTTTCCCAACACTTAGCCATTTTTTTAGTTTTTTCAACTTTTCCAATTTCTTGGTTTGCGTGCATGTTCTGGAGGCACAAGACCCCTGTTTGGTTGTCAATTTCTATCAACTAGGATGAAAATGAGTCTAATGATCTAGAAAATATGCAAGCCTGATGAAAACTAAGCTGATTATACCTTTCGTTTACCTTGAAAAATGTGCCAAACTGATCAACACTGAACTGGATCAAGCTGACAGAAGGATATTCATGTTTTTTGAGAAAAACATCAAAAATAATCTAATTATGGAGATTTTGGGTGCCCCAAGCCTCCTGGGGTCCCTGGTTTCCCAACACTTAGAAAAATTTTCAAAAATTTTCAATTTTGTACCTTTTCTCGATTTCTGTGCCCACGGCTCCTGTTCGATCTTCAATTTCAGTTGTTTTGACGACCGTCGAGGTGGGACGGAGGGTGATCTAAGTAGTCTAAACATATCTATGATGAAATCCTAGCTTTGACTGACTTTTGACCAATCGGAAAAGAGCTGACAGAAGTATTTTCGATGTTTCTCAAAATACGTGAAAAAAAACTAACACAGGAGAAGATGGGCGTACCAAGCCTCCTGGGGCACCCAGTTTCACCAGACTTAGCCATTTTTATGATTTTCCAACTTTTCAATTCACCTTGGATCCATCTTGCATCGTTTTACGTGCATCATCGAGTCGACGACCGTTTGTCAGTTTTGCGTCGTTGAAACAGCGTTGGAAACTCATCGAAGAGTTTTGGCAGGTGAACTTTTCTATGTTGATGACTTTCAAGCTCATGCTTCACCTTGTGAAAAAGTAAAAATGACCCAGTAGAGAAAACTTGGTTGTTTGAAGATTCCGTCTGAACTGCGCCGATCGTGAAGCAAAATTGACCAATGAGAATTAGCGCGACACCTGATTTGGAGATTCTATTTTTAGAAAGTTTTGCCAACATCCATATCTCAAGAAACCTAGAAAACCTGACTCGACGTCTATTTTTAGAAATTTCTAAAAATAGAAATTTCTATTTTTAGAAATTTCTAAAAATAGAAATTTCTATTTTTAGAAATTTTGCTTTTTTGAGACTTTTTGACGAAAAATTTTCTAGACTTGTTTCAAAATGCCTTAATGAAGTAAAACATTTGGTTGGGTACAGCAATTGGCTCTGTCTGGGGACCATGGCAGATACTTACGGCATAGGAGAACCAAGAATCTCTGGATTTTTGCAAGTTGGACCAGTGCCTTATCCATTAGGTAATAGAGTCAGGTTACATTCCTAATCACCTAGAACAAGACTTTTCTCTAAATCACCTAAGACTGGACTTCCTAAAATCACCTAGGAAGTTGGAACTTCAGAGCACAATAGGAACACAATTGTCACATTACGGAAAGGGGAAAAACATTACGACATAACGGTCACATCACAGAAAGGGGAAATGCATCATGAGAACAAAAAGTGTTTGACGCGCTCTTTTTCCTGAGCGAGGATGAGAAGAGATTAGGACTGTCACATGAAACCATCAATCGACTCAGAAAAGTAAGAACCATCTCTCTTTAGCTGTGAAGATTGTCTTGGCAGCACAAAAATTTTCTTTTTCTGCAACATCCTCTCAAAGAGCCACGATTCAGGAGGGTATTCACGTTCAGGCCATGTGAAGTTCCTGAGAAACTGATTGATATGCCAGTGATCAGGTGGAGCATCTTCCTCCAATGCAAGCAACCTTTGCAATATGTGGAGATATAGAACTTCTTTCTGAACATATACAGGGAAGTCTTGTGGCCAAAGTACATATGTGGGAATGGTCATCACCACATATTGATTATGAGTTTCATTTATATCTTGTACACACGCAACTTTGTATTCAGTCAATACATCATCTTCTGGAAAAGGTGCAAGCTACTCATACACAACTCTCATTACTGATTCTTGGCTTATAGGGTCCACAACTATCATCACCCACTTTTCAAGTGCTTCAGGGACTCCTTCGTTGGTTGTGTCTTCGTCCATCCACTCTCCAAAATCTGATGAATCGTCAAGATCTAAATGCTTAAACTCTTGAACATCTTCACCTGATAGCTCACTTTCCCATTCATTATCTGGAATCTCATTATCCTCCACAGAGTACTCTTCTTCAATGCGGATATCCATCATCACTTCTTCTTCAGCATTCATGTATCTTTCTTCTTCTGTAAAAGGAGTAGAATCAAAGACAGCTTCATCTGAATCATATGTTTCCTCTTCTTCTTCTTGATCAATCTCACACACGACGTATCTCAAAAGACATTTGTCAATAATCTCTGATTTCTCAATATCATCCTCTTTAGTGACCAAAACTGAATATTCCATGAACTCCTCTTCATATGTTGTATTCCATACCAGTTGCATAGTATCACTAAAGTCTTTTTCTTGTACAGGTTCATAGATGGATTCAACATCGTCCTCTTCACTAGTATGTATGAAAGATTCTCGAGATGTAGGTGAAGATGGGCTATATTGTAAAGAAAAGTCTGTAGTATCTTCCATTGAAGAGTCACTTTCCCACTAATGTTGAAAACAATTTAGATCTGATAATGGAACTTCTATATGATCTCCAGTTCTGAAAAATTCTTCTAGGAAGAAATCATCTTCAAAAAGAAGATCATGCTCTTTCTCCACTTGCAAAACTTCTTTGGTCTGTCCCTTGGATATATTTGACACAGGCTCTTCAAACCAGCCTTCAAAAGACAAGAAAAACAAATCTAATTCATCAATGTTTAGTTTTTGAGAAGATTGTTGTTCTTCTTCTTCCTGAAAGAAAGTTTGTAAGTTGTACATTTCTTCAGATTCTTCCTCTGATTTGTCAACCATATAGACAACCTCCTAATTTTCTTTAGTTATTTTAGATAGCATAACATATGTACCAGGACCCGTTTCTTGATATAGCACTTGTGCTTGAGGATCCTGAGATTTCACCACCATGAACCGTGACTTAGTTTCTGGTTCCAATTTGAAATTACCTTTCTTTAAAGGAATGGTCGCAGACGACCAATCCAATTGTATTTCTCCTCCAAGATCTTTGCAGAAACTTCTACTTAGCAGCATCCCATAGTTGGCTGGAATGTCAGCTACCAAGATAGTCATCATTATTTTCTTCTCTGGGCAAGCCGCTAATCGTACTTGAGCATCCTTCAATTGTCCAACCAATGGCACTGATTTAGACTCAAGCAAATAACACTTGTCATGTGTTTTGGTGCATGAGAGTCCCAAAGCGTTCATTACCTGTAAAGGCATGACGTTGTCTGAGGCTCCTAAATCAATGATACAATTGCTCAATTTATAACCTCCTATATACAGAGAAATATAGAAGGGCTTTGGCTTCTCTCCTGTCAGAATAGAAGATTCTAGCAATGTGGGTTGTACGACAGTATCTTTCTTGACATACTTGACAATTCTATCCAGCTGATCTAGATGGTCTTGAAGATACTCCAGCTGAGAAATCTGCACCTTTGTCTTCATCATGGAATCGACTATATCAAAATTTGTTGAAGATGAATTTTGAGCAGTCTGAACATTTTCACATGATGGCTGAGCATTGGAAGTGGAGGCCACTTCCTTCTCCTTTTCTTTTGGTCTTTGTCTATCCTCTCCTTCCTTCTGTGCTTTAAAATGTTGAGTATGTGTAAACATAGGAGTTGAAAGATTTTCATGATTCATTGCAAGAGAATATTGATGAAAATTGTCTTGTTCTTCCTTCATTATAATAGGTTCATTCTGGAAGTATCCCATGGTAGAGTTGCCATCGAAGTTGTCCATCTATGGTAAGACAACATTTGCACTTGGGGAAGGAACAATGCTTGAAATAGCTGTAGCATCAGCATATCCCATGATTTGATTCATCCTTAAATTTTTAGGACACGTGGCTCTAGTATGTGCATCAGTCTCATGAAAGGAAGAAAACACTACATTTTGAGTAGCATCAACTGCTTGTCTTAGTGGTGGTGCTGGCAACTTGGGCCAATAGTTATTGAAAGGCTAAAAATTGTTCCTCTTAGGCTGATATGGTTGCTAAGGTTGATACTGTTGCTGTGGTTGGTATTGTTGTTGTGATGACTGATATGGCTATTGTGCGGGTTGCCCCTGAGTAGGCAACTATCTCTTCATGATAGTCACTTCATTTGCTACCTTATGTAGCAGTGGATCTGCAGAACTCTGAACTAGAGGCCTGATTGAATCCATTTTCATATTGCCAGAGGTAATCATGTCGTCCTCTAACTTGATGGCATTTTCTTGTGCATTGGATAATTCTATTTCATTAGCCAATCTCAAAAAGAAGGCTATCTCAGAAGGAAGAGTGTTAATGAAACTGCTCAACAGAATTTGCGGAGATGGATTAAGAGTATGAGAAAGACGTGTAACTAGGCGCTTAAACCTTGCCACAAACTCCCTCATTGGTTCATTGTTTTCCATCTTTGAATTTGAGAGTTGGGTGAACAATCTGTGACCATCTTCGGCAGGCTTGAACCTTGCCAAGAATTTCTTGTTCATAGTTGCCCAACTTGTAATGATTCCTGGTTCCAAATGATTGAACCAATCGGCAACATTTCCCATGAGAGTCTCAACGAAGAGACGCACAGCAACATCTTCATGTGATACATGCAAAACAACGCAAGCTATTGTGAATGCAGAGATGTGTTCATCAAGATGTTGAGTTCCATCACCATGGAACCGAGGAAAGTGCTTCCTTGACCCCTTTGGTAAATCATGATGTGCTTGTAGGGCCAAAGGTCTAATGTTATTACCCCAAGGCAATGGTGGCAGTCGCCTTTGATTTGGATCATTGTGATTGTTGTTATTTGCATCACCCATTGCTCTAGGCTGGATTACTGGTTCTTCTTGTAATTCTTCCTGCTTGACTTCAGGAACTATCTAAATTTCTTGAACTATGTTGGATGCTTCTCCAACTTTTGCAAAATCAAGATCTTGAAAGAAAAGATCCGTAGCACCGCCTTTTCCCTTTCTTGAATAAACCCTGTGAGCTAGGATTATCTATTGCCACGCGGGAAGTGGTAGTACTGGTCTCCCTGCTACAAGATCTGCTTTATGTTCTTCTTCATCAAGGATAGCAGTCATGTTTCTCCACTGATCAGGACTTTCCTCTTGTACAAATATGAAACTTCTAAGGCTGCTAATGATGTCCGTTTGCTCTCCTTCCACTCGTACAAGATTTGGTTGTTGAACTAGAGCAGAAGGATGCTAGAGAGTCATTACCGTGTCATAAGTCGAAGCTTGCTTGAAGTTTTATGCCTCGTGCCCCATGGTGGGTGCCAGAAAACTATTGGCATTTCAATTCACACCTCTGGAATGCGATTTGGAAATGAACAGCTATGCACAGATAAACTGCTCTCCTATTGGAAGGGGGAGTTCCCTTTCTTGCTGATGTTCGCTGAAAAGATAACTTGAATGAAACTTCGCCTATCTTCTTTTTGATTCTTAGCTGCGAGAACAAGGTTATAAAACTCTAAACGCTGCAGAAGAGGTTTTTTTCCTTTTTATAAAACTTCTACTACAACTAGCATAGACTAATGATGCTTTCAATCTCCTGAGTAAATTCAGAGAAAAGGAAGTTGAAAGTGAACAAGGAATGATTGTTAACACAAAAACTCAAGCAGTTTTCATCCAGATTTACACCACAAGACTAAAAGTGCTTTAATGATGAAAGATGAAAATGAAAGCTACAGAAGCTACACATCTGACGACAACAACTTAATGAATTGATATAGAATATCAGAGCAAAGTAGGCATGAGACTTCTATTCAATATCACAAAGTTTAATACAACTCTAGGACAGCAGTACTACAACAAAAGGTAGGCATACAGTAAGCGATCAAACACTGGAGAACAATGAACACAAAGTGAACAAACACCTGGAATAACAATGTTTGCAGGCTAGAATAGGCACAACAAATTTGCTATCACAAAAGTCATTACAAACAATGGGCAAGGATGCCCTTATTTATACTAAAATCAAAGGAGTAGGGAACCCTAAAATCTCCTTGATTAACCCTAACTTACCAACTTGCAAGCTTTATTACTATTCTAAGACAAAGATACAAAAAACAAATGCTTTAAAGCAATCTGCTTTAAAGCAAAGAAGATTCCATCTATCACAAGGTGCTTTCTTTCTAAATATAAAATGGATGAGATTAGGATGAAAGCACATGCTTTAAAACAAAAAGCATCTGATTTAAAGTTGCTTTATTTTGGAATGCATCCTCACAACATTCTAGCTTTTTGGTGATGTCATCCGTTGATATTCTGGGAAACAATATCTTCTAAAATGCGAGTGACTGCATCTCTACCAAGAACACTGATACTCTCTAGAACAATATTTTGATTCTCTAACATTTCTTCACCATTGGCAACCATCTGAAAAAATTCGTGAACTTCACCCGCAGCCTTGTCAAATTTCACTGTCATTGTGGCAAGACGACTCATCTTGTTGGCATTGATATCATCATTAAAGTTGTTGCGGACGAGAGTCTGGAACTCTGCTTGCACTTCCCTAAGATCATACAAGGTACCATCTTCTTTCTCATATGAACACAGGATCTGAGAGACAAAGGATCTAACAAACTTGAGGATGTCAACTACCTTTTCTTTCCATTCTGTCAACTCTGAACTCATACTGTCATAAGTTTTTACTGTGAAAAGATATTGTGCTTTCCAAGTAGAAACTGTCTTCTTATCTTCAACTGAATCAACAGTATCAAGTGCAATCTTCAAGTTGGAGATAATGATCTCAAACACCAGCCTATTTTCTGCCATGATCTGCTGCGACCCTTGTATGCCTTGGCATAAATCATGAGCATTGTACTTCAACTGATAAAGCTCTACAAGTACAACTCTCCTTTTGGTCAAAAATTCTTCTACCCAACTGTCCATGTGCCTCCCATAGAGGACCAACTTACTGAAATGCCACTGATCAGCTGGTGATCGAAGATTTGGTGGAAGAAGTAAATCAACCTGTGAAGTGCCATGGAAAAGGTTGGAAATGTATCGCCGCAACTGTCGAACTTTAGCTTTGAGAGCTGCCTTGTCTTCTGCATCTCTCAACACCCTTTCCTTCAAGGTATCTGCTGCAACCTGGAAGAGATTAACGTCTGTATGGCAAGTACTTCTGCCAAGGTTAGCTTTGACAACTGTGAAGTCATCAACCTTGACATCATTAACACTTCTATTTTCTGGAGGTGTTGTAGTCTCAAAGAATTATTTCTCCATCCACATTTTTCTCAATGCGAACCTACTTCTTCAGCTGCTTGTTTGGTGTGTCTTGATAGACACTTTTTAGCTCTGTTAAATCCAGTTGATATGAGGGCTTTCTTCTCTTCCTTCCCAGAATGTTTTCAAGCCAAGATGAGCCATCCTCTCTTGGAAACTCAGTTCTCGCCTCATCGGCTCCTGATGAATCAATGCTTGCATCAAAGTTGCGAACCGGTGAATCTAGTTCTGAATCTATGTGAATAGGGGAAGGGATCAGTAAAGAAGGTGGAGATACATGATCTGAAGGTAACACTTCAACATGTGGCGTCGTTTCAACAGGAGCTTCTGGTTCAACTGGTGGATGTTCCTGTTGGACATGAGCTGGAGACTCATCTTTTTTCCTCTTTAACTTTGCCATTTTTGTTCCCTCTGGGATAACACTCATAGCTTTTACTCTTTGTTTTGGCTTGGAAGTGGAAGGCTCTGATGGTTGCACAACTGGTGGCTCTACTAATGGAATATCATCCTTTCACTTAGTCTTCAAGAATATCAAATTGTTTTTAACTACTTGACTTGTTTGCTCCTCAATGGAAGTGCTCTCTTTTACTGACCAATTAACTGGTGGCAACGGTTGTTACTCAATTTGGTCTTTGAAATACGTGGGAAGTAGAACTTCACCACTTTCTATCAAACCATCTATGTCTTCTGGTAGGATATCAGACATTTACTGAAGAGTGAACCTGTTGTAACTGCGTCCTCACACTTCATACTCATTAGCACAATTAGCCCAGAAGTCTTCAACTGCAAACTTGTGCATACAATTCTGACCAAGATGTGATGCATAAACACCACAGGGATCATATGAAGATCTCCTATCAAAAAACTTAAGACCATATTTGGAAGATTCATTACCGATTGCCTTGGCATCTGCTCCAGATCTACATCTATAAATACTCATCCCAAGTGGAAAATTAAAGGCAGTCTTGCGTCTGCTACGCAAAAGTGTATGCACTTCATAAGCTTGCCTCAAAAATTCCATAAATGTTATTTTGTTTGTAAGATATCGTGGCAACATGGCTGGCTCTCTTGAGAAGCCATATACTCTGATGTAGGAAAAAGTAGGAAATTAGATAAACCAATCAGCCCATTCTGCCATTGCTATTCTAGCCTCCACAAAAAATCGTATATGCAACTCCTTGTCCATGTCTCGCACTGCATACATCAAGAATGCATCATTCACCCGCCTGTAATGTCGTTCAGCTTGAGAGATCTCTAACTGTGGGAAATGATGATACACATGTTGAGTACCCAGAGTTCCAATAACATTCAAACCTCTGAAATGACCCTGAAAAGCCATCAAATACACAAGGTATGATATCATGTGGAATTCGTGAGCCCTTTGAAAATCAATTATTTGTTGGAGACTATCACTGATTAGTGCTGACCAATCATAGAATTCGGTTCCGTCAACAATCTATGACATGATGTAAAACATCCAAGGCTGAAATTTGTTTGCATCTGCTTGACTCGTGATATGACTTAGCAGAGTAATCATTATTGCATGCTCCTCCTTGAATTCTCCACGTCCAACGTTCTTTGGCATAATATTCTGCTTTTCTTTCAACCACCTCTGACCAATCTTTTTTTCTGTATTTTTCCTTATCATTGTTCCAAACCCTCTTGCATTCTTCAAGTGAAACAGTTAAGTTCTCTCTCCAAATAGGTATTGTAAAACACTTTTCAATGTCGTTTGGCCTCAAGCTACAGAGCACACATCCATCACCTGACTGAATTTCTCTTGTGACCGAGTTGTAATGTGTCACGCAAGCAATCACAAACTCGATACTTTGCACGGTGATAGGAAGGATGCCGCTGCAAGCAAACCAGAAAATCCAAGATTCCTGATAGCATTATTTCCTACATCCTCTAAGGAGTGTAAATTGATTACTGGAAGTACTTTATGCAAGTCTGTTTCACAAGTTTTCAGGTAATCATGAACCAATGCTATTTTGTGCCTGATTTGTGTTGGAGAGTACTGCATATTGGAAGATTTGAAAATTGACTGTGAACATGCCTATGTTGGAAAAAGTATTGGATAGATGGCCGAAAATTATTTGCTGATTTTTAGAAAATGCAGAGTGTGAGATAAAAAAGTTGGCACATGGGTTTTGTAGATAATTCTATTTCTAAGCAACCTAGATTGTCATATTTTGAAAAAGTGAAGATTTTCTCAAAAAAGCAGGAAAAAAGTAGTTTCCCAAAAAAAAGCACAACTCCCAATCTTCAAGAGGATGATAATCTGGATGGACCCATCTCGACGAAAACTGAAAAAACTTTGGTCGAATTTCTAAAAAATGATCTCCTTGAAACAAGGACCTTGAAAAAGCAAGCCTCTCTTCTTCCTCAACCCGAATCTATGAAGAACACTGAAAAAGCACCTGGTTTGGGTCTTCGAATCTTCATTGAAAGAAAAATAAAATCTTTCCTCTGGATGTAACCTGCAAAAGATAATGAAATAAAGAAGCGTAAAGCTTGTCTTTATAAATCTTTTGGTTGAAAAAGCAGCTTTATTTGTGTGAGAAGAAAACTTCACCCTCATCCATGAAGAAAGCATCTTTTAAAGCACAAATCCAAGTGGATGTCTTCAAATAGGAAGAATCCCTATTTTGTACGAGCCTATGGCTTCATGTGCAAGATGACAAAAAATATCTTCTTTGATGATGTCGTCAAATGCGCGAGTTGGAAGAAGTGCTAACAAAATTTTCTTCATTTTTGACACTTCAGCACTCGTTTTGACTCAAATATGGCCTGTCTCTGACTTTGACAAGGTGGAAAAATGTTATCATGAACTAAAAAAGCTGATTGATCCTGACATTTTGGAGATTGATCAACTAAGATTCCATCCCCTGCCTCCGTTCGACGATCTGACATCGTTTGACCAAGTTTGACCTCCCGGAAACTGCCAACGGGTGAAGATTGGTAACAAAGCATGTCAGAAAACACTGAAAACATGAAAATATTCTAACACTGCTCAAGTTGGGTGCCCCAAGCCTCCTAGGGCGCCTAGTTTCCCAACACAGCGATTTTTTTAGTTTTTTCAACTTTTCCAATTTCTTGGTTTGCGTGTGCATTCCGGAGGCACAAGACCCCTATTTGGCTGTCAATTTCTATCAACTAGGATTAAAATGAGTCTGATGATCTGGCAAATATGCAAGCCTGATGAAAACTGAGCTGATTGTACCTTCCATTTACCTCAAAAAATGTGCCAAACTAATCAACACTGAACCAGACCGGGCTGATGGAAGGAGATTCATGTTTTTCAAGAAAAAACATCAAAAATAATCTATGTATAGAGATTTTGGGCGCCCCAAGCCTCCTGGGGTGCCTGGTTTCCCAACACTTTGAAAAAATTTGAATTTTTTTCAATTTTGTACCTTTTCTCGATTTTCGTGCCCATGGCTCATGTTCGATCTTCGATTTCAGTCGTTCTGACGACTATCGAGGCAGGACGGAGGGTGATTTGAGTAGTCTAAACATATCTGTGATGAAATCCTAGTTTTGACTGACTTTTGACCAAGTTTGACCAACCGGAAAAGAGCTGACGGAAGCATTTTCGATGTTTCTCAAAAAATGTGGAAAAAAACTAACACAGGAGAAGATGAGCACCCCAAGCCTCTTAAGCCACCTAGTTTCACCAGACTTAGCCATTTTTATGATTTTCCAGCTTTTCAATTCACCTTGGATCCATCTTGCATCGTTTTGCGTGCATCATCGAGTCGACAGCCGTTTATCAGTTTTGCGTCGTTGAAACAATGTTGGAAACTCATCGAAGAGTTTTGGCAAGTGAACTTTTCTATGTTGATGACTTTCAAGCTCATGCTTCACCTTGTGAAAAAGCAAAAATGACCTAGTAGAGAAAACTTGGTCATTTAAAGATTCCGTCTGAACTGCACCGATCGTGAAGCAAAATCGACCAATGAGAATCAAGCGCAACACCTGATTTGGAGATTCTATTTTTAGAAATTTTTGCCAACATCCATATCTCAAGAAACCCAGAAAACCTAACTTGACGTCTATTTTTAGAAATTTTGCTTTTTTGACTTTTTGACGAAAAATTTTCTAGACTTGTTTCAAAATGCCTTAATGAAGCAAAAAATTTGGTTGGGTACAACATAAGGACAAATTGCTGAAACTTGGAAAGGTATGTACTAGAGAAGAACAATAGTCTTTTATTCATTTATGTCAAGATTTTTCTGATGTTTTTGCATGGGAGTATATAGACTTGAGAGGTTTTGATCCTGGTTTGGCCCAGCACACCATAGAGTTAGAACCTAATGCCAAGCATGTTAGGCAAAATAAAAGACCCCTCAATCCCAAACTTGAGCACTTAATGAAAGCCGAGCTGAATAAATTGATTGTGAGTAGTATCATTTTCCTAATAAAACATACCTCTTGGGTCTCTAATTTGGTCCCAATTAGGAAGAATGGTGAAATCTAACTTTGTGTCAATTTCTGTGATCTAAATTAGGCCTCATTAAAAGACCATTACCCTCTTCCTTCCATGGAACAAATATGCAAGCTATTTCAGGTTCTGATAGGTACTCTTTGTTAGATGGATACTTTGGATATAATCAAATTCTAGTCAAAGAAGAGGACCAATACAAAACTGCATTCACAACTAAGTGGGGTACCATGGCCTATCGAAAAATGCCTTTTGGTTTGTCTAATGCAGGGGAAACCTTTCAGAGGGCAATGGATATGGCCTTCCATGGCCTTATGAATAGAATAGTGCTAGTCTATTTAGATGATATAACTATTTTTTCAAAGGATTCTAATGATCATTTTGACCACTTGAAGCAGATTTTTCAGAGGTACAGGGAGTTTGGAGTTTTATTGAACCCTAACAAATGTATTTTCTCAGTACATGAAAGAAGACTCCTCAGTCAAATTGTTTTAAGAGAAGGTATTACTATTGACCCTGAGAGAGTTTCAGCTATTCTAGATTTACCACTACCTGCACATAAGAAAGGCTTGTAGAGCTTTCTTGGTAGAATTAATTTTGTTCTAGGAGGTTTATTCCAAATATTGCAGCTTTGTAACAACCTCTTACTGCCATGTTGAAAAAGAATGTGCCATTCAGCTGGACTAATGAGGGAAAATGAAGCTTCGAGTAGATAAAAGAAGCCCTTGCTATTGCCCCTACCCTCATCAATCCTAATTATGGGAAGGATTTCATTTTATATGCTTTTAGAGGAACTGACACTATTTCTGCAATGTTATGTCAACAAAATGATGAAGGATTAGAGCAGCGAATTGCATTTTTTAGCCAAGTGTTGCACAAGTATGAGGTAAAGTACTCTTTTGTGGAAAAACATGTTTTTGTTGTTGTAAGGAGCCTCAAGAAATTTAGACACATGTTGTCTAATAATAAAATTCACTTAAAGGTTACTCATCCCACTGTCAAGAGTTTTTTACTAAACAAAGATATAAATGACAAGAGAGTTGGTTGGATAACCAAGGTTATGGAATTTGATGTTGACATCCAAGTAACCAAGCTGATTAGAGGTAAGGGTTTATGTGAGTAGCTTGCTAAAAGTGAAGAATTTGAGCAAAAACAACAAGAAGACACTAATATGGTGTTGAATAATAATGAATTAGCCAATGCACTAGCTCAAACAGATAGCTGGGTGCATCAGATGATGCATTATTTGCAGACCAGTGAGTGTCCAATTGGTTTAGACAGAGCAGGAAGAAGGTATTTTCGATTGCAAGCTACTCCTTATGCTATTATTGATGGTATCTTATATAGGAGAGATTTTAATGGTGTATTTCTGAGATGTGTTGGACCTGATCAAGTTGATAGACTATTAGAAGAGTTTCACAATGGACCTTCAAGAGGTCATTTTACAGCTAGAACAACTGCCTTGAAGATTATGTAGGCTGGTTATTATTGGCCTAATCTGTTTAAAGACTCTTTTGCTTGGGTGGGAAGATGTGAGAAGTGTTCCCTATTTGCAGGTAAGTGAAGACTTGTTGCCTTACCCTTACATCCTGTTAAAGTTGAACAACCATTTGCAAAGTGGGGATTGGATTTCATAGGACCAATAACTTCACCTTCAAGTGCAGGACACAAGTCGATTTTGACTACCATAGATTATTTTACCAAGTGGACCAAGGTTGTTGCCTTAAAAGAAGCAAATGAATCTGCTGTCCTAGGTTTTTATCAGGACTTAGTGTCAAGATTCAGTACACCAAATTCAATCATCTCTGATAATGGTCTAGCTTTTTTAGGATTAAGAATTTCAGATTGGACTATCAGAAACAATATCTATTTGAATACTTCATCTAACTATTGCCCATAGGGTAATAGGAAGGCTAAATCTACCGACAAAAATTTGATAAGGATCATCAAGAAGACTATTCAAGACAATCAGAAAACTTGGCATGAAATGTTAAAGTTAGCTCTATGGGCTGATAGAATTACACCTAAGAGGGATACTGGTTGTTCCCCATATATACTTACTTATGGAAAAGAGGCTTGGTCACCTATTTCAATTGAATTCTACACTGGCCTTTATCAAAGAACTTGAGTTGCTAGAGGAGCAGCCTCTTGTAATTAGACTAGCTCAGCTCATGGAGCTAGAAGAGACAAGGAGAGAGGCTTTAAGAAAGCTTGATATGCATCAAACCCAAATGAAGAATGCATCTGATAAGAGAGCAAGACCAAGGAATTTTATTGTTAGAGATTTGGTGTTCAAGTGGAATGAACTAAGAAGTAGGCCAGGTAAGCATTTGAAATTTGATACCATTTGGGATGGGCCTTATGTTATCACAGAGTGCAAAGAAAATAATGCATTTCAACTATCCAAGATGAGTGGAGAGGTGTTGTTTATCCTAGTTAATGGGATCCACCTCAAGCATCGCCTTTGAGGATAAGAGAGTTCTTTTGTACATAGTAGAGTAGTCTTACAGTAAATAAGTGCTCATGCACATTTATTTCATCATTTTGTTTTGGCCATCAGGGCTTGTTAGTTTGCTTTCAGTAGAGTTTGTTTTCAATTTTTTTTGTTGCTGGTTTGAACTATTGGAGAGCTGAAGTACAATGTTTTCATAGTTTCTAAGAAGGATGAAGCACGACTCTATGCCTAATGGATGTCAAGGCAATTAGTTGAATGCTTAGCAGGCAAGCATATAGAAGAAGTCGCTAGAAATGTTATCATTTTTTGACCCCAACTCAAAAATTGGCTAAGCAGTTTTATCATTTATCATTTTTGAATGAGGTTTGATTTGTTTATGTTATGTGCTAGTTGTATAGTTGTTATGACAAATGCAGTTCAGTTGTTCACATGTAGAAAAGAAAAGTTCAATCATTCATTGCATTGTAGAGCAGTAAAAGAGATAAGTATTCATTCACCACAGTGATTGTTCATTTACAATTTTAAAATCAATAAGAGAACAAACATTGCATTGAAGGAAACTAAGACATATCAGATGTCCCACACAAGCCATGGGTTATAACTAAACTCATGCAACTACAAATAAAACAATATGCATCTAATGAAGAAGAGGGAAAGACATAGCCATCATTGCCTTGTTTTGGTTGATATTCATAGAAGCCTCCAGTTCCCGCTCCTGACCTCAACATGTACTTGAAAAAATGCTGGAAGGTCCCGTTAGAAGCTCCAGTTATGAAAATCCTTCATCAATCAAGAGAGACATAATACTTTAGTTGTGATGTATTGATCAAATGAGAACATCCATATGCAGAAGGAACTAAAGTGAAGCAAACCTAAGAGCATCATTGTTTTATTCTAATATGTTTGTTTCATGTGCAGGTATAGGACAAATCATGAAGCTAATTGAAGACATTCAGCATGTGGTATCAAATAGGCTCCCACAAGGGTTGAGCCTAGCATGCTGCTGCCCATTGATCTAAAAAGGGATGAATAGAAAAAGAAGATCATCGATGACATTCATATGGAAATCTAGAAGAGTAACAAGACAATCATGTATGCATCAGTCCCATTTCAAGACATGACCATGATTTCACTTCAAAGTATGAAATGCAACCAAGAACATGACCTGAACAGATGGAGGACAAAATTCAATGCATATAACAGCTTATACGCTAATCCAACTGTTATAAAATGACACTCTCAGGCATGATAATAATCAAGAGTACACAATGCACTTGTAATCATCAGACTGATAAAGGAGTAAGTGTTCACAAGTATTGACTATCTAAAGATTGCTTTCTCATTCATGATCAATAGTCCAATTGGAGTGTTCATTATAAACCAATAAGCAAATTGCAAAGACATATGTGTAGCAGAAAAATACAAGACAACGAATCTAGATGGCTCATTTTGTCTTTGACAAACTCCAAGAGAATCAAAAGGAACATTTCATTACATGTGTGTAATAGAGAATCATCATCATGTGACAAAGGAGTAGCTAAACTGGTATGATCGTCATCTTTATGCTATAGGATATCATGTTGTGACAAAATGAAAGGTATAAGTGTATGGTTGAGTCTATGGCTGAGTGATTTCAAATGAAGTTTTCATTATAAGAAGCGATCTACCAAAACTGACAGCAGATACAGTGGACTTGATTGATGTCCTATAGGACATCTCTTATAATACATTTGATATGATTGAATATAGAAAGTAGAACATCAGAGGTTCATGTGTTAGAGTTTATACAAAACAAGTAAGTGTTGCCTTCATGTGTTACAATGCCACAATGTCATGACACAACCAGGTCATCATCATATATGTAAAGTTTCTAATAAGCATAGTCCACTGAATGGACAAGAGATATAGAAATGAAAGTATATTTTCTACTACAGGAAGAAGAGAAGTTCAAAGTTGAAAAGTGACAATATACATTCCATGTGCAATGTCCATAGAAAGAGCAAGTAGAGCTACAGAGAGAGAGAGTACTGTATACAATCATCACTTCTTTTAAAGAGTAATAGTGATTATAACTAAACAGTGACAGAAATAAAAGGAGATACCATATGCCATGTATGCTACAGAAAGTTTTGTGCTCATAAAGATGAAACATTACTTCAGTTCTCAAATCTAAATTTATATAGAAGAGTGAAAGAAAAATGCAGTGATACATTCATAGTAAGGCCGTGACATATAGTGCCTTTTGCATTTTTTTCTCAAATACTCACATCGAATTTTAGAACCAGTGTATTTTTGCAATATTGAAAAGAGAAATGGTATTGTAAAATGCCCAGACAAGGCCGTAGTTGAGTATATAGTTTACATAGTAATACAAATGAAACCCTTTTCGAGTAAAAAGTTTTCTTTCTTTTTCATAGTCGAGCAAGGTCAAAATGAAGCATTGAAGACATGGTTGCAGTGAGAAAAGAGTTGTGTGACAAAACATGAAACCCTTATCAAGTTTAAAGAAGGAGTGTCTTTCTTCTTACATATGGTCAAGAAAGGTAAAAGAAGTTTCTGTTTAAGTATGGATGCCAAAGAAAATGAGGTTTTGTGCAAGGTAAATGAAATCCGTACTTCTAACACAAGATCTTCACAATTTTTTACATTGAAAGACAAAAAAGAAGCTACAAAAAATGTATTACATGCCACAACTGTGCCATATGAGAAGACATTTCACATACCCAAAAGCAAGTATGAAACCCTCTTCATAGTTTTAGATATGCAGAGATAAAAGAGTTCACAGTGGAAGAAATGGTAAAGAGGAACAGTGAGCTCACCATTTGATAATGCAACATGAGAAGAAGATAATGGTCGTGGCTAGTTGAACTAAACCTTGTCATTTTGCCATTTTTTCACAAGTTCAACACAAAAAACCAAACAAATGCTTATCAAACAGAGAAGATTGAAGAAACAGTTACATGGCTACGGCCATTTAAGGAAATATAAGCCATCAAAACATAGTAGAATATCATTTTAAAAGCTTAGATTCAAGCTTACTAGGAGTGGCTTATCATTTTGGCCAAAGAAGTGTAGTGCTTTCAACCACTCAAGACCATCAAATGGAGCAAGAAAACACATAGAAGCATGAAACCCCAAGTCGGCGGCCACATTTGCAGAGATAACTCAACGCTAAAAACAAAAAATGAAATGACTGATGTTTTAGGGTTTCACACTTGTTTTTGTTTCTACGTCCCTTTCATTTTGACCATACAAAATATAATCATTTTTATCCAAATGAGATCAGGGTCAACACTTTGTATTAATGGTGTCTAGTAATCATAGGCAGAGGTGGCGGACATCACATAGAATATGGCCTATTTTATTAAGTCAAAGGTGGACATGGTCATGAAATGTGCCTTTAGAATCTTGCAATACATTGACATCATATGTGGTTGGCTCACATCGGAGTCCAATTATTATTTGACAAATGCATGTGGTCGAGTGTCTTTGACCTCCAACTTATGCATTTTTTTTATTCCTTCACATATTTCAATTTATACATAAGATCAAACAGGAACCTTGTGAATGTAAAGAATATGCTAGATGAAGATATGGTCAAAGGGGGTCAATGCGACATGGTGGCACTATAGAGGCAGTGAGTTGGCATTTTTTCAAGCCATATGGATAATGGTGAGGTGGCAGAATATCGACACATTGGAGTCCATGGTGTCAAGCCTTTTAAGGCTTTTATTTATTTTTTGCAAACATGTGTAATAGTTCATATTTTTTATGATTTTTATAGAAAATCATTTGTGATATCTTGTAAATATCTTGGTGAAATTATAAACCAAATAGCATTTTATTTTTGCAAAAAATCATATTGATAGGATATTGATTACAATTACCATATCATTGTCAAGTTAACTTTAAAGCAACGAAATTGTGAATTGTTTTTAAAGTTTAACTATTTTAGGCAATTTATAGGCTAATAAAATAGATCAAATATTCTATTTTGATTTGTTTTATTCAGAGCCATATAGGATGAATTTTGGAGCTTTCATGAGCAGAGAAAAGCAGTTTTATGGTGGGACCACATGAGGGTAGGTTTACAGCTTTATTTCATAGATTGGTGGCAGATTCAATGCTTTATTTTTGGCTTTCACGAGTAACTCAAAAATGGACTTAGGGTCTATTTTTCAGAGATTTTTTATCTTTCTTCACAGGAGATCATTTGGAGACATTTATAGGAGAAAAACTTAGTTTTTTCTCAGTCAGTTATCATCAGTTTCTTCTCTCTTATAGAGTTGTATACAGCAGTTGGGTCACACATTTTATTTTTTATGCATTGTATTTCTTTTAGTTCTAATAGAAAATCATCTTGTTTCACATATTTTGTAGTCTTGATTTGATGTTATATTGTGACTATTTCAGTCCTTTATTTTGTCTCAATACTGTTAAAATTTAGTTTCTTCCTGGTTACAGATTGTGTTTTATCCAAACCTTGTTGCAAATTGCTTAAGGAGTAACTATCAGTGAAATTGTGAGGGTTTATGTTAGAGGATCTGCTTGTGAGTGATAGAATTCCATCCAGTTTAGATTCTAGAGTTAGTTTATATTTCAGTTACATCCTTCTATCCCTTTTCCCCTCAAGTCAGTAGTTTAGAAGTTACAAGAGAACCAGCTCACTCTGGAGATTCATTCTCATGAAAGGAGACCCACCTTCGAGAATGATTCCATGTTTCAGCAAGTAGTTAAGTTTTCAAAAAGCTTAACAAGGGTGCATATACTTGAATTGACAACAATGTCTTTTGTGGAGAAGAGTTTAGCCATTGTATTAATTACTAAGGGATGTATTTATCTTGGTCTCTCTTGTATAATTGTTTTACATATTCTATCCATTGGTAATTTGTGATATTATTCTCTATAGTTGTATTATTTTGTTGTAAGTCCCTCCAAAATCCTCTTGGATTATGCTTCCTAAGAGAAAACATTTATTTAATCCTTATTTGCATGTACTCTTCCTTTTTAGATCTCACTATCTTTTCATAAACCTTTTTACTTTCATTTTCCTTTCCCAAGATTTTCAACATTCTCTTTGTTGCCTTGCAATCTTTAGCTTACCATAGGATTTCTTGAAACTACTTTTGTTTCCTCTCTTAGGTCTAGATATTTTGCATGGAATGAGTGCTTTGTAGATTATTGTTATCAAATTATTTTTTCCTATTATTCTTCCATTTATATTGGGGATGCCAATATCTTTTTTTCCTACAATTTTTTTTCAAGCATTCTAAAAATTTCTAGTTTCTCATGTGTCATAAGGATTGTGCCTTGAGGACCCATTGTTGTTTTAACTTTGTTACCTATGAGTGGTTTGTGAATTATTGTTATCAAATTATTTTTACCTATTATTCTTCTATTTATATTGGACATGCCAATATATTTTTTTCCTACAATTATTTTTCAAGTGTTCTAAAAATTTCTTGGTTCTCATGTGTCATAAGGATTGTGCCTTGAGGACCCATTCTCTATTTTGTTGCCTATTATTCTTCTATTTATATTGGACATGCCAATATCTTTTATTTCCTACAATTATTTTTCATATTTTTAGGTTTCATGAGATAGGCTCCAACAAAGTTAAGGCCTTGATCATGATGATGTGTGTGTACAAATCCTCATATCCTCCTATGTACTCAACTAGTACTTCATCATAAATAGAAAAGTATTAAACAAATTATATGTTTCTATAGATAAATCAAGGATAAAATCAAGATAAATTAGGGTAAATCAATGTTACTATTGATAGTAAATGAGTAGCTTATTCCCTTGGTGTCATTATTTTTAAAGATTTAATAGTCCTGTTAATTTCTTGTAAGCCTAATCCTTTTTAGATATTATAGCCAAGATTTTGTTTAAAATATTGGATCTTTCTTTATGATAAACATAATTGAGGATAACCACTTTTCATAACATTGGCTAGGTTTCAATCCATAAGAAGTGGCATCTTCACTAGAATGAGTATCCAAATGAGAATCCAAAGATGATGTAGCATGTGAATCAAGATCAATGTGAAAAATGAGCTTGTCCTTTGAATGCTTTTGCATTTCTTTTCTAGGATGATGTTTTAATCTGATGAACCCAAAACATCTTTAGTATCAATATGAGATACATGATGATTGGGCATAATTGTTGGATTCTTCCTATGCATGATTAATTGTTTTGGAAATGTCAATATTTTATCCTTTTCAACTAGGAAAATTTTGTATGAATTATAATTGGCTATCACTACACATTGATTATTTTTATGGATTTAAGCTTAATTTTGTGATGAATCTTGGATGGAATAGTAACAATTACATGAAATCAATGGATGCCCCAAAATAATTTCATACAATGTCTTGGGCACCACATGAAAATAAGTTTGAAGGGTAAAGAGATGCAAAGTGATAGGTAAAGTAACATAACCAAGGGATTCATTTATGGCATTGTCAAACCCTTTAATCTAGTTACCTTAGATTTTAGGAGATTAGAGTACCTAACTTGGATTACATCTAGAAAAGGTATGTTACATATATTAAATCTAGATCCATTGTCTACTAGTGCATGCTTAAATCTAGTGTTTTGATGCCTAGAACAACAATATATAATGGTCTATAATCTTGAATCACATGTGTGAATGGTAACTCATGAAGTGCAAAGGAAATTTAGGCATTCACTTGAAGTAGTGGTTGTAATAATGAAGCTAAACCTTTAGTAGTAAGAGTAGATAAAATAATTGTACATTCTAGGATGGCCTTTAGGACATTCTTATAATTTTATAAGGAACATACCAAATCTCAAAGAGATATTTTAGTGGGGGCACTATAAGAATGGTCATGTGTATCATACTTTGTACATGCATGCTCCGGTGGAGAACAAGTTGGTGGTATAGTTATGGCATGATAAGTAGGCTTAAAATGAGATGTAAAGCATGGAGCAGAATACACCATATGACATGTAGGAAGAATATCATAAGTTTTAATTATGTCATTAGATGTACCTTTGTCATATAATGTACCATTTGTAGCAATGGAAGGTTTAAGTATATCACATGTATCCTTCACAAAAGATGTAACATAAAGTGGATCATGTGAAGGAAAGGTGGTTAAAAGTAGAATAAAATTATAAGCAAGCACACTGCTATCACTCTCCATAGAAGAAGAATGCAACATAAGAGAATCATGGAGGATTGAAGTAAGAGAATGTAATAAATAAGGGACATTGATAATCAAATCCCTAAATGAAGAAAATAAACATATGTGTTGGTCCATTGTTTCCATAGAGAATATGATCCCCTTCATTTCATAAAATTTCACAAGTTTATCAAAAGTAGAAGGATTACATGTCAGAAAGTGTATAAACATGTAAAAATTATTGATGGAAACATGCATAGAGGCTAAGGATAGAGGGCCATGAGAATCTATTATGTAAATAAAGTTGAATTTAAGGATGTAGGTTTCACAAGATTGTGCAATAAAGATGTAAGACCCTAACAAGAGTAATCAAATGACATGAAAATAAGGTGTAGTGTAGATCAAATATTACATTAAATTAGATTTCAAATAGATGTAAAATGTAAACCCTCGAGCCAAGATAAGGGCGGGTAAGATGAGTGAAAGATAAGATATATTGATAGGCAAACCAAACCTTAAAAGAAAGATATATCAATGAAGCTCAAGTGTGCCAATAGGAAGATTAGATCTAAAAATAATATGTAAAATAAAGAACATAAATTTGAGGAATCCTAACATGGATAAAAAACCCTAGAAAGTAGACTTGTCATGTAGGATTAGACAAATTAAGTGAAAAAGTAAAGAAAAATATTCTTTCCCTAAGCTTAATCTAGGCTAAAGGTGTATTGCATATGCTTAAATCAACGTAGATTAATGACTAATAGTTAGGATAGATAAATTAAATAATTCACAATTATTATTTTATTAAAGTAAATATGGAGTTGGTGGTACTTCGCAGGTGTATATGCATAAGCATAAATCAACGTAGATTAATAACTAATGGTTAGGATATATAAATTAAATAATTCACAATTGTTATTTTATTAAAGTGAATATGGAGTGGATGATACCTAGCTCTATGACTTAAGAATGTATGTCTTTGATGAAGATTCTAGAATATTCTTTGCTTTTTCCTTGAAAGTGTAATCTCTCTGTTAGATAAACGCCTCTGACATTGTGTTGATCCTCTATTCTATTTAAGGTCAAGTCCAATGGTTTGGGTCAGGTTTGCAATCATAGGTTTGTCCTTTGGATCCAAACTTAGTTCGTCGTGTAATTGTTAGGTCCTACTTTTTTATTCATTTGATTGATCTCTAGACTTATCCTATTGATCTAAGGGCTAGCAATATTTAAGAATACCTTAGTATGGCTGCTAGTATGTCACAAAGGGACACGTTTTCCTACCTCAACGGGTAGAAATGTGTGTACAATGTTACAAACAACATTTTTTTAGACACGTATATGCTCCTACAATGATTGTACAAATAAAATTATAATTGGAAATGATAAGATGTGAAGTTCTATCTTAAATGAATATGTTGAAAAAATTATCCTTTAATTAAAGGACCCTCACAAGTAATAAGTCTAACTCCAATTATTAAAGCTTTGCTTATAGTTGTGTTTTAGTGATCGACAATAATGGCTTAAATATCATTTGGCATCAAAACTATCGAAGCTTCCAAACTTAGAGCGTCCAAATTGTGCCTCCTTTTGTAATTTTAATAGTACTGTAAATTAAGTGTATTCGATGACCACTATTTACATCACTTTCGCCTGTGCCATCAAGCTTTGCAGGAGAACATTAATATATTATTATTAAAAACTACGACATCGACCTGGAACAACTAAGTGAAAGACTGTTAGATATTTTAAGTTTGGTTAATATATATTTTTGTATTGGACTGAGAATAAGCGATTATTCAAGCTGAATATGCTCCCAGCCAAATCAATACTTGCAAGGTTCGTTAATCTCAAGAAAATCTCCAACTTCAACAACCATTTGAAGGTGAAAATCCCAAAGTTCTGATGGAAGAAAACATCATTTTGTCAACAATGATGTCCGGGCGTAAAACTGTATAAAGCGGCAACGAAAATTCAATGGGCAACGAGAACTGCCTTGGAGAGTGAGAACTAAGCTCGATAATTTTTATATTTCCAAGATTAATCAGCCATGGTAATGTGGGAGATGTTTGTGCCATGGATTCCATACAACAGCAGCTGGATCTCCTTCGCAACAGCTGCAATCGTCTCTGTTGTGGTTGGCATATCATCTGTATCTGCTATCTTTTATGTTCCCCTTGTCTATGCAGCCATAAGACTGAAAGCTAAAGGAAATATGCCTCCGCTTCCTCCAGGAAGGATTGGAATCCCTTTCTGGGGAGAATCTCTGGACTATCTGAGGTCGTGGAGTAACCTGCTCAGTCTGGACGTGTGGTATGATACTCGAAAGGCTAAGCACGGGGGAATTTTCACAACCCATATTCTGGGCAGCCCCACAGTGGTCATGTTGGGCGCGCAGGCCAATAAGTTCATCCTTATTAATGAGGACAAGCTGTTCAGAAACAGCTGGCCCACATCTTTGAGAGTTCTGATCGGGGAGCACGCGATGACTAGCTCTGAGGGGGCCGACTACAAAAGGATGCGGCGGATTATACATTCATTTATGGGAATCGAAACGCTGAAGAAGTCCGTTGGAAGGTTTGAAAGGCTTGTGCTGCATCATCTGGACTGCAATTGGCGTTCTGACCACATTATCCTCGCCCACCACAGAGTGAGGGAAATGGCGCTCTGTTTGGCTGCCGAGTTTTTAATGGGGTTAAAGGCTGGGAAGGAGTTGGAGAGCTTTAGGCTCCACTTTAATGATTTCTACGCGGGGCTCCTCTCTCACCCACTCGACCTTCCCTGGACGGTCTTTGGCAAGGCCAAGCGCGCTCGGGCCGCCATTGTTGCTCAAGTTGCTTCGCAGATCCGTCTGCATAAAGCCTCCTTGAGCACAAGTGGAGAAGAGGAGGAAAACTTTTTGGGCATGGTTTTGAGGGCGCAGAAGGCAGGGAACAACTTTTGCTTCAGCGACGAGGAAATTGTAGACAACTTGATGGGTCTTCTAACTGGAGGATTCGATACTACTGCCTCAGCTTTGGCCACAATTCTTAAGCACCTCGCTCTCTCGCCACGGGTGTTGCGCCGTCTTCGTAAAGGTACTTGTATTCCATACTGGTTAACCCTATACTCTTTATTAAATATTGTTTTATTTCTAAATGTATTATTGTATTGAGGCAATCCAGATTGTGAAAAGCTCAGAGATAGCAAGAAGGCAGGAGAGCCTCTCACTTGGAATGAGATTAAAGGTGTGAAGTTCTTGGGTAATGTGATATCAGAAGGATTGCGCATTGTGCCCCCTATAAATGGAGGATTTAAGCAAGCAAAAGTAGACGTCGTATATAATGGTTATGCCATTCCAAAGGGATGGAAGGTGGGTATTTATACTTATTTTTTAAATTAATAAAGTTTTTAATTTTTCACACTCTAAGTTTGAGAATGAATGAATTGTAGGTTCACTATTCCATAAGTCAAACAAACAACAAAGAGGAGTACTTTCAGAGTCCAAAAACATTTGATCCAGATCGCTTCAATGTGCGACACAAGCCATTTTCCTACATCCCTTTTGGACAAGGTAGTCGGATTTGCCCAGGAAATGAGTACTCAAAGATAGAGATGGAACTATTTCTCTATCATTTAGTGCTAAGATATGACTGGGTTCTAGTGGAGGCTGATGAACCCCTCAACATATACTTCAGTCCTCAACCCATACATGGTTTGCCTTTGATGCTTAAACCAATAGCCTAAACAAGTTCATATGTATAACATGACAACAACATGACAACAACATGACCATTAGTATATTGTTTAATTTGCCCTTCGTACCATGATTTACAATGCTTATATTATATTAATATTAGAGTTTTTAGAAAGTACCATGTTGTTCAACTTAGTAGAACTCAATTACCTATTGTAAATTGATACGCTTTGCACAATGCCATCTTTTGGCACATGTTATTATGATTTATCATCTATATTGCAATTTATGTTTTCAAGAAAGTCAAGATAAATTATGGAACATTGTTGTATTGAACTTTCTATTATATATAAAGTAAAGAATTTTTATTTATTTTTCTTTAAACTTTTAATAAGATGTGACAAAAGAAAATAAATATCCTATAATAAGGAAACAAAATTGGGCACATAGTTATTCTAAAACCAAATTTGAGATTTATTAACTTTGCTAGAATTGGTACTAAGTGGGCTATAAGAGAGTTTGAAATGTAGTTGACTTTATCTTTGTGTTATCTTTGTGATACTCATTTCACTCTCTTTAGTATAAATCCTTGTTTGCCTACATCTTAGATTTGTTGTAGTATCCTTTCTATGTATTCAAATTCTATGTTTATGTCTCTATTTTGGTGTTTTCAGTAGGCATTGAACTATCTATTTGATATTAGGTATTCTAGACTAAATCTTGTATTCTTATTTTATGTTAACTTCAATATAACAAAATATTTTCGAACCTATATTTCTGAGCACACCACATCCATGGTGGTCTCATCTATATTTTAATTTACCTTTCCCAAATTTATTTATTATATTCCAAAGTCCCTATAAATAGTTGTATAAAATCTTAATAAGTAAATTAAGGTATTAAAGAGACCAAATATGTTACCGTGGAGCTCCCATAAAATTGAATCTAATATATGCTATGTTAAGGTTTATAAATACGAATGTAGCTTTGATCTAGAAAATCCTAAGCTTGAACTATTGTGTATCTAAAAATGATGGTTCTTAAAAGAATTGTTAGAGCCTACTATAAAGATATGGGATCCATAACTTCTCTTGATGGTAGTTAGGATCTATTAGATTTATTAAATAATGTTTAAAAGAGTTCAAAGACACACCAAGAAAAATGCAAATGCCTATGTATCTATCCTCATGATTGTAGATGTTGGCATAATGCTCACTTTATAATCAAAAGATGTATCAATGTTCAATCTATCCAATGATGCAAAATTACCTAGGGCTTTGTCTTTTAGTACAACACACTTGTATTCAAGTTTGAATGTTTCACACTTGCGTCAATGAGTAATGACTAGTTGAAGTCAAGTCAGCTTGGACCCATGATTAAATATAATTTTTGAAAATGGAGGTCAACTTCATCAATGTAGTCTTGAATGAGGTTTAGTGTCACACCTATATTCTTGACCCTATTGGGACTTGGGTGATATTCACATGTAGAAATTCCTTGTAGGAATAGTTTGTCTACATAATCAGTTGAAGCTACAAATATTATAGTATAGTAGCCATAGTGATTTACATATAATAATGATGTTGCAGGTGTTGGAGTACATAATGTATGTTGGTTTTCATAGGGAGATATTATGCAATGATCTCACAATAGTGTGTCCCACTTATGGAAAATCCTAATTTTTGCCTGAAATCACATATTTTTTTAGAAAAATCAATTATTTAAGCATAGAGGAGTTCCATATAATGGTGTTTGATTGAAGGGGTTAGATCAAACCCCCTTGAATAGAACTCCCCTAGGACTAAATCAATCCCCTAATGAAGTCTCCTCCACACCTATCAAAGTGTTGACAAAAAATAATTTTGCTTCACCTTTCAGGCATCAAATAAAGTCATTTGGAAACATCACTTTGCAAGTATATAGCCCTTATTATTATCATTCTAAAAATTATAATATGTATTATATTTTCTTTTATATTATATTTTTTCAAAATTTTGTAATGAATGTATGTCGATTAGGAAAAAACAATGACCTCTATTCATGATGCTAGGAAAAATAATAAACATTGTTAAAAAATATGAAAAAATGTACTACAATCCACATAGATGTCCTTGTTTCAATTAAAAAGAAAATTTTAATTTTGAAATATATGCTAAGAGAAATTTGTTACAGAATAATATAGGTCTAAAATTTTTGTCAATACTAATTTAAAAATTATTAATAAATAAATTATTTAAAACAAAAAATTACTAAAAGATATCCATGAGCACTAGATAGTGGTGTGAGTGATCTAATTCCAATAAATTATGGAAATATTTTATTTGTAGCAAAATTTATGAATTATGGAATAATGTCATTCAATAAAAGATAATAGAAAAAAATAAAAATTAATTGAAAAATAAAAATAAAAAACAATAGAAAGAATTCTTTAAACTTTCTAAAAAAGTTATAGCTTGAATATCCATAGAAAATACCACAACTCATTAGTTTACATCATCCTTAAATTCTTGACAATTTGTTCTCTATAATTGACACAAATTGAAAAATGTTAATTTTGAGCATCCCACTTAGGCTAAAAAGTGGAACACACTATTGTGGGATCACCACATGGTAGAAACAAAAGGGAATTTGAAGAAGAACTCATAAAAATATATGCATAATTTAATGTTTCAAGAGCCTGAATGGTGATTCCAGAGCTAATATGGTAGCACTGGGATTGATACAACATGATTTGAGGGCCAAATAATGTCCTAGAAGATGGTATTAGCTATTGCAAGTAGTTTAGAACAGTGATATGTTGGTTTGAGCTATCACAAGGAAGGAGATGACAGTGGTAGCTATACTAGAATCATGTATTTATACCAACAATGTTATGGTTGTAACTATTGATTCATAGTGTACAAAAGTGGTAAAGTACGGGCATGTGCACAAAGATGGGGGACCAAAAAGTGGCCAAAATCACTCTTTGGTCCATTGTGCACATAACACAAGCATGCTTGTAGCGTCGTAAATTGAATACCCTTGTAATTTCATGCTATATTTTAGCCTTGCTTTAGTATCCATTCCCTTAGTCTATTTGTAGGATCATTTTAGCCCTTACATTAGCCTTTTTCCCTCCATGGTGTTTAGGCCTTGTTCCCTATGTTTTCTTTCTGTCAAATTTGTTGTCACTTTTGTGTTATCCCTATGATTTTCTAGTGCCTCATTCTTTATAAGCTCAAACAATCTAGACACTAGCACTTCATGCAAATGTCTACGCAACACATTAGCATCCAATGATGGTTTCATGTTTGGTGCATGTTTCTAAGCATTCTGCCACTTGTTTTCTTCCTAGGTTAGTGGTAATGGCCCAAGATGGTTTTAAAAGGCTCATTATCCTCTTCCTCTTCCCTCCTCTCTTTTTTAGTCTATCTTTTTCATTCTTGCATTCTTCTTGGCTCTCTTGGTTCTTGCTTGGCTCTCCCAAGCTCTATAACTTTCTATAGTGTTCCTACAACATCTTCTTTTATCTCTCTTTCTCTATGTGACTTCTTCAAGTGCTTTCAAGGTGATATTATTCTTGTTCTTTATTATTCCAATCATTTATTTTGCTGTGACCTTGAGCACTTTGGGATTCTCACATCCTTTCAATCTTTCATTTTAGTTATTGTTCTAATTTCTAGATGCAATTAGATTAAGAATACACACTTCTTTCCTATATATCTATCTATTAGTTTTTGTGGAGGTCCAAATACCAAAGTAGGGGTTTGACTTGAAGGAAAACCCCCAAACAACCCCAACAATTTTCCTTGTCTTCATATTTAGGTATTTGGGAAGCTTTCAATCGCATAGAGGTTTGTTGGTTTCATCCTTTCTATTGTTATTTCAATATTTCATTTGATTAGCTAGTTTATCTTTAATGTTTCCTTTCTATTGTTATTTGGTATCTTTCTATTGCATTCCCTTGTTTTGGCTTTGTAGATTGGGTGAACTGCTGATTAGAATCTTTCATTTTCTAGAAATTATTTAACTTTCTGGGCCATATGGATGACAACACTTAGTGTGGATGTTCATGCAACATACTGGCATCTTGGATAGTGAGCTTCATCTTTCAATTCTAGGTTCTTTATTTTATGTAATTTACAAATCTAAATTTAGTTTTACAATTCTATACTTCAATTTTTTGTAAATTAGCATTTTCTTTCACTTCTCATATGAATGTAATAAAGAAGTTAGTGGAAGCATAATTTTTATATTATATTTTGGTGAACCTGCCTCTGTAACAAAAGACACCTTCCTTTCCTTCCATTTTCTTCCAAAATCAAAATAAAAACCAGGTGAACCTTTAGTTGGATCTATCAATACCTTTCTTAAAGTTTCTCCTTCTATTCGTCATAATAAGCATGTTCTCTTATTTTCTTACATCAGTTTCTATCTTTTCTCAAAAAGTTGTGATAGTGATGTTTTGATCCATGCATGTGATGGTGGATTAGCTCTTCCTATCTTAATTTATTCTTTTGATCCTTCTCCCAAAATTCCTCATACTTATAAGGATATTTTGGCACAAGAGGATGAAAACATTGATACTTTTATTAACATTATTTTACCTTCTCTTCATTTTGATTATCTCCCTTCTATAGATGAAGCATTAGTAGATGAAGAGTCTCACCTCACATTAGATCCTCCATGGATAGATGTTGAGCATACTTCTTTAGTCTACTCCCCTACATTATGTATCTCTCAAGAAGATAATTTAATTTTAATACAATTATTTTTAATCAAATTATCCCACCTGCTAATGGGATGTTGGATAAGTAAATTAATGTTCAAAATATTCTTTCTATTCCTAAAATAATTATGCACAGGTCACATGATCTGCCCCCACCTTCTCATCTTATGATCACTATTAAGGGTGTTCGACAGAATTGTCGACCTTCGATTACTTTTCTCAAATTACAAAGTCTATAACTCTAAATGTGTCTCAAGCTCCTCACTACCATGCAATAGCCCACTTGTATAATACATGATGAAACAAATAGACTACACCTGTCCCTATTTCCTTTCCTCCACCACACCCTATTCTTCCTACAACTCCCTATCTTCCTCAAAAGACTGTCAAAGAGTATAATCTTGTTGAGCAACTTTGTGCTACTCCTACCAAGATATCTCTTTGGGAGTTTGTTCAAACTTCACCTACATATCATGTGGTATTCTCTAAGAAGCTTTATAGAAGATCTCGGTAGCATCTTTTGCTAGGCCCAAATGATGTAGCTTCCTTGCTTGATTGCATCTATAGGAATTCTCCAAATATTATGTTCCAACAATATGAATTACCTTCCTTACAAGTGCAAAAACAAAATGATCCTCTTCTTGTAATTGTGGGGATTAACTCTTTTGGTATTAAATGTAGCCTTATTGATAATGGTTCACATCTCAATGTTTGTGGTGTAGATCTATTAAACCATATTAATATTGATATGTCTTGTATATCTCCCACTAATCTTTCCATTTGTGGCTTTGATAACATCAATAGAGAAACTTTGGGCACAATCACATTACCGATTGAATTAGGGCCTATTACTTTACCTACTCTTGTTTTCAAATAGGTTGTGAGCCTTGCAAAATAGGCTGTGTGCCTTACAAAACAAGTTGTGGGCCATTCTATGCTCCTCTCTCTCACCCTCTTTCAACCTCCACGAAGGCACAAAACACCCTCAATTGGCCTCCATGAAGGCACAAAATAGGCTCAACAAACACACAGCCCATGAATCAACCTTGTTTGCATAGATCAATCTCTGTAAACTCTTTTAGGAACACACACATACACATGACAACCAAAAAATATGTGACTAGTGTTTCGAGAAATAACTCAACAAATAGTATGAGAACAACAATCAAATTCCATAATAGTTCTGATACCATGTGTGATTTTCTAAGATACGCTAGATTGATTGTCAATATCGATTGGGCAATGAAAGTCTAGCAATCGTACACCGTGCAAGTTATTAAAAAAGATAGAATATGCAAGCAAACAAATTAGCATAGACATGAATCCAACTAAATGATTGCACTAAGATTGGATATGTACATATAGGTGAATGATGGAGAAGATAACTACATGTAACTACCACTAACTAAGAATCAATGCACCATTAATAGAAGATGCCTCTTTCATCGACTGGTGCTGCTAGGGCTTCCTAGTATGCTTCTCAGCAAGCCTTTATAGGCCCAAAGGAGGGGCAGCAATATCATTTTCATGTGTCAGGTACTGCAAATCAAGATCACACATATTTGATGGTGGTTGAAGGCGAGGAAACAATGAACATAGGGTAGTATAATGGGTAGAAACAATTGGCCTCAGGCCCTAACAACTAGCCTTCATCACCACCGGGACATTGGAGACAGGTCAATGACATGACTACATGGCCTCGATCTCCATAATAGAAATGGGGGAGGATCAATGGCATGGGGGGTGTTCAGGAGTGGGGGGTGATCGATCGCGGCTAGTTCTAGATCCCTAGGGCTCTCTCTTGCGCAACCTCATCCTCAATGGTTTCCTTCAATGGGGATATTGCTGATGAAGTAGTTGAAAATGTAACTTATTTTGCAGAGAAGGGGCTAGTTGGTAGATTCTGAGGGTTTTGGCCATGCCTTGCAAAGTTGCATGATTGGATTGTAGAAACATGGAAACCTATTTTGGAGGGGGATGTAGAGATTTACACCAATGCAAGGTTTTTTTTTTTTTTGCGGTGGCATTTGATTTTGTGAAGGATCAAAATATAGTTCTCTGTGACTATCAATGGAGTTGGAAGGCACAAAATTTATTGATGTTGAAACCCTAGCACCCCTCCTTTAACCCTCTTCTAGAATCCTTTGACATGGTTCTAGTCTGGGTAAGGTTGCCGAATCTCCTTCTTTAGTTTTGGTGTGAATCTTGTTTTGAGGCCATTGGTAGTTTGCTAGGGAAGTTTTTGGGAGTGGATGAGGGCTCCCCAAAATTTCTGCATACTACTTGGTGCAGGGGCACCTAACACAAGTCATTTAAGTTCATGTTTTGTTTTATGTTGTAATAAGGTCTATTGACCAATGCATTTTCATTTCAGTTTATGTCTAGGTTCATTTTGTAAGTCCTAAGTGACATCCGACTATTGTAATCGCCTAATGCTAAAAATAGCAATAATGCCAAAAATAGGCAGTAGTGTTTCCCAGCCACTTGGAATGGATTTGGTACTACTCTGGGTGAATCTATAAAAACCCAAAGAAATGAATCGAATGCATATACAGATTAGGGATTGAGATTGTGATCAGTCATATGATATTGTGATTATGTGAATGTAATCAAGTATTGTGAAGGAGAAATCAATCTTTTCTGTGTTGTCAATTTTGTTTTCCATTCTTTGTAAATATGAATTGCATAGTCATAGCTTTCCTTTCCTCTCTGTTTTCCCATTGTTGCAAAAAGTCGATATGATGCATTCCACTGATAAGATTTTTGTCAAAATCAGTGGAATGGCTTCATTGTATATATATTTGTTTTTGTTTCCTATTTGTTTCATTGTTTCGGCGGTGCAGATGTTCTAGTTCACGGGTTGCGCATAGTAGTTCACCTAGAATTTTCATGTGCTAGGGCTCGGTGAAAGCAGATTGTGCAACGGCGTTCGGAGTACCAGCATAAAACCCTAGCATGGATAATAATAGTGATTGTTATGCCGACAGGTGTGGATCGTGGACAAAACCTCGATGCATCGAAGAGAAGTTAAGAGCTTCACCGACAAAGGGGAATCACGTCGACAGTAGAAATCCATCGGCATAAGTTTTGAATGTACATCTCAAAGGCACATAGGAGAATGTATGTTGTGAATGCATATGAGGTATGCATGTTGGGAATGTATCTTTCAGCAGATACAAGCACTGACTGGTCGTAACGATGAATTGAGGTATAGTAGCCGGCTATAACAAGTCATGTTATGCATGTACCATAGTTGGTAGTTTATTGTTAAGTTTTGCCCGCTTCCATTGTGCGCTCTGCATCACTACTTATGCTCACATTTTAGTGGAGATAAACATTACAAAAGAGCTCCTTGCCAATGTCCTGAAAATTACGAATATGGAATGGAGTCAACTACTCGACTATGAAGGTCTTCCTTTTCGATGTCGGTGTTGTTTCAACACTGGTCATATTGCTACACACTGTTCAAAATGGTGGCATGAAAACCATGCTACTTGGTCAAAAGAAGTTGCCCGGGCATCATTACTCGGTGGAAAAAGATGGTCAAGATGGCGAGGAACCAAATGAGCCACCAAATGCTGATAATATTATCACAGGCATGGCTCCACCTAGTGAATTCCAAGTCACTCCAAAGGTGGTGGTTTCATTGTCTGTAGTGGTGAATAGCATTAATGCTAGTGATGCTCCTGAAATTGGTAAAACCCCCACCGTTGCCCCAAAGAAAAGAAACTAGGCCCAGAAAGGAAAACTTGTAGATCCTGAGGCCTTGATAGAGTCCTCTCATGTGGATCATGATAGTGTTAAAAATGTAAATTCAGAATTAATGTCATCAGGGGGAGGTCAAATGAAAAGAGGAGAAGAAGAGGAATTGGGTGGTGGGACGTCAAAGGAAATTTGGATGAAGTTGCAGAGGAAAAAGAAGAATGAGGTGAAATTTAACATGCACCTCCACTCACACTCTAAATGTGGAGAAATGGTGGAAGTTTGTGACTAGTGTTGGGTTGTGTTCATTTTGTTTATGATGCAAAAGTCATAAACAATGTTAGTTTATTTTGATGTTATGTTTCCATAGGGGTTTAGTTTGAAAGGCACCATTTTGAGCCTGGATGCCTAGTAGAATTTTGGTTTGGGCTGAATCTAATCAGGGTGACTTGTTGATGATCCTCTGCTTCAAAATGTAATTGGTGGGTGGGCAAAAATGTAAAAGAGAGGAATCAAATAGTAAATGTTGTAATGGGATGGATCACCATGTTGAACACACATTGTAATCTTTTTGATAATTAGTATAAAGGGTGTTGCCCCTTAGCAGCTATTTATCGATAAAAAAAACTACCACAAACTAAGACTAATGACAAGTTAAATCCCATAAGACTAGAAAGAGGTGGCAAGTTAACTCCACAAAGATAACATGTCAACTCTAAGAGACTGACACACCTAATCACACTTAACACCATGTGTAGGATACGTTCAATTACCACAATAAGTAAATAAACAATAAAGTCCTAGACTAACAAACCTTGATTATATGGCTCTTGTCAAATGAATTTAATATTTTATTTTTTCATCTCTAGAGGATATAATTCTTTTATCTAGGAATTTCTACATATGATAAATATAAATATATGAAAATTATAGGCTTTTGGAGATAACCATGACTCATTTATTTTTGTTAGTATTGTAAGATTGTTGGCTTTTGCAATTGTGAGTCATAATAAGAGAAGTTGCTTGAGTAAGAGAATAGTTCTCCCACCTATAATGTGATTATTAATGAAATAATTCACTAGTCACTAAATTCTCTAAAATATGAATTTTGATTGCTTGATCTTGGCCTAATCAATTAAATCATAACTTGATATTTTAGTTGGATAGCTAGAAAGTAATAGCTAAACCTCATTGATTCTACCTCATGTTGTGATGTAGTCAAAAGTTAGAAATATCTACTTAGCAATATGATAATTCAAGCATGCCCCCCATTACACAATTTATTACAAGTGTCTAAGGTCAAATTCAAAACATTGACACTTGTTGATTGTGGCCATTTGTATAATTCAGCTAGTATTGCAAAAGCTATGAAGCTAAGAATTGTAAAAATTGATAGTGTGAATAAAAAAGTTACCAATAGTTATGATTTATGAATTAATAATTACACATATTGTCACATTAATGCTATAAAGAACTCTTTACTAGAATGAGTTTGATTGTATCTAATTTATTACAAAATGCAATAACTCTCTCAATTGAGGACTTGGAAACATGGCATATTATTGGATAATACTTTGTTGATGTTCCATTACTACCCTTTCGATGTAGCAATGCTTATAACACTATGAAATTAATCAACCCTTGAGATTTTCACTATTGTATAGCCTAGATAAAGAACTTTGTGAACTCTTGACTAAGAAAAATACAAGCCATCATCCATGATCCATCACTTTCATTATAATAGGAAAAATACAAGCCATCATCCATGATTTGTTCTATACCCTAATCATATAATAGGAAAAATGCATCCAACTATTTAGATAGAAATTTTCTAACTAAATAAAATCATGATATCATCATTCATGTTTCTTTAGACCAAATGACACACATTAGATTCAAATTAATAAGTTCCAAATCAATTGTGGGATGACATAATTCAATGTCACAAAGACTACTCAAAGTATGTTAGGAAATTAATACACTAATATATCCATGAAGGTAAGAAACCTACATGCATATTTAGAAGAAAATCAAATTGGCTAAACAAACTCAAACTAAGTGTTGTGGTTATCCAATCTACTACAAGAGTTGGGTTTTGAGAAAAAATTACAATAAGAGGTGTTATTCTTGGATCCAAATATCCAATTGGCTACAGGTATTTACAATTAAAATGTAAGAAGTAATGCTATATATATATATATAATTGTGCCTTATGTATAATACTATACAAAGTAATTAGTATAAAGTCAATAATAGTAAGCTAATTATGGTGTAAAAATTCTCAACAATCAAAATTAAAATAACCCTACAAGAGCCTCTTTAACTATTTAGTATTTTTTGTCAAAGATTTGAATAGTTTTGTGTATCCACAAATAGATAATTTTTCTTTGGCAGAAAACTACATTTATTAAAATTTTAGTTTTAAATTATAACAAATGTAGTCTTGGTTTCATATATACATTTCTCGCCATATGATAGTATTGACTTATGGAGTACTTTTACATGTATAGAATAGTTAGTGAATCTCTCTATTTTGCAAAACTTGGAAACATCATAAGATTTGAGGGAAAACATAGAATTTACTAGGTCAATACTTTTAAAGTTTGGCAAATCTAATCAATTAACACTTGACTAATATTTTTTCAAATTCAACAAATTAGCGAATTTATGTAATTTTTAAAATTGTGTAAATCAACCAAAGAAACTGTAAAAGTGGCTAACTAATGATACACATAATATTGGGAGTTGAGACAAATTTTTGCATTCAAAGGCACCATTTAAAATTGTCACAATTCAAGTTGTTTTATAAAAGTTTAGCATGGATTTTTTTTAGTGGCGAATCTTCACCAATTGGAAAATAGTTGAAATCAGGGCCTCCAAAAATGGCCAATAGTACGAGCTCTAAAGGAGACTAAATCACCTGATTTTTACAAAAAAATAATTTAGTCTTGGTTAATTCACCAGTGCATTATTTTTTTAAACTAATAAATTGAGCTGACTCGCCAAGTAAATGATGCGGCATTGGAGTTGATTCACCAATACTTTATAATATAATTACAAATCTTAATTATATTCACCATTAATATTATATTCCTTCCATTAATTTTGGGGCAATATGTCCATTAATAATGGATTCCCACTTAATTTTAGGGATATTTTTGCTTAGAAAATGGCTTTTATTTGTTACCATCGATTACCTTTTTAATCAGATGATTGCAGTTTAATTCTACAACACTGTATGCATGTGCCTTTGAAAAGGCTTACTTAGGCCCAAAATTTGTTTTGGGCCACACGATTAGATTATGATCGTGTGGCCAAAAATAAATTCTTGGCCTCAACAAGCTTTTTCAAAGGCACATTCATAGAGTGTCACATAATTGAACCATAGCCATTCAATTAAAAAGGTAATCGATGGTAACACATTCACTTTTATTTTAGTCTTTACTTTAAAGTGATATATTTTAAAAATCTTTAATTTGTGTGTGCTCCAATGCCTTTCAGATAGTGGATTTGTTCTTGGTACCGCTACCCCCTCGACCCTTGTAAGGGGGCATTGCCCCCTTGACTCCGATAAGGGGCACTACCCCTTGACCCTGCCAGTGGCTACTGCCCTTGGGCCCCTATTCAACATTACAAAAAATAAAAAAATATATGGGGGGATTGCGCCAACCAACTATGTAAATTTTTAAAGGAAAGATTCATCATTGCAATTAATTTCTTTAGTAATTATTCGCTAGGATTTGCCATTGTAATTATTTTTTTTACCAATTATTCATTAGGATTTGCTAGATAAATTAATATTTTTTTCAAAAAAAGGAAATATTTGCTAGGAAAATTATAGCACTTAGCTAGGATTCACCATGATTTTATAGGTTTTTTTATGGGGGGTTCCTTAAAGTTATCACTGAAGTCTAGTGAATATTATGAATGTATAATCAATTCAATTATATCAGAAATAAGTTATAACTAAACTACATGATTTTGCACACCATAGTGACTGTGTAGCTAGATTGAATCAAAATACCCTACAGCTACCATTGTTCCCTACGGAATAACACTAAACCATGCAACTTGCTTCAAATTTACATCAAAGACCTTTGCACAAAAATGAGTGTGACTTATGATCTCTATGCATGAAATTTGAATATACTTTTGTTTTAATTCACAATAGACTTGTTTTACTAGTTGAGTATTAGTTAGTCTATCCATATTTTTTCTAAATTGAATAGTGTAATTGTGATCTAATGTCTTCTAATTAATTTGTAAAGAAGTGCATGTGCTCCACATCAATTGGCTATGTGTTTGTGGTTATTATATTTAATTTTTCTACATATAAAACCAACATGCGTTCAATTGGGTCATGCACTTAGATTAATTCATTAAATTAATTTTCTATTTCTTTGTTCCAAAACCCATGTCCACCCAATGCTAGGTTGATATAGGTCAAAGTTGGAAATGTTTTAGTGCACTCAGAATGTTCAAGAGAACAATTAGTAGATGCTATGACAAAGGGAGAATAGTTACTATGATCCACTAGTTTTGATGTAATAATTCTTGAAAAAATTGTGTCTATCTCCAGTAGTTTAAAAGGAAGAAAAAGAGAAAGGTGGTCCGTTAGTTTCAATTGCAATCATAGGGGTACTTCAATTTTAAAGGCCAATATTTACCACATACTACTTTCTATTCTTTCAGCACTCTAGTGTCATATACCTAATGGCTCCTTATTACGTCCCATTGCTTCATAAGCTTTATGCAAATATTTATAGGTACCTTGAAATACAAAAGATAAATTTGGGAGAGGTAAATAAAAATATAGATGAGATGACCATGGACGTGATGTACTTTGAAATATAGGTTTCAAAATAAGTTTTTTGGATTGAATTAATCAAGATATAAGAATACAAGATTTGGTTTAAAACAACTAGCATCAATTAGATAGTCCAAAATGCCTACACAAAACACCATAATAGTTATTGAAAAATAGAATTTGAGTATATTATATGGAGGGGATACTACAATAAATCTAAGAAGTAAGTAAGCAAGGATGGATACTAGTGAGAGAAAAATTGTATCCCAAAGGTACCACAAAGACTTGTTCAAGTTAGCTACATTTCAAACTCCTCTATGACAAGCCATGCAATGTCCATTCAAGTATATTTAGCAATGCCCAAAGTTGTTTCATTATTATAGGACATTGATTATCTTTTTTTTTACACCATATTTAAATTTTGGAAAAGCAAAAAATGCTTTATACCATGTAATAGAAAGTTTGATATACCACCATTTCATAATTTGTTTTACACATTGCAAGACTTATTTGAAAATATAAAATGCGATATTAATGATAAAGCTTAATAACATGTGCCAAAACATGGCATTATGCATAGCCTACTAATTTACAATAGGTAATAGAGTTCTGTTATTTTGAACAACAAAATTCCCATCAAAACATTTGATATTAAGATTTTAACATTGTAAATCACATGAAATGGGGAACATAAAACAATATGCTGATGGCCATGTTATTCTCCTACACATACCAACTCGTTCAGGCTACTATTTAAGCATCAAAGGAAAACTATGTATAGGTTGAGAACTGAAGGAGATGTTGATGGTTCATTTGCCTCCACCAAATCCCAATCATATCTCAGCACTAAATGATAAAGAAATACTTCTATTTCTATCATTGTATACTCATTTCTTGGGCACATCTAATTGTCTTGCCCAAAAGGGATGTAGGAAAATAGCTCATGTCGCTCATTGAAGCGATCTGGAACAAACTTCTCTAGACTTTGAAAGTACTCCCTTTTGTTGTTTGTTTGTCTAACAGAGTAATGAACCTACAACTCATCCATTTTCAAATTTAGAATGTGAAGGATTACAACTCCTCCTACTTCTACAAATAAATATAAATACCCACCTTCTATCCGTTTGGAATGGTATAACCACCATATACAATGTCTACTTTTGCTTGCTTAAATCCTTCAATTATAGGGGGCACAATGCACAATCCTTCTGCTATTACGTTTCTCAAGTATTCCACACCTTTAATCTCATTCTAGGTAAGAGACTCTCCTACCTCCTTGCTATCTCTTAGCTTTTCACAATCTAGATTGCCTCGATATAATAATATACATTTAGAAAAAGATAATATTTAATTAAGAGTACAAGAGTTTTCATTAGTAAAATTTAAGATTCAAGTTTTTGAAGAAAAAAATAGTAGATGATTTTAACAGTATTTGTAAGAGGATGATAAAATAAATGCATTTGAATTGTAGATGTTAGTCAATATGTAAGCTTAAAAATTAAACTATAAAATGAAATTTGTATCTCTAACTATTTGTACCTAACAAATTAATTTTATTAATCCTTGTATCACATCATCATCATAAAAAAAAAAAAATGATAAATAATTGTTTAATTTAAGAAATGATCATTGAATTATACACATGTTAAAAGTAGACTTAAAATTTACTAAACAATAAATATTAAATTATTATTTTTAAATATTGATTTAATTTTAAGGTTCAAACTTGTAACCTACTACTTTTAAATAGGGAAGCTTACCATTCTACCAATCACCTCTTCTTAAAAAAAGACAAGGTTCAAACCTATAACCTACTGCTTTTAAAAAATATATATATACAAATTCCATCAATGGCCTCATTTATATAAAAATAAATAAAAAGAATACCTTTTTATAAATTTAAAATAATCACTTAAGACAAACATTTTTAACTATTCTTTTGTATTTTATACAGAATTTTATATCAAGACAGATTATTTTAAAACTAATTAAAATTTAAAACAGACTCTAACGTAATACAAACCCAAGAACTTAAAAACATTTATTAAAACTTTTCATACTGCACTGCCCTTTAAAAAATAATCTACTAAGCCCATTTCATATTTGAAGTCTCAGAATTTATTTAAGCTTAAGCAGTATCGAGTACCTTTGCGAAGGTTTTGTAACACGTGTGGCGAGAGAGAGAGAGAGAGAGAGAGAGAGAGAGAGAGTACGCTTAATAATTGTGGCCAAAGCGGAAGCAGTAGTCTCGTATCCTCGCGTGAAAAGACCCATCAAGTTGTCTGCAATCTCCTCGTCGCCCAAGCAAAAGTCGCTCCCTTCCTTTTGCGCCCTCAATACCATGTCCAAAAAGTTTTCTTCCTCTTCTCCACTTTTGCTCAACGGGGTTTTATGCAGACGGATCTGCGAAGCAATTTGAGCAACAATGGCAGAGCGAGCGCGCTTGGCCTTGCCAAAGGCCGTCCAGGGAAAGTCGAGAGGGTGAGAAAGAAGCCCCGCGTTGAAATCATAAATGTTTGCATCTCTTCCCCAGCCTTTAACATAAATTCTTGAACATAATTGATAACAGTAATCTCTAGTTGGCACATATTGTTGCATATTTTATTTATTATTAGTATAATTTAGACATAATTTTATTCCATAATGCATAACTTTTTCTATATGTATCCATTTTTTTGTTGAAACAAAAATATCAAAACGTAGTGTGCAAATATTTTTTTTTAAAAAAAAATCTATATTTTTTTAGTTTTCCATGTGTTGAACAAAAAACTTATGTTTGGTGAAAAACCTATGTTTATTAGAAAATAGAAAATTAATATAATAATTAAATTAAATAAATTTAAAATTATACTTTTTGGAAATCTTATGTCAAGGGCTACAATTCTGCAAATTATCTTGTCATATTGAATCCATTTGTTGGTCGAACCCAAGGTTTGAAATAGAGAATTTTGAGGAAAATCAAGTGACATAGGGGGTAAACGCAAGAAGATGAGTCCACTTTTAGTGGAAGTTAGGTAGGGCAAAAATATCCTATTCGCAAAAAATGGGTACCCAATTAGGAATGGGCACCAGAGTCTAAACTCGTACCTGTATGGAATAGGTACCCATTATGGTTTGAGATCCCATTCCTAAATGGGTACCCATTAGGAACATGTACCCATTTAAGAATGTGTACGCATTTATAAAATAAATGGGTACTCGTTTGCAAAACATATTACTTTTTTGGGGCCTTCGAATTCATTTTCTCTTGTTCATATGACACGATCGATTCAAAAAAGCTTTACAGAACACCTACCCGCATAAGGCCACCTCACTGGCACCTATTTTTGACCTCTTCCCTCCACTAGAGATGACTTACTGTGTTTTTAGGTAGGTGGCTTTCTAGTTTATGTGTTTTTATGTGTTTTTTACTATTTTTTATTGTTCCTAAAGTTAAATTTAGTTTTGAAACCTAAAACTGTAAAACAAATTATATTCACTAAAAATGAAAAACCTAGGACCTAGTCTAAACCCAAGAACCTATTTTAAACCCTAAGACCTTTAAATTATAATTTGTAAACCTAAAATTTATGGTTTAGGGTTTGTAATATGAAACAAAATGAAATAAACTAAAATAAAAAATAGACAAAACAATTTAAACAAAATAAAAGTAATGCTCACTAGCATTAGGGGAGAGGAGCAAATAGTCATTAGTGCTTATTGGTGTATATTAAGCTTTCTTAGGAGTGCATATTTGGGAGTCTATGTTTAGCCTTGAGCTATACTTGGCATGCCTAGATTAGCTTTATCTAAGTTAAATGGTTACTTTTCTTATTCTTGGAGCACAACTATTCTTAGTGAGCTTTTTCTATTATTGGCTTGACTATTCTTAGTCGATTATGCCCCTTATGTACTACATCTTGGAAGCTAATTCATCATCCCACATTTTGCATTCCAATTGTCCATTGTTTGCAATACTTGTTTTCTTGCAGGTTCAATGTGCTTCTATTTGTCTTGAGTGGCTTGAATCAGTACTTGCATTCACTCAATGTTCCTGGTTTCTACAATGCTAAATTTGCAATCATGTAGCAGTTACATGGAATACTGTAGGTCCTCTATTTTTTTATAAATGTACAACTAAGGTTTGGAGGTGTGACTCATCACACAAATCGCCACACCAACACATCTAGTGAGAAGTGTCCTTAAAATGAATTTTAAAGATTCAACAAAATTTCTATCATGCAATGCCTAGTAGTTGAACAGAAAAATATCATTTGTTTTTAGAACAATTGATCATATTATTATTTAAAATATAACTTATATGCAACCTATTTATGATATCAATACCTTTTGATAACCATGAATCTTGTTATCTCTAACCTTTATATCCAACACAAATGACTCAATAGTTGAACACAAAATGCTATTTATTGTTATAAAAACAATAAATTCTTATTTAAAATATAAATTATATTTAACTTTAAATGATCATACAAATTTTTGACAACCTTTTACATTTTAATTCTTGTTTGTCCACATAACAACAATATAGAACAAGTGTACAATCATTACTATGCTTTTCGATCTAGGTCTAAGAAAAGCTTTCGATCTACTTTCTATGACTTTCTAGGGTTTTTTAGGGTTTCTGCTTACTTTGTCCTTTGTTGATGGAGGTTGCTACCTCAAGCAGTACCTCTGGGACCCAGTCATTGGTGAGTGAGGATTGTTCCAAGGAATGGAAAGGGGTTTTGACAGAAAAGGAGAATCTTTCTCCTAAAGGCACTTCTGGGGTTCCAGTTCAAAGGGAATCAGTGGAAGGTATGGCACTAGACATACTTGATGATCTGGTTGAGGAAATCATGGTAGCCATGGACCTGGCTCTGATTGGTAAGTTTTTTTCTCTTCACCCTAATACTAAAATGGTGCGGAAGTGGGTGTCTAATCGGTGGAAGGTCAAAGGCAGTGTATCTGTCATAACTATGGTGAGAGGAATGTTTCTCTTTAAATTTACTAGTAGAGAGGATATGTTAGCCATTTTGGTGGGAGGGCCATGGCTATATGGCACTCATTCTCTTGCTCTATCTACTTGGAGACCTAGGTTTGATCCTAGTACTAATTTGAACCAGATTGCCCCAGTTAAGGTGAGGCTCCCTAGGTTTCCTCTAGAATATTGGGATGAAAAGATCTTTTTTTCTATTGGTAATACTTTTGGCCAATATGTGACTTTGGATAACACCACTTGGGCTAAATCCCATTGTGTGTATGCTAGATTCTGTGTTGATGTGGAGATTCACAAAACCCTCCCCATGACCATAGAGCTGAATTCTAAATATGGGATCTGGACTCAGCTGATCCTTTATGAACATGCTACTACATTTTGTCAGCTCTGTAAGAAGAAGGGTCATTTAATGACCCATTGTAAGCTTAAGAAAGTGGGGGAAAATGCTGATCTGAATAAAGAGAGAGATGATAATTCATCCAAAGAAGACATCCCTGACAATAAGGGAATGGGGGGTAATGAGGAAAATGATACCTATCTTGCAGGAGAGACTACAGAGAGGAATATGGAGTTGGGTGTTTAGAAGGCTGACCGTGTTGATTGCCAAAACCTTGATGAACAGGATACAAAGAATCCCTCGGTGCTCGAAGATGGTGAGATTCAATCCCAGTCGGTTGAGGCTACTGATGATGGCAAAGGGACCACTTCAACAAATGTGTTGAATGCCCAAATCCTAGAATCTATTTGCAATAATAGTGTTGAGACTGTTCAACCATCTTCCAAGCAGAGGCCTTTTCCTGCCATAGATAGGACCACTATTGGGACCCTCAAGGAGGGGTTTTCTGAGAATTAGTCTGCTATTCCTTCTCTGATCACTGGAATTGGACCTAGTGGTAATTGTAATGACCAAGATGAGTGTATTACCCTTAAGAAAAAGAATTGCAGGACTAAAAAGCATGTTGATGTTGGAACAGATTCTAGGCAAGGAAGACCGACCCTTAGAGAAACAAGGCAACGAGAGATTGCTAGGGAGATTACTAGTGTTAAACAAAAAAAATTGGAGATTCAATCTTAAAAACTTCCCAAATGAGAATTCTTTCTTAGAATATGAGGGGTTTTAATAGCCCGTCCAAATAGTTTGAAGTCAAGAATTGTATTCTAGATCATAAAGTAGATATTCTTTTACTTTAGGAAGTTAAAATGACTGAGGAGAACTTTAAGATGATAGCTAATAGAATCTAGCCCAATGCTGCTTTTTGTATCAGCCCTGCTATGGGTGCTTCTAGAGGGATCGTTACTATGTGGAATAATGCTAAAATTTGTGGTACTCTTATTGTTTCTAGTAAGTATTTTCTTATTGTCAATTTCTCTATGCCTTCTTTTAATTGGTCCCTAAACAATATTTATGCCCCAAACACAAGGGCCCTATGGAAAACTTTGTGGATAGATTTGTCTACTCTCCTTTCTACTTCCCCTCATTCTCTTTGGATGTTGGCTAGAGACTTTAATACTCTTTTACACCCTTCAGAGAAAATTGGGGGTATTCTTGACTATTCTGATAGTATGTTTGATTTTGCTGAGTTTATCAATAGCTTTGGGTTGTTGGATGTGGAGCTTCAGAATCATAATTTTACTTGGTCTAACAGAAGAAGAGGGGATTAAATGATACAAGTTAAATTGGACAGATTCCTTATCTCAAATAACTGGGATAATCACCCTAATCTGAGTTTGGTGTCTCTACCAAGAACTATTTCTGATCATAATCCTATTCCCCTTAATTAGATGGCCCAGCATAAGCTATGCGGATTAAACATAAAGATTTTAGGAGTCTTCTGACTCATTGGTGGAAAATTCTGGTTCAGGGTACTCCTATGTTTAGGCTGGTCAAGAAGCTCCTACATATTAAACAAGAGGTTCATGGCTAGAACAAATATAGTTTTGGTAATGTGTTTGTTCAGAAGAAAACTAAATTAGCTAACCTTCAAAATTTAATGGCTCAAGTAGTTATTACAGAAGACATTGCCCAAGAGGAAAGTAATATGATTTCTGACTAGAAGAACCTTATGAGTAAAGAAGAAATTTTCTAGAAACAGAAGTCTAGAGTTCAGTGGCTCAAAGAAGGGGATCGGAATACTGCTTTTTTCATCTTTCAACTATGAAGCATAGGCAAGATAATTCTATTCCTAAATTATGTTTGGAGGATGGCAAGACTATCACGGAGGACAATGAGATTGGGAATCAAGCCTGCTTTGTTTTTTTAGAATTTGTTGTTGGAACAAGCTGATAATGCTGTCAATGGGTAGATTATGGATCAGTTCCTTGATAAAATCCCCTCGTTGATTACGGAGGAGGACAACATCGAAATGTTGAAACCAATTTTTGAGGAAGAGGTTCATGCTATCTTATTCTCCATGGGTCCTTTCAAAGCCCTAGGCCCCGATGGCTTTCCTCTAATATTTTTCAGGAATATTGGGATATTGTGGGCTTTGATGTAACTGTTGCTATTAGGGATTTCTTCAGAACTAGTAAACTTCTAAAGAAGATCAACAATATTTTTATTGTTCTTGTTCCTAAGAAGCCTAATCCTATGCTGCTTACTGATTTCAGACCTATTAGCTTGTACAATACCATTTATAAGTTGTGTACCAAATTGCTTGTCTTGAGATTCTAACCTTTTCTAGATAAAATTATTTCCCCTTCTCAGAAAGGCTTTGTCCCTAGTTGATATATTTTAGATGCTGTTATATCTACTCATGACACCATTCATTCTATGGAGAAGAGAAGGATCCCTGGTATGGTTCTAAAGCTAGACATCTCTAAGGCATATGATAGAGTTTCATGGAAGTTTATTTTTAAGGTTATCCAAAAATTTGGTTTTAATGATAAACTATCCCTTCTCATTCGGGAAGCTATCTCCACTGCTAAATTCTCAGTCTTGGTTAATGGGGTCCCTAGAACCTTTTTCTCTTCCACGAGGGGGATTAGACAGGGATATCCTCTTTCCCCATATTTGTTTATCATGATGGCTGAGGCCCTTGGGAGATATGTTCACTCTAAGGTTACCTCTAAGGAAATTGTGGGCATTAAACTTGCTTCTTCTATACCTCCTATGTCTATGCAACAGTTTGTGGATGATACCATCCTCTTTGGTATCTCATCGGTGGTTAGAGCTAGAAGTTGGAAGAATATTCTCAATGACTATGCTAAAGCTTCTAGTCAACACATAAATTTTTAGAAAAGCAATGTGTATTTTTTCAACACTCAGGGTGATCTCTGGAGAAAAATTATTAATATAATGGGCTATGCTGAGGCTGATCTTCCTGCTGTCTATCTTGGCCTTCCTCTAACTGTTAAAGCGGTCTCTCTAAGATTTTGGAATGGAATTTTGGAACGAACTCAAAAGAAGCTGATTGGCTGGAAGGGGAAGCTCCTGAGTAGTGCTGGTAAATTACAACTCTTACGAGCTTCTCTTCAAGGTATTCCTACTTATTTTCTTTCTCTTTTTAAAATTCCTAGGTTTATTGCTAACAAATTGGAGTAGATCTAAAGAAATTTTCTATGGACAGGTGTGGAAGATAAAAAGAGAATGTCTCTAGTTAGTTGGGAGAAAGTCTACCTTCCCAAATCCCATGGGGGTCTTAATATTAGATCTATAAGAAATATGAATAAAGCCCTCCTTACCAAAATTAACTGGAATCTAGTCTATAGCCATAAAGAATGGGTGGCCATTATGTAAGCTAAGTATTTATATGGGACTGACAATCTTAGTTTCCTTTATCAGGAGGGGCTTCCTCAAGGCTCTGTTATTTGGAACAAAATGCTGAAGTCTAGAAGCTTACTCAAACAAGGGTTTAGGTGGAAATTGGGGAATGGTAATTCTATAAATTTCTGGGAGGACACTTGGGTTGTTGACAAGGCCCTTGCTGCTTAGGGGGATTATGGGATTGTTACTAGTATTGCCAAATAGTTTTTTGAGTCAAAAGTTTGCCATTATATTCATAGTGAGAATGGTATCAAACTCTAGAAAAATCTTCTTGATTGTTGTGCTCATCACCCTGAGTTTATTCCTAGGATGAGTTCTATTCAACAAATGCTGCTAGGTGTCAGAATCCCTCTCTTTCCTAGGGAAGATGAGTTGTATTGGTGGCTTGATAAGAGAGGTCGTTTCTCAGTTAACTCTGTTTACCATCTATTGATCCCTAATGTTCATAAAAATGAGCTTTGGAGGAAAGTTTGGAATCATAAGCTTATTCCTAAAGTTAATATGTTTTGGTGGGTTACTGTTCATAATAAAATTTTAACCCAAGATAATTTGTAGAGGAGGGGATTCACTCTGGTGAATAGGTGTTTCCTATGCCTTGAGAAGGAGGAAACTGTTTCTCATTTAATTCTTCACTATGATTTTGCCATGAAAATTTGGAGTAGAATTTTATAGAACTTTGGCATTCAATGGGATTGTAATCTAGATATTAGGGAAGTCATTGCTAATTGGTGTCCTACTTTCTCACATCCTTGGCTTGTGGAGCTTTGGAACCAAACTCATCCCTTCCTTGGTTAGACTTTATGGAAGGAACAGAATAACAGAATATTAGGGAAGCTATTAGGGACTCCTCTCAAGTCTTTCAATCTTTTTCTAAGATCCTCATTGAAAGTGTTGTTAGTTCCCACATCAAAACATTGACAAACCACTTACTCAAGCGGAAGAACAAATTGCAGTCAATTGGAGAATTTTAAACCAAATTCTGGCATATAATAACACTAAACAAATTCAGAGATTAAATACTAAATGGATCCCTCCGAGGTCCCATTGGTTCAAACTTAACTTTGATGGAGCTTCTAAGTCTAATGGTAAGGCTAGTGGTGGTGGGATTATCAGGGATGACAAAGGGAGGCTGGTTGCTGCCTATGCTGGTGGGATAGGTATTCAAAGTAATAATTATGTTGAAGCCTCTACTCTCTTATGGGGGGTGAAATTGGCTATTTCTCTTGACATTCCGCATTTGAATATCTAGGGGGATTCAAAACTGATCATTGATGTAGTTACTAATGTGTCGACATGTGGGTGGAGACTCAAGGACATTATTGTGGATATCCAAATCCTAGTCTAGAGGATCTCTAGAGTGGAACTCTCTCATATTTATAGAGAGGGGAATGGGGTTGCTGATTATGGTCAACAATTTATGAATTGGCGATGTTGGCGCCAATTTAAAAATATTCCTATAGATATAAGGGAATTGATTCAAAAAGAGATGACTTGTCAAGGATGACTCATCATAGAAAGGGTGCTAGCCTATTTAGTCAGCTTTTTTGGGCATTGCTGATGTGTATTTTGAAGTATGGGTTCTATTGTACTTCTTTGTATAATGTCATTTCAGCATTATTTATCACTCACGCTAAGGTGAGTTGGTTATATGGTAATCACAGGAAATTTATGATTATCATTTTCGAGCATGGGAAGGGCTGGCATCATTTGGTGTTTGGGAAGGCACTTTTGAATAATGATGACTCATGCAGCCTCATTTTCATTATCCTTCCCAAGCTGTTAGAATTACCTTCCGAAAACACTCTGTGAATTCTTAGCTTTGTGTTTTCTATGTCTTTGAGAGAAAGGAGAGAATGGGGGGAGACATGATTCACACGGAGCTAATTTTCTACTATGAATTCAAGGATAACATTGTGGTTTGCCATTATTGCAAGGAAGGTGGAATCAACCCTTTTCTGGAACGCATTAATGAGTTTGATGAAATTTTTTTGTGCAATTTGCCCGGTCCTGGCAAAATCACAGAGTTACTGTAGGAAGAATTGTTTGGAGATCTTTGAGCAAGTCATTGCCATGGTGACTGGTTTGTCTACTAAGGGGACTAAGTTGCAAAGGAAGGTGAAGGTGGTTGATCATTTGAACCACAAGTTGTTTCTGGGGGAAGGAGAGGAATTAGTTCCCTACCAGGGAGGGTTTGAATGGGCCAAGCTGCCAGAGCCGTGGGATGAGATGTACTTTCTTCTCATGAAATAATTCACATTAGAGAGTCAATTTACCAGGTTTTATAATTATCACCTCCCTTTGCTTAATCATTTCAGCTGTAATGCTCTTATTAGTTTTCCTTTCTACTTAATTTCATCCCATGAACACTCTATTTTTAGGGCTAAAGGTATGATGGATAAGAAGCCCTCTAAAAAGGCTATCCATTTGCACCAATGTCTTATCCTTTGTTTATATAATTTTCATCTTGCTTTGGAGCCATCTAAGCCAATTCAGACTCCTAGTTGTGAGGTTTCTGCCAACCTCGACCCCGTTGATCTTGCCGTTTCTGAGGAACCTTGCCCTACCCCTATTTCACACAAAATGAAAGGGGTTTCTTTCTCTATGACCACCGAGGAGACCACCATGGTGAAGGTTACTCATACTTTGGCTTCTAAAGGGAGTGTGAAAAGCAAGAAGAGAAAAATCAAGGAGTTGGATGAGGATATTATGGGGGACTCTATGGGGATCCATAAGAATCTGAGCAGTGACCCTATGGGACCTGGCAATAAACATAAAGCTAATTTGTCTGCTAAAGATAAGGAGGGCTTCTCTTCTGGGGTAAGGAGGTCAGGTAGGATTGCTAGTAAGCCTGCCTTGAAAGATAAACTGATTGACTACTCTGAAAGTGCTTCTAATGCCTCCACGTAGGGGGATGATCAACTGAATTCCAAAGACTTTGATGTTCAAGAGATCTCTAAAGATGATGTGGGTAAGAATGCAAGGAAATAGGTTGATGATTCGGGAGGTGCTGACAGTGATCATGTGGACAATGCTGGTGAAGGGGAGAGGATGATGGTGGAGGAGGGTGGTGACGAGACTGAGGAAGGGGATGACCACAAGCAGGATCTTGCTGTCTTGAGGGGTTGTGTTGAGGATCTGGAGTAGAAGGTTTCTTCTATGGGAGAGCTCATAAGCAGTGTGCCCAGTTGTACGATGATGCTTAACCTCTCTCTATTATAGGAACTTGGGACTCATGCTAATGAAGAGGAGGAGAAATTCAAAAAACTTGATGAATTTGTTGAATTTCTGGCTAAAGGTTGGGAGAATGTATCTCCTTATTTCTATTTCTTTTTATGTTGTCTATATACTGCTACTTACTATCTACTGTCTATAGGTTGTATATGTTGTTTATGTTGTTTATGATGTAGTGGTCTGGTGGCTCTTTTTGTGCTTGAGCCTCTGCGATTTCTTTTTGTCTTAATGTAAGGGTTTGGCCCCTAGTTTTTTCTGACTTCTATAATAAAAAAAATACTTGTTTAGATGAACAACTTATTTTATAAATGATACATTTATAGTGGATATATTTTATACTTTATATTAAACAAAGAAGTATTTATTATGCTTGTTAATGAATGTATTTATGATTTTTTAAGACATTCATAAGTTCTCATGTGATCATGTAAGGGTCATGTTGGTGTATATATATGCATACACTTAGGTTTATTAAGCCTACTTAGTTTTTCATTTACAACTTGACATTTGTTCGTATGACTTTGTCAAGTTAGTTAGGAGTCTCATAGAGGTGTCATCTTTCATTTGACACCTCTCTCTATTTTAGTGGGAGGCATCTTACCACCAATCTACTTGTGAGGAGTCATATCCTCATTATGTGGGTGAGTGGTTGCCTATCCTCACCTATATGTACTCCTTTTTGAGCCTAAACAATATGCTCCAATTCAGTAATTAACATTGGTTTATGAATTTCTGGGTTCTCACATGGTATAAGAGCTTGTTTAAGCTCGTTGCTAGTTCTTTTTGGAGTCAAAGTTACTAGTTTTTTGGTTTGGTCACTATCTGCATGTTCATTCATTCTTTGGATGCTTACTTCTTGTTCCTCTGTGGTGTGTAAGTGATCTAGTTGTTATCTGGTTGTTCTCTATTTGCAAGCTTACAGATTGTCTTCACCATTCTACCTTTTTCCAATCCATGGCCTGGCAAGAAGGCCCATGAAGGCTGACCTTTCTCCCATCAAAGGCATACGGAGGCATGTTCTTGAAACCCCCATTTGTTGGGTATTTTGTAGTCAAGAATATTATTGGTCTGTGATCTCCATTGAGGGTTTGGGAAGATTGAAATAGAGATTCATTTCTTCACCTCACCATCAGTCTATCTAGCCGTAGAGGGTGTTAGGCTTGGAAAGTAGAGACAGTGTCCCTGTATGCAGTAGTGGTAGGCTCAGCACCTAAGAAAAGGCTTGAAGATCAGTAGGAAGGCGTTCCTTGTTGGTCTCTTTATACTTGTTCAATTTTTTCATCACCTAGTCCATTGCCATTTTTTTGGCTTCAAAATCTTATGCTCAACATTTGATCTGAGTTGATGCTTTTGGTCTACACAATCCACATTGTAGGGGATGAACAAGGTCATCAACCACAAAGAACCAGAGGCTGCCATTTTCTTATGCAGGTGTCATGGCTAAGGGCGCTTGATTTGGGAAAGGGCATTTGATTTGGAATCCATTTTTTCTTTGATTGAAGAGCAATTGGAGATTGATCAAGGCTGCCCCATCGAAGCCCACCATGCCCATGAGGAATGCTAGTGGCTTGAATAGAGTTTGTACCATCATGCGTCCTGCTTGGGAAGGCAAATGCCATTTTTAATGTTGTTTCAAAACCCCTATTTTGAATGTTGTTGACACCATTTTTCTAAGATGATAATGTCTTGCCTAAGTTCAGGTCACAAACTGCACACGCAACCCATAGACCCTCACAAAGGGATATGCCACTGCATAATCCTTCAGAGCGCCGCCATGATGTTTTATCCCTTACAATCTTCCCCTATTTTTATCTCTATTTTTGCATGATTGTTGCCCTAATTTAACCCTTTGCATGACATGTGCCCTAATTTTGAGCTTTGTAATGGGTAGGCTTTTAATAATTTCTTTTTAATAGGCATTTAAAATTATGTTTATTAAACTACATTAGAAATTATAAATGCAAAATTTGGGAGAGGTATTTTTAAATTTGGGAGGTTATTTACGTAGTCAACTTATAAAGTGCCACAAAGTAGGGGGGACACAAATAAGGGGGTGTCATCGAGTTAGTTTCTCTATTTTCTCTTTCTGTAATTCTAAGTTTGCAATTACATCTCATCTACATAGTTTTATATGTGTGATTGACTTCAACAAGAATATTTGTTCACATTGTGACCTTGTAAACACCTAAGGGAAGGTCATCGAACAAAATAAGTCACCTCATAAGTATAACTCTAAATACTATAGAGGATTATGTCACCTAAATTAACTTAATAAGGTTGCAACTAAAAGAAGGTGGATCAAATGATCCTTGCTTGAGAAATAAGTGGATCGAATGATCCTTCATTGAGAAACAGGTGGATCGAATGATCCTTCAAACATTTTTTGAGAGCCTATGGTAGATGATCCATAATGTTGCAATAGATTCTCATCAGTTCATATCTCATATCGAGAGCCTATGGTTAATGAACCTGAATCTTGCATCGGATCACATCTCAAATTTGGTTAATATTCCTAAATACTCATGATACTAGCATCTATGGAGTCATTAGTTGCAGTTCAACATCGACATCGGTACACAAGCAACTTCCAAATTCATGCATCTTTTTTTGAGCTTAATAGAAAATAAAGTTTGTAAATACATTCACATAAAGTGCCACAAAACTAAAATTTGTGTTTCACATGGAGGGAATTTGAGAACTTATTGCACATACACTAAATTATAAAGTGTAATGGGGGGCTATACCATCACAACATAGATTTTTGATTCTCACCTAATGTGAGTGTGTCTTGGAGCATACCTTGTACATCTCTACATTCTTTGCACACTCTCAATCAGAGTTTGTTTGCTCATATTCTCTTACCATTAAGGGGGGACTATGATGTTATGCTAATGCTTCTTTCAATGAAGCAAAATCTTCTTTTTGGAAGGCCTCATAAACCTTCCTTCTAATCTTGATCTCTCGTATGGGGGATTAATTTAGTGGATCATAGTTTGAGGTTCTAGTACTCCTAATCACAGTACTATCTGTATTATCGACTTCATAGCATTTGGTTGACTTTGTGTACACTAGTTGAGTAGTGTTCATATGTTCACTCATGTAGTATTTTGTATAACAAATCTTGATCTACATCACATGGAGATTCATTAATTATAGCAAACACTAGTCCATCATCGGCAAAGTTTACATCTTCTACATGCTTTTGGAGTTCTTCATCATGATGTTCCAATCATCAAGGGACATCTTTTCAGAAGGTCTTAAATCCTTCTCTTTTCTCTCTTTTTGGAGGGTAGTTTTTTCCCACTGGGTTTTCTCCCTTTTCCATTTTTGAGAGATTGCATTGTACATGGGCACCTCACCAGGCTTTGTCATCAGGACCCATTTCATCCATGTCCACCTAAGCTATGCTTAAGGGAGGGTGTTGGTGTATATCTATGCATACACTTAGGTTTATTAATCCTACTTAGTTGTTCATTTACAACTTGACACTTGTTCGTATGACTTTGTCAAGTTGTTTAGGAATCTCATAGAGGTTTCATCTTTCATTTGACACCTCTCTCTATTTTAGTGGGAGGAATCTTTCCACCACTCTACTTGTGAGGAGTCCTATCCTCATTATGTGGGTGAGTGGTTTCCTATCCTCACCTATATGTACTCCTTTATGAACCTAAACAATCTGCTCCAATTTAGTAATTAGCATTGGCTTATGAATTTCTGGGTTCTCACAGGTCAACTATTGAAAAACATTTGGTATTTTTTTGATTTACACATGTAATAATTATTGACAATATACAGTATAACTATGTTGCAAGACTAAATCCTATACCCATGCTCATACTATATCAATAATTCAATCCCACTCCACTATTGGATCCTCTCCAATAGAGAGTTTCTCTACACTAGACAAGAGCTTGATGAATCAATTACAAATAAGAGTTTCTCTACGCAAATGACAAGATAACCTTGTGAATTATTCCTTCATTGTGAAGGGGTTCAAAAAATTCCTTTCCCAACTTATCATGAGGCTATACAGAGCACTTTATGCATTGACTAGGTAGCTATTAAAAGTGGTAGGCAAGGATATGGTTTAATTTTATATTAGTATGGAGAGAAACTTGAAATATCATCCCACAAAACAAGCATAATGTGTTCAAAATGCAAAATTCATGTAACCAAAACTTCAAAGTGAATTTAGGCTTTCCTACTAGTAGTGAAGGTAATATAGAAACAAGAACAACATCCTACCTCTACAACACAATCCTCACTTATATTGTAAATTTTATAAGCTTAGGGAGAATGGCACATCCACCTATAGAGATTATATAATAGGTCCATTCAATGTATTCTTGAAAGTGAATGACAATAATCTATTAAGTTATTCTCTTACTCACAATATGAAGAACCTAGGCCTTAAGCTCGATCATGTGCACATTCCCTCAAACAAGATATATGTCAGAGCTTGTAGAAATTGACATAGATATGGAAATCTATGCCAGTTGTGGATCTAGATAAACCAACCTTAGTCATAGTGACCCTAATGGTTTAACTTTTCTTCAAATGTTGGACCTTATTAAGAACTTTTCTATCATAGGAGGTCCTTTCTTGAGCCCATGATTCTAGACCACTTAGCACAATTGATTCCAACCCCTCATGTTAGTAATGTTAGCCATGACCTTCACCCATTGAATTTTCCTTCTAAGGATATATAGTTTTCACATTCACTGTTAAACAAATAACTTCATATAATGAGATGATTAGATGGAGCAATCCCTCCCTCTACAAAGTTTAGGTTCATGACAACTATATATTAAATAGGTCTTTTAATCAATTATGAGGCTACAATCAATATAGTTACTCTAACCCTTATGTTGATACAAGTTAGTTATTATATAAGCACATACGTTAGTGTTTTAAATGTGTTGAATAACCATGCTATGGGGAGAGATTAGAAAAGGGAAGTCCTACAAGTAGGAAACTTAAAAAACAAGATGACAAACATTCTTTTTGCACTAGGTAAAAAATTATATCCAAGCATGTTACATTCTTCCACAAAGCACTTTGTAGCTTATATGGATAAGTTGGTTGCTTCTCCAATATTGTAGATTATCATGCCTTTAGGTTATTATAACTTTGAACCTCTCAAAACTTATTTTCCTTGATTACATGTTTTCCAAATTTAAATTTTATTAGTTTTATCATTTGTGACAAAAAAATAACTTTTATTAGGTAGTTATTGTAATATCACTACAACAATTTTGTGACTATCCTAATAGTTTTGCTTTTGATATGATAATATTATGATCACCATAAACATTTTAAAAACACTTGTCTACTAAACATAATGTTCAATTTTGACAAAATAAAAATTACATCCTTTTAAATCTTCCCCATTTGATTCATAACATGTTGCATGCCTAAATTTGTCTTGTAATACCTCTATGTCAATGCCCACACCTTTTTAAACTCAATTTTTCATTCTCATTTTAATCTTTAAGTCCTTGCATTGAAAAAATCAATTACATACACAAGAGATAACTTTGCAACCTATTATGCTATTGAATCATTACCAAGATGCCCCTTCCCTTTATTCTATGTTTAAGTTTTTGTTCACTGTAATTTTTTATCTTTATAGGTGTTAAACATATGGTTCCTAGGGTTGTCATTGATGTCAACACTATCACTAGTTGCCATTGATGTCAACACTATCATGGCCAGTGTGATTGTGTTCATGCTTGGATGTCATCCAACAAGAGAGGAATATATAGTTCATGGTTGGATGTCATGTCCCATCCAACAATAGAAGGGAGAAGATATAGTTCATATTAATATGGGAATTAGAAGCGCAAAGATGATTAGATGTATTGTTGATGCTACTGATGGCCTAAAGTATTTATGATCCAAGTTCCATGATGGTTGTATTACTAGAAGATTTTTTTGTTGTTGACTTCTTGAAGACAGTGTTGTCCCTATGAAGATGTTCTATGTAGGAAAATGGAATTCTTTGCATTCCTCCACTTTTGTAGATATGGCCATGCAGTTCTGAAATTATGTTTAGGATGCAATGAAGGTGATAATTCCATGTTTTTAGATCACTTATCCTTCCGCAATGAAAGTTATGCATGATAGAGTACTGACATGTTCTTTGGTAGAGTATGCCAGTGTTGAAGACCTATTGGAATGCTCCATATTCCTTCGAAAATGAATGATCTCCCTTGCATTTTTGAGAACATGTTTATGGATGTGTATTACATGCTTCCTTGTAGTTTCAAGGCTCTTGGTGGTTTGCAACTTAGTTTTTCAAATGGCAGCATGTTGCAGTGTGTTCCGGATGATAGATTGTTCTTAGAGTTAATGATTAAAGTTGTGTGGCACAATTCTTTGTTGTGTGGTGGAGAATAAGTGCTTGGGGATGTTGTATGAGTCATGTGGACTCATCTGGAAAAGTTTCACAAAGATCTTTCTTGTTTCTAGTATCGCACAAGGTTTTCAAGTTGATATGGTCATTATACTTCAAGTCTTCATGTGTTTTGCTTAAAGATGTCCTAGTTCTGAATTAGTGGAGTTTGTGGATGTAATTCATTGGTGTTTGAAGCTATGAAGGATGTTTTGGACCTTGTTAAGAAAGTGTTGGGGTCTACAAGGCATGGATCTTCTGCTGGTGTAACATGTGGTTTCACTTAGAACCTATCTTCTACATGTTTCATATTGTGTGTTGTTTAGCCAACTTGTAAATGTATTTTTCATGTTCTATCTAGCCAACAAGCAATGAAACAAATGTAATATCATGTATAAATAGTGAATCAAATTGAGTGAGGATAGGTGTGATTGCAAGCTGATTGAAAAGCTTGCAAGTAGATAAAAAATAGAATGAATGCATTATTGATGTGCGACTAAAGGAGAAATAGCAGAAGTTGTTGATGCTATCTTGATTCATCTTTAAGACTTATATGTGATAGTGATCAAGTGTAGAGGGTTCCTAATTGATCATATCATGAGAAGAAAGTGTGAAGAGATAGAAATACAATCATCAGAAGTGCAAGTTTCAATGTCAGTTTTCAGATAGTAGAAAGACTATACTGCAATATTTTGTAAGTGTGTTCTCAATTCAAGGAGTAGTAGCTTCCTTGGGAGTGACCCTAAAACAAAGTCTTCAAGGAGTAGTATCTTCCTTGGGAGTGACCCTAAATCAAAGTTCCTCAGGGAATAGAAGCTTACTTGGGGTGTAGCCCTAAAACAAAGTTGTTGTTTGAGCTTCACATATTGTGAGTTAATCCTCACCATGGTTTTTCCTTTCTAGGGTTTTCCACATATATCTGGTGTCATGTGTTTATGAGCATTGTGTTAATATTTCTTGTTCATCCTATGATGATTAAGTTTAATCTACTCCGAATAAGTTGAAGTTGTTAAAATTTAAATTAATTAAGATACTAATTCACCCCCTCTCATTATCTTAGTGTGTTCAACAATTGGTATCATAGCCAATTTCCTTTGAGGGAAGCTTAACTACTTGAGGAAGTTTTGGCATGCACAAAATGGATCTAACAAGATACCTAGGTTTGATTTGACAAATTATGCTTTTTGGAAGCTAAGGATTGAAGCTTATATCAATTCTCTAGGGTGCGGTGTGTGGGACTCTATCAAGATTGGTTACATAGTTCTTGCTACTATTCCTATAGATGCAGATGAAGTTAAGAAGTATGATAACAATGCCAAGGTAAAGTTTGCTATCATGAGTTAGTTATCTGATTCAAAGATTTCAAAGGAAATGAGTTGTAGTTCTACTCAAGAAGTTTGGGATAAACTTAAAACCATTTATGAAGGACATAAGAAAGTAAATCAAGCCAAGATGTAGATCTTCAAGAGAAAATTTGAGAACCTAAAAAAGTCAGAGGATGAAGACATTGCTGGGTATATGCTCCAGGTGAATGAAGTGGTCAATGGCATTAAAGGTCTTGGTGGAGAAGTGAAAGAAGATGAGGTTGTGAAAAAGGTTTTGAGATCTCTTCCCAAATCTTATAGTCATAAGGTATCTGCCATTGAGGAGAATCCAGCCTTGGATACATATACTATAGACAAATTATTTGGTCCCCTTACTACCTTTGAAATGAGAGAGTTTGGTAGTGATGATCCAAAGAAAGAAGCTACTTTCAAAGCCAATGTGAAGACAAAGGAAGAATTTGTTGTTGAAGATGAAATCTTTGATGAAGATGAAGCAAATTTTGTGAGAAGATTGAAGAAAGGCACCGGTAAATACAAAGGTAAGTTACCCTTCAAATGTTTCAATTGTGGAAAGGTTGGTAATTTTGCTTCTAAATGTCCCTTCAATGAATCAAGGGGTAGTAACAAAAGACATAAGTTCAAGAGAAGTATTTATTCCATAGAAAGTGATTATTCTTCAAAAGATGAGGATTATGATGATTCAAATGATGAAACACTTTTCATGGCCTTGAGTATTGCTGACAAAAAGGATGATGTTGGAAAATGTGAAAAGACTGATGCCTTGCAAGCAAAATAGAACAATGAAAGATCAATGGTTGTATGGACTTCCTTTCATGCAAGAGAAGAAGCTAGGGCTTGGGTAATTGACACTAGATGTTCAAATCATATGACTAGTGACAAGGATAATTTTATCAGCCTTGAAAAGTATAATGGTGGTGACGAGTTAGCACAGATATATGAAAAAGGTGCTATAACTATTGATGGGAAGAATAGGACTGAGGATGTCCTCTATGTCAAAGGGCTAAAACACAATCTTCTTAGTGTCAGTCAAATGTGTAGCAAGGGGTATAATCTCACCTTTCATGCCAATGGCTATGAAATCAGGAAGGCAGGGTTAAGGAAACTAGTTACAGAAGGGATCAAGACATATGTTCCATCTATCATCTGAAGGAGGTAAATAGAAGAACATGTTTGTTGGCTCAATCTAGCGAGTGTTGGCTATGGTACAAGAGAATGGTACACAACAATTTTGATAATATGGTAAAGATCAGTTCCACTCATGTAGTGAGAGATATGTCTAAGATAATCAAGCCTACAAATGCAGTATGCAGGGAATGTCAAATGGGAAAGAAAACAAAGACAAACTTCAAAAGCAAGGAGTATTCTTCTTCAAATCCATTAGAGCTAATTCACACTGATCTATGCATGGCCATACCTGAGTAAAGAGTCAACAAGGTGAGAGGTATTTCATGTTTCTTATCGATGATTATTCTAGAATGACTTGGGTTAAGAGAAAAATTAGATGCCGTTGATAAATTTAAAGTGCTCAAATGTTTGAGGTATAATAATGGAGGTGAGTTTACTTTAAATGAATTTGAAAATTTTTGTGAAGATAATGGTATTAGGAGACATTTGTCAGCTCCTAGGACCCCTTAGCAAAATGGGGTAGTGGAAAGAAAGAATAGGACTATGCAAGAGATGTCTAGGGCAATGTTGAAACATGCAGCTCTGCCTGCTAAGGATGTAGTTCATACTATTGTCTATCTAATTAACAAAGTGTAACTGAGGGTCAATAGCATTAAGACCCCTTATGAGCTATGGTATGGAAGACCTCCCACAGTTAGATACTTCAAGATCTTTGGTAGCAAATGCTATATCGAAAGAGATGAAGAAGATCTAGGAAAGTTTGATTCAAGAAGTGATGAAGGAATCTTTCTTGGCTACTCAATGAGAAGAAAGGCTTATAGATGCTACAACAAAAGGTTAGGAAAGATGATTGAAAGCACAAATGTCAAGGTGGATGAAGACCTGTATCAGATCTCACATGAATTAGAGGACTCTAAATCTGATATCTTTCCATGCATTGTAGATGAAGAAGAAGAAGTGAGAAGAAAAGGAACAAGAACCAAAGCAAATGTGTAAAACTCTAGAAAAGTATGTTTAGAAGAACCACTTAGTAGATCAGATCATTGGAGATAAGGATGAAGGTGTGCAGACAAGAAGAAGCCTTGCCAAGACACATGAGCAAGTAAACTTGTGTTTGTTATCAAAGGTGGAATCCAAAAACTTTGCTGATGCTAGCAAAGATGATGGATGGATAAAAGCCATGGAAGAAGAAATGGATCAGATTGAGAAGAATCAGACATGGGAATTGGTTCCCAAACCAGCAAATAAGAATGTTATTGGAACAAAATGGGTGTTCTGGAACAAACTGAATGAAGAAGATGAAGTTGTAAGAAAAAAGGCAAGACTGGTATGCAAAGGATACACACAAGTTGAAGGTATTGGTTTTGAGGAGACTTTTTCTCTAGTAGAAAAGATGGAGGCAACTAGGATGTTCCTTGCTCTTGCTACACATAAGAACTTCAAGGTATATCAGATGGATGTTAAGTCAGCCTTTCTGAATGGAGATCTAGAGGAAGAGGTTTATATTGAACAACCAGATGGTTTTCAGATATTAAAAGATCTGAACATAGTGTGCAGACTCAAGAAGGCTCTGTATGGTCTTAAGCAACCACCTAGATCTTGGTATGCTATGTTGGAGAAGTACTTACTTCAGCAGGGCTTCAAGAAAGGTACTATAGATAGAAATATTTACATCAAGGAAGAAGGAGACATGATATTGATAGTTGTAGTATATGTTGATAATATCATCTTTGGTGGAGATGATGATATGTGTAAGAGGTTTGTAGAGGAGATGCAAAAAGAGTTTGAGATGTCTATGATTGGTGAAATGTCTTTCTTCCTTGGACTTCAAATTTCTTAGCTAGATGGTGGTATCTTTATTTCTCGAGCGAAGTATATCAAAGGGTTGTTGAAGAAGTTTGGTATGGAGGATTCAAAACTAGTCAGTACTCCCATGGTCACTGGATGTCACTTGAGCAAAAATGATGAGTCTTTGTAGGTGGATCAGACTGTCTATAGATCTATGATTGGTAAATTGTTGTACTTGACTACTTCTAGACCTCATATTATGCATGTAGTATGTGTGGTTGCCAGATATCAAGCCAATCCAAAGAAAACACATGAGAAGGTAGTGAAAAGGATATTTAGATACTTGAAAGGAACTTTAGACTATGGCCTATGGTATCTAAGAGGTGATGAATTTGATTTAAGTACTTACACTGATGCTGACTGGGCTATTTGTGTTGATGATAGAAGTACAAGTAGTGGTGCTTTATTTTTAGGAAGCAGTTTGGTTTCATGGCAGAGCAAGAAGCAAGATTCAATGTTCTTATATACTATAAAGGTAGAGTACATTGTAGTAGAATCCTATTGTACACAAGTGTTGTGGATGAAGCAAATCCTAAGGATATCAAGGTATTGTATGATGAGCCTATTCCTATCTTGTGAGACAATACAAGTGCTATCAATATTTCCAAGAATCTAGTGATGCATTCTAGAACCAAGCATATAGCAATCAAATGTCACTTTTTGAGAGAGAAGGTTGCAGATAAGGAAGTGAAGTTGGAATATTTTCCATCAAAGAATCAAATAGTAAATATTTTCACAAAGGCTTTAGAAAATAATACTTTTGAGGATCTCCAACAGAGGTTAGGGGTAATTGCCCCTCCTTTTTGCTAGATGCATAATGGTGTATCTATCTAGGGGGAGTTCATGCTATATATTGTTCCTCGACTGATGGTGGCTACCTCTCAGGGGGAGCAGGTAGTGGTTATTGATGTTAGGAGGAGTTTGTTTTTTGCAAGAAGAATTCATGTGGTCTCTAATTGAGGTAGTGGTTGCCCTTTGTCCTTGATGTCAAAGGGGGAGAGAAGCAGAGATGTGTTGCCATCAATTCCAAAAGGGGAGATTGTTACACATATGGTTCCTAGGGTTATCATGGATGTCAACACTGTCACTAGGTTGTCATTGATGTCAACACTACCATGGTGGTGTGATGGTGTTCATGGTTGGATGTCAACCAACAAGAGAGGAAGATACAATTCATGGTTGGATGTCATGTCCCATCCAACAAGAGAAGGGAGAAAATATAGTTCATATTAATATGGGAATTAGAAGCACGAAGATGATTAGATATATTGCTGATGCTATCAATGGCCTAAAGTGTGTATGATCCAAGTTCCATGATGATTGCATTACTGGAAGAGTGTTTTTGCTGTTGACTACTTGAAGAAAGTGTTGTCCCTGTGAAGATCTTTTGTGTAGGACAATGGAATGCTCCACATTCCTCTGCTTTTATAGATATGGCCATGTGATTTTGAAATTTTGTTCAAGATGTAGTGAAGGTGATAATTCCAAGTTCCCAGATTATTTGTCCTTCTACTGTGAAAGTAATGCATGATAGAACACTGACATGTGTTCTGGAAGAGTATGCTAGTGTTGACGGCCTATTAAAATGCTCCGCATTTCTTTGGAAATGAATGGTTGCACTTGTGGTTTTGAGGACATGTTTATGGATGTGTATTACATGCTTTCTTGTATTTTCAAGGCTCTTGGTGGTATGTAACTCAGTTTTTCAAATAACAACATGTTGCAGTTTGTTCTGGATGACATATTATTCTCATATTTAATGATTGAAGCTATGCAACACAATTCTTTGATGTGCAGTGGCAAAGGAGTGTTTGGGGATGTTATATGAGTCATGTGGACTCATTTGGAAAAGTATCACAAAGATCTTTCTTGTTTCCAGTACCGCACAATCTTTTCAAGTTGATGTGGTCGTTATACTTCAAGTCTTTATGTGTTTTTCTTAAAGTTGTCCTATTTCTAAATGAGAAAAGTGTGCACATGTAATTCTTTGGTGTTTGAAGCTGTGAAGGACTTTTTGGACCTAGTTAAGCAAGTGTTGGGGTCTGCAAGGCATGGATCTTCTGCTAGTGTAACGTGTGGTTTCACTTAGGACCTGTCTTCTATACGTTTCATATTGTGTTTTGTCTGGCCGACTTGTAAATTTATTTTTCATGTTGTATCTAGCTGAAAAGAAATGTAATCAATGTAATATCATGTATAAATAGTGAATCAAATTGAGTAAGGAGAGGTGTGATTGCAAACTTTGATTGAAAAGCTCGCAAGTAGATAAAAAGTAGAATGAATGCATTATTGATGTGTGACTGAAGGAGAAAGAGCAAAAGTTATTGATGCTATTCTAATTCATATTGAAGACTTATATGTGATAGTGATCAAGTGTATAGGGTGCCTAATTGATCAGATCATTAGAGGAAAGTGTGAAGAGATAGAAGTGCAATCATCAAAAGTGTGAGTTTCAATGTCAATTTTCAGATAGTAGAAATATTGTCATATTGTAATCTTTTGTAAGTGTGTTCTCAATTCAGGGAGTAGTAGCTTCCTTGGGAGTGACCCTAAAACAAAGTCTTCAGGGAGTAGTAGTTTCCTTGGGAGTGACCCTACATCAAAGTTCTTTAGGGAGTAGAAGCTTCCTTGGGTTGTAGCCCTAAAACAAAGTTGTTATTTGAGCTTCATATATTGTGAGTTAATCCTCACTGTGGTTTATCTCTTCTAGGGTTTTCCATGTATATATGGTGCCATGTGTTAATGTGCATTGTGTTAATATTTCATGTTCATGTTGTGATGATTAAGTTTTAATCTTCTCTGGATAAGTTGAAGTTGTTAAAATTGAAAATTATTAAGATACTGATTCACCCCCCCCTCTCAGTATCTTGGTGTGTTCAACAATAGGTATTGTCCACATACTAGATAAGTGACCAAATAATGGAATCATGATACTTTAGAATTCTTTGAGGATCAATTCAACATTTTATTCTTTTATTCTTTGAAAAATCTAGCTCTAAATTTATACATGTAAGTAGTACATGTTCAAATAGGTTAGTGTATTTTTAATTTGTAGTTAATAAATATGTTTTTTGATTACTATTTAATTTAGTATATTACTATGTGTTCGTTCATATTAGTTGGTCAATATAGATTTTATTTGTGAACTTTGTTACTTCTTGTTTGGTCCATTTTGAGAACTTTTAAGTTTTGTTTAATCACAAGACCTCTCTAAGTGTTCATATTGTGAATAAGGAACTCTAAATTTTCCCCTTTTCAAGATAGAATTTCATACTCCAACCTTATTTTAACAAAGATGAAACCTTCTCAATTGTAAACCTTCCCTTTTCCCACAATGCTATCCTTCTTTCCTCTCCAAGTATGGGACACTACAAAATTTATGGTAGCCTCTAGATATCAACAACACATGCCCATCCTACAAGTGACCTCTTTATCCTTTCCAAACAATCCTCTCCCTTCACTTTCTACAAGGTCCTTTTTCTTTTAATCCATTGTACCTACTTAACTAAAATCCTTCTTTTTGGGAACTTTTACAACACTTCTCATTTAGCTCTATCACATGGGACAAAAGTGATCTTTTCTTGCTAGTTAAATGAGGATTGCCTTGTTCTATGCACCCCTTGTTCTTCCTGAACCTTCTCTAATTATCCTCCTTTTGTTTCTTTCTACTCTTATTTTCCACACTAGGGTAAAAGTACAAACCTGTGTCACACTTTATAAAGGATCGGCCAACAACAAAAAAAATTCTAAACTTCAACAACATAAAAGTGGTCTTTATATTTTGAATTTTAAAATGATGTAAACTAATGAAATGTAGAACTTTTGATGAAGTTTATTTGTGTAATTTTTTAGATTTTTAAACAATTGTTTTCATTATTTTTGTGATCAATTTAACAACAAATTTTGAAATACCGAAAATTTCAAGAAAAAGTGACATTCATGGGTCATCAAGAAACAAATTAAAAAAAACTTCATTTCTCCCTAATTTTTTTTTCCAAATAGATAACTTCAATATCTAGTGCATGGAAAAAAAATCAAATTTGATGTATATTTTTCTCATATTAACATTTTAAAGTCAAATTTGTCAGAATTTGACAGTTTTCATGGGACGTCAACTATTGTCTATTTTTTAATGATTTTCAAAAAATAAAGTATACCCTTTTGAAGAGGACTCTTTTATCTAGTGCACCATATATTTTTATTAAAAAATTATATGTTTTACTATTTTTTTAAATTTCTAATCAGCCTCTTTTTTAACAATAACAACCTAGTTGCATTATTTTAAAAATAAAATATATTAAAACTAATCAAAATATGAAAAAAATTACATATTTGGATTCAACACTCTAAGCTTTACAAAAGGGTATTTTTCTTTGTTGCAAAAAATTCATTCTAACAGGAGAAATACCCTATTAAAGTTCAATGTTTCATAAATTTCTGAAAAAAAGTGAGTTGGCTGCCATGTAGGTAGCCAACTAGACATACTCAACCGAGTAAGTTACGGCTGACAAGGTTTCGGGTGTAACTTTATTGGTCGATAAGTTATTACCTAATAATTTATCAGTAAGTATGTAGTTGGCCGATAACGTATTGGCCGAAAATATTTGATATATATACAATTAAAAAAAAATTTCAACTCAAGAAAATTTGATTAAATACAAAAGAAGGCAAATTTTGGCAAAGGGAGGCTTATTTCGACAAAAGAAGACTTATTTCAACAAAAGAAGGTTTATTTCATATCGTGTTTTCTCTCTTTCACATCATATAAGTCTTTTATTATGATATATTTAAAATAGAGGCATCATGCCTTTCCCCCCTCATAAGTAAATCATTATATATACTATCCTACTCATCTAGGGGAAACTATCTTTATGCATATGAACAATCATGTTTTCCCTTGCACCTATTCTCTTCTCTACTTTTCATTTATTTCTCATGTGTTGGTTCCATCCTTTGTTACAAATTAATATTTAACAAATGAAATCAATTACATAGTGTGATTTTATTTGTCACATCCTTGCATTTAAGGAATTATAGGTCTTCCCCTTTGTAATCTTATCCTTTCATTTCTATATACCTTTTCATAAGAGATATATCATGTTTTTTCTCTTTCACATCATATAAGTCTTTTATTACGATATATTTAAATTAGAGGCATCATGATATGCCAAATATGCTCATGATACCAAATTTTCTCATGATATGTTTGTAATTTGAATGTTTTTTTTTCTTTGGCTTTAACAAATGAACAATTTATAATTTAGTGTTCTATTTATGCAATATTAACTGTGCATTCAATGAAAGCACATGTGTGTACATTTGTATGCAGGTGAATTCAAATTTGAGTGTAATTTGTGATGGGGAATCTAAGGACTAGATTATGGAAGTGTGATCTAACAAGAGAGAGGAAGAGAAAAGTGGGTGAAGGAACATCTACTAAAGAACAACCCATAGAAAATATTGATGACCAAGGTGACGTAAAGGTACAAGAACAAACTGAACCTAGTAATAGAAATTTTTTCTATGGTATGAAAAATCTGATGGAGATGGATGAGGATTCTCTTTTCAATAATATTTCATTTGAAGATATGTTACTTGAAAGCATAGTAAAATTACACTCTAAAAGACTATGGGATGAATTTTTTGAAGAAAAATCTCTAATTGGAAGAGCACAGTTAGTTGCAAAGTTATTTAGATGAAAATAAATGACCCCTATTTTGGAGTTGTTAGGGGTTGATAATAGGAAAAAGTCATCAGGTTCATTAAAACAAACAATTGTTGAAAACTTGCAAGAAGCATTGAATTGTAATGATAACAAGAGTCGAGCTAGTGATCCAACTGCTACATGTAGAGCATTGATGACTGTAATTTCTAGTAAGAAATTATCACATAGAAGAAAAGTTCAAGCAATTTTTGAATTACTAAATGTTTCTAGGAGAATTGTTCAAAGGTATATTGAAATGAAATAGATGAAAAAATTGAGAAAAATTAGGTAAATATTTGTAGGGTTCCCTGAAAAGATAGAATTCTAGAAGATGTAAAAAAATAGGTGGTTGAATATTGGACCAATCACTCTCATGTTTCTTCTAATAGAAGGGATACTATACAAATAATAGGTGAAGATGGTATAAAAATTTCTCATCCAAAATATTTTATAGATACAACACAAAGTGAACTTTTTGAAGGATTCAAGAAAGAATTTTCAAATGTGAAGATTTTGTTAAAGGATGTTTGAGACACTACGACCAGCATTTGTACGTATAAATAAATTACATGAAACTTTTTGTCAAAATTATGTTGAATTTGATCTACATCTACAATCATATAAAAAAGCTATGGCAGTAATTGATCAAAATATAGCCATCCATAGAAGCACAACACAATTTGTAAAGTCTCTTTTATGCAAAAAATTAGAAGATTCAGATGAATTCAAGGTTTAGTGTATAAAAAATATATGTAATGATTGTGGAAATTTGAATAATCTTTTACAAGTTAACAATATTAAAATATAAGTTATTTGGAAGAGATTTGAATATGAGACATACTTAACGAAGTCAGGAGTCAAGGCCAGAAAAATTGTTCTCAAAGAGAGTGGATTGCCTTATAATGAATTTATGAATAAATTTTGCAATATCATATATCCACATATCCAGCATTGTCATGGTACAAGATGGCAAGATAAGCAATTTTGTGATTCAAAGAATTGCTTTCCACTAAGTTGTATTCTCTCTATTGTAGATTTCTCTGAGAACTATACATTTAGTCCTCAAACTAAGATTCAAAGTCAATTTTATCATTTAGAGCAAGCTACAATTTTTGTGCAAGTTTGCTATAGACATGCTGAGTTTTAGGTAGATGGTATACAAAGTAGCAAAGATGATCAAATTATCATCAAAGAGGTTCACTTTTATATTAGTACTGATATAGGTCATGATAGAAGTTATGTAGCTCATTGTTTGAAAATATTTTTTGAAGACCTGAGATGGCATGTCATAAATCAAGAACAACACTAGATATGGTCTAATGGATGTGCTAGTAAGTGTATTGTTTAGGGCTTAATTTTTATTTTTATTTACTTTTAACTTTGAGACTTAAATTGTTCAATTACTTATAATATATTTAATATGTCAAGTTTTTTGAAGCTAATTTAGTTTGAGTGTAATTATTTGTAACTTCATAGGACAATTTAAGTCTATCAAAGCTTTTGTTTGGTTAAGCCATCAACATGCTAGATGCAACACCAAATTCTTGTGAAATTTTTTTGAGAGTGGACATGGAAAAGGAGAGCACAATGGAGCAGGAGCATGTGTGAAGTGTGCACTTCGTCAACATTAACTTGCAGGTAGTTCATGTCATATATATATATATATATGGCATCTAGAGATATTTAAAAAAAATAGATATATATTTAAACTTTAAATTTTAAATTCTTAAATAAACCTTGAAAGTAACAGGTGAATTTTTTTTCCAACATGTGTACTTGTAGGTAATGTCATACGAAATGCAAATGAAATTGTTGAATGGTTGCACAGAAGTCATTTTTCTGCTCACGACCCAACATAGAACACACGGTTTTTTTGGGAAGTTATAGGTACATCTAGTCAAAATTTGTTAAATTTGAATTTTAAAGTGTGTGTACACATGATTTAATTGAATTTTCAAATATATATATATATATATATATATATATATATATATATATATATATATATATATATATATATATTAATCACTTGGATGTTTACATAATTTACATATATTGATCGATCAAATGCTATTAATTGTCAAACAATTAATGGTATTAGAAGCATGCATCAAATCATGGCAACGGGAGTTAGCAAGCCTTATATAATTAATGTGAGAGAAAAATGATGTTTTTGTGTTAATTACATTGAGGACAATGCAAATATTGTTCAATGTGAGAATATTAGAGATGGGTATGTTTCACAATGGGAAATGAAACAATTAATATCAATGCCTCCTTTTGAAGAAAATGATAATGTCGATGTCTACTATCCTGTATATTCAACTAATTACGAATGTGTATCTGATTTAATTGTTACAGCCATGTATTTAATTGATTAACTTAAAATTGATTTATATATTCTATGTACAAGTAAGTTTGATTCAAGCATGTTTATATATATTTACAACTTTCATAAACTTTACATGGTGCGTGTAAAGAAGATATTTTTGTTGTTGTTGTAGATCCTGACAAAGTGGAAGGTGTAGATTACTATCTAATAAGATGTACGCAACCAATAAGGAAGTTGGTGGAATCGATGACAGATGGTGATGGATAAGAGTATCCCATTGGGTCAATCATTATTGAAGGCACATATTATCAACAAATAAATATAGATAGACATGG